>CM055189.1:25479956-26079956 GCA_029224185.1 Karalla daura
ATATATATATATATATATATATATATATATGTATATATATATATATATATATATATATATATATATTTGCCAACCAACTCCCAGGGAGAAATACTGCTCATTGATTGCTACAAATTCAATGATGTTCATACATAGATAAAAAGTTAAGTGCTTTAGTCTCTTCAATGACATGGACTTCATGAAGCTTGATCCAATGCCAAAGATGCATGATTGGCACAAGGAATGCAAATAAGCCCAGACAAGCCTGTACTTATAGCAATGTCAATTATAGATACATGAGTAGAAATTCCTCCAAAATCCTGGTGAGAATATGCTTACACTGCTGTCATTTCTGATAAATCCTTGTCGGTTTATCACACTGAGCGATGTCTTTGTGTAGATGCTGTGAAGTATAACAAGACAAAAAGCCATCATGTAAGGCATCTTCTACGTCAGACCAAATCATGGCTTTTTCAGGCACAGATGGCTGCGAGGTACTGGCAAAAACAGTGGATTCATGGTTTATAATACCAAGCAGCAAACATTTCACCCACAACAAGATAGTGAAATTGTACAGCAGCTGTTGTGAGAAAGTGGAGCAAACGTCACACACACACATGCACGCATGCTCATGTGTGCAGAGAGCATCAGCTGTGCAGCGTGATAAGCTCTGAGCTTCCACCATGTATATGTGCCTCCACAATAACGGTAATGTACAGCAGTTCACAGAAAAGAATTGAAGCTCCTACACCGCTACATAGCTTCACACCGATTTAAGGGGGGAAAAGAAGAAAAATGCTGATATGCTGATGATAAATAGCATTACTCTGATCACTGTGTGATGTATACAGTAGGCTATTTTGATGGATCTTGTAGCCTGTCAGTGTCTGGCAGCCTTGCAGCTGCTGTTCATCTGGGTTTTCCATGTTGTGGTCAAGTTCACTGTCAGTTCAGGAAGTATTGTGAGGTTGAGACAGTGCAGCGAACAGTAGGGGTGCGTAGGTCAGCAAGGCTGATGGGTGTGCGCAGGCTATACAAACATCTGGCCTTTGATGTCACTGCGGGCTCACTTCCTGCCTCTCGCCTGTAATTAATTTAATTCTGACCACCTTCTTTCCCAATTCAGGAAGCAGTTCAGGGAGACTCCCCTCTCGTGTTCAATTTGTTTCAAATAAGCCGAAACAGTTCCATCCATTGTGCATTTAATAACTGCTGCAGAAGTGTAACCGCATACAGAGGAATTACCCATTTAATGTGTCTTATAAAAGTCTTATAAAAGCACATGTAAAAAATATGCAATACAAAAGTTGGCCTTTTGTTTTTGAAAATTGCACACGTCATAATGTCAAATAAAGAGAAGTGAAGATACATATATTGTTGCAAAATGTGAACGTTAAATGTAAAATTGATATTTTTTTAATTTTGTAAACTTGAAATCATTACAGAAACATTCTGGGTTTCACCGTCACATAGCTGGGTTTTTAATTGCCCAGTAACCCCAGTAACCTTGAAGCATGATGAGTGTGCTCATTTCATAATGAGTGGCAGTAACTCCTCATTAAATACTTGCTTTCCAGGGACCTAAATGACATAAATGGGATCAATCCAATCTTCTGACAGGATCAAGCTGCTTGGTAATTGCAAATGGGAATCCAAGCCACCCTGTAATTGGTGTGTATGTGTGCGTGCGTGTGTGTGTGTGTGTGTGTGTGTGTGTGTGTGTGGGTGTCTGTGTGTGAGTGAGTTTAAAATCACAGTTACATTTTCAAAAAACATCTTGCAAAAGTTCAGTCATGGCAGGAATTTTGTAGCAAAATAGTATTCTTGAAGTTGCAGCATGTTGGATGTAGAAGCAAGTTTTACAGTATTACGTAAGTAGTAAATAATATTAATACAGTGCTTATTTGTCTGATGTGTATTTAATGATCTAATATTTAATATAATCTTATAATAATAATTTAATCAGAAGCAATATTTTTTTATTATGAGAATATCTATAAAGGGGGCAGATCCAAACTAACTATTCTACAGCACATTTTTGTTGTTTAGTTTTAGAATCCGATCTTGTCAACACCTTGGTTCTCTTTTTCCATTGCTCTTGTGGCTTTTGGCTCCACCTGTTCAGAGTGGAAACAATCGAGCGAACCTAGAAGGAAAGGAGATAATCACAGATAAAATCACAGACTATCACTGATAAAATATATACTAGCCGCAATGATGCCTGTAATATAACAGTTTGTCTCTCTTGAAAAGAGTATGACAGGTGTTAAACTGCAATTAGCTTTTATTTACTTTAATTTTCATTCATCATTTATCATATTTCAAATGCTTGTTGACATAGTCATGCTACGTTTAGATCATTGAACAGAAAACACTACACTGTTGTAGAACGCTCTCAGCAACACAGAACGAGTGAATGTGAAGTATGGTTAAGTATGAGGAGATGAAGAGGGAGAGATGGCGGGGGTCCCACTGGTATAACCCATGACCAGTTCATCCCAGTTTATAATAACACAGTGCCATGCAGATACAGGCACCTCACAGAGGGGATGAGCAGAGAAACACAGATCTGTGTGTCTGTTTGTCACTGCTAACAGAGCCTCCAGTCTGAACTGTAGTTTGTACACTTCACTGTCAAACCGCAGAACTGAAGACTAATATTAGGCATCGTGATCAAAGAGAGTTTTTATATTCTCACACACTATCTCTCTCAGGCTCGCACACACATCCACATGAGCTTGTTCTATTTGCAGTATGTTTTTTTCTTTCTTTCTAGAGGCTCCAGAAGTTGTGAAGATGTTTTTGTAATTTGCTTGTGTTCAGTCAGTGTTATTTTGTTTTCTCACGGTTTTGGCCCAATGCAGGAAACTAGTTTAGTTTACAAGCCGTGTTGCACCATCCATTTCCCAATACCCTCCTGGTGCAGCACACACTCCTCAGCTGAAGTAGTTGAAACAGTGTGTTCTGTTTGGTTAGTTTCTATTCTTTCTACCTGAGTGAATCGGCCATACTGCAGACATTTATGTATTTCTCAATCTTTCTTTCTCACCCTCCAGTAATGTGTCATGAGCTTTCTATGTAGCTAAGTCTGAGAGAGAAATCCCAAGAACAAGTTAACAATACAATAGAACACAATAAAAAGAACAATTTTGCTCTTCGGTCATTAACAAGTGAGCATGATGAAATAAAGCTTGTATCCATTCCTTAAATAACCTCCCTGTAACCTTTAAGCAGTACTCCCCATGTGTTCTTGACCCAATTTGTCAAAGTGTCAGGTCATGTGGCCACAAACAGCAGATCAAAGATTTGCTGAACCGTAAGCAGGTCAGTTCAACGTCGCAGCCATCAGACAGGGCTCCATGTCTGCCTAATAGGCTCTTTGTTATCATCCACCAACCTGCTGGTGTTTCTGCACAGAACGCAGCAGAATGGGATGTTTTAACACCCTTCATGTGACCATTTGCAGACAGTACCTCTCTTCATGTATACAGTGGCCCTCTGTCTACACAGCTGAATGTGTATACTCTTACATAACTGACTTTTGATGTGTGTTTCACCAATATCTGATGTGGGTTTTTTTTTCTGTTTTAGTTAAGTTTAGCATTGAGATGATGCAAAACATCCTGCATATAAGGCACTAAATTGCAGTGGCAAGTAATCAACACAGTAAATTTTAGGTGTGTCGATTCATGGGACTTTTCAAGGAGGCGTGTGGCGCACAATCAATAGCTTTGGGCTTGTGGGGGGATGTGTTGAGTGGTCACTAAAATGGTGTAGTCAAACAGATCCTAGTTGAACTTTAAGTCTGTCTCCCCCCATCTGGGTCAGCCCATCAGCCCCCTACCATGCTGGGCACTGCAAAGACGCTTAAACGGCTAATCTCCACACTCACCTGTCTACCAGCCTGGCAGAAAGGAGGGTTCAAAGGTCCCTTTTTTCTGGGTGGGACAGGTGGGGTTGCAAACAGCCTCAGATATCTCTCTCAAGCACATAATTTCTCTGTATTGTGTCCAAAGGCGCTGGGCTTGTGTTTTGTTCTTTGTGGGGTTAAAGAGATTTTCACACAGAAAAAACAATTTGGACAACCTTTATTTTGGTGGTTAAAATGCTTAGTGCACGCCAGTGTGTTATGTATGTGTAAAGGTCTTCTTTTCTACAGTTAGACTTTCTAGACTGAGAATGAGGCAGTCTCAGACCTTTGGGAATGCTCTCTTGTTGAAAAAAAAATCTTTCTTCAAAACATAGTGATGATTCTACAAAAAGAAATGTAATGAAAGCTGCTCACATTAAACAAGCATTGTATTTTATATATATATATATATATATATATACATAGATAGATAGATAGATAGATAGATAGATAGATAGATAGATAGACAGACAGACAGACAGACAGACAGACAGACAGACAGATAGACAGACAGACAGATAGACAGATAGATAGATAGATAGATAGATAGATAGATAGATAGATAGATAGATAGATAGATAGATAGATAGATAGATAGATAGATAGATAGATAGATAGATAGATAGATAGATAGATAGATATTGCCCTTGAGGACTGGATAATTTCCTTAAAATCAAAGATCATATTAACAGACAAATGGCGACTAATGAGCTGAATGTATACCAACATTACAAACCAATTATCAGATACTTTTTTCAGTTCAGAAAGCTTGTATAGATTAGCTTGATCAGACGTCCCGGATACAACTCTCCCCAAGATGTCCCCTATTTGAATGGGAGAGCAAAAAAAATTGACCCGGAGAGAGAGACAGAGAGAGAGAGCCAGAGATAGAGAGAGGGAGAGAAGCAGAAACATCCCCAGCAGAGATTGGGTCCGAGGCAGTAGCAGCACCCTGCCCCTCCTCAAAACAAAACCACAAGAAAATGGGCTGTAAACTATTGTTTGCTGTTGTTTCCTCTATACAGTGTATTTTTTAAGGCACCTTGCGGACTTTCATACTTTTGGAAGTATCACGTGATCTTGTGATATCTGGCGATTTCAGCTGGCGCACCGCTGCCTCAACACGCAGGGTGGAATCATAGATGCATTACAAGAACTGGATACCGGACTAAACATGGCGGCCCACTTGTTCCTATGGACCCTGCTCCCCTGGCACATACAACTTGCTTCTGCATCACAGACCCCTGAGAGCTTGCACAGTAGAGTCACTCCCATCGAGCAACACGGGCTTATAAACCAATCCACGCTCGGGAGAAAGCGCTGCGAGATGACACGCATGCGCTTCGAGAGTGCATGTAAACTGCGGTGACGTCACGCTGTGGCTTTCCTGTGATACATAAAACAGCTATGAATTAAAAAATATGCAATACAAAGATTAGTAAACATCAGCTATGTTTGCAGCTGAGGGCAATATTTTTACAGCCGTCTCTTTTACTATTGCTGTCTATGGGGAAAAAACCTTTTGGGCCCAATTGGATTTCTTTTGCAAGCCAGGGTTGGCCCCCGGGTAAAATTGGATTGCCGGCAGAGGGTGGCGCCCTATCCAGGTCTTATAATACATCCATGGGTGGAATATGGGACCCTTCACAGAACCGTGCCGCAGCATGTCACAGCTGTAAAGTATTCAGTGGAATATCAGGGTTAGAGGGATTAAAATCACTCTGGACTCCGGCATCAGCAAAATGAGCTGCACCTGCCACCATAATGACACTCTGATAGGACTGGACTGGATCACGGATGCCTCCATTCACACTGCCTCTGCAGGCATTGTCCTACTTATTGCCCTGTCTGTTGTCGTTGATGGCAAAAAAGAAGACTGAAGAATAGGCAACGGTGCAACGGGCGCATGCAGATGGTATTTGGTTTTTCTCTGCCTTTGAACAGATGCTGTGGCTGCATCACACAGCGTGGCTCACTGGGGAGCAGCTGGACTACTGTAAATCTCAGCAGCACCAGCAGCTACAAGAGCTGTAGCCACATGGTTCACCCAGCCCACAGCTCCCCAGGGCATCTAAAAGTACAGTATCCCCCACACTCTGACCCCCTGCTCGTCAAGATCACAGTGATGGAAAGATAAACGTCTGTACATACAATTATGGTGTTTTGTCACAGATTTCAGAGCTGCAAGCAGAATTACTTTTTCATGCCTGGTCTGACAAACAGGTTAATTTTAAATCCTGTTTTACCACCCGTCCATGACACATGAAGACTGTGTAATCAGATTGACAACATGACATTGGACAACTTGTCCGGGGGGCTTTATCTGGAAGACGTGACTGGACCTGTCAGGCTGTGTCAGGCCACCAGCTGTGGGGGCCTGGCTGACATCCAGTGTGACACCACCCGTGGTGTTTTGTCATCTCTGCTCCCTAACCAGAGAAAGTAAGTGTGGCAGACAGGTATTTTCACAACACATGATCCTCAAAATTGCAGTGGTGGCCAGAAGAATGAAGGCCAGGCAATGTGAGATTGAAGCTGCTTACAATGTTTGGCTTTGGTGAGGTTTGTGGAGTGTGCTGGCATGTGATGTGGTTCTGGGCTGGGGATGTTGTTGCGACCCAGTGTGAACAGCCACAGGACATCAGGACGCTGCCAAGAAGAACAGCAGCTCATTAATCGTTCCTTAAATAAGGCAACGACAGAAAGCTTGCTTGAGATCTGAAAAGTGAGGCTGTTAGCAAAATTCCTCTCTCATTGGTGAAAGAAAATGCGCCACTGTTCTGAATTTTGTGCGGGACAGAGGACATTGTGTGCTCAACTGAGAGTGTCTTGAAGGAATCTCCTACCCAATGGGAAAATGCTCTCCATCTGATAAGGGACATTACACAGGGAGCCACAGTAATAAAAATTCTTGGATGTCATGAGTCAAGAAATAACCCTCAACTAAAACACTGGCCACAAAAAAACTGTTGTGCTGTTGTGTGAGGTCATTGTTTGTGTGTTTGTCTTAAGTGTTGTGACTTAAACTTCATTTTGGCATTTAAACAGTCTTCAGGCTACTTGTGCTAGCCTGTTTTCATGAAAGCTGCTTGATGCAAAGCAGAATCATGTTGGCAGCGCATAATACTGCTTTCTACTGCTGCTGGTCCTTCATGAGCAGAGAGGGCACCTGAGGTCACTTTGCAAATCCCTCCTTTCCTTTTCCACACCAGGGTTGGGCTAAACCACTTCTGTCTAAATCCATTTGAAAAGTGCTTCCTTTTTTCACCGTTCACTCTCTGCAGCTGAAAGCAAATACTCCCCTGTATAAAAGCAATGGGAAAGGCTATTGGCAGATCTTGTCTTCCAGCATCCGAGGTTTATTATTAATGTGCTGTACATTTGATGTGTTTTTTTATGCTCATCTCAGACTCTTGAAATAGACTCAGTAAGAGAAGTGGGGAGATTAAACCTGCCGAGAGTCTCATCATCCACGCTTGTCACTGGCTTCATTCATAAACACAATATCCGCAAATCCAATAGTGACCCAGGGACATAATCACGCTGTTTCTTCATGGGGTTGCCTGCATCTCTCTGTCTCTCTCTCTCACTCACTCTCTCCTTTCCCTCTGTTTTTATTTTTATTCTTCCCTTCCTATTTTTCTTGTTGGATTATTATAAGTGCAGTTAATGTCAAGTTCTAACATCACAGTTGTTGTTTTGTGTGCATATTGTCACATTTCCGCGCACACACCCAGGAGCTGTCATCCTAGTTCTGCCGGACGAAGGGCCACGCTAATCCGATTTTTTCCTCCCCTCCTCCATCATAGGAAGCTGGGAGATATTTTAAGTGAATTCCACAAGTCCTAAATGCACCCAACGTACAGTCACAGACTCACACACATTGCACTTTCCCATTCATTAAGGACTTATTTTTAAGATTAATCGACTTCTCAGTTAGGATGAAGGCAAATACAAAAGAAAGGGTTCGGGTTAGCATGATTGAAGGAGGGAAAAGGTGCAAACAGGTAAATGACTGCTAGACAATGGCAGAGAAACTAAAATGTAGAATCATGGTAGAATTGCGACTGATTATGTATCTCAAGTACATTTGTGTTCAGGAAGGCGTGGCCAACAAAGTGGTCGATAAATGGGATGTCTATGGTAATTCATAATCATCTCTCTGTCAGTTGCACTCTATGTCATATCGTTTCAGCTGCTGTGTCAATCACTGTGGTGCATTAAAGTGGCTCGCCGAGTGGCAAGATAAACATCTAAGTAAACGCTCCAGAGTGACAGAGCATTCATGTAGCTTCACATAGAAGCCTTATAATTACTGAGTCAAAGTGAAATTTGTCGCTCTGTAGATAAAACTTTCTCTTTAAATATTTAGATTTAGACATTGAACACATTTTCTGTAAAAATGGAACTATTTATCTGATTTGAAACAAAGTGATCCATGTCAAGCCAATATTTGGCTCTGCCTCTGATATAGAAATGGAAGGGGAAGGGGATTGGATCAGATCAGAGTTGGTTTTGCATAAACCCTCTGCCTTTTGATGGTTAGGTGATGGCAACAGCAGCACAAGTCCAGTTGCCACACCTCTCTTCTCCCTGGATAACGGTGAACTGGATACATGAGTATCTCCACAGACAGCTCTGGCTAGTTCACACATTTTAGTAGCCAATGCAGGGGAGAATTACAGAAGGGAGAGCTGTTGTTTCTGTTTAAAGGAGACATATTGTGCTGTTCCATATTTCCTATTTGTCCATGGTGAATCTCTCCAGTTGTACAACATGAGCTATAGGGGCCCGACTGATTTCACATGCCTCTCAGTCTCACTGAACACAAGGTAACGAGATCTCTGCGGGATCTGTGCAAAGCTGATGTCAGGGTTTATGTCCAATCAGGATGGACCAAAACCCCGCCCCCAACCAGCATCCCGTCCCTGCTCCTACAGCAAAGTAACAAGACAAAGGATGTGAAGCCAAACAATCCGTCTGCGGCTCTCTCTCTCTGAGATATGTCTCATGCTTTCTCCCTCTCTCTCTCTCTGAACTCTAGCTTTCTCTCCCTCTCTATCTGAGCTACTCTCTCTCTCTCTGAGCTGTCTTGCTTTCTCTCCCTCTCTCTCAGGCTCTTAGAGCTACGTCTCTCTCTCTCTTAGCTGTGTCTTGCTTTCTCTCCTGCTCTCTCTCTCTCTCAGCTGTTAATGTATGTGTGAGCGAGAAGGAGACAGAGACACACATGTAGCGGCGTTATTGATAAATCATATTCTCAAATAATTCTGCTCTTTGTTGTAAAGCATTGATATATCTGAGGAGAAAAGACGCATGTCTGTGTATGTGCGAGTTTGTCAGGAGCGCAGCCCAGCAAGGTAAACAAGAACTGGCGGGGGGTGGGGCTGGGAAACCTTGTCTGCTTATGAGGAACCTTCCACTGAACAGCCAGTCAAAGTAAAGCAGCAGCTAGAACAAAGCCTTTCTGGAAGTTGCTGCATAGTGGCTGAAATCAGTGTTATTTTTGACATCAAGTTTTTGGGGTTAAAAATTATACAGAACCTCCTACCGTAGGTGTTGAAATCAAACATCAAATCTTCCAGACTTCACCATTATGTGCCACTAAACCACACACAGAAGACCTTTAAGTCTGTTGAATTTAATTTCAGTTTAATGTTTACAGAGGGAATCACCAAGTCAATGTTAAATGCGATGACATTTTCAAGCTATTTCTACTAGCCCCACTTCACCACACAGTGCCAAATATGAACACTTTGCCTTGTACCATTTCTTTGAGCTGGGGCTACTATTCTAGAGTGTTGCACACAGCACAGAGCATGACAGGCAAAGTGCAATCTCAAGGTCAAGGAAATGACTCATAGCACTGCTTTTACATGTCCTTGCACCATCATGAAAACTGACATCTCTATAAATGAAATTAAGAATGCAATGTATCAAATTGACATGTACATGTAGGGTGATTATGATCAGAATTTACATATACGCTTGACACATTGAAATCCATTCATATCCCTGGGGTGGTTTTCCATGTATTAAAAGGAATGCTTCACACTGCGTTCGGCCAAGAGCAGCGGACCAGCAGCCTTCACGTGACTCCTCAGTACGTTCGCCTCAGTAGCTTCCCTCGACAAGGCATGCAGCAAGACTTGACTTTTGACTGTGGTTAATGACGTGCCTGCAGTCATTCATTAGAGTTATGTGGGCACAGGGCCAAGCTTGTGTCAGTGTATTCAGATGTGCTTCACCTGCTGCTAACCTTCAGCACATGTACGTCACACACATGTATAGACTACAACAAGTCGCATTCATGCAACCACAGGACTGTAAACATACAACATATACACTCATACACGTACACACTTGTATGGCCTGTAACAGTCTGCCTGAGGGGTTGTCTGACATTCAACCAACAAGGTATTACAAATGTTGAACAGTTACAAACAATACTGCTTGTCTAGAGATTTCAAGTAGTTTTTATTGTCATTTTGTTCTAACAATGTCTTGAGTAAGACATTAAACATAATATCACCTCTTGAAGAAATGCGATGGGTGTCTGGATGTGGGAAGATAATACAGGACTATTAAAGTTCTAACAAGCACGATCACCGTTTTACTCTATATCATTCTATATGTTATACCTACTCTGTTTCACCAAGCTGATCAAAGAGAGGCAGCCATGGAGAGGTGATTTCAAGACCCAGTGAGCCAACATAGCACTTTTTAAAAGACACCGACTGCAAGAGCACGCACCAGGCGACATGTCAGGCGGCTGAGAAATGGCGCTGCTGGAGACTCCAAGAGCAGAACGCTGGCGTGATGCCATGACAAATGTAACTCCTCAGCCGCAGTGTAAAGGAGTGTGGAGCTAACGGGCATCACTCCAACCATCAGTTCTGCGGGAAGGTGGAGAGCTCACGCTGTGGGTGCTCTTCACACTTGTGATGTTGGAGGAAGAGTAACGATGAGGCCTGCTGCAGTGACACAGGCTGTGTGTATGTGAATCCAAACTCTCGCTGAGTTAACTTGGATCAGCTCCTGGCACAGGCTTCCTTCAGGGCCATTAATCACTGAGGTCTGTCCTGGGTTTATGTTTGTCCGTGGGGGGATGTCAGCATTGTCAGGTGGATGTGCAGCAGCAGACACACTGATTAATGATTGGCTTCATAATGGGAATGATGAGAGGGGAGAATTAAACATATTTGGATGAGTACCAAAGAAGAGTTTTTCCTAACATGACTGAAAAAAAAATGAACATGGGCGAAACAAATTCTTCAAGAAGAAAGTCATCTTCTATGACTGCACTCTCCCACTAAGCTACATATCGAATCACAGCTCTTCCATATCACTGCTGGGGCCCCAGGACAATACAGTGACAGTCCTGGTGTGACCCAGTATAAAAGCCAGGTCTAAAATCCCTTTGGAAAATCTGTGGACATACTTCAGTATGGCGGTGCACAGACGCTCCTCTTTCAGCTTGACTGAACTGGTGTTACTGTGCTTGGGAAAATGGGACAAAATCCTCATTGGGAGGTTTGTTACAGACTCACAAGTGTAATATGAGACACAATTTGTATCGTTAAACTGATCTGGAAGAATTGTCTGTATATTTCTGTCCACATTTTCCCTTTATTCCGAAAGGGACTATACTATTTTTACTACAGTATGTCCATGGCTAATGACTATGAATAATCCACTAATGTTCTTGACTGCATTACAACAAACACAGCCTTTCAGTTTCATTCGTTCAGCAGTCCTCTTGTAAGGGTCAGTGTGGCGATGCATGCTCACATTCAGACACCTGTTCATGCACCACATTTCTTTTAGGAGGACAACTGTCTCCCTTACTGACCACATCTTCACTGCAGCCTCTGCATCTGTTGGCTGGATAATGCACATACAGCTGAGACTATACAGACTGCTGTAGACTGCAGTCATGTAACAGCAGAGCAGCTATGTTTCATGTGAACATGTTCAACATGACCCTCATTACTGTCATACAGGAAAGTAAAATGGAATATTAGTGTGTACATTTCTCTGCTCCTCTGCCAAAAATATTCAATTTGTTACAATGACATGGATCGTCAAAAAAAGAGGTCTGACTAGATAAAGTTTGACTTTGTATCTGAACAGGTCCTCTGTGTTTGGGTGTTGGAATTTATTGCCAGGTGCAGTGGCAAAGAAATGCTCAGTTTAGTTTCACTTGTACCTAAATCCCAGCAGAAATTATTGTGGAAAGAGTGTGGGATTACAGGAATGGAAGAGGACGAACAGCACCAGGTCATATCTCTCATGCCCAAATGAAAACTGGGTGCAAGGTGTCAATCACAGGACCAGTCCCAGCAACAAGAGCCATCGAGAGAGAAAGTCACGCAGTCAAAAGAGTTGGCTGCCTGGGAGCAACTCACAACACAACCTTGTCAAGGTCAGAGCTGTTAATATTGAGTGACTCCAGTTTAAAATCCTGTAACGCCGTTATTACAGTACAGAAGAGCCCAGGGAGGGACACGGAGCGCCTTAAACACCACTGTTTGCACATTGTCTCAACACCTCAGAACACAGACAAGCTCTCTCATTTGGCAGTGTGCATAGAGCCTCACTGACCAGCCATCACACACACACACACACACACACACACACACACACACACACACACACACACTCCCTTGTTTTTGCAACTTAAAGACCTTGTTGTCTTGTTACAGCTCCTTGGAGACCTACTTTGCCAATAACCAAGTCTCAACCATAAAATTAATGTTTTATCTCATTTGGTTCAGCTGTCTGTGTCGAGCATCTGAAATAGCACAATGGGGTTTATTGTGGTCACAGTTTGATGAATACAATTCATTTGTCCTACAGTGGTGGTGCACAATCTTGGAGCAGCAACTGAAAAGAAAGAGAGAAAGAAAGAGAGAGAGAGAGAGAGAAAGAAAGAAAGAAAGAAAGAAAGAAAGAAAGAAAGAAAGAAAGAAAGAAAGAACATTTATTAAAAAGTGTTGAAGCAAGAAATGATGAAGACACGTCAAATTTAATGGTGTACTGATAAATGATAAAGATCCAATCTGATAATGATAACGATCTGATAAAGATAGTGAGAATGCCCAAAATGACAAAGAGCCAGTTCAGGGGAGTGTGTGATGTGCATGGGTACAAGTACACCTTTGTTGGTTGTGTATTAAAAGCTGTACTTGTCTTTTTATCTTGTCTTTTTTTGACAGTTGATCAAATTAATATTAGAAGTACAAAGGTTGAAGCTGTAGCCCTTGATGTTAGCAATAATAAGTTGTTTTGCAGCTTGTTTCACCTCTGAAGACATCACTCATTCCCTCAAGCACTACAAATCATGCTTGAATCCAACACTCACTCCAACTCCAACCTAAGCTCCAGCAGTGTGAGCCATAAAACCTGGTCTTAAAGATGCCCTGTGGAAAAATGCTCTTGAGGAATTACGTACACACACATACACACACACAAACGCACACATACACACACACACGCACACACACACAAGTCATGGGATCTAGTGACAACAGCAGGTGCACCTAATTCCCTATAGAGGGCAGCTGAATGACAGATATAAAAGGACAAAACTTAATTAATAGCCATATGAACCCTGGCAAAGGAATGGCTGGTATGTTCTACAGGAGATAAAAGGCCACGAGGCTGTTCAGTGTTGTGTGTCTAATGCTCAGGTGAGAGTGACAGGTCCGCCTGCAGGCTGGGCTGAGTGTGTCTGATCCTGCAACAGCCAGCCTCAGCCCAGGAATGAAATTACCTCGCGCACAGCTGTGATTGTAGCGATATATAATGCCATCGCTTCACACCTGACACACAGTAAATGCATCTTATCATCAGTGACAGGGTGTTGTCACGTACGATGGAGCTGGATCTGGACTTGTCATTAGACAGTGGAATGCTGCTCTGCGTGTAACACGTGTCACTAACATGTAAGTGGCAGCTGTGAAAATGCTGCGTTTTGCTGGTGACAGGCCACTCAGGAGGGTGTAATGTAAAAGTGTAAGGCTTATGTGCTTGTAGAAATCAGTCTGTGGGATTAAGACATTGGCGCTTTTGTTTCCTTCAAGTGCATGTCATATGTTTTCACTTAGCGGAGTCACTCTCTGCAGCCTTTGCATGCAACAGCGTGTTCACCAACAAACCGTGTCTTAATTTCCCATCAGTTTGGGGGACAGAGAATATACCCGTGTGCCCTTGATTTCCACCCGGTCCGTGGATTATGTCTGCCTGGAATGCACAATGTGGAGTCCTTGCTGGCAATTAGAATATGTATTATCCTGTGACAGGGCTCCCTCCCTTACATTATTCACCAACATCAAATAGCGACAATTGGATGCGAGTTGAGGTTCACACACACAAAATCACCGGGGACGCAGCCAAATGTGTTAATGCATTCTCACGAGTGTATACATATATATGCACAAACACAAACAATAAAAATGTTGAGGATGCACTCACTGCCTCTCGGCATCTAGCCTTGAGGCCATTTCCCAGCGGCTTATGTAACGAAGCAGCAACAAAAACAAATGGAGGTCTTGAAAGGATTGTGCTGGTGTTTTTGCATGTTTTAGCATATTTACAAATCTTGTGTGCTTGAATCACTGGCACTCTTTTTTCCGAACTGCACCGCAGCTTTTTGGATTCCTAAAAGAATTGTCCTTCCTGCCAGGCAGCTTCTCCTTTAAATGTCAGCCCAGTATGGAAATTAAGAGCCCTGGATCTTGCCCCGGCTCATCATAACAAATGCTTCTATTGTTTTTCATTTGTCAAGTTGTGATATTGCTCTGGGATAATTCTGTTAGCACTCCTTGTTATTGCCAAGAGGTTAGAATAAAAGATAAAGGTGACACTGACCAGTAAAATTTTTAAAAAGTCAACGTGCCTGTGGACCTTTTAGGTCCTCAAATGTGATAAATAGTCTGTTTATTCATTTGTTTTTTTAAGCATTTCCGCAAATTCCACAGTTTTCCTACAAGAATAATTTGGCTTTTCCTCTCAGTCACTTTGGATGAATTTGCTGTGCTTCTGCTGTCACTGACACATCTTCCCTGTCTCCCCTGTGGGGATGTGTTTGTTTCTCCCACAGGAAACATCTTTGTGGTGAGCCTGGCAGTGGCAGACCTGGTGGTGGCCATCTACCCATACCCTCTGGTCCTCACCTCTATCTTTCACAATGGCTGGAACCTGGGCTACGTCCACTGCCAGATCAGCGGCTTCCTCATGGGCGTCAGCGTCATTGGCTCTATCTTTAACATCACCGGCATCGCCATCAACAGATACTGCTACATCTGCCACAGTCTCAAATATGACAAGCTGTACAGCGACAAGAACTCTGTGTGTTACGTGATGCTGATCTGGGCACTGACTGTGGTGGCCATCGTGCCCAACCTGTTTGTGGGCTCGCTGCAGTACGACCCACGGGTTTACTCATGCACCTTTGAACAGTCAGCCAGCTCAGCCTACACCATTGCCGTGGTTTTCTTTCACTTCATTTTACCCATTATGATTGTCACCTACTGCTACCTGCGCATCTGGATACTCGTCATACAGGTGAGGAGACGGGTCAAGCCGGACAATCGGCCCAAGCTGACGCCACACGATGTCAGGAACTTTGTCACCATGTTCGTGGTCTTTGTGCTCTTCGCCGTCTGCTGGGCACCGCTCAACTTCATTGGCCTGGCTGTGGCCATCAAACCAGAGGTGGTGGTTCCCCTCATCCCCGAGTGGTTATTTGTGGCCAGCTACTTCATGGCCTACTTCAACAGCTGCCTTAACGCCATTGTGTATGGCGTGCTGAACCAGAACTTCCGGCGCGAGTACAAGCGCATCGTGGTGTCAGTGTGCACGGCACGCATCTTTTTCCAGGACAGCTCCAACGATGCAGGGGAGAGGCTCAAGAGCAAACCGTCTCCGCTCATGACCAACAACAACCAGGTCAAAGTGGACTCCGTCTGAGGCAGAACTCAAAGGACCACTGTGACTGGGTGTAAAAAAAAAAAAAAAAAGGAAAAAAAAAGGAAAAAAGACAAGAAAAGAAAAGAAAAAAGAACAAAAAATGTAAAAAAAAAAAAAAAAAAGAAAGAAAAATACCAAATATAAATATGAAATGGCTACTATCCTGAGCTGTCCACAGACTGTCATATGGTGCTATCTGACCTCTGAACAATCACAGTAAAAGCAGGGGTGCATATTATCTTTGTCTTTTATCAAGCACTTTTGTTTGACTCTGCAGTACCTGTAGTACAGTAAATATATGATGTCTGTTTTGTTTTCATGTTTAAAGTGGTTATATAAATGTATCATGCATTATATAAGTATTTATTTTGTATGACCTGTCATGTAGTTATATAGTAAGATATATCAGGTTCCAGTTAATAATTTTATCAGGCCATTAAAAGATTTCTACAAAACTTGGTAAAAATATATGTAATCAGAAGTTTTTAAATGAAGGTAACCAATTTTAATAGCCTCATTTGTGACACTGTAACACTAATTGAGTGCAAGCAATGTGGGTTGCTGCATCTTATTATACCCTCCAATACATTAAGTGGAATATATATTTTAGTCCCTCTCTCTCTATCTCTCTCTCTCTCCCTCTCTCTCTCTCTCTCACCCTGTGAACTCATTATACTGTATGCATGGATCAGGAATTGTTCATATGCAAAATAAAATCTGGTATTGATGGAGGATCTGTTTTAGTCCTGTGTCCAGTTTACTCACATTAAAAGTGAAATATCGTCTATATAACGATGGCTAAATGTGAACTAATCATGTGAAATCATATGAACAAAGTTGATATTGACAGAATTTTTCCTCTTGGTCTCAGCCTTGTAAGCTGAGCCTTGAAAGGGAATGCACGTATTCATTCATTCAACATCAGTCAAACAAAAATTGAAATTTTCATCCATACTATTACACTTAGATTCATATATTTTTTTAAATGTTCAACAACCATAGGCAGCTCTGCAACAAATTTGTCTGAGTGACATGATTCCATCCAGTCAAACACAAACATCAACCCGTTACCATGCCAGTTTCCCATGAATACAATACAGGGGAGGGAGCTTGGATTTTCTCTCTCCAATCACCAGAGATCCTTGTATCATTGTTCCTACTGTGATGCTGATTGGTTTGTCAGTGCTAGGTGGGTCAGCTGCTTTTGTCATCTGAGAAATTGCTGTTTCAAGTCACAATGGCAGATGCACAGATCCGAATGGATGCACTCAGATCTGTAGAGTGAGCAGGTTCAAAGATCTGTGCTCAGAGCAAAACTCAGCCGCCGAATGTGACTTGGCTGTAAACTACTCAGCTCTTTCCTCCCTGTATGATATGTACGTGCTTGTGACTCCTGCAAGCTTAATACAAGAGTGATTAGATTCTGTCTGCAAACAAATTTCAAGGTGATGGTATAAAAAGTGAAGGTCGACATGTGTCCTTCACAAGAGGACTCTGCAGTACATAGGAGGCAGGCACTGTATAGGCAAGCGTGTTCAGTATCCGCATGTATGTGGCATAGCATGCATGGGCAGCCCGGTTAGTGGAACACAGACAAAGGCATTATGCATCAAAGAGGAGGAGGCTCAACTATGCATTTGAAACCCACTTGGCTTACATAACAGCCACTGACCATCATCCTCAAAGCAAGAGCTGAAAGAGCTCCCAGCTCCCAGCACGCTGCCTGCCCCCTCCTCTGTCTGTTTAATCCCAAGAGCTGTGTGGTTGAAGAGGACTCAATGGGCCAGGGATGAGCAAATGTAAAAATCCCATGGATTTACGCTGTCCACAAACAGTTATAATGTAATCTGGGACCAAAGTTTTTTATAGCAACAAAACAGAGGAGGAAATCAGGTGTTACATGACCAACGGACCATCACCTGTTACTGATTCAATACTTAGAAATGAAAATAGAATTTGTCCTTCATTTTGACAAGGGCATAGATCAAAGCTCCAGGATAACATTTCTCCCAAAAAGCAAAGCAAACAAAGCCTGTGATGGTTCCAGTGGAGTAATACAATCTGTGTAAACCCTGACAAGAGAGGTCTCAAAAAAAAAACAAAAAAACATTGCTGGCAGGAAGAAAAGGAAGATTATTCATGGACTAAACACATGTATACAATATCTATTCACTGGGATCTCTGCCAAGTAAACTTCTCCCCTTGAGCGGGGCCTCCTTCGAGTGCAGGGGAAGAGTACTCTGTGTGATTACATCGCAAATCACAAGAGTGAGTGAAAAATGTCCATTTAACTTCTTGATTCATTCTTGACTTGAGAACATCTGGCACACTGGGACAAAGGGGCGGCAGCACTGGTTAGCTGCTTGGCCTTCAGAAACTCCATGAAGTTTTCAGCAGCTGTCTGGCACAGTCTTTCTGTTTACTATACCACTTAGTGCTATTTGGGGCTCACATAGGGGAATGCTGCATGCAGGGTAGACAAGGGTTGAATTCAATGAAAGGCACATTGCTGGACAATGGAATAAGATATTCTAAATTCCCTTTTGTCCCAATCACAATTTACCGGCTGACTTTTGGGTCAAGGCCATCCCCATTTGTTAAAGAAGGCCTTTGGATGCAGTAAAAAGTGTAATAAATGAAGCGATATATTAAAAAAAAAATCCTTTCATCAATCTTTCACTCTTTCACTTTACGTGCACATCTGTAGCCTTGAACAAGCTACGGTTAGCTACTTTCTTATGTTCTGGGCTTCTACTGGACAGACTAGTGAGTGCAATACATAGATAATTATGACATTAGCAGCTAATAAAAACAAGAATTGAGTAACATATTTACATAGTTTAGGAACTAAGTAGTTTTTTGATTATTCTGTACTGGTGAACAAATATGACCAAATGTTTTAACTCTCATACAAGTCTGGTTACTCTCCCTGGCCTCTCCATCCACCATCACCATACAAACTAATCCACCGTTGTGTCCGTCACCACAAAAATACAGACACACAAATACACATACTCGCTCCTCTCTTGATTTAACTTTGAGCGATGTCTGTGCAGGATTGTTCCTGGATGGGCTCATCTGACTGCTACTCATCTGCTCATCATTTGCCTGCCGGACGCTGTGTATGGATGCACCTGCTCTGTGGCTGTTGTACAATCTGTGCCAACCCTGCAGCGGTTGGCAAAGTAGCTAAAGTAGTATCATGGAATTTAGACAGCCATTTACACCACATTCAAAGCCTCTCTGGCTTTAAAAAGCCAAGCTCTGTTCAATGAGAGACTACATTTTGACATTAAATTTCTCAATGACTGTGACTGGGAAACTAAATGGAGATGGATGATTGCTTGATCAATTGACACAGATAATACCATTCATTAATTTGTTTTGCTCTTAATTGCCTGGTAAAAACAAACCATCTCAGTGCCTGGAACCTGAGGAATTAGGGTTTAATCAACAAATCACTGTCTTGTTACTTTAATATCTGACAACTTATTTTAATTAGGTAAATAAACTTTTTTTTGTTGCTACATCAATAATATATGTCTGTATCCTGATGCTCTATCTATCACCACAGAGCTCTCTAGTAACACAATCCTTGATTTGCTATTGTATGTGTAGTCTCTGGGTACTACACTGTCTGCGGAAAGTTTTGTTTACCAGTTCTAGGAATAGACCACAAATTAGTCTCTGTTGGTCACTCTGGAGGGAAGTGGACCAACGTTCCTTCGTCATTGATTCTTACAAATAGATGGGTATTTTAAACTAGTCAACACCTGAGGCTAAAACTGGAGTTGAATTCTATAGGATTTTTTTTTTTTATGTAAATCGGACTAGTTATTTTTTTCTTGGGAACCTGTGTTTTTGCACGAGTCATTACAAATTTACTGAGTTACAGAGTTTGGATGACCTGCTCAGGCCCCATGCAGATTGTTAAACCTTTATATATAAAGCAATCTTTGCTCTGCTCTACCTATTCATCACGCAGAGTGGCATCAGACAGTGCTCCCTGTGTCCCCTGGACATTATGATCACTGTCCAAAACAAAAGGGAGAAACGCGAAAAAGATTTGTGTGCTGTGCATCTTTGGCATAAAAAAGACTGCTAGTCTCCTTGTGAGCAGTAATTTAGAAAAATGTCTCTTTTTTGTAATGTGTCTTGTATCTGTTTCAGCTCTCTCGTCCAAGGTTTTGTTTCATGAAACAGTGCTTAATCTCAACAGGGTTCAATATATTCTTTTTAATTGGCTCAAAAAAATGTCTCCCTCAACTTGCTTTTTCATCTCTGGGTAAGGTTGTTAGGCAGCTCAGTGACTGTAAAATGCAATGTCTTTTCTTCCCTGCTTTTGTCTTTGATTGTGTCTTATCATCTTATCACCTAGAGGTGCCACTATGTCTTCACTGTTTGTTTGGATCGCACTGAAAGATGACGAAAATTGTTAAGATGTCACATAATGCAGCTCTGTCCTTCCATTTTTCTCTCACAGACACAAATGCCACTAGGGATTTACTGCTTCCACCTGGGCCCCTGAAATTTCCAGAGTTGTTGAAGACTGGTATAGGAAAACACTGCACTCCATAGTCTGAGAAAGAGAGTGGAGAGAGTGTGATTATGATCTCACCACCAGTTACATAAAATGTCATGACAATGGTATGTGTTGAAAAGAGAGGGAGATCAGATCTAACTCAAAAGATGCCTTTCAAAGAATGGAAAAACGTTTCAAAATATCATTGAGCGCAGTTTTATGCTGCACAACAGAAAACCATCAACCCTCCATTTTGTACTAAATTACTGAAGTTCTTTTGAAACTATTCAGCAGCCTGGAAATGAGCCACTTGTCAAAATTGAGTTATCCTTAGGAAATTACAAGAAGCATTTTTCACATCTTTCTGCTACTGTATATTTATTGTATTCTTTCCAGCAAAAGCAGCAGCATCACTTCCCAATCAGTCCACTTATTTTCTCCCACAGGTTTTCTCCAGCTTTCATCCAGTAATGGAAGTTGCTTTCACTTTCCTTCCACCACAATTCCTGGTGGAGCGTGTCAATCTCCAACTTCTGCTTGACTGTACAAGAATGGTATGAACTTGTTTCGAGCATGGAATGGAATCAGTGAATTGAGAGAATCTATCAGACAAACGGAGAAGTAAAAAAGGAAATAAGAGCACATGCAGGCCATGATTGGAGATACTTGTATGATCCTCTTATTTTCAGGTGCTCTGTAGACCTAACATTTATCTCATGGCATTCCCTTAAACATCTCACTGACAAGTGGACCAGCAACATAGCCACTGTATCATCCAAACAAAGAGGACGCCTCAGGTACAGGCACACTGGATCCACTGATGGAAACTAAGTCAGTGGGTGCCTTTCATGATCTGAGAGGTGCATGTCAGATCTTGAATGGAGAGCTGAATGATCAGCCATCGCATTCTAATAAATAAAAGAGGCCTAAAATTGTTGAATATAATATGTAATCTTCTTCCTCTTCTTCTCTTCTCCTCATCTTCTTGTCATCTACTACACACCCAGCCATATATTTTTGAGGAGGAATCAGAGGAGGAATCAGATGCTGAGGAAGAACCAGGACCATGCACACTGCTATTTCACATTATCTGAACAGATACAGAGTAAGACAATGTTTTTCGAACTGCTGTCCATCTTTGTGCAGGGATAGATTGTTGTTATTAAACCAAGCCAATTTTAAAAATAAGAAATTCTCAGTCCCCTTATAAGCTTGTCCGCAAACTTATACAAATTAAAGAATCTGCTCAAACCAGTTTTTACTGACTTTTGACAGACATTTTTGTATTTCAGAAAAAAAAAACATTGTAGAGTTCTTGTAGTCTTCTCATCTTCCTTGGAAGAACACGAACAGTGTCCGAAGCATGTCTTTGAATGACTGATGAAATACGGACTGATGTTTGTGCCAGAGAAACGTAGATTCTTTCAGACTTCTCTGACTCTCTGCAATGTTGCAATTGAAACAGTAAAAGTAAAAGCCCTGACAGCTTCACTTATCTGCACCAACTAAAAGTAATTCCTTTGTCGGTTCTGCTGAATATTACGAAAGATTCATTCGGGGGCCTCATGTTGTAAAGCCCTATACTGAATTAACTTCTGGATATCCACCCCATAGGAAAGGAAATAAACAATATTCATTGAAAAAACAATAAATAAAAAAGCAGAACCAATTTCCTTTTAATATCACAACTTTATTTTTAAACTTTTGAGTATTTAAGATCACTATGCTTCAGCATCGGTCTGCTCAGTTGTGGTATTAACGCAAAAAAAATAAAATAAGCAAAAACAACGACTATTTTACATTCAAAACAGAACAGCAGTGGCCTATAAACTTCTAGTATATGATAAATACACAATACTGTCCTTATAAATATGTCCAAAAGTAAGAACAACAGGCCACAATTTTATTTTCAAAAAGAGGCCAGCAGTGGCATGTGACCTTCCAGAATATAAAACAAACAGTATTGTGCTTATAAATATACTGATCAATAGCACACAGTCAAAATAATTTAAAAAAAAATCAATCAACTATTTTACAAGTGTTGGGAAAGCTACTTGGAAAATGTGGTGAACCGAGCACAAAGTTATTCGACATTAAATGAAATTTCACTACATTGAAGATACCCACTGGAGAAATAAATTAAAAGCGATACGAAAGAAATAAAAATATCAAAACACAATAGAATGTCAAAAGTAGCTCAACTACATCCAAGCTATTTTTTAAACATCAAAACAACTCAGGCTGTTGATATCTAGTAATCAATAATACTGTGAGATGATCTGTGTGTGTGTGTGTGTGTGTGTGTGCGTGTGTGTCAAATGATAAGACAACATGTAAATCACCCCTCACACTCACAAGAAAGACCTGCTCCAGTAAGTAACAGTAAAAAGACAACAAACAATACTTCAAAGTAAGATAAGCCCAAGTCATACTTTTCCTAGCTCTTCTTGCCTGAATTCCCTACACACATTTTTCTTTTTTCTTATAAACAGCAGGTGTTCCTCTCTGCTCTGCTGACACGTGTATACTGCCCCCCTCAGTTCTGGCAGGAATTGACAAGGCTCAATGAGGGAAAATTAGGGAAAATTATTGTATATTAGGTACCCACTGTAAATAGGATATGAAAAAGGCAGGAATAAACCTACTACAGTTGATGTATTGGTTCTTATAACAACCCTAATCACAAACCAAAAAAATGCCTTTTGATCCAAAATGGACATCCCAATGTCAAGAAGCATTTGACCTAATAATTAAGAGTTGACTCCAGTCTTGGGACTCTCAGACAACCACATCCGGTGTGGCCTACATGACAGCACCCAGTAGGGGCTGCACTCAACCAGGCTCAGGGTCGCCAACCAAGAGTCATAGTGTTTCCTAGCCAACTGACTCTAACCCGTTGACTTACCCCTTAACCTTAGCAATGCATCAGGTTACTGGTGCAATAAGCTGGTCCAACCAGGTCCGACCTTCTCCTTCTGACTTCAGTACAGAGCTGGAGAGCAAAGCTTGGACGCAAATGCTTTATCTTGTCATTCTCATGGCCCACCATGGACATTCATGCATCATGAAAAGAATGACAGAGAATCCGACATTTTGCTTTGTACCACATGTTTACACATGTGGTTCCTTCATGGGTCTTTAAAAATACTCTTGGTGCCAATGATGTATGCCTAGATCATTGGTACATTTGCAACTGCACACTTTCCCTCAGCGCCATTTCTGACCAAAGTGGGGCCCTACGCAAAAAAGACAAGAGGGGCCCCTTGCGATTTGGAATCCCCCCCCCCCCCCCGAGGAGCGTGTCTGATCAGCGTTCGGTCGGATGGACTGCTGTCAATCATTGCAATAACAGCGTGTGCGGTTCTCTTTCCCCCTGCCTTGCGCTGACAGCTGATCTAGTAGCAAGGCTCACGGCTGTGCATATGCACATATTTCGTGCAAAACAGGGCCCCTATTGGCTCACGGGGCCCTACGCACTGCACGTGTTCTGCGTATAGGCAGCAACGGCCCTGCTTGCCCTTCTGAAAAAAGATTATGTGATTAACAACATTATATTCTATTTTATGCCCAAAGTCCCATCTGGTTTTGATACTATACAGTTAAATTATATCCTTTGTCTTGGATATTACAGCCTTTCCTTGGCACAGTAATGCCAGACTTTCAAAGGCATTATTGAAATGACTTGTCAATACATTAGGTTTCTTGACACTGTGGGAGAATAGGCAAACATTTAAAGGCAAGTCCAGTTTCCCAAATATAATTGGGGATGTAGATGCATCAGCGGCTTACACAGTAGCATTTTGTTACCAATTACTGGGTTTTCTTTTACCTTTGATGCCACTACTGTGAATTTTTTTTTCTTGATCTCCACCTTACCCACAAGCATATGTATGTGAAGTAATAAAGGTTGCTTGGATTCATGCGTTCCTTTCCTCAACAATGCACTTAACATTAGGAAAAATCTGGATTTTATTTGATTAGTCCATGTGCCTTGAGAAAAAATGCACTAAATCACTGACACAGACATGTTTTTTACAGCTGAGAAATACTGCAAACCTCGTGGCTGTTATATCAAAAACTGAGTGGGATACCATTATTCATGCTTTTGTGTCTTCACGCCTGGACTACTGTAATTTGTTTTTCACCTGTCTGAGCAGAGCCTCCGAGAACCATTTAGAAATGGTCCAGAATGCTTCTGCTACAGTAGGCTGCTGACCAAATCCAGGAGGATGACGTACATCACACATATTTTATACACATGCTGGCTTCCAATTCAGTACACAATTCAATTCAAAGTGCTCACTATCATAGAGCACTCTATGAACAGGGACCTGAAGATTTTCATGTGCCTCTATATCAGCACCAGTCAGTCTGTTAAGTCTTGGGTCCAGATTCTACTGGGAACACAAAGGGTGACCTTGACTTTTCCTTTGTAGCCCAAACACATTCGAACTCTCCTAATCAGCATGAGGGACTATAAAAACAGCTAGAAAGAGGCTGAAATGCTTGCTATAGAAACTGAATTGGAATAATTTTGATTTTCATATGAATAATTACATGAATAATTGTATTAAAAAACAACATTTAATCACATAGTTTGTAACAAATTTGCATGTTCAGTTTGAATGATTGCCTTGAAAAACTGAATCTGAATGGTATAATTTCAAATTGAATTTATTAGTTTGGAACTGAAGTGTAATTAGCTTGAAAACGAATGTACTATGAAATTTAATTAGGTTTCTCAGAAACTGTATTTGATGCTCAATGAAAATGAAAATTCATTCACATACAGTTGTCATAATTCAAATTCAGTGCTCAAAGCTCACTTTCAATTTACTGTGACAGTCTGAGCAGAGAGAGAGAAAAGCAGAAGGAACCATAAACAATATGATTCATTATTAGAAGAGCAAAAGTCAGAACGATAATTGTCACTATTCAATAAATTATTTGATGGCAAATATTATTTTGGAAATTACTTTTATGTTCTCTTAAATTTGTATTTTGTTTAACATTTAAGAAGTGTTGTTTGTTTCTTTTGGCACAAATCAAACTCGATAACTATCAAGATAACTACGCAGATTTCTGTCACAGCAGATTGAAAGTGAATTTTGAGAAGTGAATTTAAATAGTGACAACTGAATGTGAAAATATATAAATAAGGAATGACTATAAATAATGAATGACATAATAATCCATTTTCAGTGTAGATGAGTCTAGTTTCAGAGAAACTGAATTAAATAGCATAATCTTATATCCAGTTTTACATTTATTGGATTTCAATTCCAAACAAATAAATTAAATTCATTCACTATTAAATTACTATTCAGATAGAGTTTTTCAATGCAATTATTCAAATTAAGCAATACAAATTCAAATGATGTAATTCAAGTTTTATTTTTCAATTTAATTAGTCTAGTTTACCTATTCAAATTCAAATAGAAGTGATTTAAACTCAGTTTCTGGTTGCACATATTTCAGCCCATAGGAATTTCTCTGGAGGAGAACATTGATGGTTCATATTTGAAGGCTATATTTCATATAAAATAGAAAAATTTTAAACCTTCATTACCTTTATATTTTATTACTTTGGGGTTTTTAGCACACTGTACGATGTGGAGATGCATGTGTGCTTTTGTTGTACTTGAATTTGGGGCACGTTACTTTTAATGGAGTTTTTTTTGGAGCTCTTTAGATATTCAGGAGAAACACTGGAGCATGAGCATAAGTCTTAATAGAATCGGGTGAGATGTCCATGCCCTAACTGGGATACTACTTTTAACTGTGTAAGATAATTAGAGTTGTGTAAGATGATTAAAGTCACTTTGTAGGTAATGCAGCTGAACCAAACTTCCGAATATATGGACCAAACTCCGTTCAGGAAATTCATCCTTGAATATATGGACCAAACCCCTGAATATATGGACCAAACTTGAGTGACGTCATCACGGCACCGCCTCCATCTTCTGCTTAACTGCAGATTTTAGACCACAAAAGTAAGTCAGTCGGCTCGCAATTTAATAGCCGCTATTTCAAACAATGAAAAGATCATTAACACCCTGGCAGTGGCGCGGGTTTCATTTCAGTGACGGGATAGTGGGTCAGAGCTAGGGTTGCCATCGGGACATGTCACTGGGGGGGTGAACCAGCCAATAGTTTGTTGGCGCATACAGAAGCGCAGCCACCCGTCCAACACCCCCCATTGACAGTGCACACCTTCGCTGGATAAATAGTGGCGCATCCGCGCTACAAATAAATACACAGATTTTACGTATCATATAGGAAATCCTATATGAAATAGCGGCTATGAAATTGCGAGCAGAATCACCCACTTTTGCGGCCTAAAATCAGCAGTTAAGCAGAAGATGGCAGCGGTACCGTGATGACGTCAGTCGAGTTTCATTCAATATATTCAGAATGTAATGTAACCTATGACCCCCCACAATACAATATTAAAATATGCAACTGTTTCTAAGTGTAAAAAGTACCAGGAGGCATTTTCGATTTCATTTTCATATTTTTTCGTTAAATGGGACAGGAATTTCTTCGAAGCCCGTTTCATATTCTGAATTTGTAGGTCGAGGTTCCACTGTACAGTATGTATAAAATCATGAGCTGTGTTTATGGCTGTTAAAGCTGTTCAACTTAAGTTCTCCTGCTTCAAAAAGCTGAGTCAACGTTAGGAGACCTTCTTTAACAGGGTTAACGAAGGTCTCCTAAAGAAGGTCTCCTAACGTTGACTCTTTAACCCTGTTGCCCGTTTTGTACTACATTTGTATCATTGCATATCAATGTCACCATTGATCTGAGCTGGGCAGTCATGTGATTTGTTTTCCAGAGTGGATAAATGAGGTCCACATTTACTTTTGAACATGGACTATATTTGTATTTTATTCTAGGCTTTTCATTTAGCCATACAGTTGTTTTAAATGTTGAGGTGGGGACCGCTACGGGTAAAGAGTGTCAGACCATTAGTTATCATTATTAGTTTATAGTAAGTTACTAAGCAACTTTTGGGCAGGGCTGGACTCACGTGTGGGGCATCTCTCCATATTTTTAGATAAAGAGAGAGAGGAAATGTGAAGGACTTTGTTGTTAACTAATTTAAACAGATCTTAACACAGATATCTATCGCAGCTAGAAGTCTTTCGGTAGGTTACTTTTGGGGTACACTGTACATGTTTTAATTCCTGCCCTGTCAAGTAATTTTCACTTGTTCACATGTTTCATTTTACCCAGCCCTGTTATTGGTATGATTTTAACTAATAAAGTAATCTCTCATGTGTGTCTTCCCAGAGGGCTCTTCTGCCTTTTTGTTTAGTATGTGATTATTTAACTTTAACATTATGGGTCACTATTTAATGTCACTGTCACTTTTTATGTCTGTCTGCTTTGGTTGTGTGTCCCTAAGCTCACAACCCCACCTCCAGGTTTGTGCTCTATTTGGTTTGTATTTGGAGGCTTTTCTGTCTTACTTAGTGTACTTTGGTTTTTCTCCACTCCGGTCCTTGTAAACAGTGATGATGATTTTAGAATTAGAATGACAAGATCCCAAACACTTTTTTTAAATTGTATCAGAAACATACTGTTTAGCATACATGGGGCAAGCCTGATCTAAACCAAGCTACAATTACATCAGAGAGGAGCCAGTGATTTCCAGTCACCCCTTTAGATTTTGGAGTAGTGATCAAGGTGTTCCTTGAAGGAGCTTAATGATAGTGTGGCTGAGCCAGGACACACATTGCAGGAAGCATGGAACTGCTACATGTAAATGGATTTCAGTCATCATTCACTTTTACTCACCACCTTGCTTCCTGTACTTACACACATCAATGTGTAGACCCCCAAAAAAGAGCCTGTAGTTGTAACAAAGAGCGCAAAACACATTTTCTTCAGTTGATACCTTTAGGCAGGAACTGGTCCTGCACCATCACTTAAGAACTGAGAGCAAGCTTTTCCAAGTACATTTTCGATTTATTTTTTTGCTTCCTATTGTATTTTCCCATTTTCTGTATCACTGCCTTGTGTTAGTTGATGGATCTCCTGTAGCTGTTTGTCCATATTTTCCTCTTTTTTGGTGTCCTTTTTTCCAGTTTTTCTAATGCTACCTATACATCAGTAGACTTTGAAAAGACTTGGAATAGAATTTTGTGAGACAATAGTCCCGAATTTTCTGTCAGTTCAGTTTCAGACTATGCAGGGTTACTATCTACAATATTACAACTAAATTCTTTTTGCATAGGGCAAGGACTTTAGGACTTTAGGACTGGTTGAAATAAAATAAAAGCATGATATAATCGTAATGTTAAGACTAAAGAAATACTTGTGATTTTAACAATAAATGATCATGAAATCATGCCATTCAATTCAATTTCAACTTAATGGGACCAAGTTCCTTCAATAAATTGATTTAATTCCAACTTGGGAAACTTTGCCTACAACTGTAAAGCCATTATTGGCCCCACCCTTTTCCTCAGTCTTTCCTTAGCCAATTAGCTCCTCTCTCCCCTGAGAATCCCTACAATAGCTATAGTATAGTATATGCTTAAGTTTTAGTATATATATTTAAGTATATATTTAAGTTGACACCTAATGCACACACACACACACACACCATTCACGGGCTCACTCATACCTAGGGCCAATTTACAGTCTTGGGTCATTTTTGGACAAAGGGGAGACAACCCACACAGACACAGGAAGAACATGCAAACTCTGTGTGGAGTTTTTTATGTTTATGTTATGTTCTTGTTTTTGATATTTTTTTCAAGGCACTTGACTCAAAATGATCTATTTATTAATTATACAGTTTTGCAGTGTTTTTATTACTGCCGCTGAATGTGTAAATTCCCGCAAGGTGGGATTAATAAAGGTTGACTGATTAAGTCTATATCCATGTGGTGAGTGGGCCAACATGCAGATCATGAAACAAGAATGATGCGTGACTGAGGTAATGTACAAAAAATAACTGAGCAACAGAACTCCACTGAGATTCAATCCCATGATTTTATGGATCCTGGAGGCGGTGTACTTTACCACTTGACCAGACTATCTTCAGTCCCAAGCAACCCCCACAACCCTAGAGGAAGATTCTGAAGTAGGCATCTGAGGAAAATTCAGTCAGTGCAGAGTACATGTAAGTATTTACAGCACAAAAACTATTACACACACACACACACACACACACACACACACACACACACACACACATATATATATATATATGTATATAATGTAATTAAAAGGCTTCACTCAGAAATGCTATGAAGGACCTGGAAGACAGACTTAGTGTATGCAAGTGCAAATTGTAATAGTAATTAGGTTTTTACTTATCATTCTTTTATGGTAAACATGAGCATGAGATTATTGTAACAAATGTTATTACATTTTTCAATACTTATTCAATAGTTCTTGCGATGTAACAGAAACCAGGAAACATAGGTGGAGCAAATAAAATAAGAATATTTCCTTCAAGCTGTGAATGTACAAACTCCAGACGTACAAACTGGTAGTCTAGATGTCTGTGTCCTTAAACACGCATTGAATTATTTACATTGAAATGCAGTCATATTTCATTTAATGTTAGCAGCCATTTTTAGAACTCCAGGGGAAGTGTAGGCACGAAAGGTTATCTAGGTCATGTTACTCCATGCGTATGTGTGCGTGAGGCAGAGAAAAGCAAAGAGAGACATAGTTCAGTGATGAACAATGTACAGACGTTGATGCGGCACAGTTATGAAAACATGCAGGTACATCATTAAACACAACATGATTCAGCCATGAGTCTCCTGCTGGAGAATAATCTACAGCCTGGTGATAACACCTCAAAGGTTCTCAAAACAATGTCAATGCCAAATGCTTTTGCTGAGATGAATTTAAATCTGCTGTCTTAGATATTAAACCTGGATTAAACACTAAATCATGTCAGGACCAGCATGTCCCTTTTATATATTGCAAAGTCAGGAGTATCCCTACCATGTATTTATACTCAGGCAGTGTCCTAATTCAAAGGCCAGATCCTCATAAGTCCCCATTTCAAGACCAAATACATCATTTTAGTTTGACAAGGACTGCCCCATTTCAATGGCTTCCTCCACAGGCAACCAAGCAATACAGATATGCTTATTCTGCATATGTGTCCCCACTGTCCCACACCCCTCAGCACGTGAGATTGGATCTGGAACAATAAGGCAACTATCAGAGAGAACCATGCTGCATTTAAGTGTTTATTTAAAGAGAGGTTATATAACGCAGTCGCTGTAATTTTTCCCCTATTTTCTGCTGTGCGTTGAAATAAGAGTGAATACACATGAATGCAGGTGTTATTTTGTATTTCTGTCCCTGACTCTTCCTCTATTGAACGCATCTGAAGTGTAGGTTCAGCTGAGTGCAGGCAGACTTTGCTGCCTGGATAGGTTTTGTTGGTCGGTTGCATCCAGGAGTATGTTTATGAGACGGTTGGTTGGAGCTGACACTGTCTTACCACAGTGCAAGTCAATGAATGAGATAGTACAGTTGCTCAGGTCAGTGATCATCAACTGAGGTTGTGGATGCAAATAAAGGCTCTAAAGTTTCTAAAATCCCTCTTGGGGGGCAGCAGGGAGCACTATTGCAGGTACCAGCAGTGCCAGTACACAAATGTGCATCTGAAGATGCTTCACTAATCACAATAACTAAGCAAATTAGGCCACAGTATGTTTCTTGGGACTCTTTTCATTCTTAACCAGTTCCAGGCAGGCTGTCCACAATACACTATCGGGCAATCCAAAATCAATCTTAAAGTCTGTAGCAAATTTTGTCATTACTTAACTACTTTTTTGTTTTAATCCAAGAAATGATTCGAACATGAAACAAGCAACACTACCATTTTACTCACAAAATTGAAAATGAGGTAACAGAACTGTAAAGATGAGATAGAGAAGCACATGCAGTTGTGTTTCTGTGTGCATGTCCATGAGTGTGTGACTGATATATTTTCCTATTGTAAACAAATTAGTGTCTCGATTCATCCTGGAGAATTTCAACACACCAGAAAAGTGTGAGGAATTCTGGTGAAATTGTCACAATCCTTCTCTCACCTGACTCACCTTCATATCAGCTGCAGTAATCACCTCTCCACACCCACTCTCCTGACAGGCACACCCCTGCAGACTTCAGCCACTCACACCTGTCCCAACCCAGTCTCATAGAAAAACGTACCCTGGATACGTTGGTCCACAGTGCAAAAACATAGAGGAATTACAATAATGGCCCTTAAATTTTGTAACTGTTGCGTTTTTTTCTGCCTAATTCTTTCCTACTGTTTTGTGCTAAGTCACATGACTTTCAAAATCTGGGCTGTGAGAAAAAAAAACATGGCGAACATTTCACGTTTTAAACAGAAAAGTCAATATTTTGGATCAGTTTCTGCATAACAATGTGTTTTGATTACATTTCTAGCGAGAAATATATAAATTTACTCAGTGAATGTACATAAGCTCTCTCTAGTCAAAAACCAGGAGGAAACTTCAAGGGGAAGGTATTTTTCTCTCCCCTCCTCCCTTCTGACTCAGGCACATTAAAACTACAAACAAAATGGTGGAGCAAAGAAATATGAACAACCATGACATATATGTTTATTTAATGCGACACAGTACGTTCTAAATCATAAACATTTACTAGTACTAGTGTAAAGGCCGGCACAGGCTTCCGCGACCATGCGGCTTGCGGCTCGCCACGCGTACTTCTGCGACCATTCTTCCGAGCTCTCTAATGTTCTTGGCCGCCACAAGGGGGGCGTACCAATCTATACACAGGCCTGTCCTGCCCCCGGAGTACACGAAGGAGAACGAGATGTAAACTACTCTGATAGTTCTAGTATTGTGTTGCCACCTGTCCCGGTTTTCACGGACTGTCCCGGGAAAAAAAACGTTCAATTCTCTCGGGACACTGAATGCCCCGGAAGAATCGTCCCTCAATGTTTGTATTTCTGTGCATTTGTCTGTATCCTATGTACGCAGATATGCCGCTAAATACAGCGCGCAGATGTACCACTGTCAATGTGTGTGTGTGCATGTGTGTGTGTGTGAGACACAGGTGACAACTCTATCGGCAACACAAACGCTCCTCCCGCCCTAGCGTCTGTGCTATCTCACGCCGTGAGTTTGCACAGTGGAAACTGTCTTTGTACTCTGTCGGGGCTGTATTCCTTAACAAGTCTTTCATCTGAAGGCTCTTCACTTTCACTTTCAGGCAGAGGATTCTTGGTTCGCCGTGACGTTGTGCCGTGACCCGGTTATTATTGACATGAATGGACGGCTAGAGCCTCTGCTCTTAGCGTCTCCGACTGCCACGAAGAGTTTCCATAAGAGACAATTTAGAATGGACAGCACCAATTAACAGACGCTAAGGGTGCCTAGTTTGTCACTATGAGACATACAGGGGAGTGACAAATAGTCGGTATTTTACACGTTGGGATGAGAAGGAGTGATCTCTAATAATCAAACAGCTAATGCTAAGCAATAGCAGCGTCCAAAATGTTGCAGTTTCACGTTATCCTGACGAGATCACAAAAATTCTTGGCAAAAATGAGTAAGCGAGTGCTTACGTACATTCACTGAGAAAATATTATGAAAATAAAATATAGATTTCTTGCTAGAAATGTAATAAAAATGCATTTTTATGCAGAAACTCACTCAAATTATTGAGTTTTCTGTTAAAAATGTGAGAAATGTCCGCCATATTCTTTGTTCTCGTGGCCCAGATTTTGAAAGTCGTGTGACTTGGCACCAAATAGTCGGAAAAGATTAGGAAAAAAAAACTTAACAGTTACACAATTTAAGGGCCAGTCTTGTAACTCCTCTATGTTTTTGCACTGTGGGCCAATGCATCCAGGGTACGTTTTCTATGAGACTGGGTTGCCTGTCCACCTCCACCTGTCACCTGTGCACCAAGAAGCCACTGTAAGTCCATGTTTTGTGTCCTGCGTACTGAGTTTCTGACAGAAATATTTGCTTTCATAGACCATATTTTCCCATGTTTTTCTCTATTGCAGACTGAAAGGGACAACAATATCTGCAAATACTTCAGCTGGCAGTTACAAAATAAGCTGTAATGTAATCCATCTGGCCGACTGTACTCCATCCAACAAAAAAAAATGTATTTCCAGTTTTTGTTCTAAATGTATTACCTCTTTTAAGAGAAATTTCATCCAGTTTGCTTGACCAGACTGAAACACTCTCAGTTGACCCGGTTTTATTTAATAATGCTGTAATTTCATAATCAAAAAATCTTAAACTTGACAGGAACAAAGTTAAAGTAACCGGAGCCTTCATAGTTCATGTTCCTAGTGGTCCAGCAATCATCATCGGCGTTGTTCATTTCAAAATAAAGCCAAGTTAGATGTGATGGTATCATGTGAGGAGTGTGCAGGGTCAGCTTATCTGTGGAGCCAGAACATTTTCACATCTAATTTGGGATTTATTTTCACCACACTTTACGACCGGGGAGAGATTTAAATGCATCAGGCATAAACAGTTTTTTCCCAGTGAAAAAACAGTAATTACTTCATAATGGAATCTCACATGTCAAAGATTTAGTAAATACTAAAAGATCTGCCAAGAGCAGCAACAACTTTTGGAGAAGCTCCAACTGGGAAATAAATACATGCAGCAGCAGGCTTGTTTCTCCCCTGACACGGACCCAAAAGACTGGGTTCAGCTTGTATAAGCTGTAGTAAAGCTTGGTAACATTTTCCCATGGCACACCAGCACCTGTGCCTGCCCACTTGGACGATGGCATTTGGGGAAAAAGTAGACATCATGTTTTATGTTGTTTATCATTTTCTTCTGTCCAGATGACCTAAATAACACTGGTTCTTCCGAGTCTTTTTTTTAAATTCTTTTTTGACACGCAACAACAACACAGATACGGTTTAGCTTTGCTTTGCTCTGTTTTGCAGTGCATTAGACCATTAAACTGGGTTAGTTGCTCTGAGATAGGGCGTTTATTTTACAATGTTGTGTTACACTGCTATTTTCAAAAAAACACAAAAAAAATACCTGAAGCTCTGGCTTATAAATATATTCACAGGGCTGACCTGCTTTGCTAATTTTTATTAATGGGTTTGAGTGGTAATCAATATTGACAAGGAGCATAAGGCAATGCCTTTTTTTGTCTTCACAACACCACTGTTATAACAGAAATAACGAATTGGAAAACTGGTGAACATCCAGGGTCACACGGCAGTTTGGTAATTAGTGCTATTGCCTCAGAGCAAGAGGAGAACCCTTGTTGGAACCTTTCTACAGTTAATGTAATGAAATATCGAGTTGTGGCCTGTTTCCGCACAATGGGTGAAACAGAGGTGATCCCACTGCTCAGTTTGTACATTGCAATTGGCAATTCATGCACCCAGGGAGGGACGTCATTGTGTCTCATCCATTTTTAATTATTATGATGAGTTGTAGAATGGGCTAGTTATGTAAAGAAACCTTCCGTTATTCAGTCGGGAATATAGCTGAATGATGGCTCAAATGATCCACTAATCAGATGTATCATCTTTTATTGCTTTTGCACAAGTTTTATATCCTTAAACATTCACTTCATTGTCATCACAATAAGGCTTGTAAATGTCAACTTAGTTCTCTGAATGATAATGTTTACTCTCTTCTTTTGTTCTGCCTTGAAATTGAGGTTTGAATCCCTGAAACCTGGAATTCTCTGCTCCTCTCATAGACTTCTGCTGTCCTTCTCCTGCCTCTCCCCAGGCTTGATGCTGCTTTGTCAGGAGCAGCTTCCGCAGGTGTAGGGACAGACTCTGCACCCTGTAAGTCCAGCAGCAGCCCTATCAGCTCCACTGCAGGCTGCTCTGGAGCAGCCCAGACACAGTTCCATCTACAGGATGTGGCAGCAGTGTCAACAAAGTGAGAAAAGACCGTCCTATATCACGTTGTGGTGGTGTGATGGATGGTCATCTGCAGCAGCTGATCATCAGCTACATACTCACTGAATGGAAGGATAAACTTTATCTCCCATATCCACTATAACTGGTTCTCTTTTGCCACACAGCAGCATCTCTGCAGTTTGTGTGTGCGTGTGTATGTGTGTGTGTGTGTGTGTGTGTCCAGTGGAACAGAAGCAGACATCTCTCATTTTCAACTATTTCACAGAAAGAAGCATGCTGTCTCTGATCCAGAGCCACTGGATGATCTCCTGAGAGCATTATCTCCTGTTGGCAGCATGCTGAGTCACAGTTATCTGGGCGTTTGTTAGAGTCCAGGTGAGTTTCCTCACCGATGAGTGACTGCTGCAAGTGATGCAATGATGGTGAGTGAGGAAAGGTATCAGCTGTTGTCATCAGTGTCAGTTCATCATCCTGCACAAAGCTGGAACCTGGTGTTTTTTTAATATCTGTGACTTCACCAGTGACATGCAGGTTTCTGCAAGTCCAGGGAAGTCTGTTAGGATTGTTTCCAATTTGTTCTTTGCTATATTTTTGGTATCTTCATATTTTGATCTTCCAGGGGTGAACAGAGACAGCACATAAAAGTCAACAACATGCTTCTGAATAATCTTAAGAGGCACAAATGAGTTTGATTTGGTAGTTTACTTAGGATGCTTTGGGGTGACATGGCATTTGGTTAATAGAGCTGTCACCTCACAGCAAGAGCATCTACGGTTCAAATCCCAGTTTGACAGAGTCTCTCTGTGTGGAGTTTGCATGTGGAAATGTGCTTTATTGTCACCCAGAGGGGGAAATGTCTTGTGCAAACAGTACAACATGCTGCAATATTACAGTGAAAGAAGAGGGCACAAAACAGTTATAGAAATTGAAAGAGAAGTGGCTGTGTCAGCTGTTTCCGGCCTCCGGTTATAGTGCTCTCTCCTTCTCTGTCTCTCTTTCTCTCTCTTTCACACACACACACACTGAAAAAACTGTTTTTAGGTCTAATTAAAATCTATAAGGAAAAAATGTTTCCCTAGTGTTTGCAATTCCTCAGGATCCCCTGTTGGGCTGGAGACCCAGCAACATAGCTTTGTACAAAACAAGTAAGATCATGGTTGAATGGATTGATTTTATACAAAATAAAAACATTAAAAAAACATAGAGTACCGAATACTGCATAGGGCAACAGACAGCAGTTATGAGGTTTACTGTATTAACTCTAGGTTATAGTAAGCTTCATTTTCACCCCCCCCCAATAACAAATCTAGAGTGGGTCTTAAACAGCAATTTCCACAATAACACCTGTGGCTCTTCTGCCACTGATTCAACTTGTTGCAATTTCAACAAATGTGTTTCATCAGTGAGGTTCTCCAGCCGTGACTATTTAAAGCATCTGTAATTCATAAATTCATTAAAAGTGCCTGTAAACTGTAGTCACAGTGACATCACAGTCAACATTATTATATGTCAGAGGTGTAACCAGAGACTATTTGATGGCATTCTTTTTCATGGCTTGAAAGTCAGGATCTAATGAGAAGGGGGGGGAAATAGGATTGCAGTTGACAGGAGTATCAATAGGAATCATGAGAAAATAAGCAAGTACTATCAACAATGAAAATAAAGTTAAAAATATTAGGATATATATTCAGAGCAAAAACCAGTATTGCTTGTCACTTTCACCTCCAAAAAGAGCTCAGACTCTGTTAGGACAGTAAACTAAGAATTATGATCACTCAAACAATGTGGGGTGAAGCATCGGGACCTCGTCAGTTCTGCAAGGGTCTGCAACCCTTCTGTACAGTTGTTGTGAAGGCCTGTGCTCCTCTGGTGGCCAGCGGAGGCTTATTGCAGGTGGAGGGAGAAGGTATAGCAAGGCTCTGGTGGAGCAGAGCAGCTTTGACAAAGACAGAGCTGGTGTTTTAGGGCATGGCAGCCCTCTTGGCTTGCCAGAGACTCACCTTCCACTGTATGCAAAGTAAATTGACAATTCATTTGTGATAATAAATATGAACATATTGGCTTCATACAGGATCTTAAGCTTTCATTTTTCAAATTTCACCTCATTGTCTTATACATACATAACATTTCAATATCAAATCATCGCAGTCAGTGTCTGCAGATCTGGAGGTCAATAGATACGTACTGTGTAAGTGCATTGAGATCTCAAAGAGAATATAGGAAGGCTTGATGGTTTTTGCAAATGGAGAAATCACTTTATTAAAAGTGAGTAGATATATTTATATATAGCTCTTTTAATTATAAAGTGGCATATTCAGACCATCCAATCTATCCCTTCAACAGAGGGATGAATGCGTCTGAATGTGGAATTAGCACACGCCTCCATTGCGTCTTTGTAAGATTCTTTACTTTTAATGACTGTGCTAATTAAGAAGTCCTCCTCGGGTCCTGGATAAATCAGGAAAGGCTATGATGGTTTAGAGACATAGAAGGAAAGGAAGTAAAGTGAGGAAGAGAAATAAAGAGAGAGAGAGAGAGGCTCAGGGGTGGCCCCACTATGTACTGGTCTGCTCTCCATTTCATTTCACAGCAGGGGTTCCTTTTAGCAAAAGTCCAGGCGCTGACACTTCCTCCTAATGAGGGACCAAGACAGCTCTGGGACATGCTGGGAAGCCATTAACAGTGTTAACTGGGCTCATTGAAGGAAAATACGCCATCATGTCTCCCTCTTTTCCTTTGCTGGAGTCTTGCAAAATCATGCACTACACTGTACATTAGCCAAAATATGTTAAATATGGTCATGGATAATGAATAATCAACAGATAGAGACTGACATACTTGATAAGACAAATTATAGCAGCAGTGCACAATAACACAAAATACTGAAAGTATGACAGAACAAGTCTATACAGGGATATACCGGGCTGGTGCCAGGTGTGAAATGCCCAGGATGAGAATCAGCACCTGTGCTGCAATTGTGAGACTATGGTCCTCCAACTGGGAAAGGGTGGAGGGCCCACTCCAGGTTGGGGAGGATTTCCTGCCCAAGTGGAGGGGTAGTACCTTGCAGTCTTGTTCAAAGGTGGGTAGAAAATGGTGCAGGAGTTGGACACGTGTATTTGGGCAGCACTTTAGTCGTCCTTTGTGATGAAGAAAGAGCTACCAGATGAAAGGGCTACCAGCCATTTACCAATCAATCTTCTTTTTAATCCTCACCTATGGTCATGAGTGGTGGGTGTTAGGTTAAGAATGAGATTATGAGTAAAATGAAATGAATTTTCCCTGCAGAGTGACTGCACTCAGCCTTAATGTCCATTTATGCTCTAAACACAAAACACATGAAGTGCCTTTTCATCCATCTTGTCTGTCTTCATGCAGTTTTGGGCATAGATTTCATGCGTAACTTGGGAGCTTACTGATGCATTGATATGCATGAAGCCAGAGCTATGCCATTGATGTGAGAGTATTTATTAATTGCAATGCAATAAATGCAGGGTGAGGAGCCATGTCTTGGCGAAGCTCAAGGTAGAGCTACTGCTCCGCACGTCAAGAGGAGCCATTCAAGGTGGTTCTGACATCTGGCTAGGACGGATCAGATCTAGGCATGTCCATCTGGGAGGAGGCCTCAGCAGACCCAAGCTCTACCCTTTTTCCTGACTTTTTTGTGTGTTCAATTCCTGACTTTGGTTTCATTCTTCATTCCTTTGCATGTCCTGTTTCCAAGTTTCTAGTTCCTGTGTCTTTATGCTCGTGCTTCCTCACAACTTTTTTTTTTCTCAAAGTTCATTGTTTCCTTTGATTGTCCTCCCTATGGTGCTTTATTTGTTGCACTTTATGTCTTTTTTTCCTCATCAGTGTTTAATTAGAGCTCACTTGCTGTGAGTGTATCTGATTTTGATAGCTCAAAATTGATAATTTGTGCTTGAAATGCTGTGCAACTTCCAAATGGCCGCCGTGCACCATGTGGCACATAAGCATATTCTACAATCAATTACAGGACAATTAGGTAAATGCACACAGCCAAGGTAGTCCAATATAAATTGCTGCACATCTGTCCGACAAGAAGTAAAGAAACAAATACAAGCACTGTACCCCTGCCAGGCTCGCATAAGGCACACACACTCATGCATTTCTCTAGGGGCCTTAGCACTGCATGGGGCTGCCAAAGCCAAAGTCACCTTGTCAGGACTTGGCAAGGTCTGATGTGTTGCCTCTGTTTTGTGACAAGACTTCTTTAACTGACTTCAATGCTGTGTCGGACCTGCTCTGTCCCCTGCTCAAACAGCAACTAATTATCGCTTAGCTCGAGAATCATTCTTCCCATTTTCCTACTCTTTATTGAGCTCTTATCACTGGCTTCACTCTCTCCTGATGATTGCGTCACTTTGAACTGAAATTATACAGCTAAAAGACTAAGCCAAGACTAACCATGTGACAGTTTTTGTCTTTGCAGATTCTGCATTTGCACATCGCGATGACACTTAACCCATCTTCCCTTGTCAGTATCTAAGTACCCTCTCGTTTAAATCTTGTGAATGTAAATGTGCCAAATCTGATTATAATACTGTGCCAGTGAGAGAAACCCTTTGGTCTGAGGTCGTATTTGGGCACCTGCCAACATAGTGTGCAATCTTGGGCTGCTGAGGCAAAATTTGCCAAACAAATTGTTATCAAAATAAAGAACATGAAGTAAGAACTGTAATGACATGCAAATAAATTGATGTTAGGCTTATTGTGTTTACTACTGTACGCTTGGGTGTACTTTAAAATGCAATATAATTGTGGCTCTGTGTCTGTGTATGTGTTCAGATTTTAAATACTGATATAAACACTGCTTCAAATATCTGCTGATGCAATTATATCAAAGTTTAACGTGTGGTAACTAAGAAATGCTGTTTTCGAGTTATGTAAATCAAAAGCTATGCATGCTGTTAAACAAGTGCCTCAATCATAAGTCAGCATCCAAACAAATCGCAGAGTTGTTTTCAACATGTAGTGCATGCATTGCAAACACACAATGGAGAACAATGCTCCCAAACCAGAGAAAAAAAACCCACCAGAACAGATGTGCAGAACTGATTTCCAGCCATGTACCAAAAAAACTACAAAATACACTCTGTGTGGAGGCTTTTCTTTGTCTTTTCCTTAAAATCCATCTGCAAAATATATAATCTATGAATTAAATTAAGAGACTAAAATTAAAAATAAGCAATTTGATCAATAATGCACAAAAGATGCATTTAGCATCATGTGCTGCATGACTCCTTGATTAATAAAATAATACCTAGAATAAAACAGCCTGGGTATAAGCCAGAATACAACTGAATAATGTACACAATTTGAGTCTGTGTTTTAATGTAACATTTTCCAAAATGTATTTTGTTTATAGCTTCATGACAAGGCTGAAATGAGTCACACTAAAGCAGTTTGTTTATTTGGCACCATGTGGACCCTACTCTTCCTCTGTGCTTTGCACTGTTGTACAGAGGGCAGCATATGGGGTTAATGAACTGTGTTGTGCAGGACATATGTCTTCTCCTGCTTGCTGGAGAGCAGTTCCTCCTGCTTCCAGGTGGCCTTGCACAGGTATAGCACCCAATGTGACCACTCGCCGCTCAGAGGTTAGTTTGCTGTTGTTGTTGCTCATATTCATATATATTCTCATATTCACATATATAGACATCACACCATGACCAAGACATAAAACCAAGGAAATAAAAATACAGATACAGGTAAAAAGAGAAGAACAAGAATACACAAAGTCAACTGTACCCTGCTCTTTTATGACTGCGTGTTTATTTAAAACAGCTTTTGAACTTTTAATTTCATAATAAAATCAAGAAAAAATACTATTTTTTTTGACTATATGTCAATATGGCCCAATTTTTAAATATCAACCTTTGTGCTTTTTAACAAAATAAATTAGAGCAATGACATATTGCCATATTTCACTTGTGTTTTATTACTGTGTGCTTTAATGAAGGCAAGGCATGCCTTTTGTAAAAAAAAGGCATGCGTACAGTGCTTGAGCACTGTACAAGCAAACTGAACACACTGTGTTCAATGACAACTATGAAAATGACAAAATACGTTTTTACTGTGCAAATAGCTCAGGCTTATTCAATATTTGTGTTGGGCAACACTGTCCTGTAAGAGGTGAAACATTCAAATCATTTTATGTAAGGCCACATCAAAGTAATATTACTAATTTTACAGATCATCTGTAATAAATGTGTAGATCGATCTTTTTCACAACACAGTGTTCTTGCCAACTGTTCTTGCCACCAACTGAATGAATTTAGGTTAATATAATGTAATGTAAGCGTATAACTTCTTTCAGTGGCATTCCTGACACTTGGCAACTGAACTAAAGCAGTATAGTGTAGTTTAGTGGTGTAGTGCTCATTTGATATAGGTGTCTGACTGCTCTTAGAGAATTTAATTGGGACAGCCAGCCCATCTGCAAAAACCCCTCTCCTTCTGGAGTCATGCTCAAATCATTCTGAGTCCCAGCTCCTCTGGATTTTCAGCAACCCCAAAGACTCAAATAGTGAAAAAACAGAGAGCAGATCAGGAACATCCCCTAGCAGAGATCGGGTCAGAGGCAGTAGAAGCACCCCGCTATCATATGTTGTAACATTAAATCAAATTTTTAAACATTGAAATATTAAGACCACCAGTTTTCTGACTACCCACTGGTCACTAGCATCACGGATAATTTACTTCAAAATGGAACTGGACTACGAACTAAATAACTGACAATATAACACCTGTTTGTTTGAAACACATTTTGAACTTTAAACATTTTACAATAAAAAATGAGAAAAAAAGGTTATGTACTGTAGTGTATTTTCTTAGGTGCTGTACAAGCAAATCTTTACTCTGTGTTAACAATGTAAACAAAAACTTTTTTTCGCATACACATGCCTTTTTAAAGCACTGTACAAGCAAATTGAACACACTGTGTTCAATGACAACTATGAAAAAGGCAAATACTTTTTTACTGTGCAAATAGCTCAGGCTTATTCAATATTTGTGTTGGGCAACCCTGACCTATAACAGAAACATTCAAATCATGTTATGGAAGGGCATATCAAAGTAATTATTAATTTCACTGATGATCTTTGATAAACGTGAAGATTTCTTTTTCACAACACAGTGTTCTTGCTCAGATTTTCTGCATCACCAACTTAATGAATGCAGGTTAAAATAATGTAATGTAAGTGTATAACTTCTTTCAGTAGCATTCCTGACACTTGGCAACTGAACTAAAGCGGTGTAGTGTAGTTTAGTGGTGCAGTGTTCATCTGACATAAGTGTCTGACTGCTCTTAGAGAATTTAATTGGGACAGCCAGCCTATCTGCAAAAACCCCTCTCCTTCTGGAGTGATGCTCAAATCATTCTGAGTCCCAGCTCCTCTGGATTTTCAGCAACTCCAAAGACTCAAATAGTGAAAAAACAAAGAGCAGATCAGGAACATCCCCTAGCAGAGATCGGGTCAGAGGCAGTAGAAGCACCCCGCTATCATATGTTGCAACATCAAATCAAAATTTTAAACATTGAAATATTAAGACCACCAGTTTTCTGGCTACCCACTGGTCACTAGCATCATGGATAATTTACTTCAAAATGGAACTGGACTACGAACTAAAAAAAACTATAAAAAATTAGAAAAAAAGGTTAGGTATTGTAGTGTAAGTTCTTAGGTGCTGTACAAGCAAATCTCTACTCTGTTTACAATGTAAACAAAAACTTTTTTACGCGCACACATGCCTTTTTTAAGCACTGTACAAGCAAATTGAACACACTGTGTTCAATGACAACTATGAAAAAGACAAATACTTTTTTACTGTGTAAATAGCTCAGGCTTATTCAATATTGTGTTGGGCAACACTGACCTATAACAGAAACATTCAAATCATGTTATGAAAGGGCATATCAAAGTAATTATTAATTTCACTGATGATCTTTGATAAACGTGTAGATTTCTTTTTCACAACACAGTGTTCTTGCTCAGCTTGCAGGTTAGCATAATGTTCCACTCTGTGAGTGTACAACTTCTTCCAGTGGCATTTCTTACACTTGGCTCAACAACTGAGTTGACAGCAGGGGTGGACTGGGACAAAAATTTGCTAAAATGTACAATCCCCACACAGATACTGTGGTAACTTGCCCCATTAATATACAAACAGACACACATGCCCTTAATAACACCACTATACTGAAGAAGTACTATTTTACACTTTGGAGCCTTCCATGAAACAAGTGATAGCTAGTGTGTTGCTCACTTGAGAAAGGATTAAAGATTCAAGAGTGTTCATCACTCAGAATAGTTATACAGTAGCTAATCAAAGTTTTACTAATTTAAACGATATAATGTGAACCTATTGAAATGACTATACACCATAACACTATAACACTGAAACACTAACTGAAAAAGATATGTAAAGCATGTATATTTGTTAAGTTGTTAGATCAATGTCCTTCATGAACCAAATTGGACTGTAGGCACTAAAAAAGGTGCATGTTGGCACTCTTAATATTTTAAGTCTGGTGACCTGATTTGTGGGGTGCTGCAATTGCTACAATTTAGTGTGGCATCCTTTGATCAAAGTATAAAATAGGGCTTGAGTGGTTGATGAAAGCAACTAATCAATTGTCATGAATCGTCCCCCAGCAAATCGACTTGGTTTTGCCCTTAATGAGATTCACACTCCCCTTTTTGGTATTTCCACCTCCTCCCCGGACTCCCAGTCCACCAGAGAACTCACTCACCTGTTCTGCTCCACCAATTACTGGATCCTTGTTCCCAGTCACTGGACTACATATATTCACCTCAGCTTGATGATCATTGCCAGACTGTCTTCATACTAATCACATGACTTACTCCGGCCTTTGATCACCTGGACAAAGGAAATGCTCTCAGACTGGCCCCAGAGAGTTACCGTCGTTACCAAGGCAAGGCACACCAAAACTGAAAAAAAAAAAAAAAAAACAGCCCATCACTCATCACCCATTGGGAAAATGGTGGTCAAATGGACCGGTGGTCCTTCCCTGGTGGATAGTTTATCCCTTTATCTGAAATAGGCAGCTAGCATGCTAGCAGACCTGCAAAATCCCTTTCCATCTGTAGTGATGCTCAAATGGTTCTGACTCCCAGCTCTTCTGGACTTTCAGTGAAAGGTGATGCCACCTCCAAAGGAGTTAAATACTCAATGTTAAGCTGGAGCTTTCAATATAACCTTGTCAGAAGTTTCCATGGTGATCTGTCTATACTCAGGATCTATCCAGCCACCATTTGTGATACTGGGAAAGCATGACTTTAGAGTCAACATTACTTGTTAACACTAATGTCGCTTCCACACCACTTAAGTCAGCAAGCTCACGCAACTTCCCTCGAAAAAAACTATGGCGCGCCATTGAACACATCCTTATTTGTGATGTGTCAACATCCTCAAATTACCCATTTTACTAGAATTCATGCAATACTAAAAATAAACTTAATGACGGAAGGAAAGTCTCTCATTGTGGATTATAAATCAGAAACGCTTTTCACAAATTGCACAATGGGGAGTTTACATCCTTTTTTTTAGGTACTTAATGAGCTTTTTCAAGGCCCTTCATGACAGAACAGGTGGAGCAAACAGCCACTGACAGGATTCAAAATGGGGTGAGGACTGCAGCCACTGTACATAGGACACTTGCTCTACCATCTCAGCTAAAGGACCTCCTGCATTGTTTTATTTAACATTAACATTTACTGGTTTGGCAGACGCTTTTATCCAAAGCGACATACAATTAAGGGCAGCATTAGTGCTTACAGTGTAAGGAAGGGCCTTAGTTGAGGTACATGAGATATAAGGTAAAATAGGAAGAGAAGGTTATTTTTTTGTTTCGTTCTCGTTTTTTTGTGGGGGTTTTTTTTACAGAAGAGCAGTGTTTAGGAGAAGGTTCTTGGAAGTGTATCATCTTCAGGAGACTCTTGAACATAGGTAGGGACGTTCCTGCTCTGATAGTGTTTGTTCCACCGTCTCAGGACTGCAGGGAAAACAGTCTGGACTCTGATTGCCTGGTGTGTCAGGATGGCAGTGCCAGACAACGTTCTTGAAAGGAACATAGTTCTCGAGAAGGAGTATATACCTGAATTAGAGTGGGAGCAGACCCAGAGGTCACTCTGTACACAATTACAAGTAAAAAGGAGAGTTGGTTGTCTCCAGGAAATTAACTGGCAAGACTTGCAAGGTATGTAGTTGGTGTTCCCATTAAATAACACGGATACCAATGTCTTAGACAGGATCGATTTATTTGCTGTGGTCTAACAATAACAAAATGACTATCAATATGACAAACACAGACAGCTCAATACAATACTCAAATACAAATCAAGACAACAATGAAAACAATTTCCTTACAGAAGACACACATTCAATATTTAAGTAACTACAACTTAGCTTGTTAGCTTAGCAACATATCAGCATAAGAAAACCTATGCACATCAACACATATTAACTCAATAATAATACTAAACTCTAACAGGACAAGTCACCGGACTCACCTTCTGATATCTACACACAGCAACAAACCGGGAAAAAATAAATAGGAATAAATAATAAATGGAAAAGGAAATCACTCTCCCCAACCGCTGTGTCACCAAAAACATTCACAGCACGGCACTTTCACAGACATACCTGCATTCAATAAAGTTGGAACTGCTATGGTGCGTTCAAGAACATAGGTCATATGAAAACTTACTGAAACAAGCTATTACTAAATGGAACAGTTCAGTAAACCTGACAATCTATCAACAATGTGGGCTTTCTGACAACAAGTGATTTGAATTTATTTCAGGCAACAGCTGGTAGCCACTTTCAGAACTGGCATCACATGTGCCTTTTTGGTTAGTTCAAGACAAGGCATGCTGCTGCATTCTGCACCATCCATAGAGGTTTCATGCCGCTTTAGGGAAGGCCTGCCAGAAGAGTTGCAGTTATCATGGCAGGAGATGACCATTGGTCAACCAGGAGTTGGGTTACATACTGAGTCAGGGATGGCCTGATTTTTTTAATATTATAGAGAGCAAAGCCTCATGCTCGGGAGACTGCTGTAATGTGCTCTGTGAAGAAGAGCTGGTCATCTTTCATGACATGTAGCCACCTTGTGGTTCCAACTGGGCAGAGGGAGATAGAGCGATTTGTAAGTCTATGTCAATTGAGTGACTGATTGACAGGAATCACTACTTCAGTTTTGAGCTGGAGACAGTGATACATCATCCACTTTTATTTGTACAGTCAGAGAGACAAGCAGAGATCCCTCCAGACAGAGTGGGGTCATCTGGTGGGAAGGACAGGTACAGCTGAGTGTCATCCACAAAACAATGGTATGAGAAGCCATGCGAGTGGATGACGGGGCCCATGGAAGTGGAGTATATTGCAAAAAGAAGTGGCCCCAGCACTCACCCTTGGGGCACTCCTTTGGGTAGTGGATGAGAAGAGGAAGTGTGCCCTTGCCGGGAAAATGTAAAGGGGCGCCTGTTTAGATATGAGTTAATACAGGACAGCACTTTGCCAGAGATGCCCATTTCAGAGAGTGTGGTTAGCAGGATCTGTTCACATTGTCGGAAAAAGCTGATAGGTCTAGGAGGATAAGAACTGAGGAGTGTCCTGCAGATCTCTCTGCTCTCAGGGCTTTTGTCACTGACAGCAGACCCATTTCAGTGGAGCAGCCACTCTTGAAGCCAGACTGGTTAGGGTCAACAAGGGTGTTGTCCATGAGGATGTGTGAGCCCTGATTGAAGACTGCCTTTCGATGGTTTTCAGAAGGAAGGAAAGAAGAGAAACCGGCTGGGAATTCTCAGCCTTAGCAGGATCAAGTGAGAGTTTTTTGAGCAGGGCCACCACGTGAGCCTTAAGGAGTCAGCGATAGTTCCAGAGGCCAATGAGGAAATGATAACATGCGTAGTAGCAGGCATGATGGTAGGGGAGATGTTTTGTAGGAGATTTGTAGGATTAGGGTCCAGGGCACAAGTATTAAAATGGCTAAGAGTTAGAAGATCTGATTCATCAGTCTCAGAGACAGGGGTGAATGAGGACAGTGATTTTAAGGAGACTGACTGACAATGAGTGGTGCAGAAAACTGATTGCACATAGTTTTCACTTTTTCTGTGAAGAAGGAGGTGAAGGTGTCAGTCAAGAGATGGATGCATCAAGAGAGGATTGAGCAGTGACTTGAAGATGGAAAATAGTTTATGTGTATCTTTGGTGCTGTTGATATTGTTATAAAAAGCAGATTTGGCAGCACAGGTTCTGGAGGAAAAACATGTAGGCCTCCGACAGGGCTGCCCTTTGTCACCGGTTCTGTTCATTACCTTTATGGACAGAATTTCTAGCCGCAGCAGGGGGCCAGAGATGGTCCGGTTCGGGAGTCATGGGATTTCATCTCTGCTCTTTGCAGATGATGTTGTCTTATTGGCGCCCTCGAGCCAGGACCTCCAGCATGCACTGGGGCGGTTTGCAGCCGAGTGTGAAGCAGCTGGGATGAGAATCAGCACCTCCAAGTCCGAGGCCATGGTTCTTGACCGGAGAAAGGTGGAATGCTCGCTTCAGGTCGGTGGAGAGCCCCTGCCTTCTCGGGGTCTTGTTCACGAGTGAGGGAAGGATGGAGCGAGAGATGGACAGGCGGATTGGTGCAGCAGCTGCAGTAATGCAGTCACTGTATCGGTCCGTCGTGGTGAAGAAGGAGCTGAGCCAAAAGGCGAAGCTCTCGATTTACCGGTCGATCTACGTTCCTACCCTCACCTATGGTCATGAACTCTGGGTCATGACCGAAAGAATGAGATCCAGGATAGAAGCGGCTGAAATGGGTTTCCTCCGCAGAGTGGCGGGGCGCTCCCTTAGAGATAGGGTGAGGAGCTCTGTCACCCGGGAGGAACTCGGAGTAGAGCCGCTGCTCCTCCACATCGAGAGGAGCCAGCTGAGGTGGCTTGGGCATCTGAATCGGATGCCTCCTGGATGCCTCCTGGACGCCTCCCTTATGTTTATGTTATGAAAAATGCCTTTCCCTTGAAGTTTCCTCCTAGTTTTTGACTATTTTGGCCTATTTGGAGGCAAGCCCTCAAGGGTGGGAAGTGGTGAATGTTCAAAGCCCTGCCCTTCAAAAATCTTGGCTCTGATGAGGAACAAACCGACACATACCAGCTCGTCCAGGTCCCCACTTCAACATACTAAAAAAATCAGATTCACAGCACCTTTAGAAAGAGCTCTGGAATGGCCTCCAGAATCTGATGGACTGGTCGGCTATAGCTTTTACAGCCTTGATTTCTGAACCCGGGCCTTAAATGTTTTTTTTAATAACTCCTCAACACTTTGAGCTAAGAGGGTGAAATTTTACTATGTTCATCAGGAGGTCAAGAGCATCCAGCATGCTGAGTTCCAGTCTCCTACTACCTCTGGAAGTGTCTGAGATGGCCACAAACAACAGAATGACAACTGCCACAGGCCAAGGGTGGCGGTCTCTCTCTCCTTGTCAGATGGAGCTAATCGAACCAGAAGTCGAAGAATGTCCATAGTAACAGAAATGTTCAAGCAACCACCCTAACGTCGATGGGAAGATCAGAAAAGTCGCTTGCTTGTATTTGCAAAGATTTTTCTGATCTTTCCACCATGCTAGGGTTGTTCCTGTGCAGGCTCTGATTGCCATGCACACTCTGGTTCTGATTTGGTTTGCTCCATCTGATGGATTAAATTCTCCCCATGCATGTGTTGTGTGCCGGATCAGTCCCTAATGAGCATTTATTTCCATTATCTTCTTTCAGTGAATGTCTATGAGCTCTAGATCGCCATGGAGAAGTTTTCTGTTTTACTGTTTGTCACAGACACATATACAAATAAAGTTGCACAATTTGCTGATGAACTCCCACATTTACTCTTTCTCAAAACAGAGATGCAGGAATCAACTCTAAACTAGTACTAAAAACTGCATGTTTTCAAGTTTACTAGCATTATTTTTTCTTCCTAAATAAACATACGTCATGGTTACACCTGTCCATCCGGATGGATGTTTCTTTAAGCCTGATGTCAGCGCAAGGGGTTGATTTGTCTGTTTTTTTGAACATTTTTTGAAATAAATTACTTATAAACTTTTACCCGAGGCTTTGGTGTTTGTTTTTTTGGAGTCATAATGCATGCAATGTAGATGATATTTGAATGGTCTCTAATAACCAGCATTTAGCGCACTGGTCTGTGACAAAATGGCACTGGCACTGTGACGAAATATTTGCAGGATATACTATGAAATTTGGAGGTCTGGATTTCGTATTTTTTTTGTACGATAGCTCAGTGAGAATATGTTGTCTTGTCTCTACTCTTTCAGATGGTTTACAGAGGGTCACAGCTGAGGACAGTGTCTTGAAGAGTTTGGTTCTGAGTTCAGGTCTGACAGAGTCCACTTTTCCTGCCATAACATGTGGAAGTAGCACTCTCTGGATTTAATAATTTGGGCCAGTCTGTTGTGATGGAAATGGTCATGGACTTCGTCCATATTTAATGGAAGTAAATTACCTCTGCTGTCATGGGAGCAAGTGCACTTTCAGCATGAGAGCAAGTCAGAAGATTTGAATGTGTTTTATGCAGAGGCCCAACGGTTTTTAACAAGTATCTGGTGTGCACAGTGAGTGGACATGATCTCATAGCTCATTATTTAGCCACAGGGTGTGCTAATCAATGTTTGTGCCTGCAATTCCACTGTAAAGGAGTGATGGGGTAAAAAAAGAACAAATAGCTTGAGTGATCATGAGAACAAAATACATTAAGAGGGTCCCAACAATGCAAGCTTATTTTTCTGAAAGCGATAATTGTTCCCTTGTTTGGGAACATGCCAGCAATACTGCCTTCATCCTGATTAAGTTAATATGGGAGACGTGGCAATTTTCACCCACAGGAAGGCAGGCTTTCCTCTCTGAGTACAAATTTCATCTTATACAAGACTATTACCATTTCCTATATACACTGTCTCATGAACTGTGAAATGGCAACTTCAACAAATGTTTCTTGACAGAGTTGATAGAATACTTACTGTCTCATGGCCTGATTTACTAAGATCCCAGATAAGGGGCGCTAAATTGCATGCTCCTGGTAAGATTTTGCGCGTTTGGTTTGAGTGCGTTTTGCGGGTGATTCACGAAGGGAAATTTGCCGCAGTGACAACAGGTGCAAACAGCAGTATGCAAATGAGGAGTTTGCGCACTGTCAGCCTTTCCATCATAGCGAGTGCAGAGGAAAGCGCAAGAATAAATATGATTAAAAAAAACAAACGAAAAATAGAGCCACACAGATGTCATATTGACAGCGGTTGTTAATATTTTGTTTGGAGCTCAGATTTTCTTCTAACATCTAATTTCCCTGTATCCTTTCTCTTTTTTTGAATGAAAATAAAATGCACCATAAACAGCACACAGAAGATAACTCTGAATCAAAATTAGTTTTCCGCATCTGTGCTCGTTGTTCCGATGTCTCCTCCTGGCCACGGTGACAGCGGTGATTGTGCATAAGACTGGGAGGGTTTGCACCTTCCTTTCAGACGTGTTAAATCTAGCCGCAAAAATAGTCACCGCAATCGTTTCTGGGTTTGATAAATCGTTTTGTGTGTGCTAATATTATAATATATAGCCCAAGATTTTGCACACACGAGCAGGAACTCCCCATATTGTATATTCTTTAAGGCCAAGGTGCTAAATGGCCAGCGCGTGCAGTTTTCCTCACTTTGAAGACGCAATCCACAGTGCGCACCGTTAGTAAATCAGCTTGCACATTTTTTTGCGGGTGACTGAGTTTGTTCACGTTTTTAGATACGCAGCGCTTTAGTAAATCAGGCCATCAGTGTGTACACTGTTCCCTGATGGGATATTTGATATATCCTGCAGAAATTTTAAAATTATCAATACACCGCAATAACAGGATAATTCTATACATCTGCTGCAGTAGGTGAAAAATCACTCCTCACTCCTGCGTCTCTTTGCAGCCCTGCAGCAGCAGGTTCAGCCAAACAACCTTGTCTTGATGCCCCAAACATAAAATAAAAATGCAGATAGAGAATCATCTTCAACATTTATTTGCTTGTTTGTTGAGGTGAGTATAGGGGGTACTTCAAGAAAGGGTTAGGGTAGAATACATTGTAAATGTATACAGCAGATACATAGCAATAAGATACTCTCCAGATGTGTCAAGCATCTGCAGACCAGCACAAAAATGACTATGACAAAACACATGCATGTTACATTTGGTCATTGGGCTGTGGTCCACTGGTTAAGGTCCTTTATTTGTAACCCTACAGATTTAATCTCCCCGACAGCTGAATGGCCCCTAAGCAAGGCACCTCACCCCAATTGATCCTAGGCTGCTGTAGCACCTCAAATTTCCCTGTTCTGTGACTATTTACAGTGATTCTGAGATTGTTTTATTCAACCTTTATACAGAGTGTTGTGACCTTTGCTATTGAGTGTTGCGGGGGGTGGCCTATTTATTCAAAACAGAAATATGCTGGATAAGATTACAAAACTTGGTAGGAAAATAACTGGATCAGAGTTGAAAAGTATCACACAGATCTCTGATGAATATACCCTTAATCTGGCTTTGAAGATACTGGATGATCCATCCCACCCCCTCTTCACCAAGTACTCCCCTCACTACTCCGTTACAGAATGCCGCAGGTAGAGACAAACAGAGCTATAACATCTTTTGTGCCCAACAGCATTCAGCTGCTAAATAGGTGGAATTCAGACAGGTGGACAACATCCTAACGTATGCACTTTTTAAATGTTTCTTAAGATTTGCTTGGCATTCTATGTATGATTGTGCAAGCCTGTATGTCTATGTGTTGTTTTTTAAGTAATGGCTCCTAAATGCAAGACAAATTCCCTTTTGGGGCAATAAAGCTTTCTCTTCTCTTCTCTTCTCTATTGAGGAAATGGATTGTATATGCTTTTTCAAGTGTTAAATAATAAACTTCACTCCTGCTTCACTTCACTCCTTCCTCCTTCACATCACTCCTGCAGTCACTCCCATTCTTGCATGATGTTTCATTACTTGGATGATGTTCAGATAACAGATAATTTGATTCAGGTAAAAGATTACAATTTCAGCTTAAAAAGGTTCTCCAAAAGCATATCTTTACACTCATTCTACTTTTTCTTGAAAAACACCTCAGGCATTTAATCTCTAAATTCATTACTTTTAATTTACTTTTCAAACTTGACTTTCGGAGCCAAACTCTTTCACCAATAACTTTCTTAATGTGTGCGGCCGTTCAACCCACAACCTATACAAAACTTTGGTGCGTGAAAGCACTGCAGTTCCCATTTAAGATTCCATTTTGTTATTAGAAAACAACTATACTCCAAAGGCTTTGTAATTGACTGCTAAGCAAACTTAATGCTCCAGAGCTTTTCAACTGAAGACCTGAGAAACTGCCTTTTTTAAACAAAACAGATGGACAGATACAGTCTTTTCTTTCACATCTTTCATTTGTTGGATTAATCATTATGTTTATTTTCAGATGGATGTCCAGGCAGAGAGCTGATTACAATGCACTGAAAGAGGAAACATCAGCTCAGATGGGAGGTAAGCAAAGAGTGACAGAGTGTGAGTGCATGTGTGCAGTTTGCTGTCCTGCTGCATGGTTGGCATATTCTCTGTTGGATGAGAGGACATTTATGTGATGTCAGCACGCATTAACCTCTCTGAAAATACATCGGAAACAAATAGGGACACATGTGCCCAGATCCCACCAGCTCGAAGTAACAAGCCTCTGGAAGGAAAGGCTATGCTGGACAACACAGAACATATCCAAAAATAGAAATGGGATGATGAAAGCTTCTTGGTTTGGATATAACATAGGCTTTCTAAGATTCCTTACATTGGTGGATATAATTCTGAATTCAGAGTAAAAATATTTGTAACCTGCAGCCATTTTTGTGCAAAACCAATTAGCTAGGTGGCATATTTTGTGCAAATAACATTAAGGTATTTTCAAACATTGTGTCCTCTGAGGCTTGTCAGTGTGCCCGCGAGTTCTGAAGCCATTACAAGATCACAGTTTAAGCTTGTTTAAAAAATAAAAGCCCACAATCACAACCAGAACCACTTCAATGCCCTCTATGTCCAAATGCTGATATATCAGCATCTGAACTGGAGTGGACTGATGTAGGGCATATCTGCAACAATGATTTTACAATGCTCTACACTGACATATATAGATTCAAGGACACTGACTACTTTGCTTTGTTTCACACACACACATATGTATATATATATATATATATATATATATATATATACAGTATGAATTAATTGATGAGAAATCCATACCACAGACTGAATCCTGTGTCAATTAGCCATTAGTTAATTGGCCTAAGATGCTAATTATAGGGGTCTGTATGTGTTGCCTTCTCATAATGTCCCTTGAGGACACAACTGTTCCACCATGTGTAGTAGCAGACTTCAAATGTCAGTGTAAGCTACCATACACTGTTAACAGCAACAACAGGCTGATGGTTGGCACATCAAATGTGACTGCAAATTGCAAGTATACATTGATTTCTCAGAATTAGACACTAAGAATTCAGATTTGAGCACAGAGCTTAAGTTTTTAGCAAATCCAATATCCAGTATATATTTTGTCTCATTGAATTTAAGTTTTCATATTAAATTCACATTTTTCAACCCATGACTGACTTGGGAGACATGCCTCAAAGCATCACCAGCGAAGCTGAGGTGTTTCTTTTATCACAACCTTAAAGCTTCACACACATAACATCAACACCTTCTTTAATGCAGGTTAGCTGGATGACTGCTTAAGCATTTCAAGTGGAGCTAGACGGCCTCGCCTGGGCAGTTACTGGGTGCTTCCAGGATTAACATATCAACAATAATGTCATTTTGTCATATGCTGTAGTTTAAAATTGCAGTCAGAAAACATTTGACATGTATTTTTTTTATTGTATTCAAAGCATAATTCTTCACATTCTGCTCTGACACACTAATAAAGTGAATAATTAATGTGCATAATTGATGATGTTTATGTGCATATGTATAATTAGAAAGTCATGCTTGCTTAATGGTTGGAAGTTCCGCCTGCATGTTCAATGGCTAAGGTAACGTTTTGAACCAATTTACCTGTTTCTCATGCAGACTGTGTTCCCGCTCTGAGCTCACAGACAAGCCTGGGAACAAATGTATGGGTTTGAACTGCCATTGCCACGCCTAGATGTGCTTTTTCTCACATTGAGCAATCAACTCAACCCTGCTGTTCACTGATTGTTGCTGCCACCCTCCAGAACTATTTGAGAAAGCACCTTGCTTTCTCCCTGTCTTTACAGTGATGGAACTGTCCACCTACTTTCCCTATCTCTCCCACTTGCTCTTGAAAAGCTCGACTAAAGGCAGTGAGAGCTGCTCTGGCCCTCTGGGCTTTGTCAGCCAGCTCCTGGCTCCCACGTTACAGACAGTCCAGTGTTTTCCTAGTACTGCCTTGTGGGCAGAGATGCTAATTTGAAGTGTTCCTGGATGAGACAGCTCTGTGAGAATATAAGCCTGAGTCCACAGAGAAGGACTTACAATGCCTCCATGCTTTAATGCTCTTCTATCAGAAGTGCAAACGTGAGAGCTGATTTTAGAAACCTAAATTACCCTGGCAGCCTGTGCTACCCAGGGAAAGGTAGCGTTTGTGGGATGTGGCTTCCAAAAATAGTTTCACAAGGCATCGACTGTGTAAATTTTTAATGCCTGTGCAGTCCGTAATGGGAAACTAAATAAACAAGTTCCACAATATAAAGCAGTACGGTCTTTACAAGTCGGAGTGAGACAAACTGGTACCTGAGGGATTCATGGGCCTGATGAATTAAAAATAACTGTCTTCTACCCTGCTGATCAACTTAAGTACTCGTACATTCCCTGCAGTGTTAGAAATGTCATTCTCAACAAACTCTTTAATGACAGGAATAAGACTATTCAACCTCTGATTCATAATTTAAAAAATCTGAAGCACAGAAAGGATCATTCAGATATTTAATGCTCTTCTTGTTTTCATTGTGAATTGCACTACATGAATGAGTCATACCGGGTCAGCAGTGTCCCCAAGTGGCCGTCGTAATTTTGATGATGAGCAGGTTTTGTAAAATAACCAAAGAAAGCTCTGTATGGAAGGAGGTTCAGTTTCCGACATGTCTGGCATCTAACTTTAACACAGAAGGCTGCTATTTCAGTGGCAGGTGAAGATAAAAAGAAATGTTGAGTCATTTTAAGATGGCTCGTGTTGTACACCAATTTAGGCTCTGCATAATTAATATGCAACAGGTCTGACGTGACTTATAATCCATAGCTGTTTATTGCTCTCCACAAGTGTAAAGTTATTTTGCCACCTGTTTAGGTCTTAAGGTATGATGATGATTTGTGTACAAGGCTAAAATAGCCACTAATGGATGAGAAGTAATAAACAGGATTACCCCATTGGCTTTTTCAATTATTATACTGCAAATCAAGAGAGCCATGCCCTGTCCTGAGATGGAGTGATGAGGTTAATGCACCATTTATGTCCTGTTGACAGCTGCCGAGTCGGCCCAACAGAGGAATGTCTGCAGATGTTCCAATCATACCTCAGGCCACTGATATTTTGCTCAGTCCTCAGTAATAATGACAACAGCCTCACAACAATGTCAGTAATGGCAAAGACTAGATCAAGGCAAATATTATGACAGCAAATAAAGTAAAATGCAAAATCGCAGTCAACAATAAAACATTGCTGTTGGTTGTTCTTGCTTTTATTACGATGCATTAACCTCCTGTAAGTTGCTGTACAAGTTTTTCTTCTCCCTTGTCATATTAATGATATTTGCATATTATATGGCATGACAATCACAATAATCAAAATCCTAATTAATATCAAATATAACACATCATCATATAAGGTCAGTACTGGCTTCATAAAGGAAATTGATTCTCATGTTAGGTGAGTGATGCCCATTTTTACCAAAAGCCTTGCTTTATTCCAGTGAGGGAAGAAAATATTGTATGTCTATGTGAATCTGAGGGTTTTTAACCACTTTACTGTGCAATTTGTGCTATTGTCTTGCATCCCTGTAGCAAAAAGACTCCACCAAGAAACAGCTAAGCGCGTGACCCGCTGATAACTTCAATGTTTTTACATTTTGCTTCTGTTCATAGAACAAATGAGCTACGATGTTTTAAGTATGTCTTATTTTCCCCAGCAACTGGCCCACAGTTACTAGAAGATAAGACAACCAGATCTGGATAGAATTGTTTTTTCAGCATTTCAGTCTGTGAGTGGCATCAATCTTATCTTCTTACTCTGCAAGAAAGTGAGTCTTTCTCCAATGATAAAACTGACACGAGCCCACTCAGCCACACTGCAAGCCCAGCATTTGTTCTTATCTTGTAGCATTAGACTCCGGGTTCCTATATCAATTACATCAGCCCAGTGTTGAACTAAATAATGTGCATACAGTAATAATCTGCGACCATTAGTTACAGCCTGAGCATGTGTTGCCCATCCTGCAACTGTCCAGTGGATGGGTCATGCTCTAAGCAGAACATGATGGGTGTTTGAAGAGGTCAAAAACTGGCTGACCAACACCATAGTTACTTCCTCATGGGTTCACTTTGCTTGAAGCTCTCTGTCGGGCCTTGTGCGGTGGCTGCAGCACTCTACTGTAAGATCCAACAGCAGCTCTATTATTAGTTTTATCTTCAGTCGACAGAGCGATGAGACCATTGCACACTCCCGCTCGGCAGCCCCTGCACTTGCGTCCTGATGGGATCCAAGGTCATTTCCTGCCCACTGTATGGCTTCCACCTAGTGCCTCTGGCTGTCGTTTGTGCGAGAACTTGGATGCCTTTTTCTCTCCCAGAGCAGGAGTGAGGATGGTTTGTGTGCTCTTTTACGCACACGTTTGGCACAGACATTTATTTATTTATTTATTCCCATTTGTGTAATCATTTGTTTGTAAGCTTTGCCAGCTCAGCTCAGGGCAAGCTGTTGTCATGGCAACACCTGTCCCTCTGGATTATAGAGGCCGTCACTGGAGCCAATTCAGCCAGGGGATTTTAGCTGCCTTGTAACATTTGTGCCTATTTTACCACAAATACGGTATCTCATTGGTAGCTTAGCATGAGGAAATTGATGAAGATAGTCTGTTTCAGACAGTTGGCATTGGTGGAACATGCAGGAAGTTTGGCCAGATCTGTTCGCATCTCCCCTGGCATATGCTGCTCAGTCTGTGAGGTCACAAGTGATGACCCACATTTGAATTAGCAGCACCTGTACGGATCATTAGAGGTATATGAGCATGGTGTAATGAGAAAAAGCAGCAGGGTAACCCGTAAACCCTTCCCCCACTCCCAACACCCATCACAGCACCATGACATATAGATTAGCAGAGAGAAAATGGGCATGGATGTATATGCCCTGTAGGTAACCCTTGACATTCGATCACTCAAACCATGATTAAAGGATTAATAATAATGCAAGCATGACAGCTGTGGAGATAGATGATGCATGTATTCTACTGCATTTCAGAGATCAGGTGATATATCTATACGTCAATTAAAATAACTGACTGTGTCATTGTAAGTGCAGTTGCTCTAATTGGTAACTCTAAGTAAAAAAAAAAAAGACAGAGAGAGATGTGCATGTTTGCTGTTATGAAAGAAAGGGGAATGTACAGTGGGTGTGTTGTATTCTCTGACCAGTAATTGTAACACTATGCATTCTATCACATCTGTTTTGGTATCATTCACGTCAGTCAAGCATTATTCATTCACATTGAACTGGAAAAACAACAGATTTGGGGCGAAGGCGCAGCGACTTGATGAATTGAAAAACAATGCTCGTCACTCAATAAACAGTGGAGTCTAGAGTACTTAATCTCATGTATATTTAATGAGGAGATATTAAAAACGTGCTCACTCATATTGGGCACACAGAGCTGTGTGCCGATGCTATTTTTAGATCCTCCTTCGACTGTTTCTGGCTCTGCACGTGAGGCTTTGGGAATGTCAACAGAAGGCTACAGATAACAAGATGGAAAATGGGAAATGTCAGAGATGACAGAGCTGCTGTGAGTATCTTTGTGTATTTTTATTTTTTATATATTGTCACCATGATTAGCGTCAGGCTTAGAGGTGAAACACTGGCCTTTTGCCTGTCAGGCAAAGACACAGTTATTTAGGTTTAAAGCTCCTTTTCTCTACAGTGAGATGATGATTTGGGGGAATGCTACTGCTATTTATAGTATGGTAAAGTCATGTGTGGAGAGACAGACAGAAAGCGAGAGTAGGTGATAGGGACTGTCTGACTAATATCTGAGTGCATTAGCCTGATGTAAAACTTTACAAGGTGTATAAAGGTCAAATCCTAGACTCCATATATTTTGACAGTGGAGAAAAGAATATTTCACTCAAAGAGTAAAATGTTATTATCTTATGATTTAATAAAAAGAAAGTTTTTATTGAAAAGTTTACTTTTTTTTTTCCAAGATGCAAAAAGAGAGTCTGAAAATAAGACAAGACCTTTTCTTTTCTCCTCTTGGCAGAATTGTCATGACTGCGTTGGTCAGTATTTTATTAAAAATGAATTATGTGTGTGACCACACTGTTCAAGGCTTTTCTTAGGTCATTATTTTGATTTCTCTGTCGATTATAGAACTGATATGAGGAGTGACAAAAAACCAACAAACAAACGAAACTATTCAGAAACTCTTAAGAATAGGTCAGTTTGGTCTGACTTCGCTAAAGCTGTACTGACAGCTTAAATTTGTTGGAAAGTCCAAGAGACCTTTCCTCAATTCCTTAGACAAAAATATAGCATTGATGTGCTGATGATTTTTCATGATATTTTGACAAATCATTTTCTTTGGTTTGTCTTGAACTTTTTTTTTTTTTTTCACTGCATAGTTTCGTACTTTTAATGACAGATCATTTTTTGCTCATATCCTCTTGGCTCCGCCTTTTACCTTCAGAGCTACTTGTTCTATCTTTACAACATCTCTATGGCATCTGTGACGAGATGTGTGGAAAGTAACCAGCTGGGTGGTCTGTGCAGAGCTGATTCCAGCACAAGTGAATGTTGATTGTTATCAGTCTGGGACTTTATTGGAGCACTAAGGTTTTCCTCAGACCTCACATCAACCCTCACATCTGGCCTCCATCTCATGCTTGATGTATTATCTGTCCACCGAGGATCACTACAGAGATCATTGGCAGAATCTCATCCAAAACCAAAGTATTGTAGTGAAATGGTGTGTTAGCTGTTGGAAAGTAATTTTATGATGCTGGTTGGCCAATATTAAATCCTGGAATAAGAGTAAATGTTTGTTCAGTATAATGCAGTATGATGGCAACTACACTAATTATTTGCTTTATTAGCTAGGAAGTTAGGAAGTCTAATTAATTTACCAGGTAATGGTCAATCTTCTACTTAATAAGTTTGTGATGAAAAGACGTACAGTGACCATAGAGAACTGGGTTTATTTGCACGTGTTTATAAATTGCAAAGCTCTTTAAATTACGGCTTATCATCTTCCAAAGCATGCAATGAATAATTAAATAAAAAAGGTGTTTCACTGTGGTGTGCAAATTATGAGACTTCCTTGACATACTGTAGGCAATCCATTTGCAAACACTTTTCACAGCTTCTATTTTCCCAGCAAACTTGCAGCTAGCTTACATGCAAATGAAATGGTGCACAAGGCCCGTTTTGAACACCCGTCCTTGCATTAAAGTTCCCCCTGATGTCCAAGATTTGAAAGACATGAGAAAACACAGAGTATAAAATCAATCCTAGACATAAGTCAACGTGTTCAGATGCCCGTAAATCTATTTTATGTACTACAACTGACTTAAGTACATGAAGGGAAACCTTTACTTCATATTTATAATTCAGCATTAAATTATCAAAATTTGAAACTAACAAAATGGTTACGTTAGATTTTTATGCCCTTATTCAGTATTCATTGTTTATGTACACAGTAACTTTATAGCCAAGAGAGCTTATTTGCCATTATCTTTCATTTTTGTCTTTCACCGTTCCAACAGCTGTTATACAAGTGGAAGCAGATCATTTCTGTTATAAATGATACTGACATCGTACATTATTTTCTCAGTAAGATATGGAAGAAAATGTCTTTTGGTCCTTTTCACCTTCCAATCAGCCTGCTTTGATGTGATGTGATGGGATGCAATGTGATGTCAAATGAAATCGACTGAGCAGTGATGTCATGATTAGTGTGAGGAAATCAGCTCAACCTGTCAATCATCTTGCCATCACAGCACCCATCAAAGCCCTGGAGAAATGGGAGCCAAGGGCACAGTGATAAGACTGACAGAGGTGGTGGTGGTGGTGGTGGTGGTGGTGGTGGTGGGGGGGGGGGGGGGGGGGGGGGGGGGGGTTAGGAAGGATGGAAATAGGAGGCTTAGGAGATGGTGGAATTCATCAGAGGGAAAAGGAAAATATAAATTCATGTATGTAAGTAAGAAATACATTATACATTTAATATCCAAACATGGAGAACATTCAAGAAAAGTCAGACAAAAGAGATGTTGTCTAATGGTGTGTCTAATGGTGCCATCAAAAAGATATCAGAATACTCAAAATCTTTGGGGCTTATTATGCTGTCAGTCACACCAAGCTTTAGCTACTAATCTGATTCCAAATAGAAACCTAAATCCACTCATCTCTATTCCTCTGCTCACTCATTAATGGAGGCCACTAAAGGAGCGGCCGATGCACTGCTGCTACAAATCTTTGGAGCTGATTACTGACATCCGGTTAAACCCATTCCTCAGCTGGAAACACAATGTACCTGTGGGTGTGTAATTTGAAGGGTACGTGACAAAACAAACGCTCTGCTTTGCTATGTAACACATGCAGTGAATGTATGTTTTTGCCCCAAGCATCGTATGCATGCTGTTTCCTTACATGAGCAACCCCAGTGGGAGACAAACGCCTAGCTCAGCATCAGCTGCATGTTGTAGGCGCAAGGTGACTCCAGCATCAAACAGCATGATGCGGTGTGACACTGCATTCCCAGCTGGTTGAGAGCTTTGATAGTATTGCTGCCCAAAGACATGTGCATTTGGAAGTGTGAATGTGCTCATCCTAGACTGTCTCTTCTCAGCATGTTCTCATGTCTAATTTGTATGGAAAAGTATGAAAACTAGTACATCAAAATTTGCAGCTTCTAGATGCGCTTATGACTGAGAGAAACTCAGGAATAGACGCTCTTGGAGAGGTGTCCGCTCAACCGTTTATTGCACACTTTTTCTATTTCAGATTCACAGCACCTTTAGAAAGAGATCTGTTCTGGAATGACCTCCAGAATCTGATGGTCTCATCATCTATAGCTTTTACCGGCCCTGATATGTGAACTTGTGCCCTAAATGTTGTTTTTTAAATATCTCCTCAACACTTTGAGCTAAGAAGCTGAAATTTGACTTTGTTCATCTGGACATCAGGAGCATCCAGCATGCTGAGTTCACTCTCCTACTCCCTTTGGAAGTGTCTGAGATGGCCACAAACAATTGAATAGCAACTGTCACATGCCAAGCAGATGATGCTCTCGCTCTCTCCCCATCAGACGGAGCTGACCGAAACTGGAAGTCAGAACGTCCATAGTGTCTGAACACTCTGGTTGCTATGCACACTCCGGTTCTGACTTGGTTTGCTCCATTTGATTAAATTCTCCACATGCATGTGTTGTGTCTTGGATCAGTCCTTAATGAACATTTATTTCTATTATCTTCTTTCAGTGAGTGTCTATGAGCTATAGATCGTCATGCTATAGATCAATCTATAGCTATAGATTGATTTGCTGACAAAACTTCCACATTTACTCTTTCTCAAAGCGGAGGCGCAGGAATCACCACTAAACTAGCACTAAAAACTGCATGTGTTCATGTTTACTAGAGTCATTTTTCTCACTAAATAAACAAATGTGTCATTGTTACACGGCTGATGTCAGCGCACAGGGTTAATTTATGTTTTTTTCAACATTTTCCGATATGAATTGCTTATAAACTTTTACCCAAGGCTTTGGTGATTTTTCAAAGTCATAATGCATGTAATGTAAATGACATTCAGATGGTCTCTAATAACCAGCATTTAGCGCACTGGTCACATGACCAGGGCACTGTGGCAAAAAAAAAATTGTAGGAAATACAACAAAATTTGGAGGTCTGGATTTCGTATTTTTTTGTATGAAAGCTGAGTTAGACCAGGTTGCTCCTTTTCGCCATTTTCATGTTTTACTGTAGCGCAAAATCATTGGCTTTGTTGTCAGTGATTCCTCTGGAACTGTCAATGTTTTTCTTTTCCGAGGAGTAAGCTTATAGCTCTACTCACATTTTAGTGATTTCAGTGCATAGTATAAAAGATGAGAAAATGGACATTTTTGTAATCATTTTTTCAAAGTGTGTGCTTTTCATGCTTTTTGTGCCGACACAAAAAGGTACTGGAAGTCTACCGTTATGCTCCACAGATTATTAATTCTGTACATGATTTGTAAGAAACATGATGTGTACCCCAAACAAATGTGTATATGAGCAAGTGATGTGTCTGTACAGAGTACCAGAAAAAGCCACATAGCTCAGGGTTTCGATGCTCTGACATGTTTGTTTGACATGTATGGTGTGAGCAGTCAAATCACATTTCAACCATTATACAGTTAAATGCAAGCTCATAAATCCAGAGTTTCCCATTTTTTGTAGAGCTGGAGTAGGAAGTGAACAAAAGCATTGCTAAAATGCATTGTTTGTTCCCAAAGATGCATTTTGAGGTTAGTTTAGTTTTTTTTTCAGATCAACAGCCCCTACACTCACTTTTTGTTGACAATTTTAACATGCTTTATATGACAGGGAAATGGAAAGTGAAAGTGCAACTCTGATTTCTGCAGCTTCTAGTAGAAATTCACTCCAAAATTCATGAGGACCGCAGGATACAGAAGACAGATTTTCTGTTTTTATCTCATATTTTGGTCCAATTTCACACAGGCTATTCCTCTAAACAGGCCCTCTTTGCTTTATCGCCACCCCTGTGTGCAGCTGCGGGCAAAAAATTTGCATTTAGTTGTTTTGCCAATCATCAGAATCTTCTTTTTTTTTCACCATGATTCAAACCAAATACAAGGGGCACCTTCACACTTGGCATCCACTATTAAAAAAATGCTATACAAATTTTAAGACGAGCACTCCTACTGAGGTGAGCTCTTCCCAGGCCTCTTTTCTCAGCCCAACTGAAGGTTTTGGTGCCTGCCTCTGCTGCTGTCTGTACTTCCCCACAGCTCTCCTCTGCTCTCATCTCCACTACCACCGGTCAGACCGATAGACAGGTCAGACTTAAATTGGCTGCAACATTCCTCAGGAACTATTCTCAGCCAAAGAAGTGTTTGCACATGGCCACTGTGACTTGACGCACAGCATTCTCACTTTTATTTAAAGAAGTACTCAGGACAATGGAGGCATCTGCCACCAGAGATCAGATCGGAGAACCCCATCAATTCCCATCAATTACAAAAACATTAGTTATCTAGCTAATGGCTAGAGCAAGGCCTCCACAGCCTGGAATTGATTCTCACATCTCGGACTGTTCAGGCATCTTTGTTGTTAGAACCACTGATGACAGAGCAAGTCACAAATGAATTAAAATTTCAACAAAAAATACAGTCAAAATGGTATGTGCAACGTGTTGAAAGTGGATGAAGCAGAAACATGACTCATATCAATACTTCGGTTTGTTTGATGTGCAACGAAATGATACCTTGCTCGTGACTGGGGGAAATCGACTAATGTCAGGCCAAATGAATGAATGACTGAAGTGGAACAAAGTAGCTTTTAATGTCTGATCACTGGGCTGAAAGTGCAGTCTCAAGTGGGCAGTAGGAAGCCCACATGTTTGAAAAGCTGATTTTGTGTCTTTGGTTTTAGTGCAGAAATAATTGTTCATTGGATGAACATGAGCACCATTTTGAGGCACATCTGATTCAGATGCTATGAGCACTTGGTTTTGCTCTCTTGTTAACCTCTAAATTACCTCTTCATAATTTAATTTTGTTCAAAATAAATATGTCCTGTAACCCAGTGAAGAGTGGCTCTCGTAGGTGCAGGGACTCCCTCCATCCTTTTTTTCACACAAACACAAACAAAAACACATACACACACACACACACACACACACACACACACATTCAGACACACCTAGAGGCAATTTAAAGACTCCAATCAAATTAAATATGTATTTTAAGATTAAGTGGACTCAAGGTTAAGTAGAGTATGCACACAGAGATATTCAAAACATGCAAACTTTTGTGCTGAGAGCCAGCAGTGCTAACCACCTCTAGCCAATGATAATGATACCATCCTGTTTGGAAAGTTCTCTTTGAAAATTTAAGGAAAAACTGGCAGTCCTGAATACATGCAGCTAATCCAGGGTGCTTGACTTTTGTATTCTAATATGTTTGGCAGGGCCATGATGTTTGAGAGCAGTCAGGTGAAAGGGGGCACTATAGGCATCTGAAGGTGGATGCATCCTCAACAGCATGTTGTGGTCCATACAATACAGCTATGGGTCATGGATGTGACATTGACGTCACAGCACAAAGTGCAGAGGAGATCCATGTGTGATAAGGCTGGGATAGAGATGACACATGGGAGACATGGGGGACGTGCTGGCAGAGCAGCTGTTTAACACACAAACATAAAGTGCTGTATGAGAATCCAAGCACATTTATTGATGCGCAAATAATTGTCGTTTGCGCCATGTTTTCACAATAAAGTGGAACGATCACACATGAAAGTAGGTCATGATTCACTTCTTCAACCTTTCATGCTTCACTTGTTCGCCTTCCTTTCACTTCCTGCATAGGGTGTTGTGTGAAAGGCTGTGCTGGTGCTGTAGATGACTTGCTGGTCGGGGGGAGGGGAGGCTGTGCACTTGCTGGCCCACTCTGCCACCTTCTCGGATGTTTCATGTGTCTGTCCATCGTCTCAAGCCCACCTTGCTGGGGGTTGAGGAGGGGACGACGGCCATTATTTCAGCCACACCACTCTTCTGCTTTTAACCTCTACTGTCAGGTGAGACCCTGAACGGCTCCTCCATATTGTGTTGCATATGTGGAACACAAAATACTTATCATATAATATTTTTAAATTTATGTGTTGTTTACCTTGGTTTTCCTGGTAAAAATAACTAAATAACTGACTGAAGATGACTATACATCTTAGGTATCTTTTTTATCAACTCAAACTCTTGGGATCAGCAAGTTTTTAACTTTTTAACTTCCATTTGCTATCAATGAGCAATCTTAAGCTTATTTTTCCACTTTTCGACAGGGATTACTATGTCAGTGTCAATGTCACAGTCAATATCAGTTTTTTTAAAAGCATAACGTCACATAACACTGAATATAGGCATTCTTTCATTATTGGTGAGAATATTTCATTTTTGACCATGAACACCATGAGTGTCCCTTACTAAGGTTCTCAAAAAAAAAAAAATGAAAGGGTTGTATGTGAGAGTCATTGAACCTTAGGACAATCAGTTGAAATTTCACCATCTCATCTTTAGCCACTTTTCGGGATCCTGATGGTACAGAAGTTTGAGCAGGAAAGTCCAGAGTCTTCCACCAACTCCTTGGGGGATCCCAAGGCATTCCCAGGTGAACCCAGAGATTTAATCTCTCCAGCTAGTACTAAGTCTGCCTCTGAAAACAGCTGCCCAGCAGAGGAATTTCAGCCATTTGTACTCACTATCTTATCCTCATGATCATCGATGAGGGTTGGAACATAGACAGAGCGGTAAATGCAGAGCTTCGCCTTGTGACTGGTAGCTTGATTGCACCTCCGAGGACACCGATCCGCCCGTTTATCTCTCATTCCATTTACCCCTTACTTGTGAATAAGCCCCCACTTGAGGGAGGGACTCCTTTCCAAGCCAGCATGGTTACTCGAAAAAATAAACACAGCATTAGGCGACAAAATGTCTAATTAAATATTTCTTTGGTAATTTATGACCACAAGCACCATGAGTATCCTACAGGTTTGTGACCACAAGACAAGTAGGGCCCAAGTTTCCCTTCCCTGTTTCCTTTCTTCTCCTGTAGCTGATTACCTGGCGGAGGCAGAACTGTTGCACGCACCTGGTCACCATTACCTACAATCATCAGCAGTCCCACAAACAACATGGTAACAACATGAATAACCTCTTGACACCTGTTTTATTTCTCTAGTTTTTGAGTCTTGCCAGCTCTCCTTTGTTCCCAGTTCACCATGTCGTCTGTTTCCGCCTCCAACCAGCTGCTAGCCAGGTTTCCATCTCCCACCAACTCTGCAGCTCCAGTCCTCCACCCAGTCCCATGGAAATATATCAACTCAAAAGATACTGTCTAGCCTCTCATGTGTGCTTCCGCTTTGGGGGTCCTAAACTAATTTCTTCGTGAAATAAATCTAAATGGAGAGAACAATAAGAGAGAACAATGTGTCATTTTTAAAAAGGTTAATCATGAAATTAAATTAGTACTTGTAAGCACGTGTACTTATTGGTATTTCTGTTGACTTGCTATTAACAAAGGGTTGATATGGAACTGAACATGACAAATGTGTCAAAGAGCTGAGCCTGAGTCCACTGAGTCCACCATTATATGAGTGTTGTCATGATATTTGCTATGTTTTGCTTGTTTTTCCTGCACATTTGTTTGTTGTTGCATTGACCTCAAGGGAATTTGTTGTTACTGAGATGACAGTGAGACATGCATCAATAAACCCATGATTCAGAGGTTAGGTGTAAAGTTGCCTTGTGTACACTGAAATATTGACATTTTAAGACAGTGCTGTAATTTTGATTTTGCTTGGTGATCTTGGTGATTTTCTGTGAAACTTACTCGCCAACAAAGTTCACATGTGTTTCCTTGTTGATGAGAACCAGAAATTTTATCTTTAAACTGAATGTAAATTGTTATTAGTTTGTGCTTTTTGCAAATGGAGATCATCCATCCATCCATTGTCCAAGTGCGGTTCACAGGGGTAGCAGCTTAAGCACAGAGCCCCAGGCGTTCCCAGGGCAGTGAAGCAATCTATAACCACCTGGAATGAACTGTTACTAATCTGCCCTCTGTTGTAGCGGTGCAAGATGCAGCTGGTAAACCAGACATGTCACTAACCTCATTTGTGCCCATTGGCCTACATCAGCATCATCAATCATCAATATCTACCCTCTGAATCATCAACCTGCCTCCTAGATCGTATTCCCACTAGGTTATTTAAGGAAATGTTCCTGGTACATTCTTATTAGATATGTTTAATCTGTTATTATCAGTAGGTTATGGTCTGCTAAATTCCCATAATCAAGCCCCTTCTTGAAAAACCCTTCCTCAATCCAGGGATTTTAGCAAATTACAGGCCCATCTCCAATCTTGTCTTCATCTCAAAAATCCTGGAGAGTTGTTGCCAACCAGCTATGTGACTACCTTAACAACAATGGTCTATGTTTGTGTCAGACCAAGGTCGTCTTTCAATGCTTGTCTTATTAGACCTCAGTATTGCTTTTCATCACCACATCTGACTGTGGAGGCAGGAAAATCTACAACTAATCTATTGCAGATATCCGTTTGTTCATGTCAATAATAATCAGTCATGGGGTCCCACAAGGATCTGTGCTTGTTCCAATCCTATTCAACCTATATATGCTCCCGCTAGGTGGTATCATCAGGAAAAACTGACATCAAGACCTGTATGACCCATAGTTATTACTTCTTGGTCCAAAACACTTATCGGATTAAGCATCTTATGTTATAGCATTACAAAATAGCCTTGCTCTTGCTTCTAGCAAGTGTAAACAACCTAGGTGCTAGTTGGCTTGTCATTTAGTTCCCACGTAAATGTACTACTACTGCCTACTTTCACCTCTGCAATATTCCAAAAATTAGGCATATACTTCTACTAGATGCAGCAGAGAAGGTAGTCCATGACTTTGTTACTTCCAGGCTGGACTACTGTTTACTCTCTTTACTAGCTGGATGCTCACACAGGTCTCTTTTCAGCTCATCCAGAACACAGCAGCTCATGTTTTGACAAAAACAAAAAGAGAAATCATATTTCTCCAGTTCTGGCCTCTTTGCACCGCTTTCCTGCACCATATAGGATTCAGTTCTAAATTCTTCTCCTTATATACAAAGCTCTTCAAAAGTAGGCTTAGAAGGCTCCTTTTTGAAAAAGCCTGGTTAGTCCTCATTTGTCCTCCATCTCTTTCCCCTCTCCCCCTCTCTCTTCTTATTCCTTGACTGGACAGGGCTAACATATTAGACCTGGAGTCCCTGGAGTGTTTGTGCTTTCTCCGCTCCCAGATCTAATAGCCCTAATAACTAATAGCTCTAATAACCTAATAACTCTGGGCCCTCTACCTACTGTTGCTGCTGTGGACTCATTTGCCAAGACTAAATTGTTAACCATCAGACCATACATCTCTGTATATTGTTTTGCCTTTTCCTGCCTGTCCATCCTGGGTTAGGATTCCCTACTCTGTCTCTCACCCTAAGGTTTCTTCCATTTTTTTCTGATAGGGTTTTTCTTGGGAGTCATTCCTGAGCTGATGCAAAGGTCAAAGGGCAGCAGGTGTTTGCTATATCAATGCTTTATCAATGTACATATTGCTTGCTTGTGTAAAGTACCTTATTATAATGTTTGTCATGATCTGACATGTGAAATAAAAGTTGACCTCGAAGTTGAAGAGATATAATTTCTCCATCTGGTCTTGGGTCTCCACAAGACCAGTAATTGTCAGTTTAGATAGCTACCTGTCTAAAAATGCAATAAATATTTATCCAGATACAACAATTCAACAATGCACAATATCAATATTATGCATGAACGTTGTCTCAATACAAACAAATAACCCAATGCAAAAAAGAATGTGATTTACCTTAATTAGTTATACAGGTGCAGTTCTAGGTAGCATTGTTGAAGTATAGTGACCTATTGTCGAAGTAAAGCAATTCAGCTACATTATCCAGAGTGCACTGCAAGCAGGCAGTCTAACAGTAACCTAGTGACAATGAAACAAGTGGTGAAAGCGTTGGAATTAAACAACCCACTTACTGATATTTACTACATGGATAATAGAAATAGAAATAAATAGTAGCAGTGGTGAATGGAAAACGGCTTACAGGTGGCGCATTGCTCTCCCAGCGTAACAACACACACCAAACACTTGCAATTGTTTCCACTTATACCCTGTGCCCGCCCACAAAGCTTGAATATTTAACCCTTTGCTAGCCGTGCTTAAACCTCAGGTAAGTGAACCTCCCACTTCTCACTGGTTATTTAGTGAATGCAAACAGTTGGCAAGCTGAGTTACCATAGTCCTAGTATGCCCAAACAAGCAGTACGGGTAAACTACGAACATTTGAGGGAGGCCCTGTCTCAAGAAGCCTTTAACTCCACCTCCAAAGCAGCTTAATCACTTCAACTTCATCACTTGCCGAAGTTGCAGCTGCATCTTGTGGTATCACGGTCCTAGGAGTCTCGAGGTAACCCTCGGTCACTGTGATGGTCCCCAGTGGTCATGGAAGGTGTTGTCTTGGGGGACTCCGGGGACAGTTGTGAGGAAATGACAGACCTGAAGAATGACACCTGTAGCTGTAGAAGAGACAGAGCAGCAGATGTGGTGGAAGTTCAGCGAGGCGATGGAGAACGACTTTTGTGGATTTGTGGAAAACTGTCTGACATCTCAGGAGGGAGAACCATACAAGTTGTGTCCTGCAAGAGTAGAACACTGCCAACTTCAGCAGAAGAGGTGGTAGGACATTGAAAAGACTACTTTGGTGAATCCCACTAATGGATCACACTTGTCAATGACTCTTTTTGAAGCAATACCTTGCATGATACTTGCCAGAAAGAGGCACAGGGTTGCAGTGGGTGTTAAAAAAACACAAGTGTTAAAAAAACATAAAAGCAGGAAACAAGGGGACACCACTATTGAGTTGAAAGCTAACCGGTCAATGGAAAAACACAACCTTGTGGACCAGTAAGTTATCTTATGTTAGCCTAGCATTGTTAAAATATGTTTACCTATGTTCACAGCCTCCTTCATACAATAAGCCTAAACAAGCACTGCCATCATCCTTTCAACTATCCTAGGTGTATAAGCCATGTACACTACAAGAACCTAGCTAATAAGGAACACCATCACATACCTTGTTACAATAGGTCCATGATGTAAGATTATATGTCAAGGTCCTGTAATAGCAGTTGCAGTAACTAGCCAGTCTTAAGTCAAGTCTTAAGTCTGGTTGACAAAAGCAATTCATAGTCACTGCAAATAGAATTTCCTAAACAAACAGCTAAAGCTTCTTCGGGCTTAAATCAGTTCACCAGGTTGTTGCTATCATATTGTGGCCCCTATGCACACCCTAGACTGGCGCTGCGCCATAAGTAATGACATCTCATTACGTTAACTAACACATTAGCTAATATTAGGCAGATATGTACAAGTAACATAGAATTTTTACTAACAATAACCATAATTCTAATAACCAGTTTTCTTGATATAACATTACATTTACATAGTCTTGCTTTGGAGCACACCTATTTTTAGCTTTGGGAAGAGAAAGAAACTGTTAGGGTGCATGAGCGCATCACTTCACCGTTGTGCTGATCGGAGGAAGTCTGCAGCTTGTTTTCATAGTAATGGTGGCTAGGATGTATGATTGCTCAAGGCCTGTTTGAGGGCAGGGTTTCCGAAAACCAATTTCCCTCACTGAAGTAGTCAAATTCCACAGTTGTTCCTTGATATTCATGGAAAGGATTTCAAGGTGTAGAGTGGTGAGGAAGGGTTTCAGGTAGGTGACAGGAAGCTTATATTATTAGTTTTTGCAGACGATGTCGTCCTGATTGCACCATTGGCGTCCAATCTATAATCATCACTGGATCAGTTTCCTGCGGAGGGTGAAGTGGCATGAAGGAAGGTCAGCACCTCCACTGTAAATCCTAGGCCATAGTGCTCAGTAGGAAACCCAAATGCACATCATAATGGATCAAAAATGTAGCTAGTTGTTCACAAAAGTAATTTTAATATCAGTGAGACATGCAAAGCACTTGGATTCATCTTCCAATGCTCATTGAGTATGTATGAATTTAAATGTCATGGTCGTCACACACATTAATCAGAGAATGTGGAATGTGGCAATATTACATAAATTGTGTAAAATTGTACTTTAATTAGAAGTAAATTCTATTATTTTTTTCTTAAATAGCTGACTGGCAGTCATGGTACTATTGGCTTTAAAACTAATTAATGTTTGGTAAATGTCAGTGACATTCAGTTTATCTTCCCAGGCATTCAATTTAAATTATGATGGTCATTTGTATTCTACTGTAACAGTACTACCATGTATCCATGCATTTGTGTCCATCTGTGGTTTTCATTTTTATTTTGAGGGAGGCAAATATGTTCTCTACTATTTGTCTGAAATACTGTGTAAAGATCACACAGAAAAAATGTTTTCCCTGATTATTTATATATTCATTATTCACTTATTTTTACTTAACATAACATAACATAACATTTGGGTAAAGGTCAGGTCACATATTTTGGAAACTCAACATCTTATGGACTTTCAAAACCAGTAATCAGTTAACTGCAATATGAGTTAGCACTGCCAATAGTTTCTGTCTGACAAGGTCTCTGAGACAGACAATAACAGATTTGTCAAGTAAAGTTAAGTGGAATTTGTCAGAGCATTTGTTGCTTTTTCTAACTCTTTAATGCAGACAAAGAACAGTGTGTGGACAGGTAAGTGTCTGTACTATGTGCTGCTAGTAATGGAGAGCAGCTGGCTGTAACAGGTGAATGGAAGTCATACTGTGCTGTTTACTCAGGGAAAGTGGTTGTATGCTGGTCAGGTTTAGATAAACTGAGTTTAACATTTACAACTTATTTCCACTGGATCCTATTTTTTTCTTTTCAGTTTTCAACCTGCCCTTATCCTTGTTGCTTATGGCAGATGCTTGGGTGCTGCTTTAGGCCTAGTACATTACTTTTCTAGATGAAGATTTTGAAGACACTGAATTAAAAGGGGCATACAGTATACTAGAGAAAAGAAACACTTTTATCTTGGCTTTCTATCTTGGCCAGGATGTATGGTTGTAACAACAACTTCATTATTTCCACATTCATATGTAAATTTTGGACATTGAATAGGAAGTTAAGAAATGGAACGATTTGCACAGTCAGAAAATGTAATATGAATGAACGTACCAGCCACCATACATGTAAGCAAATGAATCTAGACACACATTTGGTGAGGTTTTTTGGTGAAATACACACATACACCCTCCAGGTTCTTCCTCAATTCATAATTCCTCATTTGATTCTTGTTCCAGCATATGAGACTAGATATTTACGCACTCAATGGTTGTATCACAGCTCCAGTTACCACAGGAACAAGTCACCAGTCTCTGTTAGCAAGTGATGTCAAGTCAAATTATCATTCTTGTGAATGTGAATGTGTGACCACAGCTTTTCCACTGCTGCCTATGTCCACAGCTTTAAATTAACTGAAGCTCCATTATCAACATTATGATACTTGATGATACTGCAAAAAATAGAATATTACTGTAATGTCATGATCCAAAGGTTCTTTCAGGCAGGTTGTGGCTTTTGAAAACACCACAATTTGCACACTTTTGTTATCACCACACTTTGCAGGGCCCCTCAGTTGAATTTTATAGCATCTTTTAGATTAATTGTTTTGTTTTACTGTTTTGGATCAATCTCACATATCCTCATCAGCCTTTTCCAGTCAAAGCAAGTAGCTGTTATCACTGGAAAAGCTCTTATAAATCCTCTCAGTGAGCAGACAACTGTGCAACTGTTTACAACATATCACCTTTATAAGCTAGATATCTCATCAAAGGTCGTTTCAGTAATTGTCACAGTCCTCACTTCACCTCATTTAGTGTAAAGGTGGGCAGCAGGCTTCAGGAGCCAGAAAAAAAGAGTGGGAGAAAATGAGATGAAAACATTAAGGATTTAGATCCAAGTACCAACCCTGCTTCAATATCTCGAATAGTGAAGCTAAAACGAGCAAAATGCCAATACTGTGATTCATTGGAAAGTCCTGTTTCTTCCTTCCTCCAACAGCTCAGCACTGAGTTAGCTCCCGTTCATTCTTCTTTTGAATTGAAAACAGAACAATACACGTAAACAACACCACTCAGGGAGCACAGGGCAGTGACCTTGATGGCAGCTCTGCATGATGCAAATCGCATCCCTGCCTGTCATACTCTGGATGTGTCTGTGTGGAAAATGATTTTAAATAATGCACAGAGGTGAGACAACACTGACAGCTCATTCCAAGCAAGACACTAATCACAAGTGTTAAAAGTGTAAAAAGTTTGAAAAGTCATTTCGGCAGCACCATGTTTGTCAGGGGAGATGACAACGGTATTATGTGATGTTTGTTTCAAGGCTTAATAAAATGCATGTTTACCTTTGCCTGACAAGAGTCTTTGTTGGCTGAGCAAACTCCTGTCATTGTGGGCCCGGGTTAGAGAACGGGGCCAGCCAGAATGGAAATTTTAGAGCCTGCTGGGTGGGGAAGCATCCAGGATTGTGTTCAACTTGTAAACCTATGTCAATTGTGAACCCAGTTTGACTGGAGCCAGAAATCATGCAGCAGAACAGTAAAGTGGCAAGTAGGGAGATTACGATGTTATGGTGGGTGATTTTGTTTTCTTTTTTTAATTTCGAATGAGTTAATGATGTGAAAATGATTATGCTGTCTTAAATTGGGATAATTTTGTACAAAAAATATTGCTTGATTTTAATGTCTGCCGTCAACAGATTCATGAGATTTGGAAATAACAGCTTGTGTCATTCAGGCAAAAGGACAAAAATCAAAACACCCTGGTAATAATCTGACACTTGTACCATGTAACAGTTGGATGCAAACCTGATTAGCCTGACTACTACACTTGACTACTACTATTGACTACACTGCATGTATAGCACAATGATGGAGAAACAGCTGAAGAGATGCATATTTTATTATTGAAGCTACTGGCCATTAGGTGCAAAGTGGAAAGTGCAGTAAATGATCAAGTTATGCTTCAAATATTTTCATTTAGGTGTTGTAGGAAAATAGCTTTGGCATCATTCTAAATTGAAAGCCATCGTAATATCACTCAGCTTTCCATTCCTAGGAAGCTTCTCTCAGAAAGCCTGGGCTGCTGGGTACTGCTCCACATTTAGACGAGTCTAAATAGTAATTATGGAAATTTTGAGAAAACTCTAGAAATAATAGACATTGTAATTGAGTGATAGACTGCTCCATGTAGCTTACAGGCATTGTCTGACTTCTGCTAGACCGCCATTTTTAAAATCTCACTCACAAGTAAACATCAAATCATTGAGGAAGTCAGAAAATACAAGAACCACTTGTAATTCCTCTTAGTTGTCTTCCCCACAGCTCACTCACAGTCACAAACCAATGAGACAACTTCATCACAGACCACCCAGAAACTGCACACCTTTTTTCACCTTTATATACACCTTACAGCTTTATCTGTTTATGTCCTTTTTTCCATTTTTTATTTTTAGATTTTTAATGGTGTCGGGTACTTTGGTTTTTCCTCCTGTCTTATGTATGTATATGTTTGCAAACAGTGATGGAGATGTCAGTATCCCTGAAGGAACTCCCAAAGGGATTAATAAAGTACCTACCCTACCCTCCCAACCCCTAGCATTGTGGCAGAGAATTACATGGCATGACTGCGGAACCTACACTGAAGTATAAACTAAAACCTAAAGTGGGGACGCTACAGTGCAGTTGCTATGGGGAAGCATAAACTAAGCTTAAGGCTCAAAAATGACAATGTTATGAGTGGTGAAGAATATGCTTGATAGTTGTCTTTTTACAGCCTAATTGCTCAAGATTGCAGTTTAAATGGAATTTTGAATTCCAGTTAAACTGTTTTGTAGAGATGTAATGAGTGTGTAGCAAACCCAGCTACACTGTGCTGCACAGCCTTGCCTTGGCATTAAACTCAGTATTAAGTGCACATTTGCCTTTTTCAGTTCTCACTCGACTGATATGAGAGGGCTTCAGTTTCTTTCCAGTGTCTATGTCTGAACGATTTGTAAGATGTTTAAATTGCTGTACTGTAGTTGTTGACACTGGAATTAGATCTCACATTTCACATTTCATCATCAGAATACTGACCATGTGTTTATGTCCTAACTCGGACAAGCTCAATGCACTGCTGCCAAATGTGTTTGCAGGGCCTCTGCAGATCTGCATCTAGTGTTTATTACAGTTTATTCAGATCACTGCCAAATTTGAACATGTTGTCAAGTTTGCACATTTACAAAGTCTGATCAGCTTTGACAGTTAAATAGTCTGTTTTCATATAATCAACAGCTGAAAGTTTGCAATTTCCAGCATGAGGTAATTTCCTATTACCCATTTTGACAAGTTTCATGACACAAACACTAATCACATGGGACCAATGCAGGGCCCCTGCAGGACTTTCAGATTTGTCTTGCAAATTGCTTTCATGCATTGTCAGAAAGTGGTTAGTTGAAGTCTGCTCATTACTAATGAGTTATAGTGACTAAAGCCTCGATACTCACACATGCAAACAAATCCTAGTCCTGAATCAGGTGATGGGGGCAAAGAATCAACAGCAAACCGTCTCCTGGGAATGCCAGATAAATTGATTTCAATCCTCACCACTGAGCAAGTGTTTCATGTCCTAAAGGATGTACACAGCAGCTACGCCTCTGTCAGTGAGGTGAGAGGGAATGTGCACAAAAGGTGTCTGGTACTGCTCAGAGCACCAAGTAAAGAGCGTGTTGATGGCCACCAGTGAGAGCCTGTGATGTGGTGGTAATGTATTGTGGCAGTTGATGAAATGTGTGCCTGCTCTCTAACAGCCGTCGTTGTTTGAATTTTTCCAAGGGGCTGAAAATGCCTGCATGATGCCAGTAAAGATTACCTTCATTTACGTTGATCCATTTTTAATGTTGCCAGTATCACTACACCACAAAAGGTGAACACAAAAGTAACATCAGTTTTTTGTTTTTTGTTTGTTTTTCTGTACAGCAGTCCAGCTCAAATCATGGGTCCAACTGCGACTCAGCATTGGCACACATAACTGTGTCATGAACAGGATATAATTTTCTTTCCCAATTAAAAAACATATTTTCACCTGAAAAGTAAGTTTTGTGCAATTCCCTACAACACCAGTGATTATAAAGCAGATAAGATAATGGATGTCCATGTGCATTGGCCAACTGAAGTCACTGCTATTGCCTCACCAGGTAGGTGTGGTTATAAAGCTGAATTGACTGTGTTGCATGATGTTTACACTGGAGAACTTATAATTAGTTCCTAAGACACAGATACATATGTGTTTGCCTAGTGAACAGCTCAACTAGTCCAAAAATTAGTTGTAACTATATGGCTGAGTCAGAAATAAATATTATATTTATAATATGACTAAAAACATCCTTGTAGAACCTCATTTTAACCATCAAGTGAAATTTAGGCAGTTTCTGAGAAAGCTACTCACATTTCCTCTTTGAATAGTCTTAATTATCATGTAGTGCAACACGGTCACAAACTGGAAGTTGGAAGCTAACTTAATTTAACTGGGACTGCAGCTAGGTACACTGTAGGCAAAAACCTAAGACAGCAAGTGGGCCTGCGAGCCTGTACTGCAGGTAATCTTCTGATGGAGATCAGAGACAAAAAAAATGGGTCAATCAGCCACGGCAGAGACAGAGTGAGGTCAGATCCAGAACGTAGGTTGGTCAGGAAGGACAGGAGAGCCAAGAGTCAATTGCAGATAACCGATCAGAGTCAGGAGACAAAAGCAGGGACGGTAAGGTGGACAGTTGACACAATGTATGCCGGGCACAAAAATGGTCAAAGATCAGGAACAAAAACGAGTGCCGGAGGATCGTGGAAACAAGCAAAAACAATCTGGCAAAGACTCACTGGTCCATGTGAGTTAAAATATCCCACTGATGTCAGCAGTGAGTCACTGATTGGCTGGAGAGGGAAGAACCAGATAGGCCACACACAGTTTAGGCAGAGTTGACCCAAAAACAGTCTCTCACGGATTATAACATTAATTATGTTTCTATAGGTAACTGGTGGAAAAAGTGTTCAATTCAGGCTCAGATATAAAATTACTGTCTCCCATGCATTTATTTTGGTATCTCCACATGCCGTGCTAACAAGCATCAATACAGTGACCGTGCCATTTGCCAAGTTATCAACTGAAAAGACAAATAGGGAGATAGGGAGAAGGGTGAGAAGATAGAGGAAATGTGTGTCCAACACCAAGAAAGAGAAAGGAGAAGATACAGCTCAATGTACTGTGGAGACTCCCTGCAGTCTCAACCTATAGCCTATCTAGTATTTAAGGTCTACCTGTAGGCTTTGTCAAAAAGGAGGTTTTTTAACGTAATCTTGAAATTACATAGGGTGTCTGCCTCCTGGACTGAGAATGGCAGATGGTTCCACAGGACAGGGCCTTAGTAGCTGAAGGCTCTGGCTGCAAGACTTAGAGATTCTTAGAACCACAAGTAGGCCTGCATTTAGAGAACAGAGCATCCGAGTGGGGCAATAGGGTTTTATCAGGTCTGAAATATAGGAGAGTGTTCGACCATGAAGAGCTTTATAGACAAGAAGAACGATTTTGAACTGAATCCTGAATGGTATAGGAAGTCAGCGCAAAGAGGGCAGAACTGGAGAGAAATTATCTCTCTTTCTAGTTTTTGTCAGGACATGGGCTGCAGTGTTCTAAATTTTCAGTGACCTACTGGAGCATCCAGCTAGTAGAGAGTTAGAGAGTTGCAGTGGTCCAGCTGGACTACTGCATGGACTGGCTGTTCTGCTGCACAAAATGGGAGTATATGCCTAATTTTATCAATATTGCAGAGGTGAAAGTAGGCAGTCCTTGAGATATGGTTTAAGTGAGAACTAAATGACAGGTCTTGGTCAAAACTGAGACCTTTTTTTTACAGCGGTGCCAAGAGCTGTAGCAAAACTATTTTGTAGTGCTATGATGTCTGATATAGAATCCCTAAGGTGTGCTGGACCTATGACCTATGCTCACCTTGCTCATAGCTTTGTGACCTCCCTTCATGAAACTCTCAACTCAGTTGGAACCCCTAACAAAAAAGATTATATCTAGACCAAGATCTGTCCCCTGGTATACACCAGAAACCCACCACCTAAAGCAGCTAGCATGTAAATTAGAGAGGAAATGGCACTTGACCGAAAATGACAATATTTTTTCAGACCTGGAAACCTGGCTCTGTGTAATGTCAGAGCCAGATACTACTCCTCTCTGATTGAGAAAAATAAGCATAGCCCCATGTTTCTTTTCAGCACTGCAGCCAGGTTGACTCAGAGTCATAACTCCACTGAGCAGTGTGTTCCCACACATCTCAGCAGCAGTGGCGGGTCCATGAATTTCTTCAATAACAAAATTATAAAGATCAGATAAGCAATTAAAGACCACCTAGCATTAACCGCAATTAATCTACCCCTTGCTGCTATTCAGGATACAGCTGGGGATACAGACAGGCCACTATCATCATTTGACCCCATTGACCTGCATCAGCTGACTACTATCATCTCCTCCTCTAAATCATCGACCTGTCTCCTAGACCCAATTCCCACTAAGCTGTTTAAGGAAGTGCTGCCTTTTATCACCACTTCTTTACTTGACCTCATCAACTAACAACTGTCTCTAACAACAGGTTACGTTCCTCTTAAGTTTTCTTAAGAAAGTTATCTTAAGAAACCATCCTTTGATCCAGGAACTCTAGCAAACTACAGGCCAACCTCCAATCTTATCTTCATTTCAAAAATCCTTGAGAAAATTATTGGCAACCAGCTCTGTGAACACCTTAATAACAATAGTTTATTTGAATCCTTCCAGTCTGGTTTTAGAATTAATCATAGCACTGCACTGCGCTGGTTGAAGTCACTAATGACCTCTTAATGTTGTCTGACCATGGTCTTGTTTCAGTGCTTGTCTTGTTAGATCTTAGTGCTGCTTTTGATACAGTTGACCACCAGATCTTACTAAGGAGACTGGAATATCAGCTTGGAATCAGAGGCACTGCTTTAGACTGGTTCCAGCCCTATCTTTCAGGCCGATTTTGTTTGTGTCAATAATAACCAATCTCCACGTACTAAAGTCAGCCACGGGGTTCCACATGGATCTGTGCTCGGACCAGTTCTTTTCATTTTATATATGCTCCCTCTAAGTGATATCATCAGGAGTCATTCTATAGATTTCCACTGTTATGCTGATGACACTCAATTATACCTATCAAGCTGGGTGAGCACAATCGTCTACAGCAGCTTCAATCCTGCCTTGATGACATTAAGGCCTGGATGACCAACAATTTCCTCCTTCTAAACTTACTGCTCATAGGTCCAAAACAAGAGTAGGTTAAATACCTTACTTTTTGACACAGCCTGCAGATAAACCATAAATCCTAGATAAGCTGCTATAGGTTCAGTCTGCCGTGGCTCCCCAGCACATTGAGCTCTATCTTCTCCACTCTCTCTATCGGTGTGAATCAGGTTCACGTTCCCTCTATCTTCTCACTCTGCTCTTGGTCTCTCCCTATATGTCCTCCACCTCCTCCTCCTACTCCACTTCTTCCTCTCCTTTCCTATTCCATGACTATGCAAGACTAACATATGGACCAGGGCTTGTGTCTTTTTTCCCTCCCAGAATTCATAGATGCTGAGCTGGATCCAGGACTCCGTCCCGCTATGGTTCTTCCCACTTTCTACTCTCGACTGATTCAGCTGATATACCTATATTCTGTCTTCCCTGTGGTGTTGCATGTATGGCAACCTGTATTTGTGCAAACGTTGCTCCCGTGCAGTGTTGTTGTCTGACCCCAAATTTACACATCTTGTGTGACTGCAGCGTGACGTTAACAGAGACATGTTAGTCTCTTAATAAATTTACACATCCTACGTTATGTGGTCCGTCACTAAACCATCAGCAAACCGTCAATTTGACAAATCTGTCACATATAGGATGGCTTTTGTTTTTGACGGACTACGCAGCAGTGAATAGTAAATCAACAGTATTCAACACAGCGTAGCTGGAAGAAACTTGCCAAAACAAAACAGGCATCCGGTCATTTTCCAAAATAAGAGCACCCGATTTGCTGCTATATTAATTGAGATGGCTTAATATGCACGGGCAAAGATGGATGAGGAACTTTTAATCAGTAAAGCAGCTGTTACAGGAGCCCGATATGTTTGGGTGTGTGACGGCACCGAGTGCTGCAGGCAGAGCAGAGCAGAGTTCAGTGACTTTGTCCATGTAACACCCGAGACTGTGAAATCCAGCTGTTCTCCTCTTGGTGCTCTGCTTCTTGTGTACCTCTTGCATCCCCAGTTGTCCAATGACACTTTTGATTTGCGCATGGTGTGTAAATTGACGGCGCGCCGTTTAACGGAGGACCCTCACATGTCGGTGCAGTCACGTAAAATGTGAGATTGCCTGATTGGTACGTTGTTCTGTGACTTTAACTCTCTCTTCTAGCCACTTGTTGTCTGCTTGTGTGGTGCTTATTATCATTTTAGGATTAAGATGACTGTGTAACGGTACAACACTGATTCATCCACTGTAAACCACTTTGCTTCGTGTGGATCTGCGTGCCTCATTTGGAAGCTGTGCTCAAGCCTTTCCTTGCTTCTTTTTGTCCCCCACCCCAACTGGACTTGGTTGTCGATTACTTCACCTGGCCCTGGACTTTGGCATGGCCGATTAGGGGCCGAGGTTTAAGCCATAACTTAAAAAAGTGTGTGTGTGTGTGACTGTGTGTGAGGGAGGGTGGTGTGGAACCCAGTTTTTATGGAAAGTTGTAACTAATAAAATAACTATTTTTCGGTATGCAAAACAAGCCTGAGTGCACTACTCCTTCATTGAGACGATTTAGAGAATTATCTGGGTGACGCTCCTAGGATGGCATTGTTTGGCCGGCAACAACAGCTATTATCAACAAACAAAAGAGCAAACAAAATTCTTCTCGAGCCACGACACATGCATGCCTCAACTACTTACTCCTCTGCTCTTGATGCCCTTAAGGCAAGGTATGGCCAGCCTCGACAGTTAGTCTAGAGTGAAATCACCAGCATCCTCCATTTACCTCCTGTCAGATTAGGTGAGAGTGGATTTGGAAGATTTTGCCCCTTCCGTACATTCACTATTTGCTATGTTGCATTCTACAGAGGGTGCGGGAGGAATTGAATTGCACTGTGGTTCTCATGTGGATAGATTACCTACCAAGCTCTCTCTTCAATACCGGGACAACTTCTTTGAGCATGGTCTTCTCCATGGCACCCTCGAAGGAGGGCTCAAGCCAAACATATACAGGGAGCATTTCCTCTGAATCTGTCCAGAATTATGACGTTAAGCCCATTTGAACTATGGGGCTGGATAGAGGAATATAACCAATGTTATAAATGTGTCCACTGTCATCTGTCCACTGACAAATGCACCCTGAAAAAGCCTTGCACAGCAGGTCTAAGGTGTGCCCCGCAGGTTCACAATGTTCTTCAGTACCAGCCTCAAAAGAGACTCGTTTACTGCTTGTCACAGCACCAACAATCAGTGACGCTCTGTATACAGACCAACCTAACCGATACCCTCGCGTTATGTTAAAAGCTGTCCCAGACATCTTGTGGAACGGCCGACAGAGGCTGAAACATACATCTAGACGATGGCTCAGAATTAAACATCATCTTGACCACTCAGGCCCAAATACACCTTAAAGGCTCATTAGGCCCATGAAAGACCTACAACCTTAGGACAGTGAGGCATGGGGTTATAGCCATGACTGATGAGATGGTTTCCTCTCATGTCTCCCCACTCAACCAGAAAAAGAAGTTCCTCATTACCAATGCCTTCACAGCTCCCGTCCTTAACCAAAACAAAACTACAGTGACAGAGCGGGTTGAAGTTTCTTGTTATGCCACACCACTACACAGAGTGCCCACATTTGATTTAATTGGTCCAAGCTTTGTTGCCCATATTGTGGGGAACAGAGCTTCAACTGAAGGGAGACCGGAGTTGGCAGAAGTTTATAAACAGGAGAGGCTTGTGGATGGAGAGTAATTGAAAGAGGTGGATCCAAATCATGATGAACCAGGTTTTGAATCTTGGTATGTTCTTCATCGCATCATTAAACAAGCTAGTGGGAAGCATCTGTTGGTTTTCAATTGCTCTTTCAAGATGATGTTCCTTTCTCCTTGTTGATAAGCCCCTACTCAGATTCATCTGGCGAGAATTGACTCCAGCTATAGTCCCACGTACCTATGTACCGTACGTACCGTACGCACCGGCTTGTCATGTGTGGCGCAGATGTGACGTCATGAAAAAGGGCGGCGCGGTCGCTGGGAGTTGGTGTTTTCTCAGAGTGAACGCGTAATAAACCATAATAAATGGTTAAGGGGATATCTCTTCAAGAGTTTCAGTTCCTGAGTTTTTGTCAGTCATAAGAGCAGTTGTAGAAGCCCTACACCTCGGACGCTTCATTAGTTTAGTGTCGATTCCTGTCTCAATCTGCAAACAGTAAACACTGGCTCCGTGTTGCAGACTAAGGGCCTGATTCACTTAGATCCCAAATAAGGGGCGCTAAATTGCGTGCTCCTGGTAAGAAGTTGTGCGTGTTGCGGATGATTTACTAAGGGAATTTGCCGCAGTGACAACATGTGCAAACAGCAGTATGTAAATGAGGAGTTTGCGCGCTGTCAGCCTTTCCATCATAGCGAGTGTAAAGGACAGAGAAAGAATAAATATGACTGCCAGGAGTTTGAAGTCCTTGTGGCTGAGGCAAACAGCCGCATCTGGCAGGAGAAAGCAAAAAGTTTGCTGCTCTCGATCACGGGCGATTGCACAAGAGGTGCGAGCAGCGGCCAGTTTGGCTCGTGCGCTCCGGTGGCACCAGTGCCCGCACACCGGGCAGCTCGTCAGCGCCATGTCTGGACCAGCAATGGCCATATAGTCACTGAGTAGAGGAGTGGAAGCTGCGATGCAGGCAGTGGCCGGTTCTTCCATCAGCCTAAGAGCTGAGGGACTGGAGGGGCTGGAGGGACTGGAGGGACTGGAGGGACTGGGGCAGGGAGGGACTGGAGGGACTGGAAGGACTGGAGCAGGCAGGAGAGAGAGGGAGGTGGAGGACCAGAGAGCGCAGGACCAGTGCGCACGCTGCATAATAGTGCTGTTAATTATGTGTTTGGTGCGAAAAACAACCAAGAAAACAGAGCCACAGAGATGTCATATTGACAGGTTATTCTTGAAAAATATGTTTAATCACATTCGTCATACGTAACATCTTATTTCCCTGTATCCTTTCGCTTTTTTTGAATGAAAATAAAATGCACCATAAACAGCTCACAGAAAATAATTCAGAATCGAAATTTGTTTTCTGCAGCCATTGTGCGTCAAACCTGGAGGTTTTGCACCTTACTTTCAGACGTGTTAAATTTAGCCGCAAAAACAGTCACTGCAATCGTCCGGGTTTGATAAATCGTTGTGCGTGTGCTAATATTTCCAATCTGCATATTCTCCTCCCAGGATTTTGCACGCACGAGTTGTAACGCCCCATATTGCATATGCATTAAGGCCAAGGTACTAAATGGGAAGCGTCCGCTGTTTTCCTCACTTAGAGGACGCAATCCACCGTGCGCACCGTTAGTAAATCAGCTTGCACATTTTTTTGCGGGTGACAGTGAGTCTGCACGCGATTTTGTACACGCAAAGCTTTAGTAAATCAAGCCCTGAGTCGCAGACTGAGTCGCAGACCGCGACTGTGTGTCTTTGCGGCACAGAATTATTAGTGATACTTCACTGATACTGACATGTTTGTATTGAGAAATGTTGGCGATGTAATAAAAGAAATAATTTAAAGTGGGAAAAAGTGAGAATAACACTCCCAGGCAGATAATCCTCGGTTCGCCGTGACGTTGTGCCGTGACCCGGTTATTACTGACATGAATGGACGGCTGTAGCCTCTGCTCTTAGCATCTCTGACTACCACGAGCAGTTTCCATAAGAGATAACTCAGAATCGACAGCGCCGATTAACAGACGTTAAGGGTGCCTAGTTTGTCAGTATGAGACGTACAGGGGCGTGATAAATAGTCCGTATTTTACACGTTGGGATGAGAACAGGTGATCTATGATCACCACACAACTGATGTTAAGCATCCAAAACGTTGCAGTTTCACGTTATCCTGACGAGATCACAAAAATCTTTGCAAAAGCGAGCAAGCGAGTGCTTACGTACATTCACTGAGTAAATATTAGGAAAAAAAATAGATATTTCTTGCTAGAAATATAATCAAAATGCATTTTTATGCAGAAACGTACTAAAAATATTGAGTTTTCTGTTTAAAATGAGTGAGAAGTGAGAAATGTCCACCATGTTTTTTGTTCTCACGGCCCAGATCTTGAAAGTCACGTGACATGGATGCAATGCGTATCCAGGATACATTTTTCCATGAGACTGGATTGCCCTCACGGTATACAGCTTTTAGTGATATTAAATGCAACTGGTTGAATGAAGTGTCCATTCTTATTCTCTGGTGTTGTGCATATGTGTATGGGATGTGTGTATGTGTATGGGGACAGGATAGAAATTGACTTTAGACATCCTGTAACAGGGACATCCCATAACAGAGACATGCTAGAAATGTTTGAGTCAGAGTGACAGTAGGAATCAGATATCAAGAAAAAACTCCACTAAACTGTTGCCTCGCAGTTATGTGCGTTCATTTACCAGCATACCTGAGCAGGCATACAGTAATTATTTTGGAGGTCAGGGGGTGGTATGGTTTGCGTTATTCTTGTATTCAATACCACATTCTCTCTCTTTTGCTAGAAATGGGCTGTTATTATTCAACAAAGCTGAGGTAAAAGTGTTTCTCATTCTAGGTCTGGTTTAAATGCACCTTTGTACTTTTTTTTACTCTTAATTGCACATCTGAAAAGATCTCTGTGCATTTATGTGTAGAGCTAGGGTAGATAGCAGAACATTTCAGCTCATGGAGGTCAATGTGGTAATTTTCTTCCCCCTCCTGTGAATATTAAGCTACAAGGTACTGCTTAAGTGCCACGTAGCTCCGCAGCACTGATTCCGTTTGGCCACAACACCGACACTCATAACAACCTCTTGTGCTGTGTAAAGTTAATTAGCGCTGACATATTCAGTCCATGCAGTCATGAACATAGTGTTCATTTCCATTCTTACTTTTAGTGATCTTGACATTGCTCTAAGCTGCACTGCAGACATAGTCTTTCTAGCCTGTGGATTATTGCCTGAATTAAGTTGCACTCCTATCACTGTTTTAGTAACTCTATTTACAGTTACCCGTCTCTGTTCTCTTGTTGCTATGAACACTACCCAAGAATTCAGACTGAAATATCCAAGTGTGTGTGTGTATCTGTGTGTGTGTGTGTGAGAGAGAGAGAGAGAGAGAGAGAAAGGGAGAGACAGTTGTGAGGAGACAGTGTTGTTCATTCTTGGGCGTGCATGCACACAAGTGGATGTTCCTGTCACTTCATCTTCATTTTGATTGTCACAGTGATGTCTCAGAGCTGTCCATCAAGAAAACATGAGAGATCACATGAGGAACACAGACTGTAGCGATGCCCCAGACCACTTGGATGCCAAAAGCTTTCGGCATGATGTTTTATTCTGTGTCATCTTAAATATAGTTTCCATGATTGAAAGGAAAGGTCATTTTCTGTCCTATTCTAGGTGTTGAATAACAACAAACTATGTTCATTTGTGTTAAATATGACAGCAGGATCACTGCTCTGTATTTTTGTTTACAACTGAGAAAATCGAAAGGTCAAAGGATTATCAAAAACAAGTCAAGGTGGCCCCAAGGGGCAGCATGAGATCCTTGTATCATTTATGTGGCATCTTATCTTTGCAGAGACAATGTCCATCTGTAGAAGTAGATGATATATACTTAGCATAAACAGTAAATATTTAAAGCATTGGTACTCCATGCCACATAACTTTGGCATACTTTTTTAAAAATAGCACCAAACAATGAATTATTCAATAACATACTTAAAAGCGCACATGCATGTTTTAGCAACTGAGGTTTCATGCAAGTTTTCATGGTACATTATTTGGTTTAGTGTGTTATTTACCAGTGATGATGATTGAGCAGTGAATTGTGTGTGTGTGTGTCAACAAATCCACGCTATTGAAAAAAAAAAAAAGATCCAGACTAATTTGAATGTATGTGTTTTGCAGTTACAGACTTTTGAGTTCTTATGTTCATAGGACATGATGTATTGCTGACCCCCCTCCCCCCCCAAAAAAAATCTGGAGTCTGTTCATCTAGCTATTAACTAACGCACTTTGTACCTTAACAGTGTGGCAGGGGTCTGATGGCATTTATTTCCAGCACACGAGGCAAAGGCATGAACCCTGGACCAGATGCCAGTCCATTACAGGTGGTGTGCCTGTGTACACACACACACAAGCTAACCACTAAGCAACCACTTTAAAAGTCTGCACATTTAAATATAATACAATGTGCTTATTCACTCAAACAAGTGAACAAGCTTTTGATGAATGCACTCACTGGCCTATGTTTTTGTTGTTGGGGCAGAATGACATGAAACCCCGCTCACTGTCATTCAGTTTCTTTCCAGTTGCAAGCCACAACATAATTTAAAGAACATTACAAAAACCCAAATCTGCTTGAAAAACAGGTATTGATTCAAAGAGGCTTAGAGACATCAAACAATATGTGATGAGGTTGAAATTACTGTTGGTGTTGCAATCCGGTGTGACATGAGTTGGCTATGCTTTACTGTGGGCCAGTTTCGCTCCTGTGTAACTAAACCTTGTTCTGCGGGGAGAGTCAGGCTTACATTGCTGCATTTTTGCACCTGTGCAGATAACATTGCTCTTTCTTTGATCAGAATTAAACATGTGCTAAGGATATCTTAGGGACAAATGAGAACCCAGTGGTAAAGGACACTGAAACAAAGATAATCTTTGTTATGGACAATGAAGTGCAGTGTACTTACATTTGTAGTGAACATACTTTTAACAAAGCTCATCTCTTCAAGGCAAAAAAATATATATAAACTGCATATTACATTTAATGATGATTTTTCAGAATGTCTGTAGTCTATAATGTCTTCAATTACTATCAAAAAGTATGATTTACATAGAGGTGGTTAAATTCAAATGGGCAGTTCTGATTACTAAACGTCTGTAATTCTTCATCATCCAATTGAAATTTGCAATGATCAAAATGTGATCAAATATTCTACAGGCGATTTTATTGTTCTACTACAACTAGAAATAATGACAAATAATGGGCAGAGCAGATTGTAGTCAGTAAATGAATGAGTTCACTTCGTGTGGACCGAAAAACGGCTTTTACATCGGAGTTTTGAGCAATTTCGGACTTTAGTGAGTGCCGCTACCTCGCAATATGCAACACAACAAAGCGGCTCAGGACGCACAAACACACAGCAGGCTATTAATGCAATGTTTGTCACTGTTTCCCCTGGGTTGTCGACCTTTGGGGCGGGTGGGGGCACCAGATGAGCAGCGGACGTTATCGTAAATGAACCTCAGACTACCGATCGCTGTTTCCCCTGGGCTGTCGACCTTTGGGGCGGATGGGGGCACCAGATGAGCAGCGGATGTTATCGTAAATGAACCTCAGACTAGTGATCGCTGCTGCCACTGCTTGATGGCTGCCATGCCTCCCCACCTGTAGCAGAGGGGGGTGAGGGCAGAAGATTATCACTGCTCCTCCTGGTGGATAACTGAGGTATTGCCATTGGCTTTCACTCCAGCTGCTTCGGGGCGTTTCTAGTCAGGCCCTCATTAACTATTGGTCATTGCGGGGGATCAGATAACCCCCGCCAATTCAGCAGCAACTTGTCGGCATCCAGCTAAGAGCAAGTTTTGAATGGCTCCTACAGTAGGTCCCCATCATGAGCGGCAAAAATGGAAGCATACTGAAGAAGAGCCCTGACCTTATCCTGTGCTTCTGTAGGCAAATAACCCAACTCCAGCAGCCATCTGCTCCTGTACCAACGGAGAAACAGACCAAGGAGCCACTGTGGCCACCACAGGTGGCAACTCAGCGAAACCAGCAGGCAAACTGACCACACATATCTCCTCTATGGTACCAACAACAACACAGGGATAAAGCAACACCTCAAAGGATCCTCCATTCATGATTGGAATGTATGCTGTAGTCCATACCAGTGGCACGAAAGCAGGGGATGTGAGCAACACAGCAGGCAGGCCAGAGTTGAGGGTCTGAAAAAGCACAGTCGAGCCAGAATACTGCCCCGAGCATGTGGCCGCAAAAATCTTCATTGTGTCACCCAGGATATGCCAAGCCTTTTTGCCCTGCACCTTGACCTTCCCTGCTCCCTGATCAGCCAAAACACCAGCTTCATGGCACTTCTGAAGGTGCCTGCATTACAAGCTTGGGGACCTCCGACAACACTGGAAGGTCAAACAGGGGTACAGCATACTGCCTACACAGTTCCCCATAGCACATGCGGATAACATTAATTCCCAGAACACTGGAACCCTCTGAACATACACCACCAGGGAGATCCTTGACCACCAGAATCCCACAGGTGGGCAATAGCTCCCCACCAAGCTCTATCCAGCTCCAAATGGCTGATATTGGGGATGGTCAAAACTCTGAGCTTCAGCCAGTAACAATATTTAAGCCGCTGTTGGCCCCAAGGTTCAAAGTGCTGGCGGAGAAGAGACTCTGTAATAGTGCACACCATGGACCCTGTGTTTACCAAGCAAGAGACTGCAACCCTCCTCCATGCTTACTCCTAAATGAGGACAGGATGACTTATACGTCACCTGTACCTGCACCTGAGCCAGTAACTGCCCCTTCCGAACTGTGGCTCTGCAGTTTGGTGGGTGCTAGTTTTCCGGGTTTCCTGGGTGGAGTGGAGGAACTGAGCTGGCTGAGAGACTGGCAAAGAAGGCTGAGTGCAGACACGGGCTCCATCACACTCCCTGACCAAATAATAGGACCATGAAAAGCTGTCTGGCTATGCTGCTGAGAGCTCTGCAAGCGGGAAATGCTCTGAGTCAATTGGTTCAGTTGTTCTTGCTGTAACTTAAGTATTTAATGCATCTCACACAGCTCTAAGGCTTGAGGTGAACTAGCAGCTACCTGATGGCTACCCTGAACCGCACACTGAGCCTCAAAGATGGAAGGAACAGAATGACTGCGGCCCCTAAAACTGACAGGTAAGCCCTCTCGTTCCCACCTAATAGCCTCACTTCTAGCTTCCAGTAAGGTAACAGTAGGCTGCCAACACACACCAACTGCTTCAACTCATGACAAAGCATCCGGTACATGCTATACAAATTGGTCATGTAGCAGAACTTCTGCATTGGGTTTCCCACTGGGTGCCCGCTGGCTACAAAACTTACTATGAGGAGATGCAGGCTGTGACTGTGGTTTGAGCAGAGGCTTTGGTGGCATGACAAACAAACACTTCGGCCCAAGACAGGGGAGACGCAGACTATTTATACAAGAGGAAGTTTGGTAGGAAGGGTAAAGAGGCAAGAGAGGACACAGGAGGAAGGGCGAGTGACCATGGCGTGACAGAAGGAGACACTCACCACCACAGGCCATTTAGGTCAACCTGTTCTCACTCAACTTTCGTACATAAAAAATACGAAATCTAGACCTCCAAATTTTATAGTATTTCCTACGAATTTTTTGTCACAGTGCCCTGGTCACGTGAGAGGTGCGCTCAATACTGGTTATTGCAGACCAATATCATTTACATTATATGCATTATGACTTAAAAATCACCAAAGCCTAGGGTGAAAGCTTATAAGCAATTCATATTGAAAAATGTTGATAAAAAAACAGACAAATGAACCCGTGCACGGATATCTGCCTTAAGGAATCAGTCATAATGGATGTGTAACCATGACCATATGTTCATTTATTGAGAAAAAAACAACGTTTGTAAACATGAACACATGCAGTTTTTAGTGCTAGTTTAGTTTATTTGTATATATGCCGTTGACAAACAGAAGCTTCTCCATGACGATTGAGAGCTCATAGATGCACACTGAAAGAAGATAATAGAAATATATGTTAATTGGGGACTAATCTGGCACAGATCACATGCATGGGGAGAATTTAAACCAAGTCAGAACTGGAGTGTGCATAGCAGCCTGAGTGTTCAGTTGTTATGGATGTTATGACACCTGGTTCCGGTTAGCTCTGCCTGATGGGGAGAGAGAGCTCAATCTGCTGGAGAGATGCCGTCATGTCACCCTTGGCCTGTGGTCATCATTCAATTGTTTGTGGCCACCTTGGATACAGGTGCTCTTGACCTCCCGATGTCAAATTTCAGCCTTGTAGCTGAAAGTGTTGAGGAGATGTTAAAAAAATAAAAATTAAGGGCCAGGTTCACAAATTAGGGGTTTGAAAGCTCCATCCGACTAGACTATCAGTTTCTGGAGGCCATTGTAGAGCAGATCTCTTACTTAAGGTGCTATGAATCTGAAATTTTAGCTTTTGGCTGGACGAGCAGATATGTGTTGGTTTGGTTCTCATCGGAGCCATACTTTTCGAAGGCCGGGGCTTTGAACATTTGCTATTTTCCACCTTTGAGGGCTCACCAGGGCAGCAATAATAGAAAACAAATAAACAAAAATAAAAATAAACAAAAACATAAAATGTGGTGAAATTAGGTTCATTGAACATAAAACAGGAAAATATGTTCGGTACAACAGTAGTTTAAAAACATTTAATACAGTTCATACAGTTCTACAGACCTAGCAGCAGCAGTATTTCAGGAATGGTTTTCAACCTTCTCCTGGCCTTCTCTGTTCAGTTCCCCATGCAAACCTGAACACACCTGCAGTATTGCTAATTCAAATAACTGGCCGATCCTAGGTGAGGATGCCTTCACCCCACCCTCACCCGATCTTTTTCTCATACTACGGTTACATTGTGTCACCAAATTCTAATCTTCAATTTCTAATCTTTTCTTCGAGTGGATCAACTTGCCACAGGCAAGGGTGAGGCAGTTGCATGCATGCAGTTGCACACTGAAATTGATTCAAAGTGTAATGCTTGGATTGGGAAAGAAAGCCATCCCCCCAAAACTGTTCACAGTGAGAAATTTTTTGTTTGACCAGTGTGGAGTCAGATATGATGTAGCACTTTGCTGTCATTTTTTGCACTGTTCCTTGAGGTCAAATGCCACCTGCCTCCTGGTTCTTTTGTTCATCCAATCACGCACTTTGCTGCACTCATTATCCAAGTTCATTTACTCCTCTCAGACTCACCTTCCTTGCCAGATCGTCAGTGTAACTTGCCTGACTATCCAGCACATGCTCCAGTCCTGCTCTCCCAGCTCCCAGCTCTGGTTTCAGCTACAGTTTCCTGCTCGGGTGTTCCTGTCCGCTGACCTCCGTTCCAGTCCTCTCGTGCGGGTCCTGGAGAGGTTCTGTCTATTGCCAGCTACTCCAGCTGCCTTCCCAGTCCTCAGCACCTTGTTCTGCCGCCGCTCTCGCCTCAGTTCCGTGCTCCAGCCCTCCAGGTATCCTTCTTCCCCATCATCCTCTCAGCTGTCTAGTTAATCTACCCCAGTGCGGCGATCTTGCACCGCTTCACAATAACACACATAATCAAGTTCGTTTCATTTAAGGCAATGAATTGAGTCTGCATGGTCCCGGTGTCAAAGACAAGCTAAAGACCTTAACAACTTTAGGCCAGTGGCTCTCTAGATACTGGACACTGGTCCTGGGCCACCTCTGCACTATGGTGGGCTCAGAGGTGGACTCGCAGCAGTTCGCCTACTGTACTGGCCTCGGGGTGGAGGACACAGTCACCTACCTGCTTCACCGCATTCTCTCTCACCTGGAGAAACCCGGACCTGGTAGAGTGGATCCTGGACCACCTCACAAATCAGCTTCAGTTTGTAAGAACCCGGGACTGTTTGTCTGGTGTTCGTACCTGCAGCGTGCGGGTCCCCCAGGGCACAGTCCTATCCCCCCTCCTCTTCACCCTCTACACTGCGGACTTTAGACACAACACAGACGGTTTAATCCTGGAGAAGTTCTCTGATAACTCTGCACTTGTCAGCCTCATCAGCGATGATGCCGACACAGAAGGCTGACGCCAGACTTTGTGGACTAGTGCCAGCTGAACCATCTCCTCCTCAGTGCAAGTAAGACCAGGAAATGGTGGTGGACTTCTGCAGATGCCGGACATCCACCCCTGCCCCGGTGAACATTCAAGGAATGGACCTTGTGGATCAGTACCTGGGTGTTTACCTAAACCACAAACTCCACTTGATTCACAACACAGATGCACTGTACGAGAAGGGTCAGAACAGGCTCTACCTCCTGAGGAGACTGTGGTCTTTTGGAGTGAGGGGGCCACTCCTGAAGATCTTCTATGACTCTGGTAGCATCTGCCATCCTGTATGGTGTGGTGTGCTGGAGCAGCAGCATCACATAGAGGGAGAGGAAGAAACTGGACAAGATAATCAAGAAGTCCAGCTCTGTCCTGGGCTATCCTCTGGACTCAGTGCAGGAGGTGGGGGACAAAAGGGTCCTATCTAAAATCAGATCTATGCTGGACCATGAGTCTCACCCCATGCCAGGACACTCTGTCCATTCAGTCTGTCCATTTTCAGCAACAGACTGATTCAACCTCAGAAAGAGAGATTCCGGAGGTCTTTCCTTCCTGCTGCTGTCAGACTCTATAATCAACACTGTTAGCCACCCACGTGCAATGAACCGGTGCTACAGGGGCTCCTGCCCCCCTGCCCATTTTCTGTTTGCTGTACAAAGTGCCCTTTTCAAAGGGACTGTTTTGTTTTTTTTTATATTTTTAAAAAGATACGTTAGCTCCAACAGCAATATTCTCTACAATATGGCATTAATAATATACAAAACTATAGATTTATGACCTATAAACATTATATTGTGCATAGTGCAATGATGCCTCATAAAGAGAAGAATACTGCAAAATTTAGATGGATCTCTCTCTCTCAAACACACACACACACACACACACACACACTCTTTGAATTTGTTATGTTAACTTGTGTGAAAAGTTTGTTCCAATTGCCCTTTTTCAAATGTTGAGCCCCTGCCCCTCCAAAGTCCTTTGCACAGCCCTGCAGCTCTATTTCATGTTTTTTTATTTGTATTGTACTGTATTATATCCTCAATTAATCTATATAAATCAATCTATGTAATCCCTACGCTGTTGTAATGATGACATTTCCCCATTGTGGGACAATTAACGATCTTTTTCTTCAAGTCAACGATCTAGCTGACTTCTAGCCTGGGCGGCTGGGGAGCTAGCAGGCCTGCTAACCGTGTGGATAGCTAGCACCTGCTCACAGGTTGTCTTTGGGTGAAGATCAACAAAGCTGGACAGGAAGAGTTGGTTGACCAGCTGGGACATAGTAGAGACGAGGAAAGATGCAGAGGCCGTTACCAAGGGTTACAGAGCAGGCAGGGTTGAAGACAAAGACTGGTCGGTCTCAAGGGTTGCAGACAGTAATCGTCATAGATACATACTGAAAGCTAGATGCCTCACAGTGGAATCAAAAACGTCCTCATGGGTCGGCTATGTTACGGCAGTCAAGCTTTCTGGCAGAGTCCGTAAAACCTGATGTAAACAGAGGTAAGGTCAGTGATCTGCACAAAAGTTACGACTCTTATCTCGCTGAAATTTCGACAGATTTACAAACGTTTACAAATGCATATAAACAATCTATTTTTTAGGACATGACATTCTACACAACTATGCAGTACCATAGAAACAATATTTGATGTTTATAACAAACCAAACCGTTTGAAAATCGGTTGAAATTCGAGCAAATTTTGTATCTAAAATGTCTAAATGTACCACTACCAACACAATGTAATGGGTGAGTGAGCTGCCTGTTGCATGATGGTCGCCATGTGCAGATATTTGACTCCGTAAGCTTCTGTATATATCTATGGTAATCGTCATCGAGAACAAAGGCTAGGTTGAACAAGTCAGGCAGGAGAGTCAAGAGCAGGTCAGGAACAAACAAGGCCGAATCCGAAAAACGAGCCAGGTGTCAAAGAGAGTGCAGGAGAGAAGTAGAAAAATCTGCAGATAATCTGGCAATAACTGCATCCACCAGGTGAGCTGAAGTACTACACTAATATTAGTTTGCCGCAGCAGAGAACCTGGGATTGGCAGAGAGCTACAGAGCCAGATAGGCTGAGAGCCAGGTAGGAGGATTTGACCCAGAAGAAGTTGCTGCAGCCATGACAGTTTGGTTTGATCTCTAGCTGGTTATGCTTCCTTGCCTCTTTGCTATCCTCGTCCACAGACAGTGAAAGAAAGAAAGAAACCACCTTAAAGAATATGGCTATTCCCTCAAATGGGATGAAGAGAGTATGGAGCAGCTCAGTGACAGCAGCTCAGTGACAGAGAGGTCTCTTCAGGAAGACAGTGTTTTGTTATTTTCATCTTGGCAACTAACTATTGGTACTAGTTTCTGCAGAAAATTAGGGTCATGCCCACACAAAGTACAAACGAAAACACAGCACAATTGATAGACAATAACCTTGAGAGTCTGATTTCTAAAAGAAGAACCTGTGTGTTCTTGTGGAGTTTATATACATATATATATATATATATATATGAAAAATATTCTACTCTGTAGAGGTCAAAGTATAACATACATTATAGAACTGCGTATGAAAAATTAAAAACCGTAGAATCTCAATGGTCACATAATTAAAATTGTCTTTTGTTCCCAGACTCTCTGGGACTTCAATTTGAAACCTCCAGGAGTCACCCATGTGTGACCACAAAGTGACGCTTCATAAATCATAATATGTGATTTAATTAGTCACCATCTCAAATCTTTCTCTGCTGACTGCTTTCTACATCATGCTCTGAAAGTGGCTCTGCAAAGAGTGGGGATTGCTGTGCCATTTAAGCCCAGACTTCTGCATTAAACACTGTGAGATGTTTACAAATTACAGGGATAACAAGTATAGATAATATTCTCTCTCTCTCTCTCTCTCTCTCTCCAAGTGTGTGTGCATGCATGCGTGCGTGCGTGCGTGCGTGCGTGCATGCGTGCGTGCGTGCGTGCGTGCGTGCGTGCGTGCGTGCGTGCGTGCGTGCGTGCGTGCGTGCGTGCGTGCGTGCGTGCGTGTGTGTGTGAGTATGTGTGTTCCCCCACAAGCAGCATCCTAGATTGTCAATGATGGTCGTCTAATACCAATAATTCTCTGGCTAAAGTTGATTCTCCTGAGATGAAAGGCTCTTGAGATGACTAAAATGGAATTGGGAGTTATTAGTCTGCCTTGTTTGCCATATCTTCAATTTAAAAAATGATGGATTATGATTATTTTGTTGGTGTATTTTTGTCTTTAAGAAAAGGGTCCAAAAATAGGTGTTATTTAATATTGGCTATCTTGTTGGCCGGGCTGTCAGTCCAGTCTATGACTTGAAGCTTCTGATTTTGTGGAAACCAATTTTTATATAATACACCTATACTCCTGCAGCCTATATGCTGACTTTATTGTTGTCAGAATAGACTGTAATGTATTCTTTTTGAAAATCTGCCTGCACAGTCAGACGATATATCTGATTTGGATTTTTGCCACCTTCCTCTCTTCCCAGCTCATCTTCTGGGCTTATGTCCACTAAGACTTTTTCTTTCTTTTCTTAAGGATGTCTCTCATCTCTCTCCCTTGACCCCTATTTCTCCTCACTCTTGCAGACTGTTTGTTCCTCCAAAAGCATTTTTCGCAAACTCATCCACTCATCCCAGAGTTCCAGGCACTAATGGTCAAATAAGTGCATCTATGGATTATCTTCTAGACCGCTGACTTACTGAATGAGCAACATGGCTGCAGGAAAGCCAGCAATCTTAAACTGTTAGTCTGGGTCAGAAGGAAGAATTAGCAAAAACACATTGCTGTGAATGTGAATTACACCTCTTGTTGTTCACACCACACACACACACACATACACACATGCACAGGCTCAATGTACAATGAGCTGTGTGGCTCATGTCAACTCAAACAATTCTCACTGAGCAGGTTTGAGGTTTAAAACTGTAAAAGATTAAAAAAAAAAAACTTCAGCAGAACTCTGATGTAAAGAAGAACTTTGTGATAACATGATTCAACGAAACAAACCACCAAGAACAGCGAAGTGTCACCAAGTGACTTTGTTTCTGCTTCTCTTTCTCTATTTCTGGTTTCATCACAAGTGGTAGCTGCTCTGCAGAACAATGCAATGTATCAACATTTCACTCATTGAAGATCAGTCTATGTTCAGTAGTCCAAATGCACTAAATGCACAGAGCAGATCGCACAGAGCAAATTAGCAAATTAGAGATCTCGTGGATACTGCTGTATGTTTTATATCCTTGCCAACGGGAAGGGTTGCTTCACTTGTAATTTGCATTTAGAAACTTACCCTCCTAACATTGCTCAAAGGATAAGGGTTACAATGTGCAACCCTCCATCAATTTCACACTAGCTGTCCTGTAATGGACTGATGCATCGCCTGCCACCACACTCACATCACATGTCCACGATGACTCGTGCCTCGTGGGTCACTAACAGCTGTTACAGAGCTATTACGGACTGCAGTGAATGGGGAGAGGAGCCAGAAACACCCTACTGTACCCTTTCACACAGTGAAAATTACATACCTGTCTTACACACAGGCACAGACACACATAGTGAAACACTTCAGGACTATTTCAAATAGAACAGGCTTGGGGCAAGCCCGGGGAGGAACAAGAGTCCAGCAGTGAACAACAGACCCATCCTTATCACCTGGGGAAGGCAGTGGAGGCAGTAACAGGGAAAGGTGGGCATGTGGTGGTTTCACACAGCCCTGCTCACAACACTGAATCCCTCAGAGATAAAACTGCACCAAAGGGCAGGACACAGACTGGGACATTCTGACTGGCCCTCATCTTGCCCACACAGTGCAGATCACAGCCACATCGCAGCAGGGAGATAACATTCACACACAACCTGTCTCCCAAATGCAGGACTTAACATTCTTTAAGAAGGACACGCTGAAGGTTGTGCCTGCACTGTTTTCTGTGAAAACAAATTCCAGAAAGTTTGCTTGTAAAGAATTATTAATTTACCTATTTAAGAAGGACAAAATACATTGAGATTAAGAATCACTTCGTGTCCTTGCAACTACAGGCTATGGCCCAATTTGGAAGTAACTGCGGATGTAGTAAGAGAGAGATTAAAAATATAAATGAAAATAAATATAAAAGTTGTTTAAGGTACAAGATGCATGGTACCATGGTTCCCTTGGAGGGAAATGGAAATAAATATAATAAAGCATTTAGTTATAGAAAAGAAAAAGTGATGGAAAAAAAACAGTCAAAATAACTGAAATTATAATAATAATTTCAATTTCAAACGTGCTGAATTACACTGCAGTTTTAGGTCAGCACTCATCCATAATTTTATCATGGGAGCTGAAACTTAAAACATTTTAGAAGGTTTTTATTGCCAAGTAGCTTTTCAATCAATAAGAATCATATTTCTGCATATAGTCCATATTTGATTTAGTGAACACATACACACTATATAGTATGAATACACTTGCAGAAGCAGGCTGTTCCTGTCGGAGCAGTTGAAATTTTGAGCCTTTCTCACTTCAGCTATGGGGGATTTTGAGGCCGCGTTAGAGTACTGAACCTGTGACCCTCTGGTTCTCTCCTCTTTTGCCAGAGAATTTTGATAAACATGCGTCTTTCTTCCTCATTGAAAGCTTGGAACACAGTCCACTACTGTACAAGAATGATATCTTTCATATATCGTTCAACTGTTATTTATCTTACCTTTTAGCACAAAGGCTAAAAACTCTGTGGAAATTCTCCATTTGTTTTGAACCCATACTTAGCCATTGAAAAGAGGGGAATCTCTCAAGAAGTGCAATGCCTCACCATGCTGTCACATTGATGCAAGAATAGGTCTACAACTTAGACTGTATATAAAAGATGGACGAAGTCTTCCGGTACGAAAAATGAAGCCTACACGGAAGTCACTTTTCTTGCAATACCACAGTGATCCGCTAGGCCTGACTCCAAAAAACACTTTCTCCAATACGCACCCAGTCAAAAAACACCATTTTCAATCATGAAATACTCATTTTTTCACAACTCACACCAGCTGACTCACAACAGCTAAAGTTTCATGTGCCAGTGTGTAATATGGAGGTCAATTTGCAAATAATTCCATGATTAATAAGATATCAGAGCTTAAAGAAATGAATGAATATGGGCGGGTCCTTTTGGCTGACAGGGGACACTCACAGAGGAGAGAGCGTCAGTCACATTAATTGGACGAACAGACTATGTTTACCTCGTTCGTATGGCCGTGTTATTCTCCGATGTCTAGTACGGATCGTGTGGATCAGTGGGTGTGTTTAGGAGGACGGAGGTGAAAAGTTATATCTGTCTCTCGAACCCCCGCCTTTTGGTTTTTGCTGGCTCCATTACGAGGAATGGCTGCGCCTGCAGCTCAAACTCCTGGCTTCTTTCGCGTCCTTCGCAAACCAATGGGTGACGTCACAGAGGGTTGGGGCTTGGTCTACAATCACAACTTGTACTCACTGGCTTTGACTGAAACCACTGGAGGAGGCTAAGCCAATCACAGTGGAAATCAGTTTGACAGGAACGTTTAGATTAACTGAAGAAATTTTTGTTATGCTCATGTTTTTGTCCAAGGATCATTTTTAGTCCATACGAACAACAACCCTTACACACACACACACACACACACACACACACACACACACACACACACACACACAAATACATATTGTACACACACATTCACAGATTCTACCTCTGTGCACTTGGCTACACTTAATACCCTTCACACTGCCTCATCTATCTCATGAAGCAGTGCTTATAGGGTCAGTCACAAAGAGCATGTCACACAGTAAATTAACAAGTAGATCCAAAAGTGCACATCTGTTGTGTGTAAACATCTCTCAGTACCCCCAACTATCACTCAATTTAAGGGACTAAATTAAGTAAATTAGTGTACAAAGTGATGATTTAGCTTTTTACTAAAAATATTTTACTGTTCCTTGTTGATCAAATGGTGGCTTGGTGAATAGGTCACTTGGATCTAGCCCCTTATCAACTGAAACAGTTTTTCTGTAATTGTCTGCCCCCATTTCAAACAGAATGTCAATCTCTCTTTCTTTTTTTCTCTCTCTCTGAGATTGCGGTCTCGTCCCACTTCAGTACTCACTGAATATCTAACGTTTGGTCTTTTGGAGATTAAAGTCTGCCTGATCACACGCTGTGTGTCAAAATCTACATTTCAAGCATATGTTGACATATTGGTGCTATTGGCTCTCACGTTTTACTGATGTATTTGTCATTCAAACACTACTTTGTCTTTGTTTTCCCTAAATGATTTGTTGCATTGTTGTGAAAATGTGGGCTCATCAGCTTGGAGAATTTTGGTCCCCTATTCTAAATGAGGTCTGAAGAGAAACAGAAAATTGTGTTGCCTCAGGCATGAGCTGGAGCATGATGAATGCAGGAGAGGAGCAAATTGTTTCTGTAATGTTAATGAAATAAAAATGTGTGTGATAGTCAAGCTAAGTCATGTCTGTCTAGTTTTGCAAATGTTTTTGTTTTTATTTTAAACCCTAACCCTGATAAATGTTTTGGTTCATGTATTCATTTCCCAGCCTTCATGACCACTTTAAGTGCTTTTACGTCACACTCAATGTATACAATCGTGACAGATACTACTTACCTGTTCCACCTGCTTATCCAGTATTTTCATCCAATCACAGTTATAAACATGACATGATTTCACAGCATCTGGGTCAGCTTGGGGTTCAGTCTATTGCTCCAGAATATTTATTGTCACTGTCCAGTTCTGCTCCTCCTCACTGTCATGCCTACAACAGTTTTTCTCCACTTCTCTTACAACTACTCCCCTGGAGGCTTCACCACTCACTTCTCACTTCTTGAAACTCTTGTTACTGATTTGTTTTGCCTCTAACCAGTGCCTGTGTCTCCATCCCCAGAAAACCTGCCTGCCATGTGTCATGTTCTGGTGTCTCTGTACCGGGAACATGACCAACCTTCTGACTTTGACCTCTGCTTGCTCCTCTCCAGGCTACCTGACTTACCTTCTGTCCTCCTTTTCAGCCCTGAGGCTGCAGCTCCCAGTGTCCCGGCTCCATTGTGCCCCATATTGGCGTCTTCAACATGGCATCAGGGGGTTGCCACCATGTTGAGCAAGTGCAGCAGCAGCTGTTGAATAAAACCTGCCAACCACTGAACTCCGGTGACCAGATTGCATTTGGGTCCTGTGTAGCTACAGTGACACTACCTCCTGATCTGTGGACGACCTTGCCACTCCTGGGCTGTATGTGACAGTGTGACTTGCAGGACAGGTGAGGCAAAGAGAAAGAAGCTGGGGAAGTAACCCAGGGGAGAATGCCGAACTGGACTGAGATAATGGCAATATGTTCGAGGTCATCCTCAGTATGTCATACTCGACCTTCCGTCTGCCTTGAGTCTAAAGGAAAAATTGCATCATTGCAATCATCCTTCTTTCTTCTTCCCAACTGCTCTTGCAGATGCATGGTATTTAAAATAGAAATAGGTCAACATAATTGTAGAACATTTAGAACATCTTGAATTACCATCAGCTATTACCTGTCACCTGAGCCATCATTATTTTTTACCTCAAAAGCATTATTCAAAAGACAGGATGCTCACACCTCTCTTCAATCTTTTCAAGTTTGAATTCAGGCTGCAGTTAAAAAAGCAGTTATGTTTGTTAATGACATTCTCTCTGATCAATAGTTATACTTATTTAACATGTCCATGTTGAAAAGAACAAGCAAAGGCGCCCTCTTTGCCCACCAGTTCTAATTTTTACTCTGACCTGGGTGTCAGACACGGAGACTATGACTTTTTGAGATTCTTCTCCTTTTGAGATTAACCATAATGGCCTTCAGTTTGGACTCCCCTCCCTACATCATTTACCGTGGGTCATGCCCCTTTCAAAATACATTCACTCACTCACAGCCAGATAATTCCTTTTATTCCCCTCGTTTTGATATTTTACAGACCAAGCCCCCTTGGTAAAAGTGAAAGGACTCTTTAGATCCAGGTCTGCTCCCGGGTCTGAAAGTTTGCTTGTCCTCTGCTTGTGTTGCTGAATATTTTAAGACACAGGAAGAAAACAAATGGAAGGGTTATCACCTACTGTAATCCATTTTCAAATGGCATTTCATGTCCAAAGTTTTGAAGCTGTTTGTCTCTGTATAACACATCTTATGTAGTACATATGCATCATTCATTCATTCATTCATTCATCATACTTGCTTCACACCCACTTGTGTCACAGGGGTCTGCTGGTGCCAATCTGCAGCAATACACCAATGACAGGTTACCCGGGATACATATATATTTCAACATAAATTTCAGCAGCTTTATGCTGTACTGAAGCATTTTTATGGACCGACTAATGTGGGGAGTTAATACATGGGTAACTACATCACTGCTTTCCCTTGTGCTTGTAAGGGGGGAAGCAGTCTGTGGCTGCATTTGTCTCCCAGTGAGCTGTGATGAGATGTGAAGTGCCTCAAGGCTCAGTCCTTGAAAGGTTTTTTTTTTCTTGTAAATGCACCCCTGGGTCACTTAATCAGGAAACATGACATCTTCTTGCAAACCTGTGCTCAGGACACACTTGAATGTCAGAGGGTCATGAAAATGGTCAGCTCTAATTTGTAAATACACTGGTTTGTAGCAGTTTGCCCTTTCATTATTCAGTATGTGATCTGTTTGACATAGTTTATTAACTTTTTTCTTTTTGCTGGTAAAATCAAAAGCTTTTGCTGAAAAAACTTAAACACAACTGTTTGTTCCAGTGCCTTATGACCTCATTTTTGGTCGATTGGAATTAAGTGGATCTGTTAATTGCTCATATGTGTTTAACAAAACGCAGGAGTGATGTAATTCAGGAGTGACAGAAAAATACATCACACTTACAACTCAGCAAAATAATGACATACTACTGTATTTTGTTGTTTAACTGTGGGAACCAAAACATTAGCAAGGAATGTGAATGTCTTCAAAGCTATGTGTTTGCTCATATGCTGCTGCACTGCAGCAGAGCTTCCAAAGATATTTTGGACACACGCATCATGTGACAGATGAATTGTGAAGGAGGTTATGATGGATCAGGAGTCGGCAACCTCACTCTAGTCATGCCTGTGGGCAAAGTAAACAAGTAATATTTTCATTGGCTTTTATATAGATATAAAGTCCATTGCTTTAGAATTAGCAGTCTTTACAGCTGCATCCTGTCAACAGGATCACGGGAGGATTTCCACCACGGGTGGCCACCAAGCCACCCGTGGTGGAGCAGTTGCACATTATAGAGGAGCCATGCGACTACTTATGCAGCTACTCCTTACAGTAACTGATACAACTGCTTAGGGAAGCTTTTTATGTTTTCATCAGTAAATTAAGATGGACCAGGAAATTCGCATCGTAGAAGAACTTAACTCTGTCTGTTACACTGCAAATTTTGGCAGTACTTTTTCAACAAGACAGATGCTTCTGGCCATGCCAACACCAATCCCACTTCTGATTGTGAACCCAATATGAACACAATGGAAAATAAAACTGAAGAAATCAATGAGAGTGCCTATATAACACCGGAGAACTCGAAACCCACAGCATTGTGGGTATTATGTGATTTTTTATTCACATCCAAGGTATCTAATACATCAGTCACGTAGAGGGAATAGGTGTACATCTCGATACACTGGCACTGTTAAGATGCTTTCACACTGACCGCGGTACAGCGGCAGCGCACTGCTAGGTTTGGCGCAACGCAGTGCTGCTGCTGCCGTTGTGCCACGCGGCAAGGCGGCAAGGTTGCTAAGCAACCAATAGCATTTTGCAGTTTGAGCGCAATCTTGTGAGAAGGAGTATTTGTCGACGTTTTCAAAGAAATGTCCTGGCTTTAGTGCTAATAAGGAGACGAGTAGCACAAAAAAGGAGGATGTAGGTGCATCCAGTCCTGATGGGAAGGCAGGAACTGGTGGAGTATAGGCTGGTCCGGGAGCTTTATTTTAGGGTGATATTTCTGGGGACCGCCCCCGAGTAGGCTGCCCTGTCCCCGGTTAAAACTGTCCCCAAACATGTCTCCGATTTCGAATGGGAGAAAAAAAAGTTGTGTGAAGAGAGAGGGCAAGAGACAGCGAGTGAGAGAGAGCAAGCAGGAAAGCAGAGCCCGGTAGAAAACGGGTCCGGTAGTAGCACCCCCCCTCTAATGATCGACTGGCCTCAAAGCCCCCCCTCGAGGTTGGGTGTCCCCGATTTTGGAGATCGAATATGGTCACTGCACTATATTTTCATAACAACTACTTTGAGGCCTGCTTGAGGCTAAGCAGGGAGCAGTTTGACCGCCTGTCTATTAAAGTTTCTGTCCCGGAGCTCAGGAAACTTGATTAGCTGCTCCTGCATAACGAGTTCTAAAGTCCTCTGGAACTCGTAACCCAACAACCTCTCTCCGATTGGACGTGCCATGTTGTTGTCACAGTACGGTGTAGTAAAATTAAACATTTTTTAATCTCTGTCACGCCGCTGTGGCAAAGGCGCCGCAAAGGGCTGACCGATGGCAATATGAAAGTAATATATTACTTATTATTAGCACACACTTGGTTTCTTGCCTCACTAGCACAATTCCGCTATACTCTTTGAATTTGAGGGATGTATTTAATATTTAGTTGCTTGTTATGGAGCAAACCAATAAATCCTGTTGGAGAATCCTCCAAACATCAGGTTTAAGGCTAACTTCTTCATGGAAGGCTCTGGGTAATCAAGTTGGAGAGGAGAGAGATAAAAAAAAAAAGAACAATTTTAGGCAGGAAATATATCATTTTTAACATTTTACATTTTCAAAAGAAATTATTACAGGTTGAAGTCCTAGTCCTGTAAACCTTCCCTCTTCTCCTTCTTCCTTTCTGTGGAAGCTCTGTTCATCCTCTGGTTTGTTTGCCTAGCTCTCAGTCAGCGAATCATCCTTGGGTATGAAGCAATCATCCTCTGAGAATAATGAGCAGAAATTAACTATTACATTTATTTTAAAGAGGATCTTAACCACGAAACCCCAATTTTCTGCTGATAACAGATGTATTTTGTTGTAAAAACATGTGTGACTGCCCTCTTTGGGTTTAAACCCAGCTATTACAATCAAATTTTGCTAAATTTTTGCACAATTTTGCACAAACCACCACTGTTCTCCCGGCCCCTCTGCTAAAAACTAGCACCGGTCGACTAACATTTATGGGAAAGACATTTATTTCTAACCGTATTGAATCCTGATCGTGATTTGTTTCAAAGATTTGTTCACCCAGTTTTTTAGTGCTATTCACCAGCCCTAACATCATACTCCATTTCACTTACTTAAGGGTGTCCTGACCATGTATAAAGTCATTTGCAGGAGAGGAGAGGAGTGCTACTTTGAGAAGTATATACATGCCCAAAATTTACTAAATTCACTGAAAATTATGGTTACTGAACGCAAATCAAGTCCAGTGCACAGAGGAGCAGTTCGCTCTGTGTGGAGCCGCTCACAATTTCCCATCTGAGATTCTCTTCAACCAAAACCAAGTAACCAAGGTTAAACTAAATGAGTTAAAAACATCAGTTTATGAAGGCAGAATAAATAGAAACAAGATTTTACTTACATTTACTCATTTGGCAGACACTTTTATCCAAAGCGGCTAACAGTTGAGGGATGGTATAAGTCCTGACTGCGTCTATGAAAAGTTCACATTATCTATATACAAAAATGAAAAATAGCAAAAATAGCAAAAGTAGCAAAAGAATAGCAAAAATAGCACAAAAAGGGCATAGTCTCACAGCAAGAATCTCAGCACAGTTTACTGACACAGCAGTCGTGGGGTCTACCGGAGTCAATCAAGGACTAACATAGTTCACTCTCCTGCCTTTATACCCCCGCCCCTTGCTTGACCTCCTGAAGGAGTCCACTCCACAGGGGGAAACCTTCGTCAGGTCTAAAACCTCCCTGTAACACCCAAATATACCCCAAACATGGACAAGTAATATACAGACCCACACAGGAACCCATAACACATTCATTCATATCCAACAAGTAGTACAATCTACTTTACATGTAAAAATGTATGTATAAACATTTAAAACCAACAGCTTAACACCCCCCACACTCCCTATCCCTACACTCCCCCCACACAGGAACCCATAACAGATTCATTCATATCCAACCAGTAGTACAATCTACTTTATATGTTTAAACATTTAAAACCAACAGCTTAACACCCCCCCCCCCCCCCCCCCCGCTGAACACTCCCTAACCCTAACCCCCACCCCCCCCTCCACACGCCCACACACACACACACACAGAGGCTATGTCCAAAACCACCCCCTAACCCATATAGGGCCCTTAATCGGGTGGATGCCATTTTAAGTAATGTCCAAATACCTAGTGAACAAGATTAAGGGCACTTAATGTGTCCTACAATGCACCTTGATTCCAAGTGTACATCGGATGGTCACTAACTGGAGCCCTATATCCCATCATGCTCTGCGGTCGGACAGCGGGAAGGGAACATACAAATGGGCGGGTATGTAGCCCGGTATCCAGGTTTTATAATACGTCCCCAGAAGAGAGTGAGACAACAGCAAACTCGGCACAGCAGGTGCTGTACAGATATAAGTAAATTACCCCTTAATGAACTTATACATACAATTAACGTAAGGCAGTTACTAATGTAATATTTACCAAAGTTTGAACGCTTTTGTATTTTCCGCCAATTTGGTACGTATAATGCAATGGTAGTGACGTCATCTCGGTTACTACACAAATTCGATTTGAGCTTTATTTTGAAGGGCAGTTTTGGTGTTCCGGGTTGGAGCTTTATTCTGAAGGGCAGTTTTATGTTTATGTGCCGAGTTCACCGCGTCGGTCCGGGGACTAGCGGGAATTACACAGCTCCGTTTTTTGTGGCCAACTGCATAGTTTCTTCTTTGATAAACGCCACAGAGGGAATGTAAGTTGATAATTTCATAGTTGTCTTCATGAGTTGATGTTGATGTATTGATGAGAGCTATTTACATGAGAAATGTTTGTGAGTTGAGTGTAGCTGAAGATGTTTTATCTGCATTTATATGAATGAGGAAAGTACGTGTAAAGCGAATGGAGATTTTCATGCTTGTCTGTTACAGTTTTCACTCTGACCTTGTAATATGAGAGAAAGAGCCACAGTAAAGAACAACCAAAGGTTTGCTATGACTCACGTTGTTTATAAGGAAGAGTTTAGCTAGTTGTATAGCTGCAGTTGCAACACCATAGTGAGGACAGCACAGTGAGAAGACGTTAAAAGGCTGGTTGTGTACATCATGGTAAGATGGAAGCTGAACAAAGTGACAAGAATTCATTGGTCAGCAAAAGAAGTTTACGATCATTATCAACTAGCTCATTACTACATGCACGAGTTGAAGCAGAAACAGCTAGCCTAGCATTCACTGAGCAAGAAGTTAAAGCTTAAATAGAGAGGGCTGCTCAGGAGGCACAGCACCAGAAAGAAAAAGCTGATAGAGAAGCCATATATCAACCAGAAAAGACAAAGAAGGATGCTGAGCTAGAAGCGCTTGCTTGTCACAAAGAAGCAGCAATAGCTGAAGCCGAAGCAGCTGTGTGGGAAGTAGCAGAAGGTATGGAAAATTACATGCTGGTAGATGAAGTAGGCCCATCAGAAGAGGATAAACAGGAACGGACCAAAGAATACATCACATCTCACTTCGACTCACACTCATATAAAGGCCCTCCTCCTTCCAATTCCCCAGCTCAAGCTGCCATCGAGGCTAGTCAGCCAACACGTCGATCTCCTGATGTGTGCGTCGCACCAGCAGTCAAGATAGAAAATCAGGCTCAGCATGGAGAATCTGACCAGCGGAGAGACTCAAGAATGAGCAACGACAACATCAGGTCAGCACAGCCCTTCTATCCCCTGAGTGCACCAACAGCTTCATACACTGGACCCTCAACCAAACACCTGGCTAGGTATTTGGCTCAGCAAGACCTGGTCAGCTCCAGTTCATATCAGTTTGACGATCAACCTGAACGTTATCGTGCTTGGCAGTCATACATCAGTGCCACTGAAGGGCTAGGCCTCACAGCTACTGAGGAACTGGATTCAATGACAAAATGGCTTGGTAAAGAATCTAACTACCACGTCAAATCATTACGGTCACAACAAACCTGTCAAACCATATCATAGCACCCACGAAGGCCTGGGAATGCCTCCTTGAGTGTTATGCTGCACCTGAGATAATTGAAAAGGCTCTCTTCGACCAACTTGATGATTTCCCAAGAGTCTTGGCTGAGGAACATGCAAAGCTACAAGAACTAGCAGACTTGTTAATGGAAGTGCAGTGCAGCAAGGGTGATGGTTACCTTCCAGCTTTCTCCTACCTGGATACTGCACGTGGCATTGAACCTGTAGTTGCAAAGCTACCCTATGGGCTTCAAGAAAAATGGATTTCAGCTGGTTCAAAATACAAAGAAGACAATAGAGGAAATTTCCGCCATTTGAATACTGCAGCATATTTGTGTGCAATGAAGCTCGTAAAAGGAATGACCCTAGCTTTACCATCCCAAGTGTTCCCAAGGGCTCACCTGCAAAGTCTGAAAAAAACATCTTCAAAAGCACAAAGTACCCAATTTCAGTCCACAAGACAGACGTCGCCCACCAAGCACAAGTATAAAGGAAGATCTCACTGACCCAGATAAAAACTGCCCTATACATGGGCAACCACATCCCCTCAAACGTTGCAAAACCTTCACAGCCAAGACACTAGAAGAAAGGAAAACTTTTCTTAAAGAAAAAGGAATCTGCTTTAAGTGTTGCAGCTCAACTACTCACGTTCCTAAGGATTGTCCAAACTCAGTAAAATATTTGGAGCGTGATAGTACCTACCATGACTCTGTATGATAATGCACCCGAAACGCATCGTCACCGCTCCCTAGTATGTGCGCCATTACGCACGTGCAAATGCCAGTCCTCTCCATTCATTCCCTTCCCATTCATAGTTTCTCTCCACCCTCTGTTTCTCTCCTGATTTCCCTACAGTTGTGTGTAATTCTCCACCTATTCAAAGATTATTTTATTATTATTATGTTATTTTATGTGCATGCGCACACAAACTGAAAGGACACGGAGAATAGCGGTTCCTTGACCATACTAGAGAAACAATGTTAGTGGTCATTAGAGTCATCGGGCTTACCGTACCCGTGCGACCGGTGATCACGGACGCTATATACGGAGACGCACTCATGTGTGCGCATCCCTGTGATTCAGCATCAGCAATTAAGAGCTGATGCAGATAAATAGTCATTTATGTTGCATGTAACTGTGCATAGTTATTTACTGTGAGCCCAGAAATAATTTGTTTGAAAGTGGTGATGATAAAAACTAGGTAATTTTATGATGAATGTAAAACTGAATGAAACTCCCTGATGTAGGTGGGAGAATAGTTTAAGCCACTTGCAGGGAGTGCTTAGGTGCCCTCATATAGTGGGCAGAGGGCACTTGCATGAGGGGTGATCAGGTGAAGGTGTATTCTCTCAGCTCTCCAACCTCTCTGTGGTTTGGTGATTTTTTTTTGTATTATTACATTTTTTGTATTTCTGCAAGTGCCTTTAGCTAGTCTTTTTTTTTCTTGAAATTTTGGCTTTGCCATTTTATTTTTCTTCTAATGCATTTACTGTAAATATTGAATTTTTTCTATTTTTCACTTTGGGATTTTTTTGAGGATTTTTTAGTGTCACTCTGGTATATTTTTACACTGACTCACTGTTTTGTGTGGTCACTAATAAATAGAAGAACACTATCCCTGCTCCCCTGTATCCCCTGTTCCCAAGACCCCCGACACTCTACCCTTAACACTCTGCACACTATGCACCCTGGACCTGCACCCTATGCTCACCTCAACTCCATCACACAACGGTGGGGAGGAGCATGGTGGGGAGAAGGAAGGCTGGAAGGAGGAAGAAAGCAGCACCAGTAAAACTGTTATCACTTCAAACTGCACCAAGGTCTGTGGCACAGGAAACATTGGCCGGTCATGTTCCAAGATTTGCCTTGTGTTTGCCTTGAAGTTATTTTCAAAAGGCCAACCAGACAAAGCTATCAGGGCCTACATCATCCTAGATGAACAAAGCAACCGATTACTAGCAAAGTCCAGGCTTTTTGAGCTGTTTAATATCGAGTGCAAACAGTACTTCTATTATCTGAAGACGTGCTTTGGTATAGTGGAAACAGCTAGACGCAAGGCTGAAGACATTGTGGTGGAGTCCCTTGACGGAAAGGTCACAATCCCTCTCCCACCACTCATCAGGTGCAATGATGTACTCGACAACCGCTCCGAAATCCTACCCCCAGTGCAGCTCGTCACCATCCACATCTCATCTAGATAGCCAAGTATTTCCCAGAGATCGACCCTACCGCTGAGATGCTTGGTAGAGACATAATAAGAGTGCACAAAGTTTGAGAACAAGTGAATGGGCCTCACAATGCCCCCTTTGCGCGATGCTTAGACCTAGGGTGGGTGCTGGTTGGAGAAGTCTGCTTGGGGAATGCACATAAGCCAACAGTCAACACCTTCAAGACAACCATGCTTGACAAGGGCTAGCCCTCCCGTCTGGAACCCTGTACAAACCTCTTGCGCATCAAGGAAAAGATTCACTAGGACAAAGAGGCAAGAAGCAAGACTTCCAAGTCCATAGAAGAATCATTAGGGCAAACTGTTTTCAGTCACACCAAACATGTCATTAAGCTGGCATCATATATTGAAGACAGCATCTTTCTGAAGCTAATGGACAAATAAGTCTACAGGAACGAGTCCAATAGCTGGGTAGCTCCACTCCCATTCAGACAACCTACACAACCTTTGTCTAACAACCGAGGACAAGCCGTCAGACGCTTTGCATCACTCCAACATAGCTTGAATAAAAAGCCTGAGATGCAACAAGACATGGCTTTCATGGGAAAGCTATTGGAGAATGATCACACAGAAGTCGCTCCAACACTAAAAGAGGATGAAGAATGCTGGTTCCTGCAACGTTTCGAGTGTACCATCCTCAAAAACCAGGCCAAACAAGAGTTGTGTTTGACTCAAGTGCTAAACACCTACGTGTCTCTCTCAGTGACATTCTGCTTACCGGCCCAGATCTCAACAACTCTCTCCTCGGAGTCTTGATGTGGTTCCGTAAGGAAAAGATTGCAGTTTTGGCAGACATACAAACAAATGTTTCACTGCTTCTTGGTGCGAGAGGACCACAGAAACTATTTCAGATTTCTGTGGTACAAAGACAATGATATGACAAAAGAAATCATAGACTATAGAATGAAGGTACATGTTTTCCAAAACACCTCATCCCCAGCCGTAGCCATCTATGGACTAAGAAGAGCAATAAGAGAGGGTGCCCAAGAATATGGGACCGACACAGTTAACTTTGTGGACCACCACTTCTACGTAGATGACGGCCTCCTTTCTGTGTCGATCGATGCTGAAGTCATCAGCCTGTTGACCAGAACTCAGATGTCACTGGCAGAGTCAAACCTCAGACTTCCCAAGTTTGCCTCCAATAGTCCTGGAAGCTCTTCCATCTGAAGATTGTGTCGCAACTGGGACGGATGCGGACTTAAGTGGCGAGGCTGCACCTACTCAGCGTAGTTTGGGTCTCTTGTGGGAGATAGCAAGCGACACATTCACTTTCTCTGTGTCAAATGCCATCAATCCATACACTCGCCGTGGTGTCCTCTCCACAGTACATAGTGTTTTTGACCCCTTGGGTTTTCGGGCCCCAGTCACGGTCCAAGGAAGACCCCTCCCTTGAGAACTCACTGCTGAGCTGTCAGAGTGGAATGTTCCCCCCAAGAAAACCCCCCAACAATCCAGTTCCAGCCCAGACCTTCAACTTAGTGGAACCAGAACTGGATGCTGATATCCGCCCGTGAAAAGCTATGCCTCAAGGCTGCAAGAGAAGAGCTTTAGCACAGAGCGTTTTCTAAGGTTCTCCAGTTTCACCTCTCTTGGATGTCTTTGGACCCTGGTGTATTACAACCAGATGGACAAGAGGGGGACAAGCTGAGAGCAAGCGGTGGGCTATGATCTTCTGCTGTATGAGCTCAAGAGCTGTGCACATTGAACTTATCAAGTCAATGAACACTTCAAGCTGTATTCAAGCTTTAAGGTTTTTCTTAGCTCTGAGAGGACCTGCCAAACATCTGCTATCTGACTGTGGCACAAACTTTGTAGGAGCATGTAAGGAACTTGGAATGAGAAAAAACCCACCAGATACTACAGTACAGAGGTACCTGAACCAACAAGGGTGCTCATGGGAATTCAACCCCCCACATTCCTCACATATGAGTGGTTTTTGGGAACGTCTCATCAGGGTGGCAAGAAGAATCCTGGACTCAATGCTTCTCAAACAGCACACTTGCCTAACCCATGAGGTTTTGTGTAATCTGATGGCAGAAGTGACAGCTATTATAAATGCAAGACCACTGATCCCTGTTTCAAATGATCCTGAGGCTCCATTCATTCTGTCGCCATCAATGCCTCTAACTCAGAAAACTGGAGTCCCTCCTCCACCAGGAAACTTTAAAGATAAGGATCTCCTCAGCAAGCAGTGGAGACGAGTACAGGCTCTTGCTGACAGATTCTGGAGTCGTTGGAGCCGAGAGTACTTGCCAGTTTTGCAATGCCACAAGAAATGGACCAAATCTCACCGAAGCCTACAAGAAGGAGTTACTGTCCTTCTCAAAGACAATCTGTCCACCCGCAACAAATGGCCCATGGCTATAATCACAAAGGTCTTCCCTGGAGAAGATGAAAGGGTGAGGAACGTGGAACTGAGGACCACAAATCAGGGACATTCCAGAACTTTCTTCAGGCCAGTCTCAGAAGTTGTCTTGCTTCTTCCTAAAGATTAATGTTCAGAGACTGACATGGTTCATGGGGGGCGGGGAGTGTGTTGACTTTCAATTTGATTTGAGCTTTATTCTGAATGGCAGTTTTGGTGTTCCGGGTGGAGCTTTATTCTGAAGGGCAGTTTTATGTTTATGTGCCGAGTTCACCGCGTCAGTTCGGGGACTAGCGGGAATTACACAGCTCCGTCTTTTTTGCCCAACTGCATAGTTTCTTCATTGATAAACTCCACAGAAGCAACGTCGTAAGTTGAACATTTCATAGTTGTCTTCATGAGTTGATGTATTGATGAGAGCTACTTACATGAGAAATGTTTGTGAGTTGAGTGTAGCCGAAGATGTTTTATCTGGATTTATTTGAATGAGGAAATTACATGTAAAGTACATGTATAGCCCAACAAACTCTTTATGTGGGACAAGGTCATGGTCACTCAGTGCAGACACTTTCTTGTTCAGCAGAAACACACTCTACCATTAATAACTGAACACTGCAAAATGGCTTTCAGCTGTGATGGTTATATTGGCCATGATGTTCAGAATTTCATTCTGCAATTTGGAGTTTGTGTACATTGTGTTATACTCTGTTGATCAGTTATAGCAAAAAAAAATTGGGATCATGCTTTTCTGCTGATAGAGAGTACCATTTTCACCATTGTAGCCTCTTAAGGCTTGTCCTTGTCTTGCGGAACCAACAGTTTTTTGTTAGAAATGTTTTGCCAACTCTAAGCACAAAAACTCTAAGCCTTGCCATCTACAGCTGGGCATTGACTAGATTTGGCTCATGTGCATTCACATTACGTAGTTGGCTTGAGAACTTTGGTGTGCTGTGAAATTTTCAATACCTTTTTTTTCAATTTTTGAAGCCTGAACTATTTGAATTGGAATTCCGATCCCCGTCTTTTCAACAAGAGTTACACACATTATGTTAAAATATTATACTTTTTTTCATTAGTACATCCGGGGATTTTGTCTTGAAAACTGGCCGCTTCCGCCCTCGCCTCACTACTGCACTTGACTATTGCACATCATTTCTAGCTAACCAGCTAACCCTAACCCTAACCCTAACCCTTCCAAAAAAAAGAGCCAAAAGCAAAATTTACTGGAGAGCTTTTTCGGGATAAAACGAGCAAACAACGAAAAAGCGGAAGTGTTGCAGACTGCGAGTAAAAGGAAAGCTGCATTTAAAAAAAATACTAAGAGTCCTACCTAAGTTACCAGTTCATCGCAACAGGTAATAAATAAGCTACACACCCGCTATGCATAATTTGCGATGACCGACTAGCTAATGAAGCTATGAAACCCTAAAGCCACACTCAACACAAAACAGAGGCAGATTTTGGACAAATGTTGTATAAGTGGTATGGTAAATAACTTGCTGGCTTTTGCATTGCTTGTGTGGTGTGTCAACAAGGTCATAATTTTTCAACAATTAAAAAACACATTATGTTTGCAGTTAGCACCACTGTGCATTCAGTGTCCTCCATGGGATTTCTGTGCAGGCCCTGGAGATCACAGGCGTTTGGTGTTAAGCTAATTTTTAATGTTCCTTCGATGTTCCTTCGACATCTCCAGTGGGATTTGCAAAATTTCCAGAAAAAGTCATGGTTTTCAGGCTGCTCCGTGTGTAGCCCTGCGATGTGCACACAGGGAGAGTGAGAAAGCAGGAGAGAGCATGGGCCCAGTAGCAGCACCCCTCCCCTGATGATTGACCAAACACCTCCTATGAGGTGGCACTGCCACCACGATCATCTGCCACAAGATAATCAGCTCTGGCCCACCAGTATCCCCTCCCCCACCCCCCACCCCCCACACCTCCACACACACACACACACACACACACACACACACACACACACACACACACACACACACACACATACCATCCCCCATCCCCCAGGCTGTGCTTTGTCTCATACCTGGCATCAACCACAGCGTTGTGGGACATGTATAAAAGAAAACAGACTATGAAAGTCTAGACTCTCATCATCTCTTGAGTGATCTTGCATCATTTTGATGGTGATGGATTTTATTGGAGCCGTGAAATGGATCAGATAAATATTTTGTGCCAGTGTGGTCGTGCCGCTCAGACAGTGGAAATCAGACCAGTGTCTATTTTTATGCCCTCTATTTTTAGCCACCGTGCTGCCACAGAAACTGACACATTGAAAAGCGCTGCACGTGATAGACTTAGCTCTCCGATTTCACTGTCCGTGCTTCCTCTTTCATTTCTCTTTTTTTTGGCCCCCAATTTTCTTCTCTCCCTCCCTCACATTGTGTCTGACTCATTTTCTTCCCCCATTCTTCCTTCACCTGCCCTCTCATTCAAATCCTCCTCCATCACTCTCTCTTTTTTCCCCTCCACCCCTCCCCTCCTCTCCATTCAGTCATGAAGCTCTGACTACACAGTCACGTTTTGCTTCATACTTTCACAAACCCCTGAAGGCAAGCCATTTCAGGATATTTCACAGCAGAGCACCGCACCAACTCTGTCACTCTCGTGGACATGCACACAGCAAGCCAGTTTACAGACACGCAACGCAGCTATGCCTCACTCTCTTCCTTTGGCTCCACACGTGTGTCCTTAACCTACCACTGCTGATAGGGCTCCGACACACCACAATGTTTCATACAAGTCGAGCTGTGGCAAAAAAAGGAAGCAAGGATGGGATTTGCCAAAGGCAAAAAACAACACAATTCAGATATAGATTCATGAATGTATGAATGAGGCTAAAAATAAAGCCTTTTTTTTTTATCCATGTTCTCCGGCACCCCTCCTTCCCCTCACTCCTACTCCCCCCACTCTGCAGGGCTGAAATCATTCAGCTCATGCTTCTGCTCTGCTCTCTGTGGAGATGTGCTAAAAATAGAGGTGTTTCCCGTGCACGTTTCTGAATTATTTCCCTCAGTTTCTAGCTCTCTCCCCCTCCCTTCCTACTATTCCCTCTAACACACTCTCTCTATTCTCTTACAACCCTCTGTCAGCAGGATACACACTCACAAATACACAAACAGATACATGTGCATACGTACATACCACACCACACTTTTCAATTGCCCCCACTATTTATTGTATTGCAGCAGTGGTCCTTATTTTGACAGACACACAATAAACACTCATGTACATAAATATAATCAATTTAAATTGCCATTTGTTAATAACTGTTGTGTTCTAATAGAAATCACTTCAAAAACATACTGTATTATAGGTTTGTGCATTTGAGAGATAGCAAAGACATAGGTCTGCGCTTTTTCGTGTAGCTCTAATTTGTTAAAGTAAACGCTTTGCCACAGTTGTGTCATTGCTTTTCAGATGGCCCCATGTATCACAGAGATGAGGGTGGGGGATTGCTGGAGGATCACATCGTAGGTACTCCTTTTGGCTTATAGGCATCACAATGCTGGTTAAGGTCAGGTAAAGCTTGTTATGGTACACATGGGTTAACATAAGGTCAATAAACAAAAAGATCTCCCAGACTTTTACCAGGATCTCTGTAATCACAACCATAAAGCATTTTGAGTAGTTGCCTCTATATGTATCATCATATGTATCATTAGGTGCAAAGAATTCAGACATAGCAGCTGTTCCAAAGCAGGGAACAATTAACCTCAAAGATCAATTCATTTGAGCATCTGTGAACACAGCAGCCACAGTCTGATATTGAATGAAACAAACAGCTGAGATTGTAAGGAGATGTGGTCCTGGCTTGCTTTTATTCATTCTGTCATTCATTTCATTTCATTCATACTCACTATATTCTATGGTTTTTCCCACGAAAATCTTTCGAAAATCCGCAGTTTACTTCTCAGGTTTGGAGGGTTTTCTGTGATGCCCTGGGAGCAACTGCGAGTCTGTCATCAGGTTGCCATCCTCAGTCAAATGGTCAGACGTAGCGGAGCCAGGACCCAGGAGATGGAGACAGCAATCCGCTGCATTTCTGTGGTTAACCCTACCTCATGGAGCAGACATCTACCCTGGGTGGAGTACGCCCACAATTCCCTAACACCTCATCAGGTATGTTGCCATTCCTCTGCTCTCTGGGGTATGATCCTCCACTGTTTCCTGACTAGGAGAGGGAGGATGCAGTTCCGTCCATCCATGCCCATGTCCAACACTGCAGAGGTGTTGGACATGGGCTGCTTTACTCTAGGCTTCGGCCAGCTCTCAGGTCCAGGTGAACAACCATGCTCCAGCCCTGGGTCTGGGACAGACCTCTCCATGTGGAGTTCAGGAAGCTCGCTCCCTGGTATGTTGAACCCTTTGAGATTGAAAAATCATCAATCCATGTGCTGTCCGTTTAAAACTCCCTGCTTCTGTCTGAAGGATCCATCCTTTCTTCCATGTGTCCCAAGTCAAGCCTGTCTGCTCCAGTCCTCTCTCTTACCCCAGAGCAGACCAGAATGTGTCAACCTCGCTGCCATATTGCCAGTGGTAAATAGGTGTCATGCCTGTGGTCCGTCTTTCTTGCTGCAAAATTGATAGTGGAATAAGAATAACGCACAGTAAGACGTATCAACTGAAAACTATGTTGAAAGGTATGATTTCCACTGTAATCCTCTGCTTTAAACAATTGTTTTAAGTTTTATTTATATGGGATACCTATTGTGCTTCCAGGTATGGCTGTGATGTGCACACTGGAAATTCATATGAAAATGCACAAAATTTGGTACATTAGCTTTTGTACATTTACATACGAATTTGTCATGAGAACAAGTTGCTAAGTTGTTATGGTCATGAATGTTCATGACTCTGCACAAGTTCCTATGTAATCCGAGGAGCATGATAAGAAACTGTGTGGTTTTTTTTTGTTGCCATGGCGCTGGCAGAGAGCCTCTTCAGTAGCTTGCAAGATTTAGTTCTTAAAACTCCTTTTTAAGCAATCTTTCATTTCACTAGGGAAGTCTGATCACAACCTGATGCAACTTCAACCATTGTACATCCCCCTAGTCCAAAAGAAGATGGTGACAACCCGATCCACTAGGAAGTGGTCCCCAGAGATGGAAAGTACCCTCAACACCACAGTCTGGGATGTGCTGATGAACTCGCATGGTGAGGACATAGAAGGGATGACACACTGTCTGACGGACTACCTGAACTTCTGCATGGACGTGGTTTCTCCTGTCAGGACTGTCTGCTGTTACCCTAATAACAAGCCATGGGTAACGGGGAAAGTTAAAGCTGTCCTCAATAGAAAGAAGGCTGCATTCAGGAGTAAAGACAGGGAGGCCATGAAGGCAGCACAGCAGGTAGTGAAACACTCCGTGAGGGAAGCTAAAGACAGCTACAGGAGAAAAGTGGAGCAGAAGCTGAAGGACAACAACATGAGGGAAGTCTGGGAAGGAGTGCGGACCATCACAGGTCTCAATCCAATGACCAGAATCATAGAGGGGACAATAGAAAGAGCGAACTGAACTGAACGAACTGAACAAATTCAATCGGTTCAACCAACCACTGTCCCCCCAACCCCAGACCCCACCGCCACACAGCCACAAATCCTGCTTCCCTCCTCACACCTCCCAGACACAACACCCCTGTCTCAAAATAACCAACCTCTGTCCTCCTCCATCTCAACAGAAACACACTTCACAACAGAGCAGGTCAGTGAGCAGCTGAGGAAGCTACGGAAAGCAGCAGGCCCAGACAAAGTATGTCCAAGACTCCTGAAGACTAGGCAGCTAGTGTGCCTAGTGCCCACCCTGTAGAAGACATCGTACATCGTTCCAGTCCCGAAGAAGAACCAGCCCAGTGAGCTAAATGACTTCTGACCAGTGACACTGAAGTACGCAGATGACACAGCCATTGTTGGGTGTATCAGTGATGACAATGATGAGGAGTATCGAAGACTGGTGGGGGACTTTTCTGTATGGCGCCACACTAACCAACTACAGCTCAACACCTCTAAGATGAAAGAGCTGATCATCGACTTTGGAAGGTCCAGACCAAGACCGAAACCAGTCCTGATTGAGGAAGCTGAGGTGGAGATAGTGGAGTCCTACAAATACCTAGGGCTGTGGTTGGACAACAAACTGGACTGGACAACACATATCAAACATCTTTATGGGAAGACACAGAGCAGGATGTACTTCCCAAGGAGACTGTGGTCCTTCAACATCTGTAGCAAGCTGCTGTGGATGTTTTACCAGTCTGTGGTTGCTAGTGTCCTTTTTTACACTGTGATTTGTTCGGCTGGCGGCATATCCAAGAAGGACACTTCCAGACTGGATAAACTGGTTAGGCGGGCCGGCTCTATGGTTGGCATGAAACTGGACTCTCTGGTGACGGTGGCAGAGATGAGGACACTATGCCGTCATTGACAACCAGGGGAGTCTGTTCAGTGAGAGACTGCTTCTTCCTCAATACAGAACCACTAGACTTAAGAACTCCTTCGTCCATCATGCCATCAAGCTCTACAACTCCTAACTTGGGGGTGGAAGAAATAGAGAGGACATAGGTGAAGGAGAGCTAGCCAATGTGTCGAATGTGAACTGTGTGAAATGTGCAGTAATAGCTACAGTGGCTTTAAATTAAAAATAGACTTAACTGTTGATTAGAATTACCGTTTGTTATAAGATCTACTATTATTTACTGTTTATTATTATTACTATTATCTTCTGTTTATTATTAATTTTTATTTATATTACACTGTTTTATTGATTCTTGAATATACTTATATTTTATGTATTCTTTTATAATGTATATTTTGTCTGTTTATCATCAATTTATTGTATATTGTTTACTCTCTTATATGGTTTATATAGTCTTTTTTCCTACGGGAAATGTAATTTAATACATAAGTTAATTACTATCTATTACTTTCATATTTTCTGTTTTCTTGCTACTTTACTATGACTTTTCTATTTACTGTTTATTACCTCACTGTTTAAAAGCTTATCAAAAATTCTCTAATGCATTTACCATATATATACTATCTCAATGATCCTATTGTTTCATATTGTTCTATTGTTCTTTCCAACGCGACTGGAAATGTAAATTTCCCTGAGAGCCATCCTACAGGGATAAATAAAAGAAAGTCTAAGTCTTAATGTGTATTGATACATTAACTGGAGAAACACAGCTGTTTTGTCGTGTCATATGTCTAAACTAAGAGAGAACATGTATGTGTAAACAATTGGCTATGTCCAAATACTTGCCGCAGTTAGCTTGTGAATGCAAAAATGACAAATGGTTCTGGATACCATTAAACTGTTGGATTGTTGACTGTTGAATTACACAGTGTGGGATCTTCACTAATCATGCTCTATTCTGCATCTGTTGTTGTGATGTATATAACACAAATGGCACTCTCCAGGGGGCTTCAGAATTCACGAAGCTGGACTTGCGCAATGCCTATCATCTGGTGTGCATACGCGAGGGAGACGAGTGGAAGACTGCATTTAACACCCCCTATGGACATTATGAATATCTATTTATGCCATTCAGTTTGATCAACGTGCCTTCAGTCTTCCAGTCATTCATTAATGACGTTTTAAGGGACCATCTCAATCAGTTTGTGTTCATCCACTTGGACGACATTTTGATTTCTTCTTGGTCCATGGAGGACCACATCAACCACGTAAAGGTGATACTACAGAAACTCTGGAATAACGCATTTTATGTGAAAGCGGAGAAGTGTGAGTTTCACAAGAGCACCATTTTCTTTCTGGGCAGCATCATCGACAGAGAAGCTGTCAGAAAAGATCCCGCCAGGGTGTCGGCAGTCAGGGACTGGCCCAGTCCAAAGGACAGGAAGCAACTCCAGAGGTTTGTGGGATTCGCAAACTTTTACGGTCGCTTTATACGGAACTATAGCCGTGTTGCTGCTCCGCTCTCCCAAGACCAGGTTTCATTGGGGTCCAGAGGCTGAAATGGCTTTTGTATCATTAAAGCAGAGTTTCACCACAGCCCCTATTCTCGTTTTCCCTGATCCGTCCAAACAGTTCATGGTAGAGGTAGATGTGTCTGATATTGGAGTAGGGGCAGTTCTGTCCTAGCAGGGTTAGGGACAACAAGATGCACCCGTGTGCTTTTTTCTCTCGCCGATTGTCACTGGCAGAAAGGAACTATGACATTGGGAACCAAGAACTATAAGTTGTGAAACTGGCTCTTGAAGAATGGCGCCAGTGGTTGGAACCATCAACCCTTCCTGGTTTGGACCGACCATAAGAATCTGGAGTACCTGCATACTGCGAAAAGACTTAACTCCAGGCAGGCTCGTTGGTCGTTATTTTTTGACCGCTTCAACTTCTCTTTGTCCTATCATCCTGGTTCCGAGAACACTAAACCTGACGCTCTCTCCAGAGCGTTCCCTGGCAAGAGAGGTTATGGAACTTCTGAACAGACTATTCTTTCCCCTTCACTGGTTTTGGAAGCAGTAACATGGGGAGCCGAGCAGAGAGTTCTCCAGGCATTAGAGGGAGCGGATATCCCTGACTCATGTCCTGAGGGAAGACTTTTTGTACCTCCGGCGCTTCGGTCTGAGGTTTTGCGTTGGGTGCACGATTTGAAACTGTTCTATCATCCGGGCCACCAACGGCTGGCGGCTGTCTCACAAAGCTTCTGGTGGCTGTCCATAAGAGGAGACGTCAAGGACTATGTGGCTGCATGCAGAGTATGTAGTCAACATAAGACTTCTACTCTTGCCCCTGCTGGTCTTCTGCGTTACCGTTCTACGTCGCCCATGGTCCCACATATCCCACAATCCTAACTATTGTGGATCGTTTCAGCAAAACCTGTCATTTTATCCCATTCAAGGGACCTATTCATATTTTTTTGATCAGTTTATCTTGTATTTACATTTATTACCAAATGGGATCCATTTTTCCACTTCATCCTTGTTTTGTGTTTGGGTGCGTGTAATTTTCAAGTCGAAAACAGGCTCGCTTTTATCTGGTGGTTTTTGGGGAGGAGCATCAGCTACTCCAAAGAGTACTTCATAAAGACATATGTTTACATTCATGACAAAGCCCTGCAGTGGTCTAACTTATTAGTTATTGTTATCCAGCTAAAAATGTATCACAACAGAAGATACAGAAGATAGTGTGTTATTCTTTGGGGTACTTAAAGGGTAGGTACTTCCCTGCCACTGCTGGCCCACAATAAATACTTTCCTCCTGCAAACTAGCATTAGTTATATTGACTGTAAAGCAGAAATTAAACCATCAGAAATACAATGCATTTGTACAGATTTTTATTTTTCAATAATTACTGGCCTCTGTGATTTAGACACCATATTGGATCAGTTTCACGTATTGCCGTGAAGGTGGGGGGTGTTAATGGAGTTAAAAGCCAGGATGAGCTGTTCCTATGGTTTTTACAAACACGCATCACCTTTAAACAATGCAACAATTAAACAGTGTCATTGTTGCTGTATTGTGTGGATAGTGTCAACAAGGAAAGGAACTCTTATGTACTGTATGTGATTTGAAACACACCAGTTCCTCTTTCTTGAGATTGATGTGATATACCTTTTATTGTCCATTTTAGCTCAACATTTTGCCAGTATTATTTAGGGTCTGAGCAACAAAGTTGCGAGAACCCTCTTAAATCCGCTGTGTTTCTTTTTTCCCAAAAGCAAAAGTAGCACCCCCCAAAAATTTTGACCAATCCCCATATGGAATTTTTTTTTACTTTGTTGTAGGCAAATAAAAATTGGTGTGCAAATACATCCTAGAGCGATATACAAAAAAGTCTCTTGACATGATGGCATGGATGTATAATATGAACTGGATACCGGACCAAACATGGCGGCCCATTCATTCCTATGAAACCCTGCTCGCTGGCGCATACGACTTGCTTCCGCATCAAGGAAAGAATAGAGCTTGCGTCACTCCCATCAGGCAACATGGGACCATGAACCAAGAGAGACACGGGGGAGAAAGCATGGCGAGACGACACGCATGCGCTTTGAGAGTGCATGTGAACTGCTGTGACATCACACTGTGCTGTGAAACTTTTTAGTGACTTTTCTGTCATAAAAAAATTTTGATAAATGAAAAGTCTATGAATAAAAAATATGCAATACAAAGATCAGTAGTGATCTATGTCTGCAGCTGAGGACGTCCTGTCAACAGTTTCATAGCCGTCTCTTTTACTATTGCCGTCTATGGGGAAAATGCTTTTTGGGCCCAATGGGATTTTTGTTGCAATGCCAGGGTTGACCACTGGGAAAAATCGGCTGGCCGGCAGAGGGGTGGCGCCCTATCCAGTTCTCATTATACATCCATGCATGATGGCCGTAACCAGACAGTCGACCATTTTGTCGGCCATTTTGATTTTAATTTTTGAATTTTAAAAACATCTCCGAGGGGGTTGACTCAATTGGCTTCAAATTTGGTACAAATCATCTATGGACCAAGCTGAGAATATTTTGTGTACAGAATTTCTTTTCAAGTCAAGGGGCGTGGCCACTAGCGCATGACGAAGTTTGGTTATTCGTCATCAATATTTCAAAATGCTCTTCCGGGCAGGTGCTTTTTCATAGAAGCTTCAAAATTGCTGGACACAATTGCATTGTATACCTGAACAGCCAAGTAATGTCCTTGTCAAGGGGCGTGGCTAAATGTCTTTATAGCGCCACCTTGAAATTTTCAAAAACCCCTCCCCATAAAGCTTTTTGTTGAGTAGAAAGATGTTCTCTATTATCTATTATTTAGTATTATCTATTATTAATTATATTTATTGTTTTATTACCACACTGTTAATACTGTGTCATTACTTTTTATTATATATATTTTATAAATGTAATATTTCTAAGATTCTATTCGTCATTATTGATCTTAACACTCCTGGAAATGTACATTTCCCTGAGGGAGCGTCTCAAATGGGTTAATAAAAGAAAGTCTAAAGTCTAAAGTCCACTCTTGCGCATGAGTAGAACGTCTTCATGTATTAGCTTTAGCCTAGCCGGCTAGCAGTTTGTCTGTTTAAGAAATTGAAACTGCTGTTAGTCTTCAGCAAAACTGTCGAGTGTATTTATGTGCAGAGCATCCACAAACATTGACAGACTGTCAAAAGTTGTCATGGATTTATGTTTCCCGTGTTTTTTCTCCTTTCTGTCCTGATCAGAGAAGCTAACTAGCTCAACTGACATACCCAGACGCTATCTGTCTGCTGTGAGTCACTTAGACCATAAGTGAGACTATAAGTGTAATGCAGTTAGCGACATGCTAGCTAGTGTGTGCTTGTATTTGTTTTAGCATTAAGCTTTGTCCGCAGCTAAAATGAGCTAATTCCACCCGAAACAGCATTTGATTTCAAGGCTGAATGTACGATAATTTGTATTTTAGGGAAGTGGACATTAGAGCAGAGACGGACCAGGAGGACTTTTCCAACAGACAGTTGGACACGGATTTTCCAACGGACAGTTCTTCTCGTTTTTTCTCCTTGGTGATTTTGCTGCTTGGCCCTGTGGACTGAGATGTCATCGCCATGTTCATTGCTACATCCCATCTAGAGACTGCCATCTTTGTGATCATTCACTCACATTTACAAAACCAGGAGTATCGTGAGTACTCTCAGATCGTGCCTATGTTGTGTGTGTGTGTGTGTGTCTGTGTGTGTGTTAAGCCTGCAACGGCTGCACCATTCGCCACTGCAGCGTTCGCTTACGTCTGTGGGCCCACATTGGAAAAATATTGAAAGTTAAAGTCACTTATGGTAAAAGAAAAGGTAAATTCAATAGAAGGTACTGATTACAAGTTTTTTTTTGAACCTGTAATTGTTTTACCTATATTACTGTGTTATGTCACTTTATATTTAACAAGAAGGGGGAACTAATACCTGTTACATTTTTGATTTCCATTGTTAGAAATATATACGTAGAGGGGATTGTCTGTCAACAAAAACAGTTGTGGTGGTCATCATTACAATAGTCAATTACCTATATATGATATTACTTGTAACCTGAATGCAACGAGCCAAGCTCCAGGCTCATTGTGTCTAGTTTTGTTCATAACTACATGGACCTGGCTTACACATATAGTATTTATGTTCCCTTTTTGTTCTCTTTGTGCACTTTCTAGTTAATCATTCACAAAATAAGAAAAAGGTGACATTTCATGCTGCTTTCATAATTTATAAGGATTGTTGGTCATATTTTTCTGTTGAATCAATGTAATAAGATAACAGCTCTTCTCTGATAGATCTCTGATAGCCATACTATCTACTGTATCTATCTATCTATCTATCTATCTATCTATCTATCTATCTATCTATCTATCTATCTATCTATCTATCTATCTATCTATCTATCTATCTATCTATCTATCTATCTATCTATCTATCTATCTATCTATCTATCTATCTATCTATCTATCTATCTATCTATCTGTCTATCTGTCTATCTATCTCTCCATCTACCCATCTATCCATCTATCCGTCCTTCCGTCCGTCCATCCATCCATCCATCCATAATTAGGATTTTTGCTAAACTAGGCACAATATTTAATTTTCATTGCAGTTTTATACTGTATTATAGTGTGACTGCAATAATAAAGTTTGATGTTTCAGAAAGTATTTTGACACTACCTACATTCACCGTGCGGTTGCCAATACCTCAACGGGTGGAATGGCTTGGACCCGCTCACAGCTGCTGCTTCAGAAATATTTTTTATAAACATCTATATAGGAAAGGTAAATATACTTCTGTGCACAAAAAACTTCTTGACAGATGTTATGATATACAATCATAATGTGAATGTGGGCATATATGAATCTCAATTAAATTTGATTGATTCCATAAAATGATTGATGTTCACTTCACTATACTTTATATAGTAGCAAGGCTCCATGAAGAGCACAGGGATGGCAGGTTGCTGTCACTGCCCTGTAAGTGTTTTAAGGCATGTTTGCTCCTGGTAAAAAAATAGCAACACAGTAACCTGACAACGGTGTTAGCTTGGACCTAATGGAAAGTTCGTGTCACTGTGAAGCTGATGCCCATGAGAATAAATTAGGTGTTGTGAACGATGGGATTGCATGAGCAGAAAATCGGAGTTGATGTGTTTTACACGGACACATATTCTGCCTGGTACACTTCAGTTCTTCAGTTCTTCCGGATCATAATATGAGGATTCCAAACTAAAAGCTGTCTTAACAAGGGGCAACCAAGGTGAGTTTGTCCTGGACTGCCATGATCCATAGGAGACTCATCATCATTTGTATTTAAAATTAGGACCATGAATATTTCTTTTCTTCTTTTTTGTTTTTTAGTTGTTCTTAGTGTGTCTCAGTGTGTTGACTCACAATGGGCAGTTCATGCCAGTGCAGTAGACAACATTTAAGTTCATACGGAACAAGGATACAATGGAACATGTAGTAAATAGGTAGAAATTATGGTTAATGTAATGACACAAATGCACAGCAGTCCTTGCAATATAAGATGGCAAAGGCATTATGGCAAAAGTCTGGCAAGTGTATTACTGCACATTCTATGTGAACTGAGATATACAGAGCACTGTTATCAGTGAGGTGGCAGTGATGTGGCAATTGTTCAGAAACCTATCACAGACGTGTTGGTGTGGGGCAGTAGGAAGTGAGGGAGCTCAAGAGAGGATTAGAGAGAAAAGGCATGGCAGTGATAGATCCATTGGAAAGGCCAATGCCACCACATTGCGTTTGAGTGATATGAATTATATTATGTGCTCTTGTGTGTGTATATATATGTGTATATATATATATATATATATGTGTGTGTGTGTGTGTGTGTGTGTGTGTCTATATATGTACATATAACCCTATATTTTACTAGATAAGTGAGTGGCACCTTATTTTCAGGCCGACCTGCACCTCATTGGAGGTGGTGAGTGTTGCCGTGGAGCAGATGCAACAGAGACGCCACTCCCATCAGGAACCAGACTAGACACGCAGGCAGTGGAAGTCTGGGGTTAGTCTCTCTTGTGACCAATGGACTTCCTACCTGCTGACACTGGTAAGGACATATAGGGTTGTGCTGATACTGTTTTTAACTTCGGGCCGGGAGTGATCTGATCAATTGGGATTGATACAGTTACCGCTACCTATCCAGCACACTGCAACACAGCAAACAGTGGCTGAGTGCATCAGGGACATTGTTGAGACACACCCAGTGGGAGTACTCTCATTGATTATAACAGCAGCTATTTGCTGCGGACACAGCGTCTCAGTCACAGGGTGCTGCTCATGCATCCAGTGGAATATTGGGGTGATAATGTGGAGCCCTCAGTAATGTGGAACCCTTATTTTTGTGCTACTACTAAATTCTGTGCCATGTTGACACCTGTGAGACCCCATATTTAAACAAATTCACATTCTGGTTGCTCAGACCCACACTAGCAGCAGGTTAATCTGTCTTTTGTTAATAGCAACAGTAACAACCTTGGGTTATGACCCTTCTTGTTGGCCAACTCAGTCTATTAATCACTGCACCATTTTTTCTCAAGCTCATTAGTGTCAGGCAGTGAGATGAAGTAGGGATATACTGTAGAGGACACTTGTGATTCTAAGATGGAGTATGTGATTTCCTTATATTGGATGACTAATTCGTTTTTCTGCTTTACAGTATGTGCCCCAGTTGTTTGATGTTGCGTGTCTATTAAGCTTCTCGTGAAGTAATGGGGGTTTACTTAGATGAGCAGCAATGGCCCTGAAAATGGGATGTGAATATGATGTTTGGTTTTTCATCAGTTTTTATTTAATATGTTTTTAGTTTCTTTTTAACTACATTATATGTACTTCAAGAATATTATCTCTTAGCCATGTGAGACATTGAAAATGACTCGAATCAACCTTTCAGTGTTGGCAAACATGAATCCACACTGATTTCAAAATGGTGTGTGGAGTTTTCCTGATTTTTAAGCTGTTAAATATTAAATTAAATTCTGTATTGGATAGATATTGAATGAAGTAATGAGTAAATTGTGTTTTCAAACATGAATAGAGAATAATAAATAAATGAATAAACAAATAGGTAAATTAAAAGTTCATGTAAGTCAACAGAAAAGTAATAGTTAATAGGAAAAGAAACGACTGCTTAACTATAATTGCTGAATGACTTTTAGTTTAATTGGACTAGTTCTCATACTGTGTTGAAGGTCAACATTTTTTGCTTGAAATGTTCAGCTGAGTCTCCTGTACTGAAGGGACTCAGTACTCTTGGAGGGGGATAGTGTAGAGTCGTTCCATTTGTTCCCCCCTCCCTTCCCCTACGGGATGAGTATTTGAGAGTTCCGTCATCTCGGGGCTTTGTGCCCGAGCAAGAGCTGACAAGTTGGTATTACTGACAAGATAACATTGCTGTAAATGTCATCTATAACATTATAAGTAAAGTTTAGCAAAAAAGAGATACTTCCTTGTCATTTGAATCCTTACCCACACCACAGTCACCTGAGTGGAACACACAGCATGACAATGTATATATAGTTGGATAGTGTACCACGTGAGAAACTGGGGTCAGGTTAGGGCCAGTAACATCCAGTGAGGATCCTTAGGCATGATTTATGATGAGAGCACAAACAAATAACAGTCATACCAGCATGGACGTTTTCCCAACAGCGGAAAACATATATATGTATGTATATATACAATGGGGGAAATAAGTATGGGACACGTCAACTTTTTTCTCATTATATTTATTTCCAAAGATGCCATTCATGTGACATTTCTTCCAGACACTGGTATTAACTCAAATAATCCACACATGAAAAGAAATCACAAGATTCAAGTCCATAAATAATGATTATGTGGAATTAAGTGAAATAACACAGGAAAAAAGTATTGAACACACTATCTGAGACTCATTTAATACTTTGTGGAGAAGCCTTTGTTTGCAATGACTGCTTCCAGACGCTTCTTGTATGTATGAACTAATCGCCCACACTGCTCAGGTGTGATTTTTGCCCATTTCTCCGCACAGATTGTCTTCAAATCTGGAATATTCTTTGGTGCCCTCTGGTGAACCCTTATCTTTAGTTCTTTCCACAAATGTTCTATCGGATTTAAGTCTAACACATTAATTTTCTTTTTTTTAAACCATTCGAGAGTCAACTTTGCCGTGTGCTTCGGATCGTTGTCCTGTTTAAAGGTCCAGCCACGTCTTATCTTCATCATCCTGGTGGATGGCAGCAGGTTCATCTCAAGAATTTGCCGATAGATGTTTCCATTCATTGCTCCTTCAATTATATGAAGTCTGCCAGCACCCCGAGATGAGAAACAACCCCATGCCATGATGTTTCCACCACCAAACTTCACTGTTGGCATAGTGTTATTTGGGTGATGTGCAGTGCCATTTCTCCTCCAAACATGGTGTGTAGTATGACAGCCAAAAAGTTCAATTTTGGTCTCATCTGACCAGACAACATTCTCCCAGTATTCCACAGGCTTATCCAGATGCTGTTTAGCAAACTTTAAACGAGCTTCATCATGCCTTTTTTTGAGGAATGGTGTCTTACGGGCTGAGCATTCATAGAGGCCATGGCGGTGGAGTGCATTGCCTATCGTTTTCTCTGTTACACTTGTACCTGCTGCCTCCATGTCTTTCTGGAGCGCTTTCCGGGTGGTCCTTGGCTCTTTGAGAACTCTTCTGACCATCTTTCTGACTCCCTGGTCAGAAATCTTGCGAGGAGCTCCTGTGCGCGGCCTGTTGATGATAAGGTGATGCTTCTTCCACTTGCGGATAATGGCCCCAACGGTGCTTACTGGAATACTCAGATTCTTTGAGATGAGTCTATAAACAGTTCCATTCTGATGCTGAGCAACAATCAGGCTGCGAAGGTCTTGAGAGAGCTCCTTGCTTTTACCCATCATGAGATGTGTCTTGTTTGACTACTTGGTGAAAAAACAACCTGTTTATACGGCCATCAATTAGTACTAACCCAGCTGATGTTGGTTTGCACTCATCGGAAGTACAAAGACTAATTACTTTCAGGTTTGAGATGGTATGGTGCCTTTCCTTGCCAAACTATACAGCTTTCCCATGGTGTGTTCAATACTTTTTTCCTGTGTTATTTCACTTAATTCCACATAATCATTATTTATGGACTTGAATCTTGTGATTTCTTTTCATGTGTTGATTATTTGAGTTAATACCAGTGTCTGGAAGAAATGTCACATGAATGGCATCTTTGGAAATAAATATAATGAGAAAAAAGTTGACGTGTCCAATACTTATTTCCTCCATTGTATATATATATATATACACTATATTACCAAAAGTATTCGCTCACCTGCCTTTACTCATTCTATGAACTGAAGTGCCATCCCATTCCTAACTCAGAGAATTCAATATGATGTCGGTTCACCTTTTGCAGCTATTACAGCTTCAACTCTTCTGGGAAGACTGTCCACAAGGTTGAGGAGAGTGTTTATAGGAATTTTTGACCATTCTTCCAAAAGCGCATTGGTGAGGTCACACACTGATGTTGGTCGAGAAGGCCTGGCTCTCAGTCTCCGCTCTAATTCATCCCAAAGGTGTTCTATCGGGTTCAGGTCAGGACTCTGTGCAGGCCAGTCAAGTTCATCCACACCAGACTCTGTCATCCACATCTTTATGGACCTTGCTTTGTGCACTGGTGCACAGTCATATTGGAAGAGGAAGGGGCCTGCTCCAAACTGTTCCCACAAGGTTGGGAGCATGGAATTGTCCAAAATGTTTTGGTATCCTGAAGCATTCAATGTTCCTTTCACTGGAACTAAGGGGCCAAGCCCAGCTCCTGAAAAACAACCACATACCATAATTCCTCCTCCACCAAATTTCACAGTCGGCACAATGCAATCTGAAATGTACCGTTCTCCTGGCAACCTCCAAACCCAGACTCGTCCATCAGATTGCCAGATGGAAAAGCGCGATTCATCACTCCAGAGAACGCGTCTCCACTGCTCTAGAGGCCAGTGGCAGCGTGCTTTACACCATTGCATCCGACGCCTTGCATTGCACTTGGTGATGTGTGGCTTGGCTGCAGCTGCTCGGCCATGGAAACCCATTCCATGAAGCTCTCTGCGTACTGTACTTGGGCTAATCTGAAGGTCACATGAAGTTTGTAGCTCTGCAGCAATTGACTGTGCAGAAAGTCGGCGACCTCTTTGCACTATGCGCTTCAGCATCCGCTGACCCCTCTCCGTCACTTTACGTGGCCTACCACTTCGTGGCTGAGTTGCTGTTGTTCCCAAACGCTTCCATTTTGTTATAATAGAGCTGACAGTTGACTGTGGAATATTTAGGAGCGAGGAAATTTCACGACTGGATTTGTTGCACAAGTGGCATCCTATGACAGTTCCACGCTGGAATTCACTGAGCTCCTGAGAGCGGCCCATTCTTTCACAAATGTCTTGTTTCACAGTCTGCATGCCTGAGTGCTTGAATTTATACACCTGCGGCCAGGCCAAGTGATTAGGACACCTGATTCTGATCATTTGGGTGAGCGAATACTTTTGGTAATATAGTGTATATGTATATATATATATATATATATATAAATTGGCTATGTACAAGTAGTACAAGTATGTACAGTATGTGTGTAAGTGTGCAAGACTGAATTATGTAAAGACAAAACAAAATTATCATGCTAGGATGTAAATGCACATACTGTCCTTTACTTTTAGACCAAACTAATTGGACATAACGAAACCTTTTACAGGAAGTGAGCTGGCAGACAAACCAAGGTTCCACCAGTTGAAGGTGATGGCATCTGTTTCAGCGAGTTAAAGGTCAGTGTTCACCTGTGCCTCAACAAGAACTGCTTTCTAGAATACCAGAATACTGTTTCTCCTCATGTGACTTTTATCAATGACTGTGATGATGGAACAGAAATGACTATACAAAACATATGCTCTTATTCAATTTAAAAGCCATGTTTCACCAGTACTGTAGACGCATCAATCAAATAATCCACATGACTGAAACTGGAAAATATATTGAAATACAAAAAATCAAGAAAAATCCTTTTGAACCCATTTGTTTGCACAGGAGGAAATAGAATGGTGACTATTTAAAGTGGGTGTTCGAGCCGGCAAGAAGGTGAAAGCCTGTCGTCAGGAGAAGCGGTGGAGATACAAGCCCTCTATTCCATCTGTGATCATGGGGAACGTCATCTCTCTGACTAACAAGACTGATGAACTGGCTTCCCTGGTAAGACACCAGAAAGCATTCAGAGAATGTAGTTTGTTTTGCTTTACTGAGACCTGGCTAACGAGCAACATCCCCAGTGCTAACGTGGATTTACCAGGGTTCCATGTGGTTCGAGCGGACAGGGAGGGTAAACTATGTGGCAAGAGCAAGGGTGGTGGCCTTGTGGTATACATCAACAGCAGATGGTGCAACCCAGATTATGTCACAGTGAAAGAGACTGTGTGCTGTAAGGATGTGGAGCTCCTGGCGGTCAGTCTTCGCCCGTTCTATGTCCCAAGAGACTTCTTGCATGTTATCATCGTATGTACATACTGTTTGTGCCCCCTTGTGCTCTGCCTGACACTGTGTGTGATGTTATACACTCTACTATTGCCAGGCTGCAAACTCAGCATACCGTTGCGTTCTTTGCTATCTCCAGTGACTTCAACCATGTTACACTGAATTCCACTCTCACTGATTTTTATCAATATATGGACTGTGCGACAAGGAAAAACAGGACTACTGACCTCATGTATGCTAACGTGAACGACGCATATAGTGCCACCCCCCCTGCCCCCACTGGGTAAATCAGATCACAACCTTGTATATCTTCAGCCAAAATATAAGCCTCTTGTGCAAAGGCAGCCAGTTACATTGCGTATCTTCAGGAAGTGGACTCCAGAGATAGAGGGAAAATAAGAGTGGGCCAAGAATCAAGACCTGTGATACCCCACATGAGAGAGGAGCAATGGAGGACACAAAGTCATCAAGGCTAATAGAGAAGGTTCAATGATACCGACAACAAGGCGACAAGGACAAGAAGACAAGGCGCAAAAGCATGGTGCAAAATAAAGAAAAGGGATGGGAGGGGAAAAGGGGTTCAATGAGAATTGAATTTACTGTTTTCACTAAAAGTTCCATCTTAATGTTTTCCATGGCCTGCTATTGTCAGTTTCAACCGAACACCCAGGAAGAATATTCAAATATGGTCGATGACAAACTGTAGTACATTGCCCACTCCACTATGATGCTTCCATCATATTAAACTGAATATTTAATCTTTTAATATTATATACCTTGCATAAAGGTGTCGTTGTTGTCCATCCATTAGTCCAGTGCTTCCTTGCTCAGCTCTACCCCTGACCAGGGCTGGTTTTCAGGGATAAATTCTACCCCAGAACTAAGATTTAACCCCTGGTCCATGAGGTCAAAACTCTGTGAGCCATGGTCATTTGTTAGTTATTACTGAAAATATTTTTCTTTACTGTCTATACTGAAAATTAATTCTTCCAGTGCAAAACAGAGGTGTAGCAATATATATGCATTAAAAGAAAATGAAATTGATACTTTGAGGGCAAACAGATTATGAAACAGGTAGATGTTTGCTGCCTTGGCATCTTGGCATATCTCTGTTCTTTCTTTCTCTTTCTACCTACTACTGCTGGCACTATCCCTGCACAAAGGTTTGGTATTGAAGATAGCCCACTGCCATGACACATGAACTTTATCATCCTCTGATTCCACCTACCTGGTCGGACTAAGACGTGGGTTGCTTTGCAGCACTTCTGCGAGTAAAACAATCTCCTTAAATCGTCCGACAGACACAATCGGCAAACATCTTTGAATACAGCACTTTGATGGAGGTGGTACCTGAGTATCAGATAGTATGAATTATTCAATTTTATTTATTAAATTCATTAGGGCTGTAGGAGATCTTACAGAGGTTTCAACTTTGGCTGATGCTAACATATTGGAATGAAGCAAGAGGGATTATCAAGTCATTCTGCATATCATCCACAGAGATCAAATTTGTTACGACCATCAAGTGTTTGTTACAGTTTCCGGAGCAGGGTATGTTTTACTATCTCGATTATGTAAAGACAATGTTTGTAAACTGTGAAGAATGAAAGTACATCAAAGGGAGGTGTGAAAACTGCTGGAAGAGACTGAACCATGCAGCAGTCCCTGTGCATTTGCAGTTTCGTCATATCTTTGGTGAAATGTTAAGGCCCATGCAAGCTTTCGCGGCTTTGGCCTTTGGTCGCACCACTTGGCCGGGTCACAGGCCGCGCGGCTCGTTTGTGCAGCCCAAAATTTGAGACCTTGGGGCTTTGGTTGCTTCGGTCACGCATGTGCCCTGTCGAACTCGCCACAGTGTTCAGTGGTCGAACACTCCAGTGTCTTCCCCTCTTCTTGCTTTCCTGTTCGTCGGTGTGAGAAGGTGACCCCCCCCTTCTCACCGCTGCGCTGGGCTGCGCAAGCGGGGGAGGGGAGAGAGAGGGACCGGACTCGGTTCCCTCTCGGTGCACGGGCACAGATGCACAATACACCGGGGCACAGTGGTGTTTATGATCTCTGTTCAGTTATTGCAAGTGTGAAGGGGTAGTGGGGTAATGCTTGTGCACTTTGGTGGTGGCTGCAGTGGAGTTTGGTCACGTGCCGACGCCAGAGCGCACCACGTGCTCTGGCGTGCCGGAGCGCACCGCGCGCTCTGGCGTGGTCGAGCATGCGGCTCCGCTGCAGCCACAGTCACGTAGTCACTTACCGATCGTTTCATTTCCCCATAACCGACCTCGACACCATTACCACCGGGTAGCGAGGTACCCGCAACCCGGTCTCATTTTCACATACATTCACCCGTAGTTTTTCACGTCAGTCACCAGTACACTACACCAAACACACAATACTCACCACCGGCTCCAGCTCTGTGGCTCCCAGGCGGAAGCGCGCCCGCTGCCGGTGCCGGGGTTTTAACTCCACCCCAGAGCTGGGGTTTGGTACACTGTGCACGGTGGAGGGGTGTTTGGTGTGTTTTTGGTTAGTATAAAGGATTATGTTAATTTGGTGGTGGTCTCATTGTTATATATGGTTGTTTGGTCCCTGTTATTGGGTTTATTTCTTCTTAGTATGATTTATTAAGATTGTAAATAGGTTTTTGGAGGAGGTTACCTGTTCTCTGGATTGGTTGAGTCCAATCCAGGGAACAGGTAGCCCTATATGAGGGAGACCTCAGTCTACCTGAGGGAGAGAGGAGACACACATGCTTGCAGTGAGGCTGTGTTGGTTACTTGGCTGTATACCGGAGAGAAGAGTCGTGCTTTGCTTTGCTTTGCTTTGCTTTGCTTTGCTTTGCTTTGCTTTGCTTTGCTTTGCTTTGCTTTGCTTTGCTTTGCTTTGCTTTGCTTTGCATTGTTTTTTGTTTTGGTCCCTGCCACCTTTTTTGTTCTTGTACCAGGTTAATAAAATACTGGTTGATTTTACCTCTGCGGCCTACTTGTCCTCCGTCAACTGCCCGGCTGCCAATCCCACACTTGGGGGGACCGCTCGGTCCATCACATTTGGTGGCAGTGGTGGGATTTTTTTCGCCTCCTGGACAGGAGACTGGGAAGACGAGGTGTGAGCTGCAGGGGCAGGGTGAGCCGTGGCCACACCTGGCTAAGGATGAAGGGGCAGAGGTTGACAAGGGAAGACCTGGGTGACAGGTCAGAGGAGGAGTTCCAGGACAGGGAGCTGCAGCCTCCACGTGGTGCAGCAGCCCAGCCGGAGCAGTCGGAGATCGGTGTCCTGCGTCATCTCCTGGAGAGGAGTCTGGAGGCACAGGAAAGGGAGTCCTCAAAGCAGGAGCGGCGCTGGAGGAGTGTCCAGTTGCAGTTGAACCAGCTGAGGGAGGACGTGGATGCTGGGCGCAGATCATCACCTACACCACCCCAGAGTCCACCACGGGGTGAGGCACCTCCAGCTCCAGCTCCAGCGCCTGCAGCTCTGGGGCCTCCACCTCCTGTAGTTCCAGCAACATCGGTGGCCACACCAATGGCGTGGTCCAGAGGCGCCATTCCTAGGCTGGAAGACGGGGATGACATCGAGCACTACCTCACCACCTTTGAGCGGCTGGCCACAGCATACCGCTGGCCTAGGGAGGACTGGGCTGTGCTCCTGGTGCCCTACCTCACTGGGAAGGCACGCAGCGCCTATGTGTCCATGGACATGGACCAGGCCATGGACTACGACTCTGTGAAAGAGTCTATACTCCTAAAATATGAGATCAACGGGGAAGTGTACCGGAGACGCTTCCGGGAGCCGGATATTCGAGCAGGAGAGACCCCCCGTGAGCTGTACACCCGCCTCCGAGACCTGTTCCAGAAATGGATTAGGCCGTCAAGCAAGACGGTTGAAGAGGTCTCTGAGGTGCTCATAATGGAGCAGTTCCTCTGCACCCTGGCCCCAGACATTCAAGTCTGGGTGAAGGAGCGCAATCCTCAGGATGGCCAGGGGGCAGCAGAGCTGGTGGAGACCTTCCTGTCGGCTCGACGGGAGGGCAGGAACTTCCGCCGGGAGACTCACACGCGGCATGCAGCTGCACGGGGTAGGTCTGAGGGCTTTGGTTATGGGGGTGGTCTAAGGGGGGCCGAGCCCAGAGAGATGCCAGCCCGTACATTTGCCCCAGCCAAGCCCAGAAGTGACCCGGAACAGAGACCAAAGGGCCCTGTTGTCTGTTACCTGTGCAAACAGGAGGGTCACATCAAGCCAGAGTGCCCAAGCAGGAAGCCCAAATACTCCACCCATAGCTGCATCCCGAGACCAGGGGAGGGTTGTGCAGGTTTTATGGGGCGGCTACAAACGATGCCGGTAGGGGTAAATGGGAGGAAGACTATTGCCCTTTTAGATTCTGGCAGCACACAAACTTTGATTCAGCCCCACCTGGTGGACAAACGGGACTTTATACAGGGTAGGAGGCTGAAAGTGTTGTGTGTGAATGGGGATGAACATCACTACCCAGTAGCCGAAATCTATTTGGAGATCCAGCACCAAACCTACCAGGTATCGGTAGGGGTAGTTGAGAGGCTTAGCCACCCAGTCATAGTGGGGCAGGATATTGCCGTACTTCCAGAGTTACTAAGCCTGAGTCGGCCAGTGAACCTGGTGAGGACAAGGGCCCAGGTTAAGGCAGGGGCCCGGGAGGAAAATGAGAATGACTCAAATGCTAAAAACATGAGGGAATTAGCCTTTGCTGATGCGGACATCCCTTCCCCAGCACGAGTAAGGGCAAGGAAAACTAGGAGACAGCGGAGGCAGGCTAAACTGGCTGGCACTATTGAGAAGAATTTGACAATGAGTGGGCCAGATGAGATCTGGGGAGAGGACCCAGAGAATTTTGAGCAGCTCCAGAGGGAGGATATTACTCTGAAGGGAGCATATGAGTCAGCCACGGAGGTCAGAAACAGACCTGCCAGTTCATCAGGGGAAGGCTATGTGCTGAGGGATGGTCTACTTTACCACCAGCCAGCAGAGGGTAGGGCAGAGCAACTGGTGGTTCCGGCAAAGCTCAGGGGGAGAGTGCTGGGGATGGGCCATGAAATCCCATGGTCTGGTCACCTGAGCAATGCCAAAACGTTCGAACGAATAGCCGCAAGATTTTATTGGCCAGGGCTCTACAAAGAAGTCCAGGGATTTTGTAGAAGTTGTCCGACCTGCCAATTAACCAGCAACAGAAAGACCACCCCTTATCCTCTGCAGCCACTACCCGTGATCGAGACTCCCTTTACCCGCATAGCCATGGACATTGTAGGTCCACTCGAGAGGTCCCAGTCAGGCCAGAAATATATTTTGGTTATTTGTGACTATGCCACCCGCTACCCTGAGGCCTTTCCTCTCCGCAAGATAACTGCCCGTCCAATAGCCCAGGCACTGCTACACCTATTCTCTAGAGTAGGCATCCCCAGGGAGGTTCTGACAGACCAGGGTACGGCTTTCCTATCGAGGACTCTAAAGCAGGTGTACGGCTTGCTGGGCATCAAGGGCATCAGGACCACCCCCTATCACCCTCAGACCGACGGCCTGGTTGAGCGCTACAACCAGACCCTTAAAGGCATGCTGAGGAAGTTTGTGGCTGTCAACGGGAAGGACTGGGACCGTTGGCTGCCATATTTGCTCTTTGCCTACCGGGAGGTGCCTCAGGCATCTACTGGTTTCTCCCCGTTTGAACTGCTTTATGGCAGGCGGGTGAGGGGCCCTCTGGATGTCCTGAGAGAGACCTGGGAAGGACCATCTACCCCAGAAACCCGCAGCATCTTGGCCCATGTCCTTCAAATGAGGGACAAGATGGAGGAGATGGCTGAGATGGTGCAGGTTAACATGGAGCAGGCCCAGACCCAGCAGAAGACTTGGTATGACAAGGCTGCCCGGCAACGTCATCTTCAGCCGGGCCAGAAGGTTCTGCTGCTTCTGCCCACCTCAGAACACAAGCTACTGGCCAAGTGGCAGGGGCCGTATGAGGTGGTGCGGAAGATGGGTCCTGTGACCTATGAGGTCAACCGCCCTGGGAAAAGGAAGCCCACACAGGTCTTTCATGTTAATTTGTTGAAGGAATGGCATGAAAGGGAGCCTAGTCTGCAGCTCCGGGTGCAGGCTGTGGCGGAGGAGGAAGAGACTCCGGAGCAGTTCTTCCCCACTGGCCAGCAGTCTGCAACCCTGGACTTCTCCCATCTGTCCACCCGCCAGCAGGAGGAGCTGACGAGGATTATTCCGGGTGGCCTGTTTCAGGAAAGGCCAGGCTACACCACTCTCGTAGAGCACCCCATCCCTCTGACAGACACTACACCAGTGCGTCAGAGGATGTATCGTGTCCCAGAGCGTCTCTTGCCACACCTCAGGACTGAGGTGGAGGAGATGCTAGCTCTGGGCGTGATTGAGAGGTCCTCCAGTGAGTGGAGTAATCCAGTAGTGCTAGTTCCAAAAAAGGACGGAACTATGCGCTTCTGCATAGACTTTCGGCGGGTTAACGCCCAGTCCCGCTTTGACGCCTACCCCATGCCTCGATTGGAGGATTTAATTGAGCGCTTGGGGAAGGCGAAATTTATCACCACCTTGGACCTGTGCAAGGGTTACTGGCAGGTGCCCTTAGCCAAGGAAGCCAGACCTTGCACAGCGTTCCGCACACCACAGGGTCCGTTCCAGTTTGTGGTGATGCCATTTGGACTGCAAGGAGCCCCGGCCACATTCCAGCGACTAATGGACTGCGTGCTTGCAGGTACGGACTCGTACGCGGCAGCGTACCTGGATGACATTGTGGTGTACAGTGCAACCTGGGAGGATCATCTGCGCCACCTCAAGGATGTGCTCAGACGCATTCAGAAGGCCGGACTTACCATCCACCCGCTGAAGTGCGCCTTAGCCCAGGAGGAGGTGCAGTACCTGGGCCATGTTATTGGCCGAGGGGTCATCCGACCACAAGCTGACAAGCTCCAGGCGATATGGGATTGTCCAAGGCCCCAAACCCAGAAGGACGTGCGTTCATTCTTGGGCTTGGTCAGCTGGTATCGCCGGTTTGTACCAGAATTTGCCCGGCGGGCAACACCCTTGTCGGACCTGACAAGGAAGTCTGCCACCACCCGGATTCCATGGGGGCCCGGAGCAGGAGCAAGCCTTCAGGGATCTGAAGGCAGCCCTTTGTCATGACCCAGTGCTCCAGAGCCCCGACTTCTCACAGCCCTTTACGGTGCAGACTGATGCGTCTGGTGTAGGTCTTGGGGCGGTGCTACTCCAGGGGCATGGGGAGCAGCGGAAGCCTGTGGCCTACATCAGCCGTAAGCTGTTCCCTAGGGAGACCAGATATGCCGTGACAGAGCTAGAGTGCCTAGCGGTGAAGTGGGCGCTGGACACTTTCAAGTACTACCTGCTAGGTAGGGACTTTGTGCTTGAGACTGACCATCGGAGCCTGCAGTGGCTGGGACAAATGAAGGACTCGAACGCCCGTATCACCCGCTGGTTCTTGGCTCTGCAGCCCTACCGTTTCACGGTGCAGTACCGGGCTGGCAAGGACAACACTGTCGCCGACTTTTTGTCTCGCCACCCAGTTGGCGAGACTCCAGAAGGGGAGGGAAATGTGAGAAGGTGACCCCCCCCTTCTCACCGCTGCGCTGGGCTGCGCAAGCGGGGGAGGGGAGAGAGAGGGACCAGACTCGGTTCCCTCTCGGTGCACGGGCACAGATGCACAATACACCGGGGCACAGTGGTGTTTATGATCTCTGTTCAGTTATTGCAAGTGTGAAGGGGTAGTGGGGTAATGCTTGTGCACTTTGGTGGTGGCTGCAGTGGAGTTTGGTCACGTGCCGACGCCAGAGCGCACCACGTGCTCTGGCGTGCCGGAGCGCACCGCGCGCTCTGGCGTGGTCGAGCATGCGGCTCCGCTGCAGCCACAGTCACGTAGTCACTTACCGATCGTTTCATTTCCCCATAACCGACCTCGACACCATTACCACCGGGTAGCGAGGTACCCGCAACCCGGTCTCATTTTCACATACATTCACCCGTAGTTTTTCACGTCAGTCACCAGTACACTACACCAAACACACAATACTCACCACCGGCTCCAGCTCTGTGGCTCCCAGGCGGAAGCGCGCCCGCTGCCGGTGCCGGGGTTTTAACTCCACCCCAGAGCTGGGGTTTGGTACACTGTGCACGGTGGAGGGGTGTTTGGTGTGTTTTTGGTTAGTATAAAGGATTATGTTAATTTGGTGGTGGTCTCATTGTTATATATGGTTGTTTGGTCCCTGTTATTGGGTTTATTTCTTCTTAGTATGATTTATTAAGATTGTAAATAGGTTTTTGGAGGAGGTTACCTGTTCTCTGGATTGGTTGAGTCCAATCCAGGGAACAGGTAGCCCTATATGAGGGAGACCTCAGTCTACCTGAGGGAGAGAGGAGACACACATGCTTGCAGTGAGGCTGTGTTGGTTACTTGGCTGTATACCGGAGAGAAGAGTCGTGCTTTGCTTTGCTTTGCTTTGCTTTGCTTTGCTTTGCTTTGCTTTGCTTTGCTTTGCTTTGCTTTGCTTTGCTTTGCATTGCATTGTTTTTTGTTTTGGTCCCTGCCACCTTTTTTGTTCTTGTACCAGGTTAATAAAATACTGGTTGATTTTACCTCTGCGGCCTACTTGTCCTCCGTCAACTGTCCGGCTGCCAATCCCACACTTGGGGGGACCGCTCGGTCCATCACAGTCGGACTCATCAGAACTGGTGTCGTACAGCTGAATGCTTCTTGCTGCCATGCCCTGTCAAAATAGACCGAAATACTAGGATCTACTAGGATACTAGGAGTTGTTTATATCTTTCTGCTTCTTTGTCTACTCTGGGAGCAAGACAGGCTTGTGTACAGATTTGTACTGCCCCTTGTGGTTGTCAAGAACATTACAGAGCTCAAAAGAAAGGTTGCGGAAGTATGCAGGTAGCAGGGCGCGTAGCACACCGCACATGCGAGCCACGAGCCATGTGGTTGCAGAACCTTGCACAGGCCTTGAAAAAGTTAAATGCAGCAAGAGACCTATTAACTTATACACTCGGAACAAAAGGAACTGGTGTTTACCAGATTAACACATGCAAGACAAGATGTCTGCTAGTGTGGACTGGAGACATTTTGTGAATAAAGGATTCCACTAATAGTTCCATCTATCTCCAGTTTTAGACAACGAAGAGCTGCAAACAAAAGTGAGACAAACCAACCTCCTTTATCACGGGAATTGTGGAAACATTCATTGGTGGAGAAAGTGATTTTTCTGTGTTTTTCTGAGTGTGTAATCCAGTGTTCTTGAATGCCTGACTGGCCTTTTTGTACAATTCATCTATTTCTCCTCTTTCTTCTCAGTTACAGAATATCTATCATACAGTGTTATTGTTTTTTAAAAAGTAAAAAAAAAACTACAAAGATTTTGAATGTCTGATACTTCATTTTGGCAAGAAATGTAGTGGGTTATTGTGTATACAAGGTGTAAAGTATTTAAAGACCTTAATACTAATGTGTAATCATCCACAGCCTTTTTGGCTGTGTTGCATCCATCACTGAGGGCAAAAACCTGTGAACTAGTTATTTAATTAACATATTACCATATGAAATGGAGTGATGGCTTTAATAGTCCTTCAAATTTCACAAGCCCATATGGCTGTAGGGCAGATCATCATTAGTGCTGCGTCTCTTGCTGAAGTCTGCAGATTATTTGGTGTATCTCAAGTGCCCCTGGAAATATTATGCCCCCTAGAGAGCTTGCTACTGCAGACACCCCACAGAGTCAGGGCTAAAGTGGCACCCAGGAACTCTGCCCCACTGATGTTTGAGATTATGGTGAGACTGATGGCTGCTGTTCTGAGTAAAGAGGATCGCTTCATTTTTGTGAAGCAAGGCACGATCAGCACAAACCAAGGGTCTCTGTTTACTGTCTCCTATATTGCAGATCTAAATGGCATGCAGGATACCCAGCTGTATCTGACTCAATCCATTTTACAAGGTCTAAGCAGGTGGAGATGAGGAAGAAGGCTCCAGCAGGGAAGATAGAGCTGAATCTACTGAAGCCTTCTCTGTGAATCAAGGTAGCAGTGGGGAGCGGAACAATGAACGATGGCCAGTCACAGATTCCAACCAGTGGGCAGCACTTGGAGTCAGGGACGGTAAGCAGGAAGGTTTTTTTAACAAAGAAAAATCATGGTCAAAGGCAGAAGAGAGGTTGGTTTGATGGAGCTGGTAAAGCTGTAGTAGAGGAGGAAGGCGGGTCGAGTTTCCAGAGCAGAAATGGATTGTGGTTGGGGATAGAAGGCAGGCAGGATAACCAGGGCCAAAAAAAGCAGAGCAGGTCAGGAAAAAAGCAAGTAAGCAATGGGAAGATGATCTGAATGACAGCGCTGGAGTGTCTGGCATGAAGCGAGGAAAATCTGGGAAAGAGTGAGCTGTATACACTCACCGGCCACTTTATTAGGTACACCATGCAAGTAACGGGTTGGACCCCCTTTTGCCTTCAGAACTGCCTCAATTCTTTGTGGCATAGATTCAACTAGGTGCTGGAAGCATTCCTCAGAGAGTTTGGTCCATATTGACATGATGGCATCACACAGTTGGCGCAGATTTGGCGGCTGCACATCCATGATGCGAATCTCCCGTTCCACCACATCCCAAAGATGCTCTATTGGATTGAGATCTGGTGACAGTGGAGGCCATTTGAGTACAGTGAACTCATTGCCATGTTCAAGAAACCAGTCTGAGATGATCCCAGCTTTATGACATTGTGCATTATCCTGCTGAAAGTAGCCATCAGAAGTTGGGTACATTGTGGTCATAAATAGATGGACATGTTTCTGAAATACTCAGACCAGCCCTTCTGGCACCAACAACCATGCCACGTTCAAAGTCACTCAAATCACCTTTCTTCCCCATACTGATGCTCGGTTTGAACTGCAGGAGATTGTCTTGACCATGTCTACATGCCTAAATGTACTGAGTTGCCGCCATGTGATTGGCTGATTAGAAATTAAGTGTTAACGAGCAGTTGGACAGGTGTACCTAATAAAGTGGCCGGTGAGCGAATGTTCTGGGATAAATGGTGGTGGTGAACAGTTGAGAGGAGTCAAGCTCATAAGGACAGAGCAATAAGCGATGAGCCAATACGTGGGCACATCATTCATCTCTCAACACTAACTAAACACTCAATATCCTCTGCAATAATTTGATCCATAAATGCAAACAAATAATAATCCAGTCATGACTGGTGGCTTAAAATAATTTAAAAAGACAAACAATCGAATATCTTCTGTGTTTATTTGGAGTTTGTCTGAGCAGGTCCTCAGTATATCATTTATTATTTATTTTTCTTTTACTTTTTCTTTTGCTTTTCCCTTTTCCCTCCTTTGTCACACTATTCTGGCACTATGCCAGCTGATTTTTGGTGTACAATACTGATTACTAACGCTTCTAATAATACTAAGTATGGTGCTACTGTACAATACTTTGTGTGGGCTTGGCTGTCATGGTTAGTTATGGCAACATACTTTGGGATGATGATCATATAGTGAAGTGCAGGAAAAAGGGGAAATAAAATAAACAATAATTTGTCATCAAAGCAAAATGGTCCCTTGATACTGTGTTTTGTATCCAGTGACTTGTCCAGTCTAAGATCGTATTATCTGAATCCATTGAATGAGTTTTATGGGAAGAAAATAAGTCACAGCTAAACACAGACAGACCCAGGAATGTTGCAGAGGAGGTCATCTGCTGAGGTGCACACACACTGAAACACACTGACATGCACACCTGCACACAAGCCTTTTAACACCAATTCCATCACCATTTCACCCTTAGCCCGCCTTATCTATTAAAGGGCGGTTCCCAGGAGGAGTCCTGCAGGAGGTCAAGGATATCACTATCCGTAATCTCCCAGAACAGAAATGATACAATCCCAGTGAACTGTTTCTGGCCAGTAATGACATCGCAATGTCTTTTAAAATTCTGAATCATGTGTACCTGGTATAATGCTGATCTTCATCCTTATAATGGCAGTCGCCATGGCCTGCCCCCTGAGGCTATATGATTCAGTGAAACGTGACCCTGCCACAGTGCCCCAGGCTGATTAAGCCCCTTCTAATAGTGTGAGCCAGATATTGATGGAGGTCACACGATAAAGTCGTCATCATGAGGGGTTTTAGTACAGTCACAACCAGTGAGGAAAAAGGAAGTGAGACTGTTCAGCCTGCTCTTTCCTTTGTAAGCAGCTGCCAAATCAAGTTATAACCAGGCCATGTAGCGTATGTGTATATAAATATATATATATATATATATATATATATATATATATATATATATATATATATATATATATATATATATATATATATATATATATATATATATATATATATATATATATATATATGTCACCTTATATATCAATGCTTTCATAGTTATGCATTTCATTTACTGGCTGGTTAGGTTAAGATTTTGTTAAGATGAACACATTTTTTCCCCACTCTGCTGCTCCTTTCTCATCCTTCTTTCTGCCCACCCAAACATCATATGTTTATTGTTGTGCAAAACAAAAAGGATATGACAAAGAAAAGGGGTTTCAGGAACCCTTTTCTTTTTGGAACATCATAATGCCCAGGGCTCATTGTATCCTCATGTATCATCATGTCAAGTTAACTGGGTTCACCTGGTTCACCAAGACATAGGGTTTTTGCTCTTGAACATTACTTGCCATTCAGGAGAAGAGCAGGGTGGGTCTTAGCAAAGCCGTTTTAATAGGGATATGTGCTTATATTGCTAATATATTCTGCTCATTTTGTCACCAGTGGAGTGCATTAAACCCATACCACTGAAATGTCAGTAGGTATCTGAATTTAAAATTGTGATCCCTACCATAAATTAAGAAAGAATTACATAATTGAAGCAGATTGCAAAATTAGGGGATGCTTTGCAAAAAAAAATTGCTAATAAACTAAAGAGAAAGAAAGACGAGTTTTTGAACATTTGAATGAAAAATCTGTCTGTTTTCTGCCGTCTTTGTTCGACATACACACTGCACAAGGAATAAAACCACAATTAAGAAAGGAGCATTTCAAGGTCAGGAAAACAGCAGCTTGAGTAGTGCTCCTTCTGCCTGTCTTTGTGCTGACATGAAAACAGAGCCCATAATGTCATTACAGGTACAAGTAAGCAGTCATGCATAGCAAGCATGCATACAACCTTGTCAACACATGCTCAGTATTTAAATACAAACACATGCACACATTCAGTCAACACAGTGTCTTCTATTAATGTCATGCTCATCTAATGATAAAACAGCTACACTACCAATCACTTTCACCATCACAACGATCTCTGTTTGGTCATCAAGCTCTCCATCTAAGTGGTAAATCAGTTATAATAGTAAAAGCAAGATAATGAAACCGGTAATAACATACACGTAAATTACACAGCCAGGAGCTTATCACATCTGCAATTGAAGTGTTTGTGTTTTTGTTCTCATTCAACCCCTAATTATTATGTTTATACTTGTGGATAGTTGTAGGGATGTTCACTTTTACGAAAATGATCTTTTGTGTTGTCAGTTGGAAGAGACGAGACCACACTTAAGAGGTTTGGGTTGTGGAAGACTTTCTCTTTCATCTGTCAGCAGCCATTAAGCAGCATCCCAGTACTGACTAACTAAACAAGGTTGGCTTTCAGTGCTCCCTCCTCACTCTATGCAAATTGCTCTGTTTGATGTTGAACCAACAACACAGGGAAGGACAGGGGGTAGGACGGGGAGGGTGGTGTTAGAGGGGGAACAGGGAGGATGACAAGATGGACTTGTTTTTCAATCAGCAACTGGTTCTAATGAGGACCTGTGTCAGCAAAACAACACGGCCACACTGCTGACTGACCCAAGCAGAATTTTTAATATTATTCACAACACGGGAATTTCACACACTTAGATTGCTCCCAGACTTTTTTGTTGTTGCTTTTGTTATTCTTGCTGTAATGTTTCCTTTTGGGTTTTTGGCTGAAAATCAGAGAAGGGCTACAGGTCAGGGGCTGGAGGGGAAAAACAGGAAGCTTTCAGCAAAAGCTCAAAGCGGGTAATGAGCAACTAACTAATCAGAAATGCTTTTTATGTCCATAAAATATTTTTTAACCAAGAAATTCTTTGATTCAGTCCCTCCCCAATGCACCCAATAAAAGAGGCCCTAAAGTTAATCAGTGAGGTTACATGTGTATATTATTAAATGGTGTTTCCATTATGTAGCCGTAATTGTAATGGCAAGGGGGCAAATGACTACATGTAGACATATCCACACATACATACAGAGTGAGGTTCTCTACCTCACTTGCATATGCACTTGCACACATGCCATTATCTTATCCTATCAGGTAATAGTTGCAGGCAGTTTTTTTTTAATTAAAAGTTAGAATGACTTGAATGAAAGCTGCTACCATGGATGCAACTGATATACTGTGAGTTATTGCAATTTAATTGAAGAATTAATGAAAGAGGAACTCAATTTTCTCATGGTAAGTACTGTGCTGCTTTAGGGAAGCAGCCGTATGCCACCCACACATATGTGTCCATAGATAAAGACATGGCAGGTATGGAGTTACTGTATCCATCAGCAAGTAACAGCTAGAGCATATTCATCACATAGTCTATGTGTCAGATGTTTTGCCCGCTGAATGTAACCATGGTATTGCAACAGACATGATGAGATGTGCAACAATCAAGAGGCAATGATATCTACCAGATATGTCACATTATATTACTCTGATACAGCCTGTTCTTGCTGCACACTGAAACCACGTTTGTTCCATTCTGATACGATGATAATTCAAAGCAAATTAATCTGCTCTGTTGTCACTAATTGTCTACGACCATTGCTTAGTTACATTTCCATCAGCTTTTTATGGAATCACCCAATTAGCAAAATGGATTTCCTTAATCTAAGACCAGATGAGAAAACATATCATAAGCTCAATTACGGCCTTTTTCAGCTCACGTTTCACACACAAATGCATTACTCACCATCATCTTTCAGTGCAATGCACAGAACTGTTATATAATAATAGAACTCCTCAGAGAATGTAGTCTAACGTCTCTAATTAACTTTAAGATAAAAAAATAAGCAAAATGATATTTGCCAAGATGCTAAGTGAACTTACTGAATGCTAATTAAACAATCAGGTACTGAACCATCATTACACAATGTATAACACACTTACCTGTCAGTGTAATCAAAGGTGCAGGTCCAGCTGTAGAAACTGAAAGCCTGAGGATAATGAAGACGATTTTGGAGATAATTTGAAAAGATGTGCACTTTAGGAAGTCACATTCCTGATGCACTATGCATATTACTTGGTTCCCCTCCACTATGTGCTCATCTAGCTAAATGAGCAACCAAAGATTTTACTCCCACACACTACTGTTTACAAAGTGAAATTGCATTTCAATGTCGTCAAAGTTGTAGAATGAGTAAGTGTTGTAACCTGCTATTATGATGATGATACAAATGCGGCTTTAATTCCTTGGTTTATTGCGATGTTTGCAGTGGACAACAAATGCTTTAACGGACAACATTGTATCTGAACATATGCTACAATAATATGCTACAATAATAAATCTTAAATAGACCACACCAATGATTATCATGATGATCATTGATTATCAACCTCAAGACTTACAAATCTACAGCTACTTATTTGTTGAAATAAACACTTTGCAAACGTTTTACTTTTATTTATTTATTTATTTATTTATTTAGCTCTGATTCATCGTTGGTTAAAGACAGGTGATTGCATGGATTGTGTGTCCACTCACAAATATTTCTCGATTCAAATCATTATCAGAGGGTTTTTTTTAATTATTTTTTATTAATGAATGTCAATGTGAACTGAAGAGGAAGAAGGGGTGTGCAGGAAAGAGGGAGAAGGAAAGAGATCAAGTAAGAGGGAGAGAACAGAGATAAACGGAGACAAAAGAAACAAAAAACAAACAATTACAGACAAAAGACGGCAACACAACAGACATGACAGCAGCATCAGCAGGAGCAGCTGCAGTCATGTCGGGCAAAAGCTGAGTTCCTTTTACAGTAGCAACAGTGGGAGCGAGATTAACAGAGGTTGTTTTTCCCATTCTCACAGCCGCCAGTTGTTGTATTGGGTCGGCGGCAATGTCTCAGCTGCTGCGGAGAGGAGAGGGGGAAAGAGAGGGACAGCAGCAACAGACAGCAACAAGTGACAGCCATGAGCTGAGCCATGATGGCTCTGTAGCATACTGGAATCAATGACAATAACAAACACTGACAATACTCATCCTAACAACATTGCGGCACAATGTTGTGTTTGCGTTTATGTGTGTGTGTGTGTGTGTGCATGAGTGTGTGTAGCAGTTGGGTGAGAGGTCCCTTATGAGCGTGGTTACACCTGTGCGCATGCCTTCATGCAGAACTACATCGGTCTGTCATTAGGCTTCAATGGGAAGGAACAGGAATTAACGACGTCGACCTCGTCGAAGGTGGGTGCCATGACTGCCCCATGCCAGAGGTTCCCTGAGCAGGCACCACCCCAAACCCCACAGAGGGCGGGCCGGGCCTGGTACACTGGTGTGCATTGCCATATGGCATGCAGGTGGTGATCTGGTGTCTGTATTATGTGAGGAGTTATCTTTTCAAGTCTTATGGCTAAGACCTTGCAGATCAGTTTAAGATCAGCATTAATGAGTGAGATGGGACGATAGCTTGACGGCAACAGGGGATCTTTGTCTGCCTTAAGGAGGAGGTTGATATTTGCATTTGATATTTGAGTTTGCCTCCAACTTATTGGTTGAAAGCATTTTCTTCCTGGAGCCAATTCCGTGGACGTTCCAAGTGACGAACCTGAGTGTTCATGCTTAGTTTAGTTTGTCAGTTGTTAGTGCTAGAAGGTGAGTGACGAAAGGGAGTGAGTGAGTATTTTGATGTTGGGTGGATGTGTGAGTGACTATATGACTAATATCTGCCTGTGTGGCTGCTTTTGTAAGCCTATGCATGTTTTACTAACATATTTAGCTGACTGCTGGATACAAAGTGAGAAAGACACAGAACATGAGGGATGGGGATAAGAAAATAAGGACAGTAAAGAGATAGGTGAATGAGAGAAAAAAACAAAGAGGATATAGAGTGAAAAGTGAAAGACATAAAGGACATGGAGAGAGAAGAGAGGGTACCATAATAGGTGGAGAGGAAGTGAGAGAGAGGGAAATGGAGCAGAGCACATACCTGGCGGCTGTCTGGTTGCAGTGCACAACAGCTAGGGTGATGAAGCAGCGCTTAAAGTGAATAAATTACCATACCTGTGGTCTGAGGGGAATTGAGGATTGATCAGAACAATCAGGGGGTAGAGTCATGGTCACGGTAGAGCTGCCCATCAACAAATAGTTTATCCACCGCGATAACAGCTTGAGATCCAGCTTCTATGAACCTTTTCCTGATTGCGAACAGGACCTGGTGCCGATCCAGAATCTCCCGCGGGAACTAGTCGTTCAGCTGGAAGTCAGTCTCTCGAAGCTCACAGCCTTCACACTTTACCTGCTCTTTCTCTGTGAAGCGCTCGAACTTAGCTACGATGGACAGCGGCTGTCAGACTTCCTCCCTCCAAGGCGATGCACCCAGTGCAACTTAATGGTTTCCACGCTGCACATTGGGATCTTGAACTGTTGCTGGAGGAACTCCTTCACTGTCGTCTCCGGGTCTTCATCCGGGCGCTCTGGGATCCCGGAGAACACAAGGTTGTCCCTCATGCTCCGGGCCTGCAGATCCAGGATGGTCTCTTTCATGGCTCTGTTGTCCATCGTGATCTGGCTCATCTCCATGGTGAGTGAGTTCACCGTCTCACGGAGCGATCTATTTTCAGCGGCAAGTTCAACTACCTGTTGCTGGCTGAATTCCAGCGACTCCCGCAGTGCTTGAAATTCCTTGTGAATGATTTCCACAAGGTTGAGGCGCGACTCGAGGCTGTCCAGCTTCTCGTGTATGGACAGGAGGACATCTACCGAGTCATTCCCGGGTGTCAAGGATCCGGGTGAGTCCTCCCCCCGGGTCCACTTGGAGCTTGGGGCCGGTGTCTTAGTCTTCCTCATAATTGCGTCGAAGCACTGCTCAATGTAGTGTCCTAGACCTCCGATATCTTCTTCCTCCGGTGGTATCTGCCCAGCTGTTTATAACACCGGTCGATCTATGCTCCAAGGCTTTCCAGGCTAACGTTGCCCGGTGAATCAGAGGCTGGGTGTTCAATCTTGAGGTCTCTGGACAGTAGTTTTGCCAGGGGTGAGGCGTTTTAGGAGGAGAACTCATGTACAATTATCATAGAGTGGCACCCAGGATCATGTAACATCCAGGAAAATTCTGAAGAAATATTGGTGGTCAAGATGTTTTTACCTGCTTCAGGGGGATTAGATTTCGGATGAGAACCAATGGAAAGTGTGGGGAGAGGGAAAGGTTGGGTCTGGTGTGACAATATGATTTAATCATGTGGGGAAAAGGTGAAAGTAGCTGTTGAATTTTTGATCAAGGTGGTCCTGTTGGTATCTGATTTAATCATGTAGGAAGGGGTGTGAGTGTAGCTACTGAGGTTGTGATCAAGGTGTTTTGGTAAATGCGTGTGGGGGAGTTTGGGAGGAAGGCTATTGTTCTATGAGATGTTGTAAGGCTTCCGGCTGGAAGACCCAAAAGCACACTCAAAAACAGGATAGAGTTAAACAAAGGCTGAATTAAAGTACAACAGAATAACCTTGGACCCTCAGTTATCGCAGGACAAAAATACAACAAGAATCTAACTGCACTGGAAATGAAAAGGAGCCTGGAAACAAACTGGAAACAGGAACAGGACAAGAGCAGGAACAGGACACAAGGCAAGGACAATTGAAACGGTCTGGCAACTGGCTCATCACACAGGTGAGTTAATTTACCTGACTGATGAGCCAGCTGCCAGCCAATCAGGAGAGAAACCAAATCACTGGCTCAGAACAGAGAGGAGGAGCCTAGATGCAGCTATCAGACAGTCATAGGCAGACAGAACATGACACACAGATAGACAGAACATGACAGATGTTGAAAACCACTGAAATCTAACACCTTTGTCCATTGGATAATTCTTTATTTTTTCTTAGTTCATGACAAAATGTGCTTATTTGTCATCAATATTTCAAAATGCTCTTTGAGGTAGGCACTTCATTATAGAAGCTTCAAAATTGCTGGACATAATTGTATTGTATGCTTGAAAAGCCAGGTAATGGCCTTGTCAGTGGGCATGACTAAATGTCTCTATAGTGCCACCTTGACATTTTCACAAACCCCTCCCCATAAAGCTTTATGTGGAGTAGAAGGATGAAAATTTGTGGGCTGATACAGTTGATACAGATACAGACACACAAAACCTATTGCCCTGTATTCTATACTGATTTCCAATTATTCTGTTTGAATATGCATATGAATATGCATATGAAATTATTGATGTTTAGACTAAATAGTTTTATATTGTGTATTTCAAAATGAACAAGGAGATTGGAGACAAAGGTATCACAGGTTTTCACTCACTCTGTCTCTTTAGTGTGTAAGGTCTCTGTCCCAGGTACATATAAAGGTATCATTTATTAAAAAGTAGAGGACAGAAAAAAATATTTAAACAAAACCTATACAGAGGTCTCCAATAACCCACACTCACTCTATTATCAGAATAACACTAATTGTTACTGGAACAAGGCATCCTTCGTTTAAAATGGTGGCCCCTCCCATGGACCTTAATATTCAGAAAAATAGGAAAAATAGGTAAACTTTCAGATAAACCCATTTCTAAATGATATATCCTCCATTAAGTTTATGTATTAAACTTAATCTCTTGGACATTTCACCCTCAATAAATTGAGGCCATTGATTAAAAAAACAAAAAGCAAACAAAAACAGCTGATAAATTATAAAAATCACATTTATGTGATTAAACTGTGCATGCAAACTAACAATACATAAATGCAGACAATGAATGGGTCTTCCATTTGGCGTGAGAGGTACCTGCTGGTAAGGCAGGTTGTGATCCTTCATAGGGTTGATCCAGTCAATCACAAGATCATAAGCCATTAAAGTAGTTTCACAGGCTCTCTAGTGTCCACTTTTTCCACAGTGGAAAAACAAGTTTGCCAGGGCTACAGCTTGCAGCTCAACTAGTTGCAGACATGGACTTAATTTAACCTGAAACTTCACTTAACTTGTCTTTCTGGGTTGGTGGAAGATTTCCTTACCAAAATAATGGTGGGAGAAACCTCAGGGATGAACTTACTTTTCCCGCCAAGCGTTGTAACACAATATTACCTGAGATGCAAGCCATCACAACACATAAGTATATCCATCCATCCATCCATCCATCCATCCATCCATCCATTCATCCATCCATCCATCTTCTTCGTCCAGGCGTCCAGGAGGCATCCGATACAGATGCCCGAGCCACCTCAGCTGGCTCCTCCCGATATAGAGGAGCAGCGGCTCTACTCCGAGCTCCTCCCGGGTGACAGAGCTCCTCACCCTATCTCTAAGGGAGCGCCCCGCCACCCTGCGGAGGAAACCCATTTCAGCCGCTTCTATCCTGGATCTCATTCTTTCGGTCATGACCCAGAGTTCATGACCATAGGTGAGGGTAGGAACGTAGATCGACCAGTAAATCGAGAGCTTCGCCCTTTGGCTTAGCTCTTTCTTCACCACGACGGACCGTTACAGTGACCGTATTACTGCAGCCGTTGCACCCATCCGCCTGTCGATCTCTCACTCCATCCTTCCCTCACTCGTGAATAAGACCCCGAGATACTTGAACTTGAGATACTTGGAGGTGCTGATTCTCATCCCAGCTGCTTCACACTCGGCTGCAAATCGCCTCAGTGCATGCTGGAGGTCCTGGCTCAAGGGAGCCAATAAGACAACACCATTTGCAAAGAGCAGAGATGAAATCCCATGACTCCCGAACCGGACCATCATAAGTATATCACATATTCTGTAATGTAATAACATTCAGACATTTTGAAGCTTTGCAACAATGTATTTAATTTAGCTTAGTTTCATCATCATGAGATTATTTTCATGATTACACATTCAGTCTAAATTCTACACTGAAAAAACTAAAACGACTTTAAACGCAAAAAATGTTAAGCTCATCTAAATTGACCTTAACATTTTTGCTTTTAACGAACATAATATACTTTCGTGGAACCTGCTGACAAAATAAATTTAATAAAAGTAAATGTTTCAGTTTTTCAGTGTATGATTAGTTCTGTGTTTTGTTTTTTCCTCTTTGTAACAAACAGTCACAGCTTTTTGAAGACTGCATCATACCTGTAAACAGGGTCAATCACACTGACAAAACTAGATCTTTGGTTTTAATTAAATTTATCTTGTCAACAGGTTCCATGAAAGTGTATTAAAGTCCCAGTATGCTTCTTTGAAAATGGCACAGCCCACCGTCAGCGCCGATTATCTACATGGTTTTGAGGAGTGCCGCAGACGGATTTCTGTAGGGAAAATTTGAGACCTTGCACTCTTCTGATCTCGCCACACCAGTAGGTGAAGTCGAGCACTCAAAATGCCATTGACAACATGGGAGAGCTCTTCTTTTTCCCTTGAAGAAGCAGTTTGTTGTTTGGTGTGGCCTTGACAGACCAGAGGCTTTCTGAGGAAGTCCACCGTTATCCCCACCTGTACAACTCGTCCTTGAGGGAATACAAGGACACTTTCCAGAGTGAAAACTCCTGGAAAGAGATTGTTGAGCTTGAATGCTGGTACTTGTCGCTACAGGTGGAAGAGCCTGCGTGTTAAGTATGTAAAGGCGAGGAAGAGGGCCAAAGGCAGCGATGCTGCTGCCTGTGTGGTCCGTCCCCCTGATTTTGCAGCAGCCCCATACATGCATGCAACACAAATCTCACAGTGGGGTTTTCTATGTATCTAGCATGAATTAATAGTGCAGTAGCATACAAATACCAGCATATACATCCAACTTGCATCTTTATTGTTCATTAAGTTTTCTAAAAAGAGAATTATATCGTCCTGTAGTGGTGGCAGGAAAATTACGGTGGTGGTGCAGAACCATGCTGGAGGCGTGGTAGCATCTTTTAGCAGGATTTTATGTTAAAAGCCAAAATATTAAGGTCACTTTATGAACTTGTGTTGTATTACTATAATGTGAATTGTCCCAACTAGATCAAATTACTTCCCTTCAACAAGAGATATTTAAGATCATCCAATCAAATTCAGTTGTATTATATGGACATATATAATACATTTACAGGCTACATATTTACATTTGTCATTTAAACATAAGTTATTCATTTAAGTAAAATAAGAAATTTAAGATTAATTTGTTAAAATAGTAAAAGTAAAACTTAATTCTAGTTCATCACACGTTCCACGTGTTCCACACAAATGTGGGTGCCGTGGTAGCACATACTCAATAAATGGGTCTGCCATCGGTTGCCTGCGCTTGTCGTGATCAGTCTGGAAACTCCTTAGCATAGCAGTGTAAAATAAATAAATGAGAGTAAAACACAAAACCAACACTGTTAAGGTAATTTTACTTACATATAACTCTACTGCCAGTCGCGTCTTCAAAAAGCAGGATCACAAACAAAAATAAATACAGTCTGAGTGAAGCCCTTGGGCCACTGACCAATACAGAGGTTGTCAGTGACAACTAAAGCATAACTAAACATACTTGTTACTTAGTAGCAAGTATGAAGGCCATTGTGCAGAGCTAGCTCTCCACTATCATCCACCGCTAACACCCGTGTCTGAGCTGAACACAGATTGTAAATGACTGGAGGAGGAAGCTAAAACCACTGCACTACATACCAGTCAGAGGCTGTACAGGTTGACGCAGAGGGACACCACACAATGAAAACCTGTAACCAAACAGCACAGGCTGCCATGCATGAGCACCAAACAGGGGGACACGTGGAAAAGAGTACACCTACCAGCAGCAGACACTGAACACATCCGGAGCGATGAGCAGCGCGCAGTCAGCAGCAACACCCAAGCGAGCCCTTATAAGACAATAACCAAGCTTAGCACAAACAGGACAATGAAAGAGAATAATACATTCAGCACCAGCAGCCTAACACACAGAAGCAAAAGTGGGTGATGCAGGGAGATAACATAGCTCAGCCTCCAGCAAGCAAGAGGCTGACAAGGTGCTCTATTCCTGCCTTTATGTGGCAGTCTCCTCAGTGACTGGCTGGGGCTGCCACACAGCTGACGGTGAGCAAGGCAACTATCCATCTGTATAAATTGGAGAAAATTTGTGAGCAACTAACTCTCATACTCATAACTCATACTGTCGTAGTCTCTAACAAGACTAACTATAATGTATGATAATGCACCTCAGGTATGGAAGCTCCTGGCCCATGACTGATGAAAAATCATCTGCATACATCGGACAGAGTCCAAACTTTAAATGCTGCCATCATCTTTGACTGATCAATCCAGATTTATTGGAATATATAGTGGAAGAATTTTTGAAGTTAGAGTTGAGGCTTCTGATCCAGACCTATGTAAAGACATAGGAAAACACAAAACACTAAAGGCCAAAGATGGCACCAGGGGGCAGGCTATCCAATTACCTATCTTATCTACAAATTTCATTTTTTTCCTCCCAATGGGTTTCATCCACAGCCTCAGGCTCATCTGACTGCATGTGCACTTTGTACCAGAGCCAAGCTGAAGCTATCAGCCACCAGCTTCTAGCCACAGCTGAAGGCCTCTTTTGCTGTGCCATATTTGAACACAGAACCCATTGACACACGAGCTGCCAAAACTCAAACTCCATTGCGGTTGAGATAATAGGGTGCAGTGGCATCTTGGGCTCTGCAGACAAATCTATGGCTTTAGAGAGCAGATTGCTGCTGATTACCTTGTTTTGTAATTTCTCAGAAGATACAGTCATAGAGTTAAAAGGCAGCTTTTGTGGAAGCTGGAAAAGCAACAACTCAGTTATTAAAACCAATATATTAATGGTACAAAGGCAGCTGCAGAGGCACTTCCTGTGGAGGAGAAAATATGCATAACTTTAATGAGCATCTCACAAAAGCATTTGTGGATTTTCATAACCAGTCTCTCTCTCTCTTAAAGCAAAGCTCTTCCCTGCTAGTTGAAGTGCATGCAAAAGTGGCTTTGAAGATCTGAGATCTTTGCCCTCTAAAGACATTTCTCAGAGTAAAAGCTGTATTAAGCTCCACACCTGTTTCATCTGAGCTTCTTCACTTGCTAGCCATTATCTGAAAAGCACCAATCAACAGGAAGTTATAAACCAAAGTTTTAAACATAACCAAGGAGCTGTAAAACACATTGTTTGACCTAAGCTGGGATGTATGTTGTTAGCCAATTATCGCAAAAAAAGACTCCCACCCACACAACAGTCGACTATCCTTGATATTAGCTGCCAGATACATGCTCCACAGTGGGGGAGGTGATAGGGAAATAAGATCAAAACGTCTCAGGGACATTCTAATGTGGGTCACACAAGTAAAAAGAAGAGACAGCGAGAAAGAGGTAGGTAGAGGTGATTTATTTTGTGTGGTGAAGAGAGAAGACAGAGAGAGGAAAAACAAAACGGCTTTGTCATCATGGTGTCCTTTTTAAGGAAGTTTTCAATCAGTATCGTTCACTGCAGATATGTTTCCTTTGGAATTTCTTTGTTTCTTGGGGGACTATGCTCCAAAGGAAAAGGAGTCCAAACAGCACATGCACATCATTACCATCATTACCATTACCACAAGATAAAAAGTTAATAATTTCTAACCCCCCCCACCAAAAAACATGCATATCATTCCACAGAAACTTTATGCTGACACATAACGGCAGAAAGCCACCATGCTGTACTTTTACATCACTCAGCACTGCTTTGGGTCATCTGCTTGAATAACAGTAGTCGATATTCAAAAGAACACCCCCACGCCTTCCCATTGGCTCCTTTTACTCCCACAGGCTTTGCCTCTGATGTGCCATTGACAAGTTCATTAATTAGCTAAGAAGAATAGCAACCTGCTAGCCACATGTAATGCTGAGTAGAGCTATGCAAGAAATAGTGCAGCAGAGGCCTGTTGGTTTGAAGGGACAGTTTTAGACAGGTTTACATCAGCTACAGTACTTAACCCACTGGCTTTCTCTAATTTGCCCCCATGTTCCCACAGTTTGTCAGAAGGTTCAGTGTGCCAATGTTTGAAACTTGCAGCTGGTTTCCCCATTAGGCTGTTTTAAAGATCATTTTAATCCTGGATGGATATTGCCCACAAAAACAGCAATGGATCCAAAAAAACTGGATGTTTACACTGACAGCATTCATAGTCATTTTGATGTAAGTTGGGAATGTTTTTTCACCAAGAGCCCCCCACGCAAGAATCCCTCTGTCACAAATGTGTACAAATTGGAATGAGAAGGTGCTAGTGCACTTTGTAGGAACTCCCGAATTTATCATGTCTTTCATTGTCTTTGTTGTAATTGCATTTTATTTGAGTACTTTTCTAGGATGATATCTCTGTTGTAGTAAAGGGCTTACCAGCCACAGCGCTTGCTGTCAGGTTGGATGGACATCACCTAATCAGAATGATTTGCTGTAGTTGCACTACATTTTTTGTTTTGTTTTGTAATAAATAAGGAGCAATAAACCTTTGATTAATGCCCAATGAAATTACACAATTTAAAAATAACATTTTGTTGGACTTGGACTATGGAAGATTAGTCAGATAAGGCTACAGAACACTGATCAAACTTCAGGATCTTGCTTGCTCAACTTAAAGCCCTTGCTGAAGAGGAAACCTATCCACAGCTTTTACAGCAGGCCTCATTTTCATAACAATGTAAGGCAAAAGCCAAGGACTTGACATTTTCTTTGTCCAGTAAAATAAAATATGATAGCGGTTCCAATATCTTATATACCTTCTCTTTATACTTTTGAAATTCAAAAGCACATTGTAGCTATGAACTCATCCTTTCTTCGTCAGTTGACAGTGTCTCTGTGTCTATGTGATTGTCTGTGTGTCTGCATGAGTGTGTCTGCCATTGCTCAATTCTCTCTCCATCTCCTTTGGTTCATGTTGCACTTCACAGTACCACAGTGGTAAAGACCACTTATCCTTCCCAAAGTCATGAATGTTATGAGTCAGCAAAGCAATGTCAAAGCAGAGGAGAGAGTGACTGCCACTGGAGCACGACGGCAGTGCAAGGGCAAGCTGGAGGGGTAGTAAATTGTAAGGTAAGCATGTCGATACTTGTCACGTGTGTGCCACCCTGTTCGGCCCTGCTGACACTGAGTGTTTTGCATCCTTTATTTTTGTGTCCATTCTAACGCACAGAGGGACACAGTGTCACATCACATTCACAGGTTTCAGGGGTATGACAGCCTTTCTGTTGAAGCTATTTAACATTGTTTCGCCACAAAGTGTGTAAAATCGCTGATGCAGTACATGGAGCAGCCAATGGGATTCAACTCTCAGCCAGTCAACCTTCCTTGCTTTTGTGCTTGCCGAGATAAATCATCACAATTTATGATATAATGGAATACTTTGACCAACAGTGGTCCTCCCAGTCCTTTTTACACTTGTAAATTAGAAAAAAAAAACATTGTATATTTGCACTTTATACAGCCTAAGCGGCGACTTCCACAATGAATTGCCTATCAGCATCCGGCATGATAAGCACGGGTGATGAGGTGAAACGATCCCTCAGTTGTTCGAACACCTCTTCTGCTTCACGGGACATTACACATCACTGTCCTATAATGCTGCCCAACAATGACACAGACAAGGCATGGAACTCACACTTTTCTGCCTTGACAATTAATGAATTGTCCCAAAGCCGTCAAAGAACCTGCCCGACATGATGTACATGATCATCAATTGACCGGGAAAAAACAAGAATGTCATCCAGATAAACAAAGACTAACTTATTCAACATGTCCTGCAAAACATCAATGAAAACCGCCAGGGCATTAATTAGGGATTATCAGGTATTTGTAATGTCCACTGGGAGTACTGAATGCTGTCTTCCATTCATCTCCCTCCTTTATTCTGGCCAGATGATAGGTGTTTCTTAGGTCCAGGTTGGTGAACACCATTGCACCCTGAAGAAGTTTGAAAGCAGAAGCCAATTTAGGAAGAGGATAACAATTCCTCATAGTTACATCGTTTAATACTCTATGATCAATGCATGGCCTGATTCATCGATTCATCTTTCTTTCTCACAAAGAAAAAACCTGCTCCAGAAGGTGACGAAGATGGTCAAGTGATTCCAGCTGCTAACACTCCCTGAATGTACATGGCTTCCCTCTCAGGGCTGAAGAGAGAATATGAATGTCCATGGGGAGGCACCGCCTCCTGTCCCAGTTTGATTGAACAGTCATAATCCCTGTGAGGAGGTGAAGGCGTAGCCTGGGCTTTACCTGGACAGCAGGTCGAGGAGAAGACAAGAAACAGCGCTTCTGACAAGCCTTGCTCCATTCAGTTATTATCCCTGACTCCCAGTCAACATGAGGGGTTGTGACACCGTCACCATGGGTAACCAAAAATAACATGCGACCAGGGCCGGCACAAGCCTCCACTGGGCCCTAAGTGAAATTTGATTTTGAGACCATCTATTTCTGCCACTATTGATTGTTGATCATTTACAAACCTACAATAAACTCAGTGCAGCTCTGGCAGTGTTATTTACATCCTATTGTCAGCTGGACATGTCTTTACACACGAATGTATGCTGAAATTATGCTGTTGCTGTGTCGTTGTTTTTTGTGACATCGTTATGTCTAGTAACCACCTGTGCTTTGGATGCACAGTGTGCACTGCACAGCAGGAGGCCCACATTACATGCAGCAGAGCTTTGACAGAGGCAGAATCACATAATACATCTTCGATCATATAGAAATCACCATTCATACATGGAAAAAAAAAATTAAGTAATTTTTTTACTTTGTTGATTGCACTTGGGGGGGCCCCTAGAGGCTGCGGGCGCTTAGTTTGCGTATGCCTTGTGCCGGCTCTGCTTGCAATGATGTTAAAAGGTGAAAATCCATCCATTTTTATGTTTATGCATTTCATCTAGAGCTCGAGCTGGCATCAGATCGCAGGGCGACCCTCTCACATCCCTTTCCCCCACTTCCAGGGACACTGGCAGATCGTTGACTGTGCGGACTGAGACTCACCATGGGAAGCACACTTGGACTCACACACTTGAACCTATACACATAAACTGACAATCACCACCCTTCCCCATCATCCCATGCCTTGGTAGCTTCATACCCCCAGTGTGATAGACAGTCTGTGACTAGCACCTCCATGGCTGCAGGATGTTTTCCCACGCTGGCTGACCCCCACTCCCATTTACCTTCCCTCCCTGTTGCACATTGCGTTTGTATGTTGTATGTGCTTATGTTGCTGAGATGTTTTTTTGCTCCCACACTGTACTCCTCAAGAACGCAGTCTGGAATGCCTTTATTTCTCTCCTTCCCTCCCCCCATGTAATGCGGTATTGTATTTTTCCATCCCCAATGAAAAGGGTGGCATGCCTCGGAGTAGCCGCCTCCCGCTCTCTGACCAGGAGGGGAGTGAGGAAATGTAAATTTACCTGAGGGAGTCATCCCAAAGGGATCAATAAAGTCAAGTCTAAGTCTAAGTCTAATAAGCCTCAGTTAGCGCAGCTGGGTTTCAAGTAGACCTACTGGCTAGCATCTGGAATTCAACAGAGTAATCTGCCATGGATTGATCACCCTGTTTCAAAGTCATTAGCCCACTAGCTTGGCCTGAAGTGCTAAATTAAGCTGGAGATTTATGATCCCATTCAGCTGTTCCCCACACATAAGGCTGCAAAGGTCTGTGGCTGGAGCAAAGGTCTGTGGCTGGAGCGAAAATAAAAGGGAACAGTTAGTAAGAAAGAGTCCCAAGGACTCTCGATCTCCCTGAAACCATTCGGGGCCCTCGAACCTGGGATCACGGATCACAGGACACGCGGCTGCAGCGGGGGGAAGAGGAAGAGCCTGAGGAACCTCTCGAATCAGTAGCCCCCTTAGCTGTAGCCCCCTTATCAACTACCTTATCCGGTGCTCTAAAACTCCCAAACAATCCTCAGGAGCGCAGTGTGCTGGGCTCGATTTTTCTAACCACGGGATGAACCCAGTAGCACAAAGGCTGTTAGAGTTGCTCTTTTTTAGCAAACAGGTGAAGATGGTACAAACACGAGGCTTGAAACCTATGCTAACACAACTAGCAGAATGGTCAAGGACAGAGGGCAGATCAAGTACCGGGGCTAAGATACAACGGAAATACAGAAAAACGGGTTGACTGATAGCCATGAACATGATCATGATAGCCCCCTCATGAAAGCCCCTCCAGAATGAAATAATTTTGCATCTCGGGGTTGCACTGTATTTTATGCAACCCCTCTTTCAGATATCTTGGATAAAAAATAAAATTAATTCCTGGGTGTAAACATAACACCCCTTCGACTCTTTGACAAACCTTTCTTTATAAAGACATAGATGTCTAAAGACTTTGCTGCAGAAGTAAGCTTGCAATATTCGAAAGGTAATAAATGGACAGGAGAGCATTGACCTACCAGGCTCATTAATCTATCTTAAAGATAAAGATGTGTCCATGAAGGCACCAGGCTGAGAGAGTCCAGGTCATGGTTTCTCTAAAAACACTGTTTTGGAGGTGAATGGTCATATTTTTGGGATATGTAAAAACTGCCTTATTTTCCTCAGATTAATAAAGACATCTACAGCATAAGCAGATAAATTTCAGTGCTTCTGGAAGTGAGCACACCTGTGCAAACCTTATTTCCACTCTGACCGTAACCCATTAAATGATGCAGACATGACCCGAGTGACTGTGCCACATTGGCATGGTTCTCCAACAAATTGGCTGTCATTACATGTGACCAATTTCACACGCCGTCACAGCTATATTTAGCACCCATATTATTAATTTATCATGCAGAGTATACATGCCAGTCATCAATGGTAGTAGCATCTCAATCATTGTAACGCAAAGTCCAAAGATAGTCAATTGCTTTTTTGTTCATATCACAACATACAGACATACTAAACACCACATTGTAGAGTGCAACAAGAGTAACAAAGATGTCCACATCAGAGTCTCACATACACATTGCAGCCATTTCGAGTAATTGTCCGTTGTTCTAGCAGCGTCCCTTGGCTGAGCCTGACTGTGTGTCACAACATGCTGTGCCACCTCTTATTAAATGTCTCCATGACGGCTTGAAGGTCAGCAGACATGGAGACGTTCAGGCAGTCAAAGACAGAGGAAGATGCTGCTGACTGTTATATCCATGCAGGGCCCATTCACTCAGCAATTAGCTTAATTTTAGATTTGTTTTAAGTTGTGCTGCTTTGGTCAGATAATTAGGTTAATACCTGGGTGGTTGGCCATGCTGGACAACATAGAATGGTTTAATATTATCATAACAATATTGCCATCAATTTCTCTACTTTCATGGCAACTACATCGGATATTTAGGAAGAATCTGGGGCCATGGTTGTAAAACTGTGGATATGCACAAAAGCAAACTCCACTGTTTGGAATTTGGAAGGTCCCATGCTGTCGACAAAATCTTGAATGTCAAATCTAAAAACTACAACCACTTCTATACGGTGAGAAACCAAATAAAGCATGTAAATACTCACAAACATACACACACATTTGCAACAATGCTTCTGCTGCTGCTAGAAGTGATGCAGTGCCATCTGATCTTATTCCTGTTATACCATTGAATAAACATAATACAGTTAGTATCATCCCATAGATATGAGCCAGTATGGCCCTACTATGGAGGCGCAGGAGGGTGTTCTCACCTATTAATCAGATTAACCGATCATTGTAAATGCGCAGTAGGCACAGAATGTGTGTTCAAGTCACATGACCTTCAAGTTTCAGGCCATGTAGACTAAAAACATGGCATATCACATGTCTAGAATGAAAAAAGTACTTTTTAAGGTTGGGGTTGGGGTTTCTACAAAGAAATGCATGTTTATGTTGAGAAAAAAATGTATTTTATGTTCAGAATATTCCCTCAGTGAATGTACATTATCACTGGCTTGGTCATTGTTGCAACAAGTTTTCAGCTATTTCAGCCACTGTTGCTAGGCAGGTTGCTAGGATGCTCCATCCCAACCCCAGTCCGGTCTCCAGGGAATGGAGACAGAGGTCAGCCAGAAGATCAGTCGAACCCAATGACTTTCTTCATATTTAATTGCATATTACATCATAATAGATAAAACCCAGGAAAAGCAAACCAGCATTTGTCTTCTTAACCTCTTAATAGGGCATAAATGTATCACTCAAAACTAAATTTTGATGTAAATCTTTTTGCCATTCATGGGTTTATTGTGGAGCTAAGCCTCAAAAACTCTTTAACCATGTAAGAATCAGGACTTTTAATGGGCAGGTCTAAATCTCAAACTTACGACTTACAAAGTCGTAATGGCTCATTTCGAGTCAATACAAATATAACTGTCCACTTACAAGACTCATCACCTTAAATATAATTATCACAGCTGAAAATGTGTCCCCCAAATATCAACTTGAAGGGGAATATTGTGAATGGGTTTAAAACAAAATATTTTGCATTCAAAATTGTGTTGCTGAACTCTCACATTCTTGCAGATCTAATTGTGGTAAACTAAGCAGGCTCAAAAATCCATTTTCTCAACACACTGTGTGTGTGTGGTGCAAAATTTATGCTGTGTGATAGAAATAGACCATGGACCCATAGAGCCTTGTTTGCAGGCAGTTTCTTTTTTGCAACTCCCATTCCTGCCTGCTTCAGTCCCTCAGCTCTTAAGGTCACAGTATGTTTCCACAAAAATGGCACAGACGTACGTCTGTGCTGTGCGTCTGTGCTGTTTGCGGAGGTGGTGCAGACAGATTTGTGCACAGAAATATTTGAGACCTCGCAAACGCTGCGTTGGTCACACATGTGCCCTCCTGAACTCGCCACACCAGTAGGAGCAGTTGAGCGCTCAAAAACCCCTTTGACAACACGGGAGAGCTCATTTTACCACCATGAAGAAGCAGTTTGTTGTTGGTTGTCATGTGCATCAAGAGAAACATTGACCATGAATGCTGCTTCATCTGTACTCCTAATCGTACATTTAAAGCAGCGAAGTGCCATTGATCCATGTTTAAATACAGGGACTTGAATGTCTGCTTTTGCCCAGACATGTCCGCTTTTAATGACGCTTAAACTAATTAAAATGTCTGTTTTTCAATTGACTCACACTTGCGCAGAGAGAGAGAGAGAGTGAGGAACTGTAGTAGACATCACTTTTGACCCAGTAGCATCCCACCCCAAATAATCAATTCAAAATACACTCACCGGCCACTTTATTAGCTACACCTGTCCAACTGCTCGTTAACACTTAATTACTAATCAGCCAATCACATGGCAGCAACTCAGTGCATTTAGGCATGTAGACATGGTCAAGACAATCTCATGCAGTTCAAACCGAGCATCAGTATGGGGAAGAAAGGTGATTTGAGTGACTTTGAACGTGGCATGGTTGTTGGTGCCAGAAGGGCTGGTCTGAGTATTTCAGAAACTGCTGATCTACTGGGATTTTCACGCACAAGCATCTCTAGGTTTTACAGAGAATGGTCCGAAAAAGAAAAAATATCCAGTGAGTGGCAGTTCTGTGGGCGGAAATGCCTTGTTGATGCCAGAGGTCAGAGGAGAATGGCCAGACTGCTTCGAGCTGATAGAAAGGCAACAGTGACTCAAATAACCACCCGTTACAACCAAGGTAGGCAGAAGAGCATCTCTGAACGCACAGTACGTCAAACTTTGAGGCGGATGGGCTACAAGCAGCAGAAGACCATGCCGGGTGCCACTCCTTTCAGTTAAGAACAGGAACAGGAGGCTACAATTTGCACAAGCTCATCGAAATTGGACAATAGAAGATTGGAAAAACGTTGCCTGGTCTGATGAGTCTCGATTTCTGCTGCGACATTCGGATGGTAGGGTCAGAATTGGGCGTCAACAACATGAAAGCATGGATCCATCCTGCCTTGTATCAACGGTTCAGGCTGGTGGTGGTGGTGTAATGGTGTGGGGAATATTTTCTTGGCACTCTTTGGGCCCCTTGGTACCAATTGAGCATCGTTCCAACGCCACAGCCTACCTGAGTATTGTTGCTGACCATGTCCATCCCTTTATGACCACAATGTACCCAACTTCTGATGGCTACTTTCAGCAGGATAATGGGCCATGTCATAAAGCTGGAATCATCTCAGACTGGTTTCTTGAACATGACAATGAGTTCACTGTACTCAAATGGCCTCCACAGTCACCAGATCTCAATCCAATAGAGCATCTTTGGGATGTGGTGGAACAGGAGATTCGCATCATGGATGTGCAGCCGACAAATCTGCGCCAACTGTGTGATGCCATCATGTCAATATGGACCAAACTCTCTGAGGAATGTTTCCAGCACCTTGTTGAATCTATGCCACGAAGAATTGAGGCAGTTCTGAAGGCAAAAGGGGGTCCAACCCGTTACTAGCATGGTGTACCTAATAAAGTGGCCGGTGAGTGTATAGCCACTAAATATATATGGGTCATTTATGATATATGTTTACGATTGTCAGCCTGTTTTTAAGACGATCTCGTCTTTGTCTGCTCCGGGGGCAGAGACTTGTGCCACTCCCCTGTTGTTGGGCAGAACTTTAAAGAGGTGGCGCGGAAGCATGCTGGAGTCTCTGTCTGCGTCACGCAGCAGGCGCAGACGCTGGCGCGGAAGCATACTCCACTCCTCTAGTCAGTGACTGTATGGCCATCGCTGGTCTTGACACGGCACTGACCAGCTGCCCGATGTGTCCAGAGTGTCCGAAAGCAGTGCGCGAGCCAAACTGGCCATACTGGCCGCTGCTAGCACCTCTTGTGCAATCGCCGGTAGCCCGTGATCGAGAGCAGCAAACTCTTTACTTTGTTCTGCCAGATGTGTTTGTTTGCCTCAGCCACAAGGACTTCCAACTCCAGGGAATCATATTTATTCTTGCACTTTCCTCTGCACTCGCTATGATGGAAAGGCTGACAGCACGCAAACCCCTCATTTGCATACTGCTGTTTGCACCTGGTGTCACTGCGGCAATTTCCCTACATAAATCACCTGCAAAAGGCATGCAAACCAAACGCATAAAATCATACCAGGAGCGTTCAATTTAGTGACTTTTATCTGGGATCTTAGTAAATCAGGCTCTAAGTGTGGTCAAACTTGTCCTGTTCTTCACTCAGTAGTCTCCTTAGTTCCTTATGTTTTTTTTTCCTTTCCAACAGTGTATGTTCCTGACTTCAGGTTTCTTCTTCTTTCGTTAGCTCCACTGGTTTATGTTTTTGTTTCTTCACCTTTTCTGTGGTTTATTACATGCATCATCTTTGAAGCCCATTTTTGTTTCTTCTCAACCAACTCTGAGTTGAACCCACCAACATGACAACCCTGTTTGCGATAAGTGTGAGTGATTCCATATACAGTAGACCCTGCAATGAAAGGAATATCTTTAGCAAAATATATCCTTTTAGCCTCATAGGCCCCTTGAAAGATTGAGGGTTTAAAAAGTTGGTAGTTTCAGCTTTCCCAGTGGTTGGCCTGAATATATGTCAGCTATGATGGTAATACGTTTTCATGGCCAGAGAAAAAGGATCAAAGGGAAAGAAGTCCAACTCTTCAAACCATTCCTGCAGCATAATCCAGCACTTTGCTACCCAGACACACTGCCCAGGCAAGCTCATTGTCACAGGTTCGTGTTTGAATGTGAAAAGTCTGTGTTTCTCAAGGATTTGTACACTTCTACCTGGTAACTTAACCTTCACTATAATAGAAGGGTTACACACAGAAATTGTGTAGTTTTACACCAGCATTCCTACCTAAGGATGAACTGAACATGTATCAGCCCTGCACCCAGCCCTGCACCCCCATATATTTTATGGGGAATTAAAGCCTGTAATATATCCAGCGACTCTGTTGGAGAGGTGTTTTATTGATTTTTACCAACAGACATTTTTGTGCTGTGTCTTGACGCTTCTCTGTCCAACTGAGACCTTGATGCTTCAGCATTTAACAGAAAAAGGAGACTTAAGAAGAAAGCAGGAGGGATGTCGCTACACTTTACACACTTGATGGACACTCTTCGTAGTGATATATCATAAAGATCCCTGATATAGTGTGAGGAACGTCTGAAATTGAAAGAAAAAATAAATAAACAGCAGCTGTGTGTTACAGTAAGCTTAAGTGTGGCCCCAGATGTGATGAATCAGAGAGACTTGTTTAACTGCTGAGGTCATGCAGGTGCATGGCTGGATGTCAGATGGCACGGTTTTTATAGTGAAGCTGCAAAATGCAGTATATATCAGTCAAGGTCAATGGTTGGTGACAAGAACTAAAAGCCCTGTTAGTCTCTAACCATTTGTACCGGTTTTACAAAGTGGTCAAACACCTACTTAATGTCCTGTGCACACATATACAGAAAGCTGATGAGGTCATTTTACATTTCCCTCTTTCTGACATTTAAATCTGTTAACTCTTTTAATATTATTTTCAATTTGGCTGACTCATACAATACTGTGATTTATACATAGATGGAAATGTCCTAGAGATCCAGCATTGTGTTCAGTGTTCTGCCACTGTGTTACCGGCTGGCTCAAAGGTGACAACAAAGAGGGAGGCCTCACACAGATCAAGCTCGAAAATGTAGTTTTTAACATAAATGAATAAACCTATATATAAAATGAATGTGGTGTGTAGGTAAAAAAGGAATCAGTCATGTCAGCAGTGTGTGGATGTGTGGACAATATTGTATGATGTGTGTTGTATTGTGCAACCAACCAAACAAAAGAAACTACCATGGTGGATCTGAAGCCGACTAAGAGGCCGTCTTTTATGCCCTCTGGAGAGCCAGCCCACATGACTACGTCCCTCCCATTCTACACCCTAACCATTTCTCTTACCTGCAGACAAAGCAAAGGTAGAAAGAAAAGAAGGTCCAGTTTTATGCCACAGAGCAGACCTGCCTGATCAGCTTGTCCAGCCTGGAGGAGAACCTCTTTGTTGTCCTGCCCCCCAGCAGACCACAGCATAGTAGAGGATGATCAACGCCAACTCAAAAAGACCCAAAAGTGCTTATTTATTATTTATTTATTCATTCCCTACATCTACCTATATCAAGATATGTGGCGGGTCATCTCAGGTCGCCAGTACATTGCAGATAATCATTTTTTGAAATGTCAGTGCAAAATAATAATCCATTTTAATCTCCTTGTTTTTTAATCTACATTTCTGCACTATAAATTACATGTATAATTTCATATGGTTTGGTGAAGATTTAGTTGATTATTTTACTTTGGAACTCAGCCTAACATTCAGAATGACTGGTGATTTGTCAACATTTTACACATTATACAAACAAGTTATCAATTTACAAACAAAACAAATTATTGAATAAATCAATCATTTTGGGGATGACTGATAGCAGTTTATTGCCTGCAAGTCTGCTGAGCACACACACACACACACACACACACACACACACACACACACACACACACACACACACAATGAAAAAAGGAAGTGTGGAAGTAATTGACAAAAAGTACCTTTGTTAACTTTCCACATTCAAGGAATTATCTCCATTTCATACATCAAGCAGGCATGCACACACGCGCATATTTGCACACATGCACGACTACAAAGACACACACACTACTATTGCACTCTCTGCTTTTGAAATTCAGCCATTTACTCTAAAATATAAGCATACAGCTCAGGATGAATAGTCAAACTCAAAGATGATCTGAATTCTGTAGGAAATTTGTGGAAACACAGCCAGCAATGTGATTTGTGTCCGAAAGACACCCTACCAAAGTGACATCTTTACTGAATAATTTTCATCAGTCATCTCCCCAGGACATGGATGCCTGTTGTTGGCACTTTCACATAACGACTGGATTTTTGTTGATGTAAGTAAACTGGAAGCAAGGAGTATTGGGTCATCCCAGTGGAGGCAGTGAAGTGGGGATTAAAGCACAAACAACAGTCAAGTACTTTAAACAGCAGAAGGCTTTTCAAATTGAACCATATGCTCCCTGTTAAATCAGCCCAGTATCCCTTGGAATTGTGTCCGAGCATGATGATTCAGCAGCACACGATTTATGTCCAGCGCCAGTGTTGGATGCCAGGACAGGAAGTGTCATTTTGCAGTGGGGTGGAAAGTGAGGGCATGGGGGTTGGGTTGGTGTTGGGTGGATTACAATGTCCGACTGTCATGCTGGAGGATTGGTTTGTGTCACAAACCCACAGTTCACCCACAGATCGTGCTCACTGATCGTGCTACAGATGGCAACTCACTAGAACAACAGCTGTTACAACAGGAATAACTGGAAGACTGACTTTTCTGAATTTAATCCTTCCCTCATACTGCTGTATTACTATATTACTAATATTATTAGCTCACCATTATTAGGATTGGGTAAATGTGACATTGTATCAGACATAAATAACACATTTCTATGGACAGTAAAAAAGCAAAACAAAACAATCAGAAAAACAGCGTGTGTATGTATGTATGTGTGTGTGTGTGTATGTCTATGTTGTGTCATCAACTTTGTTAGACAGCAACCTTCACATGAGCTACATGGACATCGCCCAAGTTTCCGAACTTGAAGCTTTTCCAGGAAACAGACCTCTGGCCGCCAATATTCTTCCTTGGCCGGCCCATGTTACACACTGCCACTAAACTTAGTTGAGAAGTTGTTGTTTCGGAGACACATCAAGGAAAACATTGTCTCCTTGGCTGAACTAAAGAGCTCTCCACTGTGCATTTCCCTGTTGAAGGGCATTTTTCTTGGATAGCAGAATTCTTCCTCACCTGTGTCATATGTACTGTACTTGATTTGTATCTGTGATTGTGCTCCAAAGCAGAGGGTTTGAGATAGAAGCATAGGTGTTCTTCTTAGAGATGGATTATGTAAACAGGATAATTAACAGGGTTTTTTGGTTTGTGTATTGGTGTTAAATAATCAAACAGGTTATTGCTTCACTGGAAGTTTCGGCAGCAGCTAATTATATATCAAAACAGAAACTTTAATAATCACTCTAGAAAAGATTAATATTGTATTATTTGGTAAATTTCAATATGAGCTGTGGTTACGCCGTGGATAATTGTGTTTTCTTGCTTGGACAAACTTCATCAACTCTTTGTAATTACATTTACAGGGATACTGTACAGTGCATGGCTGTGAGTATTATGATTATACGTATTGCAGTCATTTGATAGACTGACTCGTGAACAACATGGTTGAGTGCAGCTGACCGATCAGCAGTTTAACTGTATTCTCACTTGCACTTCATAATACTTCATAGCTTCGGTCTGTGCAGTCTGCTGATCTGAGGTCTGCCACCTTGTGCAGCATCAAAGAATTCTGTTACTTTTTGCTCAGCAGCCAGTATTTGAGATAAGTCCTGCTCAGGTCTGCTTTTATGTTCTGCAGCAGGATGTAATTTACTTTCCTTTACACCCAGGCCATACCTACACACAGAAGGTGGATTGTATCAATTTACAGATGAAATCGAGTTAGACAGCCAAGTACTTCAATCAAAAATGTTGACATAGTCTCTCACTCTCTCTCTCTTTCTCTCTCTCTCTCTTAATCTATCTTTCAGTATAAATTCTGGGCATTTCATATCTTGCGTTTTTTTTTACATGCAGCTCGACATCAATGAGGTCTCAGTATTTGTGAATGGTATTTTTGTTGTGTTGAAGTGCATCTGACTGCATGGCAGCAACAAACAGAGTAACATGTCTTCTGAATTAATAGACATGTAACATCATTAGCTTTAACAAGAAAAACATCTGCTATACTACTATACTGCTTGCTTGCTTGTAGTCGTTATCTGTCCATCTCTCACATGCACACATACATATGCACACACATGCACACACACAAACGCCTAACGGCAATCATTACATATTGTGTTAGGTAACAAGCACTGCCAAAATGTTTTTTTTTCATTATTGGTCTATACCAACTTAACCAGCTGAGCAGCTGTTAGTTTAATTTGACTTACTCTAATGAATGACTCAAAAAGACAGTATACAGTATGTAGAACTTCACCTCACAGAAAGTGCAATAACTCATCTGGGATGAACCTACTGTGAGGCCGTGCCAACTTCTGTGAGTTCAGTGGAGATGCTGCCTTTCCATTCATTTTCTATGAGGACCAGCAGATCACTCAAACAGAGCATGATAGGAATTTTAGTGGCATGGCTGGGTGGGGTGGGAGAAGAATTTAATTGAAAAAAAAAAGAAAAACTTTGACTCCTGGGAAAATTGTGACAATTATGTTAGCATAGTGACACACAACTCAGGCCACACAGGATCCATAATGTGTTGCTGCATGTTGCAACTGATAATCTAAATCACTCTCTGAATGTATTCATAACACAAGAGAAAAAATGAGACAAATTATGTCAATCCTGTTTATAAACCTATGACTTCAATTTATCAGCTGGATATCAGTTAAGATGCAAAAAGACTCATAAGCCTTATTGATTCTAGAGGTGAAATTCAACATTGTTTGCTGAATAAACATGAACACATCAGTCATCAGGTATTCCACATTATACATAGTAGTGAAAATGGAACAAGAGGTTTTAATATTCTATTTACTCTAATGCTGGTAAGTAAGATAGAATAAGTTACACAAGGGTCCCATTTTGGGGAAATATTCACTTATTTACTACGTTCAGTATTAACCTTTGAGTTCTACTCTGCTTTATATACAGGGATATAGTGCAGCACCTTTACAGAGGTCATACCGAAAGCAAGCAGCTCTATCTGTCTGACCACACTGAAATTAAGATGGAGCAAACCTTACCCCAAGCAAGAGGCAGATGCCAGTGAAAATACCACATTTGGCCCCACATTTTATTACATAGTCCAAAAAGGATGGCAAATATGCAGTGCCGTGCTTGCCTCTTTTCCAGTCTGCATGTTTATTAAAGGAACTCAGAGGGTACTGTGATTTGAGCAATATTCATTTTTCAAGCGCAACATTAACCTGCAAAGTTAGTGACACAATGTCACTAATGCTCTGCTAAAGTTTGGAACTATTGTATTATGAAAGCATTTTTCCATGTGTATCACTCTTAAGCATTACTTTCAAAATATACAAATATGTTCAATTATGTGGCACCTGCGTGCTCTGCCCTGTAGAGGAAGAAACTCGTTCCATAAGTATGTAAACATATGTCTAGACAAATGAGATCAAATTGGCTAATATGGGAGATTTTTCCCATTTTAATTGTTTTTGGGGCAGCTAATCAATTCTCTTTTGAAATGAGCTAAAAACATATGGTTTTGCCTAAAGGTTTTCCCAGTTGTGGCCGAAACCCATACTTCAAATGCAGCCAATCAAATTTGATTTTAATTACTGCTATATAAACCAGATAGAGTTGCCTGTAGGTTTGATCTTGTTGTTTGATTTTGTGTTTTGCAACACAGTTTTCCTTTTTACACACACACACACACACACACACACACACACACACACACACACACACACACACACACACACAAATGGAGCCAAATCACAAATCTAACACTATGTTTTCTATGTCTTCATCCAGAGTTGATTCCTCTGTGCAGTTAAAGTGCTCAGAATCCTCAGAACTAAAAAATGGTGTCACAACCATGTAAGATTAACAACCCAGCAAGCACTCTGAAGTCATGTTTAGCAGAGTGTCACCAAAACAAGATCGTAGCCTGGAGTGTCCTAGAGTGAGAAACTGATGAACCAAATTCACCCTTGTCTAGACTAATTCATTTTCAAGGCTGCATTTGCAGCGTGAACATCCAGCCAGTCTTGACCGGCCAACAGGTGGTCGTTACAACAAGTGCATATTTTGGTTTTGTGTGCATACCACGTTGTATGGATCATCCACTATGTGTTCGCCCAAGGATCCAAACACTAATGCCTCTGGTTGAATTCCAGCTGTCCAAACATGACGTCACATGCCTTCGCTCTGCTGTTCACACTCACTCCATTTCCAGTCTGACACTTACCCACAAACCCTCACCCCAACCAGGGAGTGAGAGTCAGGCTGCAGACTCTACTCTGCCCCTAACACCAGGTAAACTGAGTGACAGGGCAAAAATAGTCACCACGGATTATGTGACTTAACATTCCTTGATAATCAACAGATAATCAACAACTTTATCCTGAACTGAATGTTAACTGGAGCAATACAGGTGTGCACACATCTAGCCTCATAATTTTGAGGCAGAATCAGAGGGGGAATCAGACACTGAGGAAGAACCTCAGAGCTTGTATACTGACATTTCACTAAAAACTCCAAAAACATGGTCATGGTTATGTTCCCTCTTTTTCTTGCATACCTGAATGGGGGTGGTTAGGGGATGAGGTCAATATGGTTTGAACTACAATCATATTTCACGTCCAGTAATTGTTCAGTTGCCATTTCAATGTCTTATTTTAAGTTCATTGAAACGATTCACCAAAGGTACAAATAATACCAGATTCTAATAAACTGAGCTCAGCTTTCACCAAAGAGCCAATGCACAGCAAATCTCATGCGCCAGAGAAATCATTGAGGAGTTTTATTCTCTTGAATAGAAATGTGCAAAAACCCTCCAAGTTCTCAGATATCCATAACAATAGCAACTGGTTGAGCCTTGAGGTGACTTGTTTGGTTGACTGCTTGAGCAATGTAACAGCAGATGTAGCAGATGGATTTATTTACAAACAGGCAATGACATCAAAGGTCACCTTGAATGAAAAAACATTTTACATTTGATTTGTTGAATGATAGCAGTCTCTACCCAAAAATATGAGGCAAGCTCAAAAGCTTCATCACATCTTTGCTGAACGGTTTCAATGAAGTAAAAATAAATGTTGATAATAGTGGACAATACACAGTTATTTTGCTGACTGTATTTTCTGATGGTGGATTCACCACACGTGGACCAAGGAAATGTACAGGGAGAAAGAAATACATAGTAGGGGGTCATCCAGTTTTCAAACATGGCCAAAAAGTACATAATGGTACAAATAAGTAGATTTTTCGCTGGATAAAATCATTTTTAGCACAAAGCAAAGTAGCAGTATCTGTGCACCTGCCCAGGTCTTCTCTCTGATCCCTGTTCCAGAACTTGTCATGACACATCTGTCAGCCAAATCAAATTTTATTGGCTGCATTTGAAGTACTATGGTTTCGGCCACAACTGGGAAAACCTTTAGGCAAAACCATATGTTTTTAGCTCAGTTCAAAAGAGAATTGATTAGCTGCACCAAAAACAATTAAAATGGGAAAAATCTCCCACATTAGCCAATTTGATCTAATTTGTCTGGACATATGTTAGACTTATGGAACAAGTTTCCTTCCTTTACTTCCTTTCGAGTTTCTCTATCACATGACCTGCCCCTGCCCGCACACCTGGCCCTCATTACCCCATTAGCTCGACAGTGGATCCGCTAATGACTCTTGGTTGTTTCATGCCTTTATTCTACTAAGTTAGCACAGGTTGTGAACAATGTGTCTTCCATTTTTATTCTCCTCACATTCCAGAGGGTGATATAGTCGTATGTACCTTAACGCTGCATCACTGATCAGATTGGAATCTGGAGTATTGTGCTTTGTTTACAGAAGCAAATGATAGGAAATATCATAGACTGAACCTGTGTTATCATCATGCTTGGATGGCAACCTCTGTGAAACAAGTTTGACTAAAACAATATTTAATGTACTGACTGAAATATCCAATCTAACCCAATTACTGAATGGAAAGACTAAAATATTTATATGTATACAAGTTTTATGACTTGACTATAGAAACTATAGGTTGACTAAATATGATTAACGTGAACTGGTATGTGTGAGATTGAGTATAAATAAAACTAGCATGCATAACAGAGACACTGAGGCCAGTATGTTACTGAGGTGCAAACGGTCAAATACAGTACCTGTGACGAGCACACTCACTCAGACAAACAGATACAGGAACGGACTCATTATTTTCCTTCCCTGAGCACCTGTTAACAGCGGGAACAGCCTGTGCAAAACAAAAAGTTTCATATTCATGTGCTGTGCAAGCTTCAAGGAGCATGACATATGCAGATGTTATCGTTTGTGCAGCGGAGGCACAGAGTGAGCAGAATCGGTAATTCGCTCATTAGAAAACGGGTGGCAAAAATCTCATTAGCTTTGACCATTTCATAATTAGACAAGGGATTTATTATTAATCTGGGCATTAAGCATGGAAAGGCTCTGTCTTGACTAGTGTCCCTGCCCACTCTCCTTCCCCCTGCTCCTGCTCACATGTGCTTGATTGACATTGCCACAGGTGTGCATGGATGAAAATGAGACCTCAGCTGCTCGACCTTGACATAAGCAGAATACTAAAAGGGCACAATGCATGCATGGAAGTCCAGTTTCCTTACAGTGACATGTGGGAGAGATGGGGATCCAGATGCCACAGGAAGTGCAACGATCTGGTAGTTACCTGCCTGCTTTTCAGCGTGAAGCAAGGACATAAGAGCCCAGGGGCTTCTCACCACACTGCCTCCTTAACTCTGTTTCAGGTCTTTACCCAGAAGCCTGTGCTGTTATCCAATTACACCCCATTATGAATTAATCCTCCTCAGCTGCCTGACCCAGAATCATCCCCCATCATGTCAGTATGCATGCTGCTTCTCGACCTCTCCCGTTTGTTTTATCAGTGACCCTCATTAACCTAAAGTGGCCTTTCAAGTACAAGACTGGGGAAAAGGAAAAAAAAACTCTGTCTTCTTTTCATTGTAACAACACTCCTGGGTCAAAGATAAGTGCTGCCAGTCTTCTGCAGTTTGGTTTTCTGTCTTTGTTCTCTGCAAAGACAGAAAACTTCAGTTTGCATCATTCAGCTTCAGACTTTACTTACCTACTTACCTCTGATTTACATCTCTTTACTCTTTAACTGCCCAATCAATAGGTGACTTCAAGAAAAAGCGTCTGTCCTCGCCGTAAACTTTCCTCTTCTCTGGCGACATGCCACCATAGACCTGACAGTGTGGAGATTTACCACCACTCAGACCCATTCTTTGTTTGCTGTGGATCCCACAGTACACAACCACAGCCAGACTATGAAATATTAATGAAGTACAAAGTTTTTTGTTTTTTCTTCCTGAATGTATTTATCTTTGTGCAGCAGCATGCTGATCAGTCATTGAATGGTGAGGGTTAACTGCACATGAACGCACAGAAGATTTACTGTAACTGCATATAAGAACAAAAATGTGACAGAGAATAAATTACATCTGTTTTCTATGTCGCTCTCTCTCCTTGCATCTCTCCTCTAGTGCATAGAGTGCATTGATTAAAAGCTCTTTCTTCTGGGTCACACTGTTTGTAGTCACATTTACCAAAGCGAGCACAGTTGCTTCTTCTTGATTGGCTGTCAGTAATCAGATGCGTCAGTGGCCCTGTTTCATACAATAAAGCCCCCTCATTGAAGATGTAATGAAAATTTGTATGTGTGACTGGACCAAATGGATCAGTGAAGCTGTGTCTGAATGAATCTCAGCTCTGTTGTATTTTATCACTAGGGAGATCCTGGGAATAAATTTACCACCGTTAGCACTTTGCAGACAATGTAAAGGTGTGTTTCCGTGTGTGTGTGTTTGTATGGGTGTCTATTTTGAGAAAAATCAAGTTGCAAGCTTTCACTGTGTTTAATGTTTAGCCACTACTAAAGGCTGTTTATTTTGTGTTCCAGGACAATTCAGGAATGTCTTCATCCTTTCAATCTCACACAGAAGGGCATGCAGCTGCATTTTTTATTGTCTTTCACATATATATCACAATGAGGGGGTAGGTCCACTGTTAAAGTGTTTTAATACTGCAACAAGCTGCAACAGTGATCATGAGCCACCCAAAATATCAAAAGAAAAAATGATTATTATAAAGATCTATTTGCAGCATCTGATTATGTATCCACCACCATTTCCTGAATCATACTCATTATAACAGGATGTTTCTTACTGCATAAAGGAAATGGCTCTCTGTTCTTGGAAAAGCATGACACTCAGCAGTTTGCAGGGAGTGTGAAAATTGGACGAAGAGCATTTCAAACTGGTTTCCATCTCTGAGAAGAGTTTGTTGATTTTGTTTTTATTGCCTTGTTCAAAAACAGAAACAAGTGCGTCCTATCTGTGTCTGCTTTGTAAGCACTTTATTTTCATTTTGCTGTCAGACTTTCAATGCACATGATTATTCAATATGTCTTAAATACTGCAAGCAACACAGTGAATCAGGTCAGAGGCTTCCAGCTCTGTGTCTCTGACACCGCATTTGGTAAGCTTGTCATTTGCTCTGGTGGTTGGACCAGATGCTACCTCCTGATGAATATAAAAACACAACACTGCTGTTTCCTCACTGGTTGATTAGCCTCATGGAGCATATTGTTTAGAACAAAGACAGGTGAATGAAAAGAGTATAGCTTTTTTCCTTCTATTATTTACGAAAACTTTAGTTTTTGATGGCACTCAGCATATAATCCACTGGTCCAGGGTTAATGTGACTCACCCAAACGCTGGATGCACAGGGTCATTTTTTTCTATCTCATTTGTGACTGATTAAAAGAGGAGACAAAATACAATTCACTGTTTTTATCTGATCACATCAGGTAAGTTTCTGAAAGCTTAATCGCAGCACCATTTTCATCAGTTACTGCAAATATAAAAACTTGATGTCAAATAAATTTGATTGATTTAGTCTAAGTGAGCCAGACTGCAATAACCAAATGCAATCTAAATGGATATACAATACGAGTATGGACTATGAGTCTAAAACCTGACTAAAGAGAAGGCATTAGGTTGACACGGCTTGCGTAAAACAAAGATAACATCCCCTCAAGCAATGTCAGGCTTGAAGTCCAGACAAGGGTGTTACGTCCCCAGTCTAGGAGTTTTGGGTTGGAACATGATTTGAGCTCCCCTCGCTTCTCTCATCCCCAAGACGGTGGCCGAGTCAACATTCGTTTACCTCCTTGATGCACATCCTCCACCCTGCTTTTACAGCTGTTGCTGATTAAAAAAGTCACAAGGTTCAAAAGAATCCACCCCTAAATCATTACATACCATTAAGAAAGGAATGAATCCTGAGTGGATTAAGTAGAGTTGTTTATTTAATTTATTTGCACGGATCTGTGTTGATTCTGTCAGTATCCAGATTCCTGCTGGTTAATCTTCCTTCTGGCCAGAACCACACCTCTGCTCTCTCACGCCAATCACAGCAGCAGATCACCTGGTTAACCGGATACTTAGTCTCACCCCAGCCTTGCACTCACTGCCAGATTGTCTTCGGTTCTTGCCAGACTCTCCAGCACTCATAGATCACCAGTTCCTGCTACACCCTGCCTGACCTGTTTTCGTCCTTGGATCTTGCTCTCATGCCTGCCCCAGCCGTTTCACCTGCTTTCCGTCCCTGACCCTGCTCCAGCCTCAGTCCTTGGTGATCGACCTGCCTTCTGTAACTGACCCTTCTCCAGCCTCAGCCCTTGGTGATAGACTTGCCTGCAGTTGGGGCGCACCACACTGTCTCCAGAGGAGAAGGAGCGCCACCGCAGGGCTGGACTGTGGCTATACTGTGGGGGCTCTGGACATTTCGCAGCAGGGTGTCCAGTAAAAGCCAGAGCCCACCAGATGTAGAGAAGGAGCTGGTGGGTCCAGTCTGAACTGAGACTTCTCATCATCTACGTCCTATTCTTCAGGGACGTCTTTTCTTCCCAGGGGGATCCATTACCTTAGCTTTTTTGGTCGATTCTGGACGTGAATCTTATTAATGAGGACTTGGTACTTCAGTTAGGGCTGGTGAGGGAACGCCTGCCCCACTCTGGACGGACAAGTGCTGGGCAAGGTAACTCACCGGACAGGGCCGGTTCAGCTCCAGATTTCAGGAGACCATTGGGAGACGATTCAATTCACCACTAATCCTGGGACATCCTTGGCTTCGTCTCCACAACCCACATCTCGACTGGACCACGGGGGAGATTCGAGAATGGAGTGGTAACTGTCGTAAGAGGTGCATGCGACAGTGTCACTTGCAGTCCACCCTGTTCTTCCCCAAATTTGACAGAGGTCTCTGTGGAATATCATGCCCCCACATTTTTCCTATGACTGTGCGATTGACCTGTGACCAGGTACGTCTCCTCCCAAGGGGAGGCTGTACTCACTGTCTGAGCCAGAGAGGAGAGCAATGGAGGAGTATATCAATGATTCTCTGGCATCTGGGATTATTCATTCTTCCTCCTCTCTGGCCGGAGCCGGCTTCTTCTTTGTGGAGAAGATGGACGGATCACTGAGACCGTCTGCATTGACTATCGTGGGTTAAATGACATAACTATTAAGAACCGATACCCTTTGCCTTTGCTCATCTGCTTTTGAGCTTCTCCAGGGAGCCACCATATTTGGCTCTCCAGGGAGCCACCATATTTTCCAAGTTGGACTTAAGGAATGCTTACCATCTAGTACGGATCAGGGAAGGGGATGAATGGAAGACAGCGTTCAACACCCCTACTGGACACTATGAGTACCTTGTTATGCCTTTCGGTCTCTGTAACTTTGTCACTGGACTGCCTCCCTCAGCTGGAAATACTGTTATTCTGACTATTGTGGATCGCTTTGTCATTTTATTCCTCACCAAATTACCAACCGCCAAGGAAACGGCAGAACTTGTCCTGCTTCACGTTTTTCGGCTCCACGGCATTCGTGTGGATGTAGTGTTGGACAGAGGTCCCCAATTCACTTCAGTGTTTTGGAAAGAGTTCTGCAACCTCCTTGGGACCTCGGTCAGCTTGTCTTTGGGTTTTCATCCTCAGTCCAAAGGACAGACGGAGAGGATGAACCAGGAGCTTGAGACGGCACTAAGATGCATGACGTCCAGGAATCCTTCCTCCCGGCCATCTCAACTGGTGTGGATGGAGCACCCTGGTGTGCTACGCTACCCACCTCTCTCCATTCCAGTGCGCCAATGGATACCAGCCTCCCTTGTTTCCATCTCAGGAGAGGGAGATTTCCTGCCCCTCCGTTCAGGCTTTCATCTGGCGTTACCAAAGAACCTGGACCCAGGCTCGGTCAGCCCTGGGTCAGGCATCCAAACGCTATGTGTATCCACAATATCCGTGGTATTGCGGATACGCGGTATCCGCAATACCACGTGGGACAGCAGATTTGGCTGTCCACAAAGGATTTGTCACACCGAGTGGAGTCAAAGAAGCTAGCTCCTAAGTTTGTCGGCCCTTTTAAGATTTACAAAATAGTCAACCCTGCTGCTGTCCGTCTTTGTCTTCCCACATCATGAAAATCCACCCAACCTTTCATGTATCCCGTGTCAAACCCGTACAGCATAGTCCTCTGGCACCTGCAATTACTCCTCCACCTGTTCCACGGCTCAACAACAGAGGTCCAGCTTACACAGTGCAACGCTTGATCCAGTCTCAACGTCGGGGTAGAGGGCTCCAGTACCTGGTGAACTGGGAGGGTTATGGTCCTGAAGAGCAGTCTTGGGTACCTGCTTGCCACATTTTGGATCCGTCCTTGATTGCTGACTTCCATAGACTTCACCCCGATCAACCTTGTCGTGTTCGAGCCACTAGGGGACCTTCTGGTGGGCTCTCCTTCCACCAGCCTCCCACCACCCACCCGTCTGAGGAAGCCCTCCACGAACCTCCCACCGCCCGCCCATCTGAGGAGACTCTCCACCAACCTCCCACCTCCCACCCCTCTGAGGAGACTCTCCACCAACTGCCCATCTTTTCCTCGTCGGAGGAGATGGAGTGGTCATCTGAGGATGAGTTGTAGCTTTGGAGGATGTCGAGGGCAATCCCTGGGTGGTGTGTGTACTGTGTATATATATATATATATATATATACTGTATATATATATATATACATATGTATATATATATATAGATATATATAAATATATATGAGGGAGTGAGGGAGTGACTGATGTGTGTTCCCTGTGATGGCCTGGTAATCTTTGAAGGGCGTATTCTCTGCTTTTGCCCTATAGTATGTGAGCTGGCTACACGCACTACCAGACCGTTAGGACATCAATGCATAAAAAGCAAATAAATGGAGGGAGAGGCTGGATGAACGGATCTTTTGACATATCTGAAAGTACTGTAGCATTTGCAGAAAGAGCTCATTTTCATTTATTTACACACTTAATGGCTCAGTGGAAGTCTGAATGAAGAACCGCTAAATTAGATAGAAGAGTCATCAGTGGTTAAGCCCCCCCATCACTTGATTGAGCAAACATAATCTAGGTTAATGTTGTGCGGACCATCCTCCTCCTACGCACACACACACACACACACACACAAACACACACACACACACGTGCACATGTGCACATACTGTGCGTACAATAGGCCACACACCCACTATCTGGAGCTGTCTGATGAGGATTAGTGATTGAAAGGACTAGCCGTGGGAACCTCTTCTTCTCTCTGTTTTTTCATGTTGAAATCAGGTCTCTAGAGGGAAATGACATCAGCACAGTTCAAAGATTGATTGGTTTTGAAACAGCGGATGTTCAGCTCAGGGATATGCAGCAGGTTGTTCGCTTAGATACCACATGCCAGAGGTGCATAGCACTCAGTGCAACATCATGCAAGCTGTGTGTGTTAGCGCGTGCATGTAAGATAATGTGAGTAGCAAAGTTAATCTTTGAGTAGAGGATAAGAAAATAATAATAAAATATCTCAAGTTTAGTTAAATGTTCTGTTCTTTGTTCTTTGTCCAGTTAATACACTATGCTCTTCTTAAACAACGTATGAACAGTAAATGTATGAACATACGAAACCATGGAGAACATGGTTTCGTATGTTCATACATTTCATATGTAAAATGTCTATGTTTATATGTAAAATGTCTATGTAAAAATTTTCTTTGGCTTTGTTTGCTAGAAAGGCTCATGGCAATGTTGTATTGTTTCAAATCGTTTTTACAGTCATTGCTACTTTCCAAGTCGCAGGAAAAATAAATGGAAAATGAAATCACCAGTGAAAAAACAGTGGAAAATTGACCACTGGCGAGAACTAGTTGCTTGTTCACCGCTCAAGACTTAGAAACAATACTTTTCTCATCTTTAGTTCATTTGGCTTTCCTTTTACACATAAATATATGTAAACAACTTATCATATATAATTGCAAAACATGTGTATCTATAAAAAACAAATGCATAATGTATGAAATGTGTGTATGAAAAATGTATATGTATAATATAAAATAAATGTACAATCTTAAATCTAAATGTCAACTTTTAATATTAAATATTGATTTAATTGTATGTCATTTGCGCCCAGTGCTCTTTAGCAGTTAGTTCAGCTCGGGTGGCTCTGTGCACACTGCTGCTTCTGGTGGGAGAGATGTAGCAGTTATTGCAGGTGGGTAGGTAAAAAAGAGTCTGTGTTACACTTGGGTTCTTGGCCCGGACATGATAATGGCAGGTTATTAAGCATTGTCTTACATACATATGGCCATGGCAAATCCATATCCAGATAAATGACTACAGAGCATGTCTTGACATGACATTTTTGTTGTTCTAAAGAAACCACATACACACACCACATACTGTACTTAATCACCAAATCCCAGTAAAACAGTGCAAACCACAATAACCATTTTACTCTACTACTTGTTGTAATCTCTTACTTTTGTATATATGTATACCAGCATTTATCATTTGAAATGACTTTTTTATTTCATGTTTATCTTCAGTCTTCTTATCTTATCTTAGAACCCACCTTAATTCTGCGGCACCCTAGTGCCTTCTGCTTCTGTCATCTGTGTGTGTCCTTCACCTTCATGTGTTACTTTGACACACGGGTCTAAGTATATACTTGTTTGTTTTTCTTTGTTTCTATCTTTCTTTTTTTATCTCAGACCATCCAATTCAGTCCTGATGAAAATTCTTAAAAATTAAAATTTTCTTTAGGATTTGACAATTTTAAATGCCATTTCAATAAATTGTTGTTGTTTTTTTAATGGCTCCCCCAAAAGGACATGAGAGTTAATCCCATTATGACTAGAACATATTGATAGCCTCACTATGGTCCACTGTAGCAGAAACATTGCAAGCATGGCTTTGTGGAGATTCATTAACACTGTATTGTTGCTTTAGGGGCTGTTTGCCATATGAGCTTTTCCTGGAGAGAAGTTCTGCTGTGCAGAACATCCAGAGTGTGTTGTCAAAGTGGGGATGCCAGGTTGGTTGTTACTCCGTTGAGAACATTTACATTTATATTTTACATTTACTGATTTGACAGACGCTTTCATCCAAAGAGACTTACAGTTGAGGGACGATATAAGTGCTTACAGTGCGACAAGAGGCGATAGTTGGGGTAGATAAGTCAGATAGGAGAGATACAATAGAAGGGAAGGACAGATTTTTTTGTTTTTTGTATTAGAGGGGGAAGAGTACTGTTTAAGAAAGGAGGTGCTCTTGGAAGAGGAAAGTCTTCAAGAGATTCTTGAAGATGGGTAGGGAGATTCCCATTCTGATGGTGTTTGAGTTTTTTCTACCACCTAGGGACCACAAAGGCAAATAGTCTGGACTGAGATTGCATTGTGCACAGGGATAGCGTTGCAAGACAATGTCTTGGGAGGAGCGTAGTGCTCGAAAGGGCGCATAAGGCTGGATGAAGGAGTTCAGGTAAGAGGAAGTGGACCCAGAGGTCACTCTGTACGCTCACAAGTGACAAGTGACTTGAATTTGATTCGGGCTGCTACTGGTAACCAGTGGAGGTCTATCAGAAGCGGTGTCACGTGAGCCCTTTTTGATTGGTTGAAGATGAGGTGGGCACCAGCATTCTGCACCATCTGTAGAGGTTTTGTGGTACACAAGGGAAGGTCAGCCAGAAGAGAATTGAAGTAATTGAGGCGGGAGGTGATCATTGCCTGAACCAGGAGTTGTGTCGCAAATTGAGTCAGGAACGGTCTGATTTTAAGAATGTTGCAAAGAGCGAAGCGACATGCCCTGGAGACCACTGCAATGTGCTCTGCGAAGGAGAGCTGGTCGTCGATCATGACACCCAAGTTCCGTGCGGTTCGAACTGGGCAGAGGAAAGAAGAGCCAATTTGTATGTCAATGTTGTGGAGGACTGGTTGGTTGGCAGGAATTACTAAGACTTCAGTTTTAGAGAGGTTCAGTTGGAGATGGTGATCCATCATCCACTGTGATATGTCAGAGACAAGCGGAGATCCGCCCTGACACAGTAGGGTCGTCAGGAGGGAAAGACAGGTAGAGCTGGGTGTCATCCGCATAGCAATGACAAGAGAGGCCATGCTTGGCCCAGGGAGGTGGAGTATGCCGCAAAGAGGAGGGGGGCCCAGCACTGACCCTTGGGGTACCTGCGTGGGGAGCGGATGGGAGGAGGAGGTGTGCCCTTGCCAGGAAACTTTGAAGGAATGCCCAATTAGATATGAGCTAAATGAGGAGAGTACATTGCCGGAGATGCCCAATTCAGAGAGTATAGATAGCAGGATGTGATGGTTCACTGTGTCAAAAGCGGCTGATAGGTCTAAGAGCATGAGAACTGAGGATTGTCCTGCAGACCTAGCAGCCCTCAGAGCTTCTGTCACAGACAACAGAGCCGTTTCAGTGGAGTGGCCACTCTTAAAACCTGACTGATACGGGTCAAGGAGGGTGTTGTGCATGAGGAAGCGAGAGACCTGATTGAAGACAGCCCTTTCAATGGTTTTTGAAAGGAAGGGAAGAAGAGAAATCAGCCGATAGTTCTTGACCTGGATCAAGTGAGGGTTTCTTGAGCAGGGACACCACCTGACCTGTTTGAAGGAGTCAGGGAAAATTCCAGAGGCTAATGAGGAATTGACGTGTGATGGCTGGTATAATGGTGGGGGCAATGTTTTGCAGGAGATTTGTGGGAATAGGGTCCAGAGCACAAGTGGTAGCATGGCTGTGGGTCAGGAGTGCTGACACCTCAGTCTCAGAAAGAGTCTCAGAGAGAGTCTCTCTCTGAGTCTCTCTCTTACAGTAGGTAGGCAAGACACATCCTTGATCTCCCTCAGAAAACTGACATATATATATATTTGATGTTTTTCAGCACACAAGTGTTTGTCCCAAACTGTCTAACTCTTCATTAACTGCCTTGAAGCCTGCAATCCATGCATACAGTAGATCCCAGTTACAAAGAAAGGGAAAAGAAAGAGTACTAAATCTGTCGCTGACACCTTTGGTCGCCACAATCCTTTCATGCATTTGTTGCTAACTATACTAGCTGTTCTTAAATCCAAGCTTCCACTGGAACTTTTCAAACGTTAATGTTATGTTCATATTTCCACCATAGAACCACCCACTTCCTTTCTCCATCTCCTGAGGATTTTTCGATCCACTTTGAGAAGATAGCGTGGAGACTGTTTCAATGTTCTAGGCTCTGGTTGAACTGCTCACTGCCTCCTCCTTTGACTTTACTTATCATTCAATAGATTGGAAGAAAAAGCAAGGCTCTGCTTATTTCCCCCAGCATGGTTTCTCTCTGTTCGCTCAGCCCTGTGTGCTCCTCAGATAGATGCCTGTGATGCTCCCACTGTTCCCTGCTTGGTGCCAAATACACTGGTCCAACAAGGCAGGCACAAGCTGTGATACAGCATCCCACAGAATGTCAGGGAGTAATTAAAATAAAAATAAAATTCCTCAAACAGGAATGTTGTAAAACATTCTGTTAATTTGTCTGTCTCATTTCATGGGCTAATGCGACTGATGACCACAGTTTGGTTGACGTTTCAGAGTTTTCAGGTCATTCTACCTTTGATGTGTTACACTTTTTATATTACTATATAAACACAAATCATATTAATATCAATGGAGGGAAATGTCTCCCACAGCCATCCCAAATCCTGGGATACACAAAAAAAAGAGAAACAGGAAAGTAAAGTTCCTCCTATGGCCACTTCAGTCAATTGCCATACAGTCCAATATTTAAATATCCAACTTCACTGGAGGAATAAACACCTCAACATTCTGGTGTGGTTATTTTTCTCATTTATAATAACTGGAGCAGATAGCATTTACTGTACGTGTGCTGACGAAAGGTCATGATGGCAAGCAACTCAGTGTGCTTCAGCAGCTCCTCACAAAAACACATGAGTGTTGTCACAGAGGCAATGGCCACTGCTTTATATGTTTTCTGTAAGGTGAAGGAATCCATAAAGTCCTGTAAAAACTAAACCAGAAAGTAATCTTTTTAATCAATAAGTGCTCTCCAGTTTAGGTCTTGTTTCTTTCGTCCATGATATTGATTTTTCAAGTGCACATTCAATTACTCACACAGGCTCTTGCTTACATCTGAATTCCAACAAAGAAAAAAAGCTTCCGAGAAAGAGCAACTCCCAGACAATGCATGTAAGCTCTGTTCAATCCTAGCTTGTCACTTCAAAATGATTCAAGAAGGGAAATGTGAGGAAAACAGAGGAGGGAGGGGTAAGGGGAAACTGGAACTGGGACACAAAAAACAACAGATCTAGACAAATATGCCATTAGAAAGAGAAATCTCTTAGAAACAGCATTTGCTATTTATCTGTTTTGAGTCAACTAGCCAGTATCAAGCAAAGGGCAGAGGATCTGGGAAAGCCTCACTTGCAGTGCAACCTATTGATCACTCTTGTTGGCACGTCCCCGGGCTGAGCTTAGATGACCAGTTTAGGCAGAGCGAGAGGACACGAGCAGGGAGATGGAGCGTTTACCGATGGCAGACAGTGAATCACCAGGGAAAATGTGACAACTGCTATGACGTGCAAATACATTGGTAAGCAGCCAGTGGAATCCAGAGCTATGGGGCATGCTGAGCACAGGAGAGGAGGAAGAGAGTGTCTCTTCTGATCCACAGGCAGGCAACACCACTGCAGCCTGACAGACATTTACAGAATGTACCAGCGAACAGATAGATGCGGAAGAGAGGCTTTCCCATGTGGCGTGGCACATCTGCTGTCAGCCTCATTAGTGTTAATGAAACGTGTGTGCCACAGCATTTGTGACGCTCTCTGATATATTAATATATTTTCAGATGCAGCCAGAGGATAGTAACTGGCTCTGCGTTTTCTTGTCTTTTTTTCTTTTATAATTTAGCACAGATTTAATGATATTGCCTACTTCCCTAGTTTGGGATACTGACAGTGAAGAGACATAGGCTTTAGGTGTGTTAAAAACTTGTTAACAGACATAAATGTTTCAGTGTGTTTTCTGATTACTGTATGTGCACTTTGATGTTCCGTCATTGTTTAGAACAGCCCTCAAATCCTGATGGAGGTAATTTCATCTCAAAATAAACATACCTGTACACAAAAGAAAACACGCGCAGACATATTTGTCATTACCTTCTAAATAGCATGCTGTAACATGCTGATATTGATATATAAGATATCTTTTATCTTATAAAAGATGTAGGATTAAAAAAAAGTCAGAAGTCACTCAGAGACAAGATGAGACTCAAGAAAAATATCCCTGAATAGACTCTCCGAACTCTCCTTCTGGTCATAACAGAAAAACTTGTGTGAACTGGCTTACTGCATGATTTTCAAACATTTCACACTTAAATCACATTCATGTGACAGCAGTAGTGCTAGCTTCATAAGCTCTGTAGTTTATTGTAACTACTTTGTCTATCACATTAACATCTTCAATTTTCAGTTGGATCACAAAGAGTTTTCTAAAATGTCATTTTCCACCACACAATGTGCTTATTTCTTCCTGTGGTGTTGAGCTATAGTTTTATAACTCCAAGGCAGGAGGGGATAGACTCCAGCATAGTGAGGGCTAATCATCAGATAATAACCGAGTCCACTCTGAAATTATATTGCCATCATTTTCCAGTAATGGGTATAATATTGGTGCCTGGTTGATCGCCATATCTCCTGGATAGAGGCTGTGCACTTGTGGGACACTGTGACCTCTATGCAATCGAATCAGCCTCAATAAAACCACAACATAAAGGAAAATGGCATGTCTCTTGAATTCCATCTTTTTCAATAGATTTACTGAATTCAAGATGTGTGCTGTGTTGACGTGTGATGTGAAAAAAATAAAATAAAAGACATACAGGACCAGACTGCCTCACTCCATATATATATATATATATATATATATATATATATATGTAGAGAGAGAGAGAGACAGAGAGAGAGAGAGAGAGAGAGAGAGAGAGAGACGTTTTTTCCCCAACTCTTCTCTGTGTCATATGTGTTATGTGTAGTCGCTGCAATTATTTGGTCATTGCACCAGTTGGGAAGGAGAGTCAAGACCAGGAAATGAGAGCTGCTTCTTGTTTCCCAAAAGCATATTTGAAGGATAAACCTATAGAAGTGTGTACGTTACAGAATTACAGCTCTGCTTTCTCTGTTTATTCTGAGAATTTGACTGTCTCTCCTCTCTTACTTTGTCTCTTGCACATTATTCTCAAGTGCAAGCAGGCTCCTGTATATTTAGGCAACTGTAAAGGCAAGAAAAGAAGCACCGGATAAAATTGGAAAATTAGATTGTTGAATGCAGCTCTGGTTTGGACTTTGTGAAAACAAAGCAAAAAATAGATATCACCACCGCATATCTGCTGTGGTATCTCCTGACTTGTGAGAGAAAAAAATATCTTGTTGATATGAGGCTGCTCCTATATCCACCAACTCGTTACAGATCTTGGCTAGCGTGCAGTGGAGGCAGCATACAAAGGGTCCAGGTGTTAATTCACATTAAATGTTATCTAGGGACACTCAACAGATACAGCAGCTCTAACTCAACTAACTTAAATGAACAGAAAATCAACAAATCCAAGCTGAGCATCACTTGGCAGATTGCCGCAACGAAAAACCTTGAGCAGAACTACACTCAGAGTGGCCAGTAGCCATCATAGAAAGAGAGACAGGAGTAGCGAGGGAGAGTAAAGAAGAATATCAAGAAGAAAATCAAGTGATAATACTTTGACGTTGCCATTTCTGAATAAATATAGGAATTTCGGTGCAATGTTAAACATCATTTACCTTCTGGATATTTTTTTCTTTTTTGCTTGACTCCAAACACGGATACCATGGTAGATGTTAAAAATATTTATGCAAAATCTTAGTGGTGTATAGCAAATATAAGCTTTCTAAAATAGTTTTCACCACATTAACAGGGCAGAAAAATGCACACACTTTCATACACCCACATACACCAATGCTGACACACACACCCTCATAAATTAATGCATGTGTACATGTGTGTATTATACTGTACACAACCTTCCTGCTCATACTTCAGGATGCAATGATTCGGTTCATTCCAAATACCAAGAGTACAATCTGACATTTTTTCACATTCCCTCTGCTGAAAATCTAATCAGAGAGACTCATCATGAAGGCCGTTCTTTGAAGGGGCATCCACATTGGTGTAATATGATGCAGGCTAGGTCTGAATATGGTGCTAGCTCTTCCACAGTGAGGTCTTTGTTGTTATATAAATAACTTCATAACTTTAGGATTTTTACTGAGATGATCCTAATTTTTGACTTGCAAAGTTTATTGCAAATATGAATTAGATTGAATAATGTCCAAAAGCATAAATTATATTTTCCATTTTGTCCACAAAAGCACATACAGATATGGTTTTCATAAAGCAAACTAAATAATAGATAATATGAAAAGTATGAAACAAGTCAATGCAAAAAGCACCACTATAATTATGATCCTATCAGGTGTAGCACTCACTGTCTGTGTGCTAATGGCAGCATTACTCTAGAAAGTTTGTGCGCCGGACAACCTCTGGCCCTGAGACAGGTGTTTCTGTATCTGAGGAATTTGAAAAGGGAGTGAGAGGACAGTGATGAATCACTGATCACTTCATTCACCTCGTGTTTTGGAGCAAGGGAGATTGTGCAGCTCAGTCCAACTGCTTTCTCTCTCCTGGGTGGAGAAGTTGCCATAAAACACTGTAACTGAGCAAGTTAGAAAACTCATCACCGCAATGCCACTGAAGTGCTTTTTTTCTCACCTGCACACTCGAAACTTTTTAGCTACCACATTATGGATAGTCTCGAGTGTCTTAAAACATTCAGGTTGGAGTCCATGTCCCGTCTGTTACGAAACGTAAAAATTTGTATTCTGTCCTGTCCAGTCGCTGGTGAGCAGCTGAAGAACAACCGGCACTGCCTCTGAAGATCTGTTACGCAGGAGAGCAGAGCAAATTATATATGAGGAACAACTGCACACAAAGTCAATGGGACAAACACAAGCAGATTCAAGCTAAAGACCTGTTCTCAGGAGATTAAAATTTTGTGCAGTGTGCATATCCTGATACACTACTCAACACACTCACCCACATAGTTGGTCTGTAAGTTACCAGCTGGTGACAGCTGGTATCTGTACAATGGCCACATTGGATTTTTGGGGCTCAGTAAACACAGACTTGAATACACAGTGCAGCCATTCAATGTGGGATTTAGTTTGACCAAAACTAACCAGTTGCCTGGTTATTTGGCAATTTATTTGGCTGTATAAGTATTTTTATTTATTTATTTACGTGCTGCAGGTGCAGAAATGGGAAAATGTACTATAATGTATTTGAACAGTCAAAAGCAGCTCTTGTACAAACATGAATGTACAGTATAGTCACAATGAAAGATATCACACCAAGAAAATGATAGAGCATGGGCACTTATCCACAACACTTTCCTGAGTTTTTAGACTGTAAGCTTATTTTAGACATAATTCCTTCACACAATCCTTTCATGGTATGAAAATTGATTCACAAAGACATTGTGCTCATTTCACAAAAGATATTCTGATGCTGCCTCTGCTGATTGGTTAAATGACTTTCCACTTTAAGTTAAAAGGAAAGGATGCAATGTGACCAATATGAAACATCACTTGTCCTTGTCTCTTTGAGACTTGATTTCCCTCCAAGTTCCTCAAAGTTACAAGACAATTTGCAGACACCATGGCCACACAAGCACAAACACACAGACACACACATGCCTGGTGCATTCCTAAAGCTGTATATTATTTGTTCAGTGAGTGGGAACGGGAGGACCAGTTGGTCGTGTTGCTAATTTTAGACTTTCCTGAAGTCTCACTTCATCAAAGCACATGGATCAAAGCAACCAGCTGTCTAATTCACCTTTTGGAATACATTGCCTCTTCATGACTCCATTCAGAAGTTGTTGACACGATAAGGTAAGTGTTGAAAAACGGAAGTTGAATAGATTTGTTGAGTACTTTCTTAAAAATCCCATTTCCTTTTAGGTTGCATTATGGCTGAGTGGGAGAAACTGTTAGTCCACTGCTTCGCTTGAGCACTGTCTGTTAAACACAGTATAGATGCTGAGTGTTCTCAGCGCAGCGGGACTGGCTGACCTTGAAGCTCAAATGCTCAGGCTGACAGTGAAGATGCCTATAATCATATGGATTTGTGCTAGGCCCTGCAGTCTTATTAGAATGTGTGATCATTTCCGGCTAAGAGCGGCAGCTGCTGCCTCATAACTTTGAGCTTGAGTTCCCAAGTGGTTAATCAGATATCATGCTCAAACATTCAACCCTGAAGTGATCTATATAGAACATGTGACAACAGCCCTGACAATTGACATAGGGAGTGCACAGCCTATTATATACATGAGTTCACTCTGAATTTGAGGTGCAAATGCGTCAGGTCATTTAATCTATTTTTTCTTCCCCAAATAGCATTCATTTAAAAGCATGAGGTGTCGTATTCAATACCTTACTGAATAGCAAGTAGATACTTTATGTTTTGCATGACCGGTGCTTCAATGTCAGATCAATATTAACACTAAGTGCACTCCTATGTAACATTCAGAGTACATGTCCTACTATCCATTCTTAATTTTATCAATTATTGTACTTGGTGTTAGTATCTAACCATCTATCCATCCTTTCATCATCTTTCCTACTTTAGACTAGGTTTTGTCAGGGGCATAGTACCAAATTCTGGGCCCTGTGTGCAATCAGCTCAACCTACCAGTAGAATGAAGAAAAACAGGACTTTGTGTCTACTCGAATCTATAAAATACTATAAAAATCCCTTCTTGATATAACCTTAAGTCATTACAGCATTACTGGCTTTGTGATTTGTTGTTGTAACACATCCTGTATAGCTGTTTACATCAACACTGCCCTCATAATGTTGTAGATTCCCTTGGCTGTGGATAATAATTGCTCTGGATGAGGAGCATTCCAACTGTCACTGAACTCTTTCACCATAAGAAACTGCTGCACGCTTTTAGCGGAGAATAGAAATCTAATGGTCTTTACTTGTAATTTTTGGGGGTGCACAGGATAATGTGAATGACAAGAATGATTGGAGGACTGCATGTATCTTGCATTTTGATTTGTAATGTTACAGTAATATTTTTAGTTCTCTGGTGGTTTTCTAATGAGCTAAACAGTCTCATCTGTATATTTTTGTGTTCAATTAGACATTTTTAAAACAGTTCTAATAATATCCCCGGCCTGTATTATACAGCCTTTATTTAACTCTGGTATAATTAAAAGTGTGAGTCGAGACAGAAACGCCACTCAACTAATGTAGATTTCAAGGTTTATGTACTAGTACTAATAAATGTTTAGGATTAATGACGTACAGTGTCATATTAATTAAACATATATTTCATGGTTATACATATTTCTTTGACTATTTACCGGAAAGAGGTTTTCTTAAACCTGATGAAAAGTATTACCTGGACATGAACTACATTACAATTGCAATTGCAATACACACTCATGTGTTCCGCCATTTTGCTTTGTAGTTTCTAATTTGCCTGAGTCAGAAGGGAGGGGAGAGGAATATACCTTTTTATACCAGAAGTTTCCTCCTGGTTTTTGACTATGTTGCTTGTCAGAAGGTCTTGTATTAGGCTGTTGCCTCCATGTTGATAGCCCCTTCCTAGAGCAACTTTGCTTCCCTAAGGGTCTATGGAGGTGGGGCTCAAGGGGTCTGTTCCAGGTCCCCCACAGGATCAACAGATTGAGTTTCAGGCCTTTCAGTCTATTTTTGCAACTGTGGCAAGCCCTCAAAGGTGGGAAATGGCGAATCTTCAAAGCCCCGCCCTTCAAAAAGTATGGCTCTGATGAGGACCAAACCAACACATATCTGCTCGTCCAGCCCCCCCCCCCCTTCAACGTACTAAAATTTCTGATTCACAGCACCTTTAGAAAGAGATCTGCTCTGGAATGGCCTGCTGAATCTGATGGTATAGTTGGCTATAGCTTATAGAGCACCTGATTTGTGAAAATGGCCAGCAAATGTTTTTTTTTTAAGAGGCTAAAATTTTGCTCATTTTTGATGAATGAACATATATGTAATGGTTACATGTCCATCGTGATGGATTCCTTAAGGCTGATGTCCGTGCATTGGTTGATTTGTCTGTTTTTTAATCAACATTTTTCTATATGAATTGCTTATAAGCTTTCACCCTGGGCTTTGGTGGGGGGTTTTTTCAAAGTCATAATGCATATAATGTAAATGATATTGGTCTGCAATAACCAGCATTGAGCGCCCCAGTCATGTGACCAGGGCACTGTGACAAAAGATTCGTAGGAAATACTACAAAATTTGGAGGTCTAGATTTCATTTTTTTTTGTACGAAAGCAGGTGAGAACAGGTTGACAGAACTATCAAAAAAGCAAAGGGTAGCTACTTTGAGAAATCTAAAATAAGACATATTTAGAGTTATTTCACACGTTTTTGTGAAAGTACATAAGTACATAATTCCATAGGTATTCATTAATAGTTTTGATGCCTTCAGTGAGAAGTAGATAGTCATGAAAATAAAGAAAAGTCATTAAAGTAGAAGTTTGTCCAAAATTTTGGTCTGTACTGCACGTAGGTTGGGACACACTCTTCAACTGATTTATTGCCCCAGAATATTGAACTCGCATGAATTTTCTACGTTTATTGAGATAAAAAAAAGAAAAAAATTACCCCACCCCCACCCCCCTGAATACACCCTGAACAGGCCACCAGCTACTTGATGTTTGTAATTTAAGATTTAATTCAACTGTAATTTCAAATTTAATATGACTTCACTGAATATGTTTATTTGATTCTTGACTCTCAATTCCATTATTTTATTTCATGATGTCTACATTGTGACTAACATGTTATGTTTGTTTCCCTCCTCTCCAAGCCTCCGCACTGAAGTTGTAAAGTAGTGCAGCCAATAATATAAAAAAATGCCCCCCAGAGGCAGCATTTAATGCCGGATGAAAAGTCTGAAAACACTGCAACAGGCCATATTTGTTTGTCTGTTGTTGATCTGTGTAATGCTTAATGTCATAATTTCCAAAAACCTAATTGCTGCTCCTTGGGGAAGATGAAAAAGTGGAAAATACACACAATACCTGCTATTGAGATTCCTCCACAGTATTCATTGCTTGTATTACATAATGTGAGTCAGGACATATGTAAATGTGGAATTCTTGACAGGTTTGGGAGACTTAAGCTTCAGAGTGAGAAGCGTTGTCTTCCATGCCAGGACAGAAAATCAGTTTGCTGTCTTCATCAAGGTTTTTAGAAAAACCTGTGCTGACATTTTTATCTCTGTCACATTGTATAGTTTGAGTTGCTACAAGATCAGGAACTCTGACGTCAGAAGAGTTGGCAGGATAATCTCAGTTATTATGTGTGAAAGACCATCTTCACGTAATCTTCCGCTGCAACTGGAATACAATCAGTCAGATTCACGCCTGTGTGGGACAATGAGTGATGCATTCAAATTGGTCAGGATGCTACACCGGTAATTCTGTGGACTCAAGCCGTTCATAAAGAGACAGGCATGTCATGGAGACCTGCATATGTCAGCAGGGCTTCAGTCTGAATTCTAGCCAGGTTTTCCAATATTTTTAGAACATACATAACACAAAATCTTCACACATAAACGTTGCCTTAAACAGCAAGTTAAAAATAATAATATATGAAGGGAATAATTGGACAACAGTCGTCACTGATTTATTCTCGAGACAAATTAACATAATAGCTTAAATCAAATGCATTCGGTTAGGAACACTTATTTAATGGAAGTTTTTCAGAGTTAATTTTGTAAGAAAATAAGTTGTTTCTTGTTAAGGCAAAACTGTGGGTTTACGTAAATGACAAAGTAAGCAGCATAAAGGGATCATGAAGGCAAAAAAAATCAACAGAAAAGAAGCAGAAGCTTCTAATGTGCTTTTACATTAACAAATCATATCAAACTAAGCCTGGGTGAAAAGAAATTGAGAGAAAGGGTGGTTCACCAAAAAGCTACTCTGCACTGCAAAGGAAGACGAATATATTTAGAAAGACAATCTGGAGTGCACTTAATAAGACTAAATTAGTCTAAAGCAGCTTCACTTGCATCTATGAATCAATGTAAAATTGAAGAAGTGAAGATTTATTCACAGACAACAGAAACAATACAAGGGCAACACGAGGCCACTCAGTGATTATAGAATATCAAGTATATCAAGAAGTCATGTGCTACCACAGTTCATTTCAAACTGTAGCAATACAGAAAAGATCTGACCCTGCAGACTTTTGTGTCTCGGATACTTTTGTTTTTAGTCTTTGTATAGTTTCTAGTCTGCTGTCACTTTCCCAGACATAAGTGGCATCCTATTCCCGTCTGAATCACCTCAGAGCCAGGTTTGGGTGAGGCAGTTATTCATTCACACCTAAAACTCCAGCTGAGTGAGCACAGTGACAACACTTCTTAAATCAGTCTACTCATGAGCACCTGCATACAAAGATGTACCAAATGTACGGCACTGTTTTGTTGGGATTTTTTTTCATTCAGATGTTTTGGAAATAAAATGAAAACACAAATCACTCCAAGTACAAAACTGAAAAAAATCTCTAAAATGATAAATGACACACATTGCGTTACTATTTTTGTTTGCCCTACCTTCCATTCTCCCTGACCTTGCAAAAGCAGTTTAGCATCTTTCAGTTCAGTATTTTTAGTTTGCAAGCCATGACGTTTATTCATGGTTTGCTCAATGTTTCTGTGTATTATTCACAGAAGGTGAATCTGTGAGCTGAAAGAGCTGTAGAAACACAATATTTACAGTTTTTTCATTGCCAAACTGCTCTGACTCAGTCACTTTCCTCAGATGTCCTGCATCTAAACACAGCTAAAAATAAAAAAAAAATGGAATATGGAATTTTCATGCTTCAATTGGATATAGACTGGATGTTTGTGTGCAGCTGCTCAAGGTTAAGCGTATTGTGTCAGAGATATGCTTTGTTGAGATGATCTTTTACCCCTCTTGTTTATTTCATCTGTGATAAGACGATGAACCCCATTCACACATCATTGCTGGGTCTGAGAAAATAAAATGCAAAAAAATGTGATTTCTGAGTTGCAAAAATTATGTGCAAGGTTATTGAGGAGAAGTCTTTATTTACCCAACAGGACGCAGAAGTGAAGGTCTTTGAGGAAAGCCTGCTTTTACAGGGAAAATCCAGTTAGATCTCAATTTCATTGGGGTTGTTTTCACATAAAAGACAGTAACATGTCTTTGTCATGGTGTAGTGGTTCACGAAGTCGACAACTTATTCCTGCCTGTGGGCATTAACTTTTCCAAATGATATATTGTGAGGGGAATGTGCCAAGGCTCATTTCGAGCTTTGTTTTACCTTTTACGGGAAGATGATTGGAGCAGTGAGGGGCTGGAATGACAACTGGAGATGGGCATTAGGCTGGACTTGTAAGGCACCGGCTGGAGGACCCAAGAGCACACTCACACGATTGAGTAGATGAGACAATGGGTTTATTCAAAGTACAACAGAAAATTACCTGGGACCCAAGGTCGCCGCAGGGAATCAGTACAAAAGCACAACTGTCTAAACTGAACAAAAATGAGCCAGGGACCCCTATGGTCTCCGCAGGATAACTATACTAAACAGAAAACAAAAGACAACCTGGGCCCCTCTGGTCACCACAGATGCTAACTAACAAAACTCTAATAATGACTAGAAACAAAAGACAAGGTTTTTAGGGAAGAATTAAACAAAAACCCAACTGACTGACTAGAAAACAGAACTAAGCTAACACTAAACTAGAAAGTAACAAAATAACCAAATAACCTAGACAAAAGGAACAGGAACAGGATCAACACAACAAGATGGGCAGACAGAAAAACAGAGACTTTCTGGTGATATCACTTGTTCAACACACTTCAGGGACTTACATATGGATACATGCTGATGCCAAGAACTTACTGATACCAGTACAATTATTCCCTTGTTCAACACATCCAAACACATACACACACACACACACACACACACACACACACGCACGCACAAAGAGAAACAATCACACTATTGGCCACTCAATGGAGAAACTCTTGACCGGTGCAACAGAGGTTACTCATGGTTTTGATGCTTTGTTCCTGGTCTGCAGTGTTCATTTTATTTATAGATGAAGATGCTTAATAGTTTTTAACACTTAGTTTGATCACTTCAATTTTTTATATTTTCAAGTCAATGAAAATAACAATGATTTTAATTACATTTCAGTGAATTTAGTCATTATGTTCAGTCAAAATAATTAATGTTAATATAAATTAATATTTTTTTCAGTTTTATGCTCAGTGCAACTGCAAGAAAATATTCAACCTCCTTTGCTCCTCATTTTAGAGGAGTGATTTTGAACAGAATTGGTTAAAAAAATCCATCCACCGATCCATTATTTTACCAGATTTGTACCCTGTGGTGTTATGTGGCTCTGCTGGTGCAGATCCTGTTGCACACATAAATAAATGAATATTAATAAATAATAATTAAGGCATGGAATACAACCAGGACAGGTTCTTGGCCCATCACAGGACACATACACCAGTGCCACTCACACTCAGAGTCTCAGAGCCTTGGAGGTCAATTTTCATAGCCCTGCCCACAGACACACACACACACACACACACACACACACACACACACACACAAAGCCTCCACCTGGCTCCACTCACCCTCTGATGTTTCTGTTTTCTTGTGTTGATGTGGAGGACAGATTCTGGTCCTGGGGCCCATTTCACAAAGCACGTTTTGAAAACTCAGAGTATGTTAAGCCTGAAGTGAAGGATACTCTGGGTTTTCCATAACAGAGAGTGAGGTAACTTAAGCTCGAAGTCAGTTAGTATGGCAACTGAACCTAACCTGTTTCGGAGCAAGCTTTCTTCAAGAAACCTTGAGTTTCTAGCCATCTCCTCCCCACACGCACCGTGCACATTTTAATTTATTCATTCGACCAGTCCGCATAGGTTTTTGATGATCCTGTGGACAAAAAGGCAATATGACTTTGGAGTTGTACATTGCACAACATTTTCAGGTTCCACATAGATGTTTTATCTTTTCCTGGCAATTTTCTTTTTTGAGCAGTACCGTTTTACTTCACAGTCCATTAGACACATCCATAACCTCATCCATCCTCATATCACCAGCATCACCCGCCGTGGACATGCACTTTCATCGGAGCAGATTTTTTGTGTTGCGTTACCTTTTTTTGTGAATGGTAGTAAGGCCACTGTATGCAGTGGTTCTAAAGCATGAGTTTCACAATATTGGAGGAAAATTATGTAGAAATCAGTTACAATGTATTATAACAACTCATATGTGTGTTGGTTTCATAGATGGAACAAATTAGCACCACTACCCCGTCACAAAATGAGGTACTTTTTCAAAGATTATGAAATGAGCATAATATATCTCCTTTAAATAAAGGAGCAAATTAAGAGTCATTTAGTAGTATCTGGTGCAGTTACCTCAAAATAGGTTTCAGGATTGCATTCAAAAGCAATGAGCTCAGTCTGACCTTGTCAGTATCAGTCGTAAATTCTGATGAAGAGAAATGCTAATGATGTCAATCTGAATGAATGACTTGCACTCCATGAGTCAAGCAACATAAGTTAAAGCCTCTGATTTTGTCTATGCAAGGTAAGGATGGGTAGTTACTGCAAATATACACCAGTCTACGTTGGTCCAAAGAAAGAAGCACACAGTAACTCATCATGCAAAATTAATATTTGACCGACTATGGCTACAAGTATATATATTCTGTGGCTGTGTTGGAGGTTTGATCATGCTTTGGCCACTTTCTGATCAGTGACGTGTCATCCTGCATCTCTCCCAGGTCTGTGTGAGGCTGTACTTCTCCAACTTATTTATTCCAACAGGGGCAGGAGGAATGGATTTGATACAGAGACTTAGGAGCAAGTAATATCACTTTATTGTTGGATTACTTGAGTTCACAAATAGCAGAGAACCTTTCCAGGGTCCAAATAAGTAAGCTCAGCAGACAGTGAAAGAGCTGCAAGGATGAAGACTTACATGGAAAAAAGCTTTTCCAATTCAAGCTCTGTGATTAAAGAAAAACAAATTGCTTGGCTGAAAAACAAAGTCACTGCTCAGAAGGTCCTTTTAATAACCATCTTTGGGGAATGTGTTCAGCTTTTCGCTGAGAGGTTGTTGAAGAGGAGAGGATTGGAGCTTTTCTTTGAGATGCATGAATGGTCACTTGAGGTCTTCATCATATATGGACCTGGAGCTGCAGAGGATTCAGTCTGTGTTTAACCTTGCCCAGACTTTAACCTTGGCCCTTATGTGCAGCTAATGATTATTCCACTTTGCTTCTCTTAACACACTCTCCTCTGCCCTCAAAATGGTAATCATTGGTTCAGGGTGATTTTGGATTCAGCGTTACCCATTCTGCATGCGCTTCATCTCTTTCTTTCCCTCTTTGCTTTGAGCCTGCCAGGAACCCTAGGGAGATGTGGAGAAGGCAGTCATGGAGACACTGATAAGGTACAGACTTTGAGAAGCATGTAAAAGCCTTCACTTCCTCTCTGTCTGTCCATTTTTCTCTTCCTCTATAGGAGCTCACCCCCAGGTCACCTATCAGATCCCCCTGGAGTGTATTCAACCTGAGCTGCCTGCTATATGTATATGTATATCCACTGAGCTTTGTTGATTTGTTCCAGTTTGAAATAGTGGTTGAGTAGGAGAAAAGCATTTTCAAATGTTCATGTCAGTCATTCATACGTTTGGAGTCTGTGCAAAATCATAAACACAAGAACAAGATCCTGAGCAAGGCAAGCAAGCAAGTTTGATCCGATCTGTGGCTGTGGCAAACATCATACAACCTCATACGAGCAACATCATCATCTAAACACAGGCACTAGTGTCATATTTCCTGATACATGTTGACAGCATGCACCCAAGTTGATTCTAAATTCGCCAGCAACCAATGACAAATCAGGAACACTGATATGATAATTGTCTTGCCATAACTAAAATTTCTGTATATACAAGCAGCCATTGGGTGAGAAACCCCTTGACTGGGGTAAGGGCTCATGAGTCATAGCAACTGCACTTGTTTGTAGCTTTCTTCTTGCTTTATAGAGACTTTCTCAGTTTTTGGTGCCTGCTGGCAAAGCTGTTGATTTTGGTCTATACAGAGGCTTGACTTTTCAGGCCCAGGTGTTTTGACTCTTAAGCCTTTTGGATGACAGTGACCTGAAGCTTGAATGAAAGACAATCTTGATTGGTCTACATGTGACAGACCACACAATGAAGCTCCAGTCACATCACATTGAGTTGACAATGAGCAAGGGTTTCAAACAATGTGTGCCAAAGATACACACATACGTATTACATATACACTTCTATGAGATGATGATGTTGATGATATAATAGGGATTGATATTTGTCTCTGACACGAAACTGAAATTTCACTTTTATTTTTTACTGAAAACTTCACTTTGTGCAGTTTTCCAACATTATTCTGTAGTAAGTAGTGTTCTTTGCTGTCAACTGCATCTTAAAATCTTAAAATCTTAAAAGAAAACCCTGTCATCACAATAGCAAATTCTCCCCTACTGTGTTTGGGCCAGATCTACTTACAGCTTGATATAATGTGAATCTGTGTATTGGAGTACAGTGCCGTTAGTGGATGTAACCCCATAATATACAGTCACATAATGATGAGGAGAAGTTCAGTTGCTCAGGCTTTCTGCTCTTCCTCTTGCTCCTCATCTGCTGCCTCACCACATTGTTTTGACCCCAATCCGACACATTTGTTTACCCGCGGCTGCTCATAATTGAAAGGTAATGTGAAACATGTCCAGAAACTTTTCTGATTAATGACAAAGTAACACAGGAAGATTATTTGGCTGTCAAGGTACAAGAGGAAGCAAGCTCTGTTACTCCATCAAGCTGTGGCTGGTTTTTAAGTCTCACACCGCTGTAGTAAAATTGGAGCCATGACCCACATTTCAAACAATTTAGCTATGAGATTAAGTATTGGTGTACTTCAAAGGGAGTGAAGAATGCGTGGCCCCGGTGCCTTGAGCAATGTGCACCCGTCCACCTAAAAGTTGGTGGCTAACTGGCTCACAGGTTTCTAAGGCAACAGAAAAGATGGCAGGCAGATCCTCGGCTTATTTTAACCCAGCCAGAGCCCTTCTTTACTGCAGCACTGATAGTTGGGGTAGACAGATTATCTGGCATGCAGGTGTGTACGTGTGTGTGTGTGTGTGTGTGTGTGTGTGTGTGTGTGTGTGTGTGTGTGTGTGTGAGCATTGATCAGCATTTCACTGGTTCTCATTTTCAATTTATCCTCCCTTTTGACCTCTGCTCCCATACTTTCATTGAGCCTGAAAGTTGATTGCCTGTCTTGTTGCCTTTGTTTTTGTCTGTCTAATCTCAGCCACGTCCTGTTCACATCTTTGTTTCTCCACCTTTACTCCCTCTATCCATCTAGAAACTGCCTGCACCTGATTTTCCCAGTGCTGACGGAGTTTGGTTTCTCATAGGGAAATGAATCTGACATGGGAATAGACTGAACTGAAGCTGACGGGAAAGAGGAAGAAAAAAGGGAAAGAGAGTAAAAACAAGTAGCGGATTTAACTGTGAGTGCTGTGTGCCTATGTGTGCCTATGTGTGTCTGTGTGTGTGTGTGTCCGTGTTTGTGTGTGTGTGCCTGCATGCATGTGTGTGGCAGAGCAGCCAATAGAGATAGCAGTGTGTGGTGGAGCTCCAGCATGGCGCGCAGTCAGATGCAGGGATACTGTCACATCATATCCTCCTCAACAAGGCTCTGCGTGCTCTGTGGGCCGTTGAGGTCTATAAGATTTCCACTGAGATGTAGATTTCCTGTAAATACTGGGCCATCCTGGCTGCACCCTCCTCTGACTGCACCCATGCAGCAGCAGGCTGGACTTCTTATCCCCACGCATCATTAACAGGGATTTGACGATTGTTTCAAGCAAATAACATCAATAGCATGAAGGTTTACCACTCATACATATTGATCACTGCAATATTTATAGTAACATAGGACTTTCAGCTCTATGGATGCAGACATGATGAAAATGTAGATTTGTCTTGGTTGTTTATAGGACTGCTACAGTGACATAATGGATGATTGTGTGTTTTTGATTTTTATTCTGACTTGTGTACTTTCTTTCTGTCTTCCTTTTTTTCATACCCTCTTTTTCTTTCAGTCTGGATCATAAAAGTGAATGGCAAGGTACAATGACAGTTCCACAACTTAGCACTTAAAGTTTCAAACTGAACATTGCCTGCTCTGGGAGCCACGAATCCCTTCTTTTTTCCTCTATTTGTTACATGGTATTTGTTCAAATCAATTGATAGTAATGATGAGATATCAAGGCGCCCTCTGCTGTGCCACAAGCTAAACTATTTTAAACAATCGATAGACTGTAATAGATTAGAACAAATTGCATTAAAAAAATCATTTTCATATTCGATTCAATCTAATCAGTTTATCAATGTATATTTGAGGTTGTATTCAAGATTTTAGATGTAATTCTGGATGTGCTTATGAATGGGGGAGGGAGACCAAACAAACAAACATTTGAACTTGTGGAAAAAAAAGATTTCTCCCTTGTCTTCTATGGCAGTTAGATGGCAATGTTTTTCTTGAATAGTTTGGGGGAGTTGGTTCAGTGCGGCTCTATTCTGAACTGGAGGAAATGAAAGCAGAGGTTACTGATGTGCAAATGTGCACAAATAGCTCTCCAAATATCAGAGGAAGGTTTTTCCCTGCAGCAAGTTTCTTGACTATGTACCTAAAAGAGGGATTCAGAGTTAAGCAGGAATGTGTCAATAAATCATTTGGAAAGGGACATTGCACATTTTATCATGTGTCATTCAAGCGTTAGAACACTGAAAATGTGAATCTCGCAGGCTATGAACTGTACACATCCTGAACGCAGCTGTCATTCACATCAGCAGCAGGCCGCTGGCCACAAGCAGCATGGATGTATTCTGCTGTTAATGCTGCTTCTACAGAGCCTGCACTCGTCTGTCTGTCTGTCTGTCTGTCTGTCTGTCTGTCTCTCTCTCTCTCTCTCTCTCTCTCTCTCTCTCTCTCTCTCTGTCCCTTTCTCTCTCACTATCGGTCTTTCCCTAACACACACACACACTTTAGACAGCCAACTTGTGCTGATCCTCTCCAGTATACACTGCTGCCTCTCTCTGGCCTGGCAGCTGAACTTCACCCTCTGTGAAAGCAGGACAGTAAAATGTTGGTTATTCTATAATGGACCTGCTACTCTCCTGTACATGTATTTCCAGATTATCTTTTCCTGGCAATTTCTAGGATTTTTGCATTGTCTGAGTGAGTGGTTTACTGCTTTCCCTGCATGAGTCTCAACATTTCACAATCCATTTGACAAAATTTAGATTTTGAAAGTGTAATGGGAAATCTATCCTCATTTCTCCACGTCAGAGTGGTTTCATTTCATTTCATCACAGGGCCTCAGGGCGTGTGTGTGTGTGTGTGTGTGTGTGTGTGTGTGTGTGTGTGTGTGTGTGTGTGTGTGTGTGTGTGTGTGTGTGTTTGTGCGCGTGTGCATGCGTGTGTGCCCTGGATGAAATCTGCTGACATTAAAATCTGATACAAGCCTTCGATGTTGTCTTTAATGTTATTACAGTTCATGTACCAACTGCATAGTCTTTCATGGGGTAGACTGTGCTCTTGCGGTGTATTCTCAGTAGTAGTGTTGGAGACATAGGTGATTGATGATAGGTGATTTTACCATCTTGTTGTGCTGTTTAGTGCAGAACATTCTGACTCTGACACTGATCCAAATGGTCATTGAAATGAGCACTTGCATTTTGTTTTAACAAAGAGTCCAAATGAAAAAACCCTGTCAAGTTTTGGGAGTTTAAAGCAAAACTTCAACCAAGGTCCACAGCAATATACATGCTTTAACAGTGTAATTGTAAAGTAATTTCTGGTTGAAGAGTGCTTTAAAGAGAGGAATTTTTCAGACTGGGTTAACAATGTAAAAATAGTAAGTAAGTTCACCAGTGAATGTTTTGTGTTCCTTTTGGGCTACCTTATTTTCAATCATAGCTTTATGAATGACATCTTAAAATAAAGTAGATATGTAAAACTTGCTAAACATGACTTAATGGGTTCATCTCATGACCCTGTCATCCTCCATCTGATCCTCTTCAAATGGTTCATACCATCTGAGCCCCTGACCGTCAGAGGAATTGCAAAATGTGTTTTAATTTCCATGTTTAACGATTTTCATCATCGCTCTGTATTCTGCAGTGGACACAGCACATTCTATTGTTGCTGCAAATAACATGACTGGTATTATCAATACTTATATAACTGCAGAGTGCAGGAAAAAAATCAGCAGGCTTCTCGAGGTGATTGACCTTCAGCAGAGTAATGCAGGCATTCCTATATTCCCTCAGCTTTTTTTTTCTCTTAAAGCTGTTTCTATGCTCTAAGAAACAAACTGTTGGAACTGTGGAAAATGGCACCCTGAATGAAGTGGATCTCTGTCTCCATGAGCTGACCATTAATCTCTGAAGGCAACAGTGCCAGCAGACCGAATGATCCAAAACACATGACTAAAACTAAAGCACCACTTTCTCATGTACATACTATTATTTCTTATAAATAATTAGTAGTATTTATCCTCCACTCCATTACCAGAAGGTGCTGGAAAACATGTCTCATGCTCTCCATCTACTGTAGCCACTGAATCAGAGCAGAAGCCCCTTTATCTGAGCCTTTTATTAGAAATCTTCAGATAAATGAACTCTTCCCACTACATTTGGAGCATTGGCGCCTCGGCTCTATCCAGCCATTGATTGTGCTCAATAATTCAAATTGTAGCATCGAAAAAGAGCAGGTGATTCATCATCAGTCATGTCATTTTGGTGTTAGGCAATGACCCCTGCAGGCAAGCCAGCTAAATCATCCTCCAACATTATGGATGGGGTCATTTGTAACTGTGTCATTCTGTGATTACTACTTTGTTACAATGGATCCTTCTGACCTCAATGCAATTCAACGAGGAAAGAGTCTCATAATAATCATACACTTAAATGTTTAAATAGTTTCAGTCCAAAGTGTGACAAGGTGTCAGGGGTTTGACCAAAGAGCTCTTATGAAGCACTGATGGCAGATCAAATGACACTCTCTCAAGTGTGGAAAATAACCTTGATGATTTTACAGTGATATCACTGAGGATATCCAGGATCAGTTTTCAAGACTGAGGCCCCACAGTTTAACATATGGTGGGTGTTAACCAGGCAGGAAAGGTTGAATGTAAATTACTGCATTGTTGCTCTGTGAGGAATGACTGTAGATTTTGACATGCCCTTGAATCAAATGGTCAGTCAGGCAATGCCAGTATTTGCAGCAGTCTCTTTTCCCTCCCTAAATCCTCGACCTTTATTATACAGCACCACTTCACAGTGAAAAATCCCTCAAAGCAGCATGTTTTAGAGTGAAATCACACTGTCACACAATGGGCCTGGCTATCAAAGATCTTTTTGACTTGCCTGTGTGAAAATATCAGCTGTCCATTATGGCAAATAAAATGAAAACTACTTCATGCAGAGGTTAAAGATTTATGTAGAGCTGGATATTTCAGTCAAAGATAATGTCTAGATAATGTTTGTATGTACCAAGCAATTAGAGCAGAACATTCTGTTTTGACATTCTGTGAGTTTGCTTGCTTTTTTCCACCTCATTGTAAAGATCTCTTTGTCATTTGACACGTTTCAGATTAATTTTGAAAAAAAAAAAGCAGGCGTAACATGTGGTATAGTGGGGCTACATGCATTCTATATTGTAGCGACAGAGCAGTCAGATCATTTTCAGTGGAGAGATCCAGCAAAGGAACACAGCCATTCACCTGTGTTGTCACAGCCGAACCAAGGAAATTACAGCCCAATCATGCGTATATGTATAGGTAGCTTTGTTATGACAGGACAGTTTACCTGATGGCACGCAGAATTGATGGAATGAACAACAAAGAGGTAACTACATATACTACATTATACTGTCAGGTCTGTCTGTCAGGGCCATACATCCCTTATCAGGGAGAGCACAGCAGGCATCAGGCCAGCATGGATTCAGTCCTGCAGTGAAGACGGTGTTATAAATCTGTAGTGGAGTACTCTCTGTGGAAAAAGAGTGTTTTATCTCAAGCATTTTCTTTTTAGAGCATTGATTTTCCCTGGAACTGTGGCTATTGATGGACAAAGAGAAATATAAAACAGACTATGAGATTTCTGTATGTTAGGAGCATTAGAGCACTGACTTAATCTACCTAGACATTTTTTGTTTTTGCAAAGTCATTCTTAAAGATGTAGAGATGGGAGGGATCATTGATTTACAGACCCAGGAAAGTGCATTATGCAGACAATTTCTCTTTTACCAGCACTGTTTGAGGAGAGATCTTGCTCCATTTTTCTAAGTATAGCTCTTTGTAATTATGATGTCTCTGCAGATGAAAAAGTTCCTAAAGGCAAACAGTGAAGTCCCTCCTCTCCCTGACCTGGCAGAGTATTTACACAGCTGAGCAGCTAGCTGGATGAAGGTTGTGGGTTCTTCCTCTCCAGTTTGATCCAGATTCCTTTCTCTGGCCGCAGGACAAGCTCTCCCACTGGCCGAAGCTCTTCGCGTGTCTGACACGCCTCCACACTGAACCGGCGCAGCACTGACGACAATACCACCTTCTCCTCCATCAGAGCAAAGCGCTGGCCTAGGGATGAATAGAATGATAGGGAAAATAAATCAATAGATTCCATTGGATTCGATGCGATGCAGATTTAAGACTTTGACTGAGGAGGGTATGCACAGAAACAACACCAACTACTAATGACACTTGTCTTGCTAAATTGTTTTTTACCGATGCAGTTGCGGAGTCCGGCAGAAAAGGGGATGTAAGCATACGGAGGTCGTCCCACTGAGTTCTCTGGCAGGAAGCGTTCTGGCTTAAAGGCCTCAGGGTCAGGGAAGTACCGTGGGTCACGGTGGAGGGCGTAGGTTACAACAGTGGCATTGGCACCTTTGGGCACTTTGAATCCATCTATGTGGGCACAAGAAGGTTAAACATAACTCCCTGGGTGTGAACTAATAGGTTGTGGTAAGCAGCAATGGCTGTCAAAGCAGATGCCAGGAAGTAGTTCCAGACAAAGCTGAATAATAAAATAAATGCTTGTAAGGAAACTACAATAATTAAGGCTCATATGGTGTTAAGTGATCAATACTAAGGGACCAGTCTGAGTTTAGTCCAAAAACTGCCTAAAAAGTAGATCAGTGTGGAAATAAAAAGCGTGAGAAAAGTACACCAGATCAGGCTGTATAATTCAAGGCTGAAATACAAGAAGTGGAGCTAGTCAAATTAGGGGTGGGGGTGGGGGTGGGGGGGGGGGGTAATTCTATCCTGTTACTTTTAACCAAAACTGAAAGATGCCAGCAATTTATTGCAGTTGCAATTTATTTTGCTCTCAATCATCAGATTTCATCTTGATTATCTAGGACACATTGCAGTTCCTAGAAGGCCTGTTTCTTTCACCTTTACACCTCACAAGGAACCTTGTGAAGTGTACGGACACACTGGCTACAAGAACACTACACAATATTGCAAATTATTTTTCAAAAGAGAATAACAGGGCAGAGGGGTCTGGCATCCCTTGGCTCCATGTGAAAAAAGAAACTCAAGAAATGTTTCAGTTGAGTGTCATCACTCCTCTGAAACTCACTGATATGGCAGTCTTCACCAATGCAGCGGGCAAAGATAGGTACTGAGGGGAAGAGTCGCAGGGCCTCTTTAATAACACATTCCAGGTATTTGAGCCTCTTCAGGTCCTCCATGTTCACAGGCCGGTCTGACGAACCTGCCCAACAAAAAAAAACAAAACATGGTACAGCTCCTTAGCACAGGTGACAGATCAGTCTTTTTTATAGCTATTCTCCATCATACTCAATGTTTGGGTATGTAAGCAGAACAACTGATGTATTGTAGTTGGACTTTTATCACATTGTCCACACCTATCGCCTTGAAACTATATCTACAATTAAGTTTCCCTTTTAGATCAGGTGTCACAGCCACATGCACTAAGGTCCAACTGCTCAGCCTTGATTTTGAGATATTATTATTTATGCAGTTTGTGCAAACTTTTAAGATTTGCTCGAAGGAGATTATTCCTTGTAGAAATTGCATCAGAGGAGAGTTTTCCTGTTATTCAAGGTTGATCCTTTGCAAAATGCACACATAGTACTATTTTTTGTTAAGAAATGCAGCCTTCTTGTTCAACCACAGAGCGTTACCGGTCTGTGAATAATACTGTAGTTACTCTTACCCTATAAGTTTTATGTTGAAGTTTAGGTTAGGTAAAGTTTCAAGATTAGACACATTAATAACTAACAAACTTAAAGAGGATCAGAATCAACAGGCTGGGAACCACCTGTAAACAAACTTACTAGAAACAATAAGTGCTGGAGTTGCGGGTCTGCACAGCAAGTACGTTTGAATGAGAAAATGCATTCCTTTGTAAGAAAAATAAATCCCAATATGAACCAGAGAATAAACAAACTTGAGCTTCTGCCTGAGGACGCAATTTAGATTTTCCAACTGGTGCAAAGTGTTCTGTCATCACCAGCTTGTCTCATGGAAAAGAAATTATGAATGCTTAATCCTTAGAGCAGCAAGAGTAATTCAATTATTCTCTATTTATTTTGGCAAGGATTTTCACAACTATTATCCCATATAAGCCTCCCTTGACTCATGAATAACAAATGCGTGTGAATACAAATGAGTTAAAGGGCCTTTGGGCAGGAAAATAAATGATGTCATGAAAGTGAGGAGGTGTGTGGTGTCGAGGGGGAGGGCATGTTACTGTTACCGAACACCTCCTGGAGCTCTTGCTGAACCTTGCTGTGCGCCTCTGGGTGGGAGCCCAGCAGATGCAGGATCCAGTTCATAGAGGCTGCCGTCGTATCATGTCCCTGCACAGAAATACACAGTATTTTTACAGCTTTGAATCTGTGTTCATTGAACTTTGTTTAAATGCTGCAAACTCAACAGGGGAATATCAGGCACACCATGGTCTACACTGTGCAGTACACATTGGTGTACTGCCCTATTTCACAAATTTTTCATGACTGAATGTGCATGTTCTTCACACCCAGCAGCTCCTGTCTTGTTACAGTGATTGTGTACAGATGAGTTTGCCATGGAGCACGAACCCTGAACATGAAGGTGTCCACTTCCTCCTGAATGTCCTGATGGCTCATGCTGTTGCCTTCCTCATCAGTGGTTGTCAGGAGCATGTCCAGAAATGCTCGTCTTTTCTTTGTGCCCTGGTCCGAGTCACTGTCGGAGTCAATGTTGGAAATGTACTCTGTTCTCTCCTGGATCACCTGAGGTGAAACAAAAGTTTGGGGTACAATATATTAATGTAGCACACACACTGAAATGACTTTGGCTGCTGAACTACTGACGCCATCACTCACTTTGGATGTGAAGGCATGAAGGATCCTGAGAGTCCTGTCGTGCTCTTTGCCTGCACCAAAGACTTTGTACACAAGGTCCGGCCAAAACCAGGGAGTCCTCTGTCTGCGGCTGACAATGTCACTCATCCTACGGACAAAAAGTTTGGATGAATCCAAAACATATACAATTATTTGTCAGTCGTCGACTTGATACTGAACCCCTGTACCCTCTACTTGAATAGTAAGAGAAAAAAAACAACAAAGAACTCACTTGTATACACTCTGGACATACTCAGAGTCAGAGTTACTCTGGGCATAAATCTTCTTCCCCATGGCAGTCTCTGTTCAAAATAATAAACCTTTTGGTGTTTTCCCCAGTTTAAGCTGCCAGAGGCAGAAGGAGTTCTCCACACATGCGTATGGAATGTGCAAATGCTCACCACAGATGATATCAAGTGCACATAGCGTCATGTCACTGAAGCAATTAAACGGACCAGTCCCCGCCTTCTTCTCCAGCTTGTCTGCCAGGATTTCGGCCTGCTCATTCATCACTTCCAGGAAGTCCAACAGAATGGAGAAGTGGAAGGTGGGAGTGAGCATCTTCCTCCGTCTACGCCACTTTGGCCCAGTGCTGATCAAAAGAAGAGGTTAGGCATATGTTGTTGAGAGGGAACACCCATAAAGACCTATGAACACAGTCCATGGGAGAGGAGGCAGATTGCTCCATATAAGGTCTTTTCAGTAGGTTATTATGGAAGTCCCTGACCTTTCCCCTGTATAAACCACAAACAAAAGAAAGATTCTGTGAATGAGGACAAAATGTCTTAACTATCAATATATATGAAAATTTGTTGACAGATGACATAATTTGTGATGTTTTTGAAATAAATAAAAATACCTAGAACCTGCTTACACTGGAACCTAGCAACAATCCTATGACCCTGATTCTGCGTAAAATATCAGGAAAACAAAAACAGGATAATAAAACCTCTAGTAGAATATATCTGCGCAGCACTACAAAGGCATTCATTCTTGTACTATATGGCTAAGTTGCTGCACAAGAGCGATCAAAGAAATACTTTAAAAAAATCACTTGCAAAGAGATAGATTGTTACAAACACAGACAGACCGCTTTCTATTTTGGACTGATTCAACTTCTGATATATCTATATTCTGTCCGTCTGTGCCTGTCCGTCCTGGGTGGGGATTCCCTCTTCTGTCTCTTACTCTGAGGTTTTCTCCTTTTTTTGGGGAGTTGTTCCTCAGCCTTTGCGAGGGTCTAAGGACAGGAGTTTTTCATTATGTACATTTGTTGCTCTCTTTGTAACGTGCCTTGAGATAACGGCTGTTATGAAATGGCACTTCAAACAAATAAAGTTGAAGCTGAAAATAAAGTTAGAAACATCTATTTTCCAAGGTGCTCTTAAGCCCATCAAGTAAGGTCTTTCACACAGCTGTGTGAAAGCCCACTTCTGACTCAGCGTCTTTGGCAAGTTACAGCATTAAATTCAGTGAATAAGTGAAGTGAAGTGAAACATCGTTTTTTTTTTTGTTTGTTTGTTTTTTTGTCATGTTTGCCTGTCTGTGTTTGCTTCTTTTTCCAAAGCTGGACTTGCCTGAATTATGTTTTTTTTTTCTTTTTTTCTAATTTGAATAAGATTTAGGAAAGATCTTATCTTCCCTGTCAGTGGCCCATTTAAACCGTGAACTACAGGCACATACCTAGTAAGGAGGCCAGTTCCAAGCCAGGGGTGGAGAAAGTTGTATGCATAGCCTTTTTCCATATGAATGGGATTGGTCAGAACTGCCTATATGAAAAGAATGTTGAAGAACAATAATCGATAAACAACAAAGCTGTTATTCAGTACAGGGTAGCAGTGATGAGAACATCAGCTCATTGTGTGTGTATTTGTTACATCACAGATAGAGTCACAAGATAAGGCACATGGACACTGATTAGCTGCACCCTCTCTATGTAAACCTTGTGCAGCGCAGCTTTGCTAACTTTACCTCAACAGTCTCGGCATGATACAGGATCACAAATGGAATTGGGCCGACCCATATTTTAAACAGTGGCGCATCGCTGAACTGCTGGGTAAACTCCACAATCTGCTTAAAGAAATCTGAAATACATTCAAAAATAAAATAAGAAACAAACAGTTGCCCAACAATTATAATGTTGTAGCTGTACAGAAGGTCCTTCCTTACCTCCCGTGTTGGTTTTGAACTGTAGAGTATTTCCAACTAAGGGGTATGTTCCATCTAGCTGTGGGATCGGCTTCATCTGGTACCATTTGAGCAGGTAACCACTGAGCAGCTTGTAGGTGATCCAGGTGAGAGCAGCAATGAAGATGCTCACGCCAAGTAAAGGCACTGAATAACTGCCAAGCACCACTGCCATTTTTCGTGCTGTGCGTGTTTGAAGACCTAAGGTGTGTACCACCAGGTTATATTCATTCACCCTCACGGCTGGACATACAGTTGCTCCTCCTTTTCTCTGGAGAAAGTTTACTGGGTGAAAGGTGACTTATCTTATCCCCATGTAATGCCGTATCGCATGCTATAAACTGATATAAAGTGATAGTGAATGTATATGACTTGGGTGATGGATGTGAAAAAATGTGAAAATATATTTAGCAGACAACTTTAAGCTGTTAATTATTACCCACCCACCATAGCTAACTAGCCTTGACCAAGGCCTTTGTCCTCACTTACACTGCCTGTTTGAAATACTGCGACACAATTTCATATGGTATCTGACCGCTGCTCTGATAAGGCTGTTATTTATTAGCAAGATATCGCTCGTGATTGTATTGGCCGTTATTTTTATAAAATGAACGGAAATAATTTAAAGTAGCATAAAGTTCACAGTGAATCTCTTGATGCAGACATATTTGTTTTAATTTAACATTACATTTTATTGACAATTACTGTTGAATTCAGATGTGTGAATATTTCTTTGCCTTCTATATGTTACAAGGTGTGCATGGATATTTATTTCATGTTGATAAATCAAATCTTTGAATTTCTTCAATAAATACCCCCCAGAGGGGTTATTGTGGATCAAATGAGTTCTGGTTCAATCCTGATCCTTCTTGTTTTTGTTGCCCGGTTACAGTGCCCAATATTTGTACTTGGGCCGCCAAAAGGTTACCCCTGGTTAAATAAAAATAAAACACACAAATGATGACAGCAAAATACTGCTGTCACATCTTGGACCTTTTACACATTTTCACACAAACCTTATTAAGAATAATCAAACTAAATATCAAGAAGAGTGAAACATTTCGGTGTCCTGTGATGGAATAGCAAGCTGTCCACGGTCTATATCCTTTGCCCTTTACTGCACAAGGTAGACTCTAGCCCACCCCTGCAACCCCACTGTGTCCACTGTGGTCAAGAAACAAATGAACAAGTGAAGCAACGTGTAGTTCCTCAGTATGACCACTAGATGTCAGACATGTGCTGTTTCAATGCAAACTACTTTGTTTACTATGGAAAACAGTTAATGAGGCTTTTTTTCAGCTAAATAAAATCAACTTCATTTCATACAGTGCAAGGCTAATGTGAGGCTTTTGAAACCCTACATGAATTTTTAGACACGCTTCAAAACAGAAACAAGCAAACACAAAATACATAAAAATCACATTGAACTTCTGCTACACAGTAAAAACAATACAACAAGTGCAATCTAGAGCGTACAATGCCTATAAAGCACACTGCCCTCAGAGCTATCATGCGAAGTTAGCATTTGCCGATGGTTGCGCAGAGAGAAACATCTGTCACATCTGTAATCGATTGGTCATGCCAAGTGCTATGAGGAGCTTCTGGTGAAAGGCTGGTACCCTCTCCTTGTGGACAGGCCAATCAAGGATGCAGCAGGGTCGCAACATGCCTCTGCGGAGGAAGAGCGAGTGTGACAGCTTGTAGTCGTGGACATCCTGCAGGAAGACCAGAACCACTGAGTCCCTGCTGGCTTCAATCACCTGGTGAAGTGCATGATGGGCTTTAAATCTGGACAGGAAGGAGGGCATAGAGACAACGCACTTCAGCAAATACAGACAGAACTTGATTTTTCTATGAAATACAATCTATAAAATTGTGTTTGTAAAGAACTATGTTTACCTTCGACACCAGGGGTCTCTGAGAAGGGTGTCAGTGACGACAAAGATGATTTTTCGAGACTTTCTCATATTATCTACAATGGATTCCAGCTGTGACATACCAGGGACTGAATCACGATCTTCCAAACAAAACCTGCACTTTTCATTCTCTAAGGGGACTAACCGTCTCTCCACCCAGCCACTGTCCTCCTCTGCATGGATGACATAGGCGTCATATTCAAATTCTCTGCTCTCTTCAACCTTGGCATCACTAAATCCCAAAGTGTAATTGATGAGTATGTTCCAATAAAACTGAATCCTCCACCCATGGAAGCGCACCAGAAGAGCAGTAACAACCAGCATGGTGACAGCTGTGCTGCTCAGAATGTAAAGAGCCTGAAATGGGGTCATGTCTTTGCAGGAGAGGGGGTCAAAGTCCATGATGGAGCGGTTAAAGTAAGCCAGTGGGGTGTTGCACTTGTAGTCTTCCCTGAGAGCAGGCACATGGGTCACATTGGTGCTATTCAGCCATGTCACAAACCACAGGATGCTTTCACACGTGCAGTCGAATGGATTTTTGCCCATGATAAGCAGGCTGAGGTTGCTCATAGGAACTTTGAACACTTCTGGCCTCACGCTTGTGATCAGGTTCTTGTGTAGAAACAAAGCCCGCAATGAGACCAGCTCATCAAAGATGGAGTTCTGGAAACTGTCTAGGAGATTGCTGGAGAGGCTCAAGTCATGGAGCTGACTCAGGCCTGCCAGAGCACCCTCTGGGATCTCATCCAGCCCGTTGCTATCCAGCAGTAGGGTGGTCAGGTTCTTCAACCCTTTGAGGAACAGCACTGGCCCACCCAAGCTGGCGCTTTTCCATAGACGTGCTAGATTATTGTGCTGCAGCTTCAGCACCTTCAGGTACTCCACTCCCTCCAAAAGATTCTCCTTGATGTTGGCTACGTTGTTGTTGCTGAGATCCAGGATGGTTAGTTTGGAAAGAGGACTAAAGGGAGAAGGATCCAGATTCAAAGCTGTGGATTTCAGGCTTCTCCCTAAAGTCAGGACCCTGAGATTAGGCACATACATGAAAGAGGTGGGGCTCAGATTGACCTTTTGGAAGTTGTTGGACATGTAGATCTCTTCAACCTGCTGCAGGCCTACAAACTCTCTGCCAGTGAGCTTTTGGTTGATGAAGTTGGAATCTAAAATGAGGGTAGTGAGATTTCTAAGCACAGAGAAGCCTCCAGGGGATAAATATGCTATCGCTGTTCCTGTAAGGTTTAACTTTCTGAGAGGTGATCCAGCCAATGAGACAAAGGTTTTATCAGTGATGTTTCTGAGCGAGGTGTTACACCAACTCAAATCAAGCTCTTTCAGACTTGAAAGGCCTGTAAATGTGTGCTCTGTGATGCTTTGGAATGTGGAATTATGTAATATCAAATTCTCCAGGGCACTCAATGACTGGAAAGCAAAATCTTCAATAACTGGTTTGGAGGATGAGCGGCTCTTCACCAGAGCTTTTGTAAGCTGCAGTTTTTTCAGACTTTTGAGCCCTAGAAATGTGTCTTTGGCCAGTTGCTTGATTTTGTTCTCCACCAAAACTAGAGTCTGAAGGCTAGACATCCACTGAAATGAGCCTTTTTCAATTTTAACCATACCGTTGTGGGACAAATCTAGAACGGTCACTTGTGTATTCTGAAGACCTACAAAGGTTTTATTTGTTAGCGTGTCCAGCTTCATGTTCCGAAAAGACAGGGCATCAATGGCTGTCCCTTGCAGTTCTGAACAGAGTTTAGCAATAGCCAGAGGACTCATCTTACTCCCATCCATGATTAAAGTACGCAGGACTGATATTGGCTTGAAGCAGCCAGGCTCGAACTGCAACAAAACAGGACACAGACATACTGCGGTAAGACAAAAAAGGGGAAACAACAGAGAGAAATGTGAAGTATCTACGGAAGAACAGCTTAACCTTTGAACACATTATATCTTACGTTTTTTAGAGAAACAGATGACAGGTTGAGGACTTGCAGAGAGTAGGAATGGTTGAGAAAGGTGAAGTCATCTTTCTTCAGAGTGCTCAAGTCATTGAAGGCCAGGTTGAGGTTCACCAGACTGGGCAGCTGAGCCACAGAGCCCAGCCTGGCTGACTGCAGGTTATTACTGGACACATCAAGAAGTTTTAGGCTCTGTTAATTATGACATGAGAAAAAGAATGCAAAGTGTTATTTTAATGCAATGCATGACGGGGTACCAAACAACTATACTTGGTGTGTAAAGCTCCCAATGCTGTCTTCTACCACAGATTTGGGTCACTCTCTCTCTCTGAAAACACAGCAGGGGACCAGGCATCTTCCAAAAAAATATTTTGCCCTGTGCCTAGTATAAAATATATAACTATGTATATACCTATTTCCCCATTAACTCTCAAGCTTAAAGAATAAGACAAAAATATGTTTGTGTGTGTGTATGTGTGTGTGTGTGAGAGAGAGAGAGAGAGAGAGAGAGAGAGAGAGAGAGAAAGAGACAGAGACAGAGAAATATCTGTACCTGCAATGTAGAGAAGGGCTCCCCTTGCAGAGAGAGTCGATTGCTGGCCATTATCAAGTGTGTTAAGTTGGCACAATGGGTCAGATCTTTGTTCTTGAGAGATAGCACCTGATTGTGTCCCATGTTCAGAGTATGCAGCAGAGGCAGAGTCTTGCACAGGTCCACGTCCAGCTTGGTGATGCTGTTGTAGCTGACGTCCAGTTGGAGCAGGCCAGGGTAGAGGCTGAGTGAGGCACAGGGAACTTTCTGCAGTCTGTTGTGAGACATATCCAGGCTGCTGATGTTCCTGGGGAGGTCTGATGGCACAGCAGTGAGGCTGAGGTGGCTGCAGTCGGCTCGGCCATTGAGCACCTCACACAAGGTTTTCCTCTGGGAAGCCACTAAATTTTGTAGACCCATCATTGAGAAGACGGTGACAATTGTGGTTGTAAGGAAAAGGGTGTGAGCGGCAGACATTGTTGCAAGAATTCTATAGGGAGAGACAGAACAAAACTGTTAAAGCGCCATGACTTGAATTTGTCTTTTTTTTTATTATGACGCAGCACCACGCATCTAGTAATATCTAGCAAATTTTTGTTTTACATCAGACTGAAATAGAAAAACAACAAACTTTGGTTCCAGACAACTATGACAATATCTGGCTCATTAGTGCCCACATAAAATGTGACACTTTTGACATAAGAGACCTTCACATTCTATCCAGCTCAGCACTGACTTTGTTGAGCACTGTGCCACGATCAAACCCATAAAGAAGAGAGTAATCATGGTACAGTCACGTTAACCAACAATTATTTTGGCCAAAGCGACAGCAAATAGGTCAGGACGCTATGGAAAAACCCACAAGCAGCAACAGCTCAGGTACAAACATTGAAACAAATAAAGTAACTACAGCAGCTGCTATAAATGTGGTCGGTTTACTTGGACCAATATTCCAAAACAAACATCTGAGTCACCAGCACCCAAGCAATTACAGAGTCATTACCCGAGTTTGCCTTTGATCGCAGTGTGTTGTATCTAGACTTCAGAGGCACTCACTTCCAGCACCAGTTTCTATTCTTCTTATGAAGGAGACACCACGGCAAGGAAATAAGGACATGCAAAATAAGGAAATAAGAAATATCTATTTTCACATCCTCCTTCTAGATCCACATTTTCAAATACAGAATGCTTCACGCAGTAGTCCCAGGCGTCACAACAGTCTAGAACTATTTGGCTGGAGTTGTTTACAAGATAGTGTAATGGCTTTACCCATGGAGTTGATTCAAAAAGATATTCACGTTGTTAAAACACAAATTAAAGTAGCATAAGCTGTGAACTACAAGGACCAAAAAATTACTATTTTCTGAAAACAAGCCCTTCCTGTTTCTGATCTGTCGCTATGCAAGCCAACAGTTGGACCAATATGCAGGGATCGTCTGCAAATTGCAACACCACACTGTTATGCTGCAAACGATAATGATTTCATTGTACTGTAATACAGCATAGACACTCCAAAATGACAGCACACCAAATGACAAATGTCTGTTCATACTACCAGGGTTTATACTACCAAAAAAGGCCCCTAAGGCCTCCCCTGCCAAGAACTGTGATTTGGTCACACACCCCCAACCCCATGAAAAATGGGGCCCCTATTTGTTCGCGGGGCCCTACGCACTGTGCCTGATCTGCATGTAGGCAGGGACGGCTCTGCATTTCTTTTGCAAAAGTAGACTTTTTTATAATTTTGTTGAATGTCTATAGGGAACGCTGATCGATTACTTCAATATGAGCCAAAAACTTTACTGTCATACAGTATAGAGTTATACAGTATATAGTATAGAGACTGCAAAATCACTACACTCACCAGCAGTCTCCTTCTGGCCATACAACAGCCCTGAGTAAGAGGCAACAGAATACAGAGATTCAGAGGATCTAGAGATCTGACAGTCTGAGTCTTAAAAAAAAAGCTTTTTACACTTAATCATTTATAATTTAATGTGTTAAATTTCCTATGTTGCTATGTTTGTGGTGATCAGATTTTTTATGTATTTCATATTAAGCTGTATATTAGGCTGTTGGCTGTTCAGTATTTGAATTGCAAGAAGAGTAAATCCAGGAACTCAGCATATTCATCTCATCTCGTGACCTAAGTAAAAGATGGGCCTGCATTTGCATAAAATGCTAAATTAAAATCTAAAAATAGAATACATTTTTAAGTAGAAGAATTCACAGCTTAAATTGTCTAAATTGCTCCATGGTTTGCTGTTAAGGCAATACGCATATGCATCTGAAAGCAAAATAATTGACATCACTCTTTTCTACAAACACAAAATGGTAAGTATGGTGTACAATAGAGTCAGCTTAATTGTCAATTACGCCATATGTATGGAATATACAGAGGAATAAGATTCAGATTTCCTCAGACACACAATGCAGCAGTACAGATAATATAGGATTAAAGGACATTTATAAATGGTAAAAGCAAACATCAAAGACCAAAGGCAACTTTAGAGTAGTATTGACTGCAGTCTCCCTGTTAGGAATTTGAATTTGAATGGGCTGCCGGTATAGAGGATTATCACTTTGATTTTGAGTTTCATAGGACAACCTTCAAGGGACTACAGATGTGCTTATTCTTCACACATGAGAAAAGTGTTATTGATCCATAAAAATCCTTAGAATTCAACAGAAACAGTATAATTTCTCAATTGCTCTGGAATGATTTTGATGGTCTTGTGTTTCTTACGAGTGACAGTACAGAATTTTAAGCCTACTGAAAACCCTCAACATTTTGATTAAAACATTTTTCTGTAAATTTCTCACTTATAGTAGAAGCAGCATGTGTGCTTTAATGTCTTGAGTGATTATGGTGGCTCAATACTGTATAACAGTGATGTTATTGATCATTATTCCCAATACAAAATTCCCAAATGTAGGAAAACCTATATTTCTCAGGTGTTGTAGCATGATCATGAGAAGACCGTTGATGTGTGTGGTAATTTTGGATTCTGTATAATATGTAAAGTCCATTGTTTTTTTTGTTTTTGTTTTCTTTTTTGCGGCATCGTCCTGTAGTATTGCAGTTTGCACACGGTCCCTTGGCAACTTCCAGCTGCCGTCTTATGTTTTGGTCCTTCGAGCTGATAGTTCACGCTATAGCAATGGATTAGGTCCACCATTTGTGTTGTAAAAGCGTTTCGCCACCGCCTTATTGGTCCTGAAAGTGCAAATCTGTGAATATCTTGCCAACTTTACCGCACTACAGGCGACGACGGGGCGCTCTGTGGGCAGGGCGTGTCCCGAGAGACATATGTGCCAAAGTTACAACACTGATGCTTTAACGCTGGTGGGTTTTATGCTCATATGAGAGAGGGACACCGCTGCTGTACAGTGATTTACTTTATCTAAAAAATAAATAAAAAAAACTCCACACACTTCCACACAAAGATTCTACACACTCCGGCTTCTGTGGAGCTGTTAACGAGGCATTCGATGTTGTGACATCGGACATATCTGGAAGTGACAGCCACTCACCTGTGCCACCTATGCCTATGCCACGCAGTTTCCCGGAAAAGGCACTGAAGTGGTTGGAGAATGAGGGAGAAGAAACCTTCAGGCTTTGCTTTTCAGAGTGCACACAGGTTCTCATGAAGTACTTCTTACAACTCCGGAGGTTATATGTGGTATAACAATGGTTAGTTCCGCATAATTCCATCACGGTGCCCGCATTCAAATTTCTTGGGAAGTGAAACTCAGGTGAGTGAAGAAAAAAAACAAAACACTAGAGGTCAGTAAAGCACTGCTGTCGATCTACTTCACCTCCCAGCAGCAGTTTAATGTAGGAAAACTCATCTTTCTTCGTCCGTGTGTTCACACTAGCATGCAGTTTATCATGTTCTAACCACGCTCTCTTTTTTTAAATTATTTCCAGACACTCGGGATGTTCAGGAAAATTCATTGATGAGTTTTCTGAACTAGAATCATTTGCACTGACTACAACTTTAGCAGTGCAGGAGAATTTAGCATCTGTACTGACAATAACACTTTTGGTCTCCTGCAACCTTTACTGGTTTATTGTCTTGTTTTATATTGTTTTATAATTATGATGGATGATGTATATCATTTTATCAACTTATTATTATTTTATGAGTATGAGCTATGAGTTCAAGACTAGAGAGTGACATGTTTCTAAAATTATTTACAGGAACATCAGTAAGCTTACAACTTCCCCAACACTGACAGACCCAGAACATAAAAATGTAATGCCTTTGATTGCTTTTTCCAATGAGAAGACCAGTCCACAAGTCCAACCATAAACACTAAGACAAATAAACAAAACGAAAAAAATATGCAGTTGCTAAATCCAACTAGGAATAACCCACCTGTTGTGTCAAAATTGCACACAATTGACTACCAGACCGTAGAGGAAACACTGCAGCATCTTTAACAATCAACATGTTGTCTGGACTACTATGAGCTCTGTCTGATCTGAACAGCAGCATAAATTGCTCACCTCATTCAGGCACAATTCCTAAATCCCTAAAAGAAGCTGCCATTAAGCCACTCTTAAAAAATAAAATACTGAGTGTTTCCATGTTAACCATCTACAGACCAAGAAAATCTCAGAAAATCTCAAATCTTCCTTTCATAGTCGTTCATGGAATGAAATAATATATATAAGTAAATATAAGTATAAGTAAGTATAAGTATATATATAAGGTGAATACTGACTGAGGCAAGGGTTCATCTCTGGTCCTTTTGGACCTGAGTTTACTCAGATGTGTTTGATACTGTGTATCGCAGAAAAGGTTGAAAGCGTGGGTTAGAACCATTCTAGAACTGTTCGGATCCTACCCGGAGGAGAGCAGATATTTTATGACCACTGGAAGATTTGGTAACTTTTTATGCTGATGTTGAGTTGCCCTAGGTGTGAAATGTACTACATAAATTAAGATGCCTTGCCTTTAGAATGGGGTGTGTGTGAATCTCAGCGTTGGTTTCATTATTTCTAGCTGATTTTGTAAGTATTGCAGTCATTATTTTTCTTTTTGTTTAAAAAAGATGAGCAAGTTCTTTTAAAAAGAATCATAACTCAAGTGCTTTGCCACATAAATGTATTTTGCAAGTAAATGGAGTATGGGTGATTTATTAAAAGGTATCTTTATAGTTTTAAGCAGCACGTACAAGTGCATTACTGATACTCTCTAAATACCAATAAATATGAGGATTACCCAGTGGGGAAACTATTTTGAAAAGTCAGCAGCTAAGGCAGAAATGACTTGGTGATGGTGCAAAATGAGCTATGAATGTGAGCCCCGATAAATTCCAGAAAGTTTTTTCTTAATCCAAAAATGGATGTATCTTACTGATTAAAGGCAAGTGATATATAATATACTCATTGTTATAATGCAGGGTGATATCCATAAAAGTGAGTCTTTTCAGTTTAATTTTACTTAAAATGCTTTCTCTCATAATTCAACCAGTATCACTGAGAATGCATATACTGTATCTCCTTGGAACCTCCTCAGAGTTATTTTAAACACCAAATGGCACTCTAAAGCAGCATGTTAATTATCCCAACATCAGCTTTCACACGAGAAAGCGCCTGTGTCATCTTTGCCAAGTGTGTTATTAATCCCAACGAATACATTTTATAGCATTATACTGTCTCTGAAACCCATGATGAACTGTGATTAGAAGTCTGTCTGGATAACTATCCTTTTCTAAATTTGTTGCTCAAGCTGTCCTAGTGAATGATGTCCCAGTGAATGTATCACACTTGTGTTTTACTTCACATTGCGTCTTTATCAGGTTCACCCATTTTTTTTTGCATTTCTAAATTAGAATTTTAAACAAGAATGAAGTCACAATGTTTGCTGTTTGTGGACGTGTTGTGTATCATTAGTCGGGATCTTATCCTATATTCGCCATTGCCTTTTTTTTAATCCTTTTTTAAACTAGTGCTCCTGGGCTAACTAGTTTTAGACATAACATGGCACAAGTTCAAAATAAACAGTATGTTTGAAAATGATGTTGCTATCTCGAGTTAATAAAACTCTGTTACCTCCATACATGAGCTCAATCATGTGTCAAGGGTAACATTTTGTGACCCCTCCCACCCCTCAATACACAGCAGCTGTTTTTCACATTGATTATGCAGAGATTTATGGAGTGAGGACACTGGTCCTTTGGCCTTTCATGCGGATGATTATACAATATTGAAACAAGAAAAGACCCCATAGGAATGAAAATTCTGCTTTTCATCTGTTTTCTGCTTTATCCTTTCCTCAGATTTGTAGAGCAAATCCTTCCGGTGACAGACCTCAGGCCTCCTGATTGGTTTAGCCCGGTGCTAAGCCAAGACAGTTTACAGGGCTTTGTGCCAATGGCTGGATTGCCGAGGACCTGTGGAAAGGGAAACATGGTAGCAGGGTGTACTGTAGTGATGGTGGTGGTCGAGCCAATAAATGTGAAAGCTAGAGATAGCTTTAGGCTATCTCTAGATAGAGATAGGCACATTCAGGAAGCTATTGTTAAAACTCAGTTGTAAAACAAACAGCTGAATGTAAACAGAGATGGGAGCAATAGAACCACAGGAAATGTTGCAGTGGGGAATTGGTATGGAAAGCTTTATCGGTGACTACATCTTGAAGCAAACTGTAAACACATTTCGAGGGGTGAAGGAGGCAAAACAACAACAACAGCAAACAGACATACAAACTGGCTCTAGACAGTGGGATTCAAAGAGAGGAGACACACCCACTGCACTGTGGACCCATCATAATTGCTGAGCATGTTTCATGCAGCCCAGGAACTGCGTACATGTGATTGAGTGCACTCGTGCAAAAGGGATAACTGGTGGTGGTTATGGTGGGGGGAGCAGCTCTCTCTCTTTTTCTATCTGTGTGTGTGTGTGTGTGTGTGTGTGTGTGTGTGCGCCATGTTCTTCATCTCACTGACTGGTAAATCCTCCCCTCACCATTTGCATTCTCTAGTCTCTAGAGTGCTTGAATGCCTCAAAAGCATTTGGTCATTGTGCCCTCTCAGAGCCATTTGCTACTTTACACGGCTGATATTAACCTTTGTTATGTAACCCTGAACATGAACTCGCATACTAACTGCATCACTAATGCCTCCAAATGCTCACAGCACATTGGTTTGAAATCTGAAATGGGAGTAGTACCAACTGATTATCACAGATAAATCACCCAGTTGTCTGATTGATATGTAGTGTACTAGTTAAACTGTTGTGTCCTAAAGCACTTAAAAAAATGGTACTGATAGGTTGATAAAACCTAAATACAAAATTGTATAAATGATGGACCAATGTGAAGGAGAGGAAGAATGATGTGCACACTGGGAGAGCGGTGCAAGCAGCAGCAATGCTGAAGCATGTTCTCCCTGCCCTCTGCAAAAAAGAAAAAAAAAGACACTGCAGTACTTTATGTCTCCCCCTCCCCACTTTGCTGACCAATGATGTTTGGAGGTCAGATGCCTGCCTTTGCTCCCAGTGTCAGCCGCTGACAGACAGCTCGCTGAACAACACACTGGTTCACACTTACACCTCAGGGGAGGGGGCGTGTGTGCATGTGTGCATGTGTGCATTAGGATTTTAGTCACATACACAACAGAACAGAACAGAGCATGAATGCAGTAAGCTTGCAGTTGCCGATCAAATAATGTCCTTGCACATTACATGGATGACTCCACTTCGTTTCACACTGCCCAGAGGATGGTAGACAGAGGATGCTTCATGGCAGTGTTAGACACAGGTCAATGTCATTTTGTCTCCAAAATATGGAACCTTTTATTCCAACAACAGAAAATTATGTAATGTCTGCACTTACCATCAGAAAGAACATACATGATTCACTGGATCAATTATCGACCTGTCCATTGTTTTGTTTTTCCTGTCTTTTTTTTAACATTAGCTGATGGTATGTGTTTTTCATCAGTGGCTAGTGCTCACTAAGTGCTGACTCAGGTCTCTTCTCACCAGAAGTGGTCCACAGGCAGACAGGACATCAATATTGGACTGGAAACAGCAGCATGGATCCAATACAGGATGGTTAAGTCTGCAGTGTGGCTCAGTAAAGAACCCAGATAAAGTGTGGCTGGAAACGTGGCAGACACAATGAAAACCACATCATCGCTGGAACTCTGTTAGTGGGTATTTGTGCAATTCATTTATCAGAGTAATCAAAGTTCCCCATACAAAGGGTTAAAATTATCTGCGTTGTTTAACATCTCAAATTCCACTCTACATGTGAAGCAAAAACAAGCAAGAAACTTGCTAAAATGAATTAAACCAGCATGAACATTTAGCCGCTTGGGGGCAGCAGAAACAAGTTGCAAGCACAACTTTGACATTGCATATTTGACATCTCATAATGCTGACAAACAGCTGATTATTTACGAACCCATTAAAGTCATTGTAACATTCATTTGAAATCCTGGTTTTAGATTCCTGGTTCCTTGATATTTAGTCATTATTTATCTCTCTTACCAACAGTCCTCAAACTTAAGAAGCTAAAAGAGATGACTGCTACTTTACACAATGTATTGTCTTAATCAGGTTTAGAATTAAGATTATGCATTTATTGATGATACATTGATACTGCAGTTAGTGCCAGAGTGTGTGTTTAGTGAGCCTGCTTTGATGGAAACTGATGCCAGGAAGAACAGTGAGCCTGAAATTAAACCAGAACATTTTGGGGCCTAAATACCAAAATACTGAACTGCATATTTTCATCATCATGTTATCTGCTCACATCTTGTGAATTGTGGTTTACAGACAGTGAAGGGAATTGTGGTTTACAGACAGTGCCATGAGCTTCACATTGTGGCTTTTGCAGGAATGCTCTGAGCAAGAAGTGTGTGTGGCTTTTACCATGTACTAAAATCTGGGAGACAAGTGGCCTTTTCAGGGAGAGATTACACCTTCCTAACTCCAGACTAAGGCCATGCACGGTAGGCACAGCTTTTCACCAACACCATAAGCTTTGGTTGCAACAATCTGGCAGCACCAACTGCCTGTCAGTGATAGTTAGCAGATAGGACTTAATGTCATCTTGATTTAAAAAGCCACGTGTCTCAAGGGTTTAGGGGTAATTGTTCCGTTCATCACACAAACAGGATATGTGAAGCACTGTGCAGCAGAGTGCAGAGTTTTGAACATATCTAGTGCAGTCATTCATCATTCTCTTCCAACAATGATACTGGAGTAAGCTCATGTTAGTTTCATATGCACTATAAACATTGTCTACCAGAGCAATGTGTGCTCTGATGTGTTTGCAAACAAGCAAATAATAAAAACAAACCAAAGTGACGGGGGAAGTATTTAAGCAAACAAGAAAATACTATTCACTGTGGGAGGATTTCGGTTTTAGCTGAAAAACAAACACAAATTAGATATATAAATTAATGAACAAAAACTTGATTTTTATTACATTTTATTACATCTTTATTTCATTCTCCCTACCATAATAAAGCTCAACCCCCCCGTTTGGCTAAATACACAAATATTTCTCGGGGTCATGTGGTCAAAACTGATTTAGCGATTTAGGTCTCTTTTGATGTGGCAGAGCAGCACTGTGACCAAAGAAGGAAAAGGGAGATCCAGGGGTCACATTCCTCTTCCTGAAAACTCTCAGGCTGAACAGATTGCTTTACCCCAAAGACGGCAGAACAATTTGCGCCTGTACATTAGCATTATTCTCACTTCCTGTGGTCCAGAACAGAAAAGGCCAAAATGATGATTAATTTTTCTGCTGCTGAACCTGGAAAAAGAAAGCGGTTAAGAATAACATTTTTTATTTCAAAGTATTTCTGTCCATGCCATGACAAAATTATTTTATATTCATGAACTTCCCTCTGGATCCAAATGTATAGGCTTTTTTTTCTTTTTTTTGCTGCTATCTGTCCCCCATACAGCGTCTCGAAGGGTGAAAGCCTATTTATTCATATATACGTTTCTACACTTGTGCCATTAGTGCACTGTTTTGTGCGTATTGTGTATCATTGCTGTTGCACGTTTGATCTGTATTAATCTCCTCCTGTTGGCTCCTTATGAATGTCCCTGCTCTCTGCTTTGCCAACACATGTTTGATAGGATTAATCGAGCCATTACTTAATTACAATCCAGAAAAGGAGTTGGAAATCTATGAAGAGGATTTACAGCTTTATATCAAGGGCAGATTTCTGAAGCAGATCTTTTTCTCCCTCTTTCTTAAATACTTCCCACCAACAGACTCATAGGTAAGTGATTGGTTATTTGTTTCATTTTGCCAGCAAACACCAGCTTTTTTTCATAACAAGTATACATTTTTTTATTTATAAAGCACCTGCTTTGCTGGTAAAAAAAAAAAAAAAAACATTCAACAGAACATGAGCAGCATATACAGATTAATTATAGCTGCTGCATAGCTATGTTCATACCTGGGCAATTTCAGGGGAAGTGAAAGTTGTGTAACACATACAGTATAGTTATTCATTATGATTTTTCAAAATTTAAAAATACACGGGCTTGCTATAGTGTCGACATCGGAATTGTCTTGACATCTGGCATGGAACTAGATCTTTTTGGGGAAAAAAAAAAGGTTAAAACTTTTTTCTGAGGTTCCAACCTACGACCTTCTCCTTCTACATCATTTAGCTAATTGACAAATGGAGTCAAAGGTTGGACTCTCTACTACTCTGGAGTTACCCACGGTGAAAGGCGGCAAGCTGGTGTGGGCTTGCTTATAGCCCCCCAGCTCAGCCGCCATGTGTTGGAGTTCTCCCCGCTGAACGAGAGGGTCGCGTCCCTCCGCCTTCGGGTGGGGGGCCGAACCTTAACTGTTGTTTCGGCTTACGGGCCGAACAGCAGCACAAAATATCCGGGCTTCCTGGAGTCCCTGGGAGGAGTACTGGAAAGTGCTCCAACCGGAGACTCCATCGTCCTGCTGGGAGACTTCAATGCTCACGTCGGTAATGACAGCGAAACCTGGAGGGGCGTGATCGGGAGGAACGGCCTCCCCGATCTGAACCCGAGCGGCGTTCTGTTACTGGACTTCTGTGCCAGTAACAGTTTGTCCATAACAAACACCATGTTCAAGCATAAGGGCGTCCATCAGTGCACATGGCACCAGGACACCCTAGGCCGGAGATCAATGATCGACTTTGTAGCCGTATCATCTGACCTCCGGCCGTATGTGTTGGACACTCGGGTAAAGAGAGGGGCTGAGCTATCAACCGACCACCACCTGGTGGTGAGTTGGGTTCGCTGGCCGGGGAGGAAGCTGGACAGACTTGGCAGACCCAAGCGCATCGTGAGGGTCTGCTGGGAACGCCTGGCAGAATCTCCTGTCAGGGAGGTCTTCAACTCCCACATTCGGGAGAGCTTTGACCTGATCCCGAGGGAGGCTGGAGACGTGGAGCACGAGTGGACCATGTTCTCCACCTCCATTGTGGATGCGGCTGTTCAAAGTTGTGGCCGTAAGACCTCCGGTGCCTGTCGCGGCGGCAATCCCAGAACCCGGTGGTGGACACCGGAAGTAAGGGATGCCGTCAAGCTGAAGAAGGAGTCCTACCGAGCCTGGTTGGCTCGGGGGACTCCTGAGACAGCTGACGGGTACCGACGGGCCAAGCGGATGGCAGCGCGAGCAGTTGCAGAAGCAAAAACCCGGGCCTGGGAAAAGTTCGGGGAGGCCATGGAGAAGGACTATCGGTCGGCCTCGAAGAAGTTCTGGCAAACCGTCCGGCGCCTCAGGAGGGGGAAGCAGTGCCCCACCAATACTGTTTACAGTGGAAGTGGGGAGCTCTTGACCTCGACTGGGGACATCATTGGCCGGTGGAAGGAATACTTCGAGGATCTCCTCAATCCCACCGTCACGCCTTCTCTAGAAGAAGCAGGGGCTGAGGACCCAGAGGTTGACTCATTCATCACCCAAGCCGAAGTCACTGAGGTAGTTCGCAAGCTGCCCAGTGGCAAGGCTCCGGGGGTGGATGAGATCCGCCCTGAGTATCTCAAGTCACTGGATGTTGTAGGGCTGTCCTGGCTGACACGCCTCTGCAACATCGCGTGGCAGTCGGGAACAGTGCCCCTGGAGTGGCAAACTGGAGTGGTGGTCCCTCTTTTTAAAAAGGGGGACCGGAGGGTGTGTTCCAACTACCGGGGGATCACACTCCTCAGCCTCCCGGGGAAAGTCTATTCCAGGGTGCTAGAGAGGAGAGTTCGGCCAATAGTCGAACCTCGGATCCAGGAGGAACAATGCGGTTTTCGTCCCGGCCGTGGAACACTGGACCAGCTCTATACTCTCCACAGGGTGCTCGAGGGTTCATGGGAGTTTGCCCATCCAGTCCACATGTGTTTTGTGGACTTGGAGAAGGCTTTCGACCGTGTCCCTCGTGGTGTCCTGTGGGGGGTACTCCGGGAGTACGGGGTCCAGGGCTCTCTACTGAGGGCCGTGCGGTCACTGTATGACCGGTGCAGTAGCTCGGTTCGCATGGCCGGCAGTAAGTCAGGCCTGTTCCCGGTGCATGTAGGCCTCCGACAGGGCTGCCCTTTGTCACCGGTTCTGTTCATCACCTTTATGGACAGAATTTCTAGGCGCAGCAGGGGGCCAGAGATGGTCCGGTTCGGGAGTCATGGGATCTCATCTCTGCTCTTTGCAGATGATGTTGTCTTATTGGCTCCCTCGAGCCAGGACCTCCAGCATGCACTGGGGCGGTTTGCAGCCGAGTGTGAAGCAGCTGGGATGAGAATCAGCACCTCCAAGTCCGAGGCCATGGTTCTCGACCGGAGAAAGGTGGAATGCCCTCTTCAGGTCGGTGGAGAGCCCCTGCCTCAGGTGGAGGAGTTCAAGTATCTTGGGGTCTTGTTCACGAGTGAGGGAAGGATGGAGCGAGAGGTCGACAGGCGGATCGGTGCAGCGGCTGCAGTAATGCGGTCACTGTATCGGTCCGTCGTGGTGAAGAAGGAGCTGAGCCAAAAGGCGAAGCTCTCGATTTACCGGTCGATCTACGTTCCTACCCTCACCTATGGTCATGAACTCTGGGTCATGACCGAAAGAATGAGATCCCGGATAGAAGCGGCTGAAATGGGTTTCCTCCGCAGAGTGGCGGGGCGCTCCCTTAGAGATAGGGTGAGGAGCTCTGTCACCCGGGAGGAGCTCGGAGTAGAGCCGCTGCTCCTCCACATCGAGAGGAGCCAGCTGAGGTGGCTCGGGCATCTGAATCGGATGCCTCCTGGACGCCTCCCTAGGGAGGTGTTCCGGGCATGTCCATCCGGGAGGAGACCCAGGGGAAGACCCAGGGCACGCTGGAGTGACTATGTCACCCGGCTGGCCTGGGAACGCCTCGGGATCCTCCCGGAAGAGCTGGAGGAAGTGTCCAGGGAGAGGGAGGTCTGGGCGTCCCTGCTTAGACTGCTCCCCCCGCGACCCGGCCCCGGATAAGCGGAAGAAGATGGATGGATGGATGGATGGATGGAGTCAAAGCCAATCAGTAGCTGTTAGCATGAAAAGGCTGATGTCAAAAAAGCTTCTAAAAATGCAGTTATTTACTCTTATTGTTATATATAGAGCAAAATTCAAAATGCTGTAAAAAAGTGCTGGGAAAGTGCAGGGGGAGGTTGTGTGAGGCTAGCAAGATGCCTGCCAGAGGTTAGCTGGAAGCTAACACATGTTCCTCTCCACAGTAATCAGTCCAAAAATGAGTCCACAGGTTGATCAGCCAGGGCAGATACAGGGCATGGTCGGGGATGAAAGGTAGGGTTCGTCGAGGGACAGGCATAGTTCACGTTACCGGAGATGAGGTGGTGGCAGATCCAGATCCAGGGACAGAGGTAGGCCAGGCTGGGAGAGCAGCAGACACAAAGGCACAGCAAGGTCTGAAGGCTCGGTGAGTGAGAATGGCTGGAGACATGAGCAGGAGTTGAGGACAAAACAGGTCGGTACCAGGTGATCCCAGGCAGGTGTAAGTGCTGGAGAGCCATGCGAGGAGACGACAATCTGGCAACGATCATTAAGCTGAGGTGGGTATAAATAGTCAAGTCATTAAGAACATGGATCCGGTGAATGGAGGAGCAGAACAGGTGAGTGAGTTCTCTGACTGGCTGTGAGTCAGGGGAGGTGGAAATACTAAAAATGGGGAGTGTAGATCTGATTTAGAGCAAAACCAAGTCTCTGGTTTCCTGGGGAAGGATTCATGACAATAACAGTAGTTAATCTACTAACATAAAACATATTACTTAATAAGCACTACTGTATGCAGATGTGGAGAAAATCTTTAAAACTGAAAACTTAAATCACAAAACTTGTCAAAACCTAAGAGTTAGTGAAGGAGATAAAATCACTGGGGTTTGAAGTGGGGACCTGTGATAGCTGTATTTCCCAATCTATCATGTCAGGATGCGCTTTTGTTTCACTTCCTGATAATTGTTTTTCTTTTAAAAAGTTCTTGCTCCTCTTTTGTCTGGATCCAGTGTTCACTTTGAGTCTCATTTTTCCTCCAGTGTCTCTTGTGAGCATTTAGCAGATACCACATCGGCACCCAACTGAACAACAATTCATCAGCCTCCACCACCCTTATCAGATCACTTAGCAGTCACAGGGGACTTCTGACTGAGCCTGGTGTTGGACTGCAAGGAGGATGAAATGCAGAGTAATATTAGGAATGTGTTCCAGAGAGACTGTCTATCAGTAATTGTGATTGGGAGACGCACGTGGGAAACATAAGGAGGTATATTGCATAACCAGCACTCTACTCTGTCCACTCTATGCCCTGATAAGGAAAGTCAGAGAGGTGCAAGAGGTGGAGTGCTCCAGCAGTCAGATTAGATGTGTCAATATGCAGGAGCAGAAGATAATTTTGTGATGTGTGTGAGAATAACAACAGTGCAGTAGCAACTGACATGAAGCAAATGAAGAACTGGCTTGCTCTTAGTAATTTGGGGCTGCAAGCAGTGAGACATATAAAAACTGTTACAGAAGCAGATAAGATTTTTACTGTACTAAACATGTTCTAATTCTAAATTAATCTCTATTGCCACATACCTCTAAATCAGGGGTGTTCAACTCATTCCACAAAGGGCCGTGTGGCTGCAGGTTTTTGTTCCAACCAATCAAGAGTTCACAGTCTGACCAATCAGCTGTCTGAAGGTTGAGATCAGTTCATTGAAAGAGTCAAGTCAGGTGTGTTGCTGCTTGGTTGGAACAAAAACCTGCAGCCACACGGCCCTTTGTGGAATGAGTTGGACACCCCTGCTCTAAATGGTTCAGGATTTAACGGAATTGAGTTTGTTTTTTCCACAGAGCTGAATTTGGAGTAGCGCAGAGAAAACAGTGGGCTACAAGACAGAATAAAGCCCTGAAACTTTGATAATTTAGAAAGCCAGTTTAGAGATAATTGTCAAAATGCATGGCTCTTTGAACTGCATATATGGCCATCGGATCCACTCTTATGTTAGATACTGATTGACTGAGACTTTTTCCAGACAAACCAAAGGTAGACCTGGTCAGGAATAGTAACACCAACTTTGTCCACCGTTAAAACAAACAAATTTGTTTGCTAGATCTATTATAATATTGAAATATAAGGCTATAAAAGCTATAACAGAAAGTCCTATATAATAACATTCATCAACATCAACAACAACAGAACTGGTAAAATGCTATGATGCAAATCATTGTACTCATTTTCTTTTTAATATGTATATTTTTTACATATTTTGTAATTTCTATTTTCATATTAATATATTTCATTGTGTGTGCCAGGTCATAGGTTATTGCTATCTGGTGGTGTTATAGTCATGAACAGCAATGACTTTAAACTTTCAAACTTTTAAAAGATCTTGCCCTGTAAGAAATTAAATCACAAAATGCATTGTCATGCAGTGTAGATTTTAATGAGGTGAGTGTGTGGACATAAAGAAAAATGATGATGTCAATTTGTATGAGCTAAAATTCAGCCTGTGGCTGTTACCACGCATCTCTGTTCTTCTGTCTCCTTCAGTCTGTCATTTATTATTTTGTTGTCCTTCACCTTCTTTTTCCACTCGCCATTTTTCTTGGTTGTATTATGTCAGCTCGTCTCCAACACCTGTCATAACAATGCAGTGTCAGCATTTATATGCAAAATGAAGGGCCATGAGTGGCACTGGCACCTTCCCCTGGGCAATGTTGACTTGTTCCAATGAATATGGCACAGATGGAAGGAGTAAAAACTGGAGTGTGTAGGGATACTTTTCTCTAATTAGTATTTTGCTGGTTGAATGTTGATTGGTCACTTGGTCATTGAGAGATGATGATTGATGCCATTAAATCTGTGGCAGCTAGTGAAGCTTTGCATCTCAGTTAAAGTGATGATTTACACTGAAAGGAGTTTAATGAGAAAGTGCATAAATCATCTAAACATGAAAACACAGGCCTCCAGCAATAAACAGAAGGTCAAGGACTTTAATTGCACTTTCTGACACTGCTAAACGGAGAGATGATACAGGACTCTACATCAGCAACCTTGTCTTCTCACAGACTGGATTTGGCATTTCACCTGGTCAGCTCTCAGACATCAAAGTAAGTCTGGAATGCGAGTGGAAGTGGCATGATGTCATTGGCAGGCAATGTCCTCATGCACCCATGTGGCAACCACTCATTCAGCACCACTGTGCTACTTTAACATTGACCAGACGAGTGAACCTCGGTATCAGCTGTTCCAAATGTGGATCTCTTTGGAAAGCAACAGTGGAAAGATGTGAGACAGCGCCACTGCTCAGATAAAAGAGTTATTTTCTCACAAGATCCATGTGTCAAAGCGCTCTCCTTTATTGCGGGCTATTCTAAGAGAGGCTGTGAGGGTGTGGTGGTAGTAGATGACTGGGCTTGAGCATAAGACCTGCCTGATGGGGATGAGTATAGGTAGCTGCAGCCATAAAAGCATGACACATTGGTGATTATACCACACCCTTGAAGGCTCATGTTGCCATCCTAAAAGTGAAATACTATTATAGGAGGCATCAGTACACATTTGCATTCTGATGAAGGATTGGCACTGATTCAGATACATTGTATATTTTATATTTAAGTAGTGGCTCTTCTCTGCGGTCAGCTCTATCCAAGGCCATCTTTTTGGATTGCACTAATGTCAACACTTGACTCAACCAGATGAATGCTGCATGGTGCTGCCACCTCTACTACCTCTGCTTAAAGCCCAGTCTTGGCTGTTGGGCTAGGCAAAGATTCCTGTGACTATATGTAGAGACACTGTCCAGGGTGCCGAGCTATCCTTGTGGTCTTTTTCACCACACTGTGGACTCTATTGACGTATGGCAATGCACTCTTGTCAGTTGGCCAAGCACTTTCATAGTTCAGCTCTTTATCCAAACTTAAATTGCATAATACAGTATGATTTACTATTCAATTTTACATATTGAATGTGTGGCCATGAGTGTATGAAATTCACCGGCTTTGATGATCCTTCGACTTTTGCTCCACTGTCAGCACAAGGGTGGTTTTTGCAGTGACATGTTTTACCAACTATTCTTTAGCCCCTAGATTAGGTTTCTACGTGTATGTTTTTCCTTAGGGAGACTTACCAATTTCAGTGATCCATCTACAATTTCTACCACTTTAAGGTCACTTTGTAGTGGTTTCTACACTTTAGAAATACCCTTTGGTTTTTTCCTGTTGATTATTATATATCAATAGCTTTACTCAGTTATCAGTGTGTTGGCATAATAGTACATGATACATGTTAAGGTCTTTCAGCCTTGTCACTGCAGCATACATTTAGCTTGAACCACTATTAATAAATGATTATGTGGATACCTTACTGAGCCAGTGACATAGTCCAAAACACAATGACTGTAGTTATTTGTATAAATGTACTTAATAGTTCAAAATTTTATTGCTGGTTGTCAAACAGACAACAAAACACACACTTGAAACCTCCCTTGAAGACATGTCTTGGTCCAACATGAACTGTTTTGCCCTGAACTCCAGCCTTAGTATGTCTGCACCTGTACTGGCAATGGATCACTGCATAACACACATAATGTATCGTCATCATTCTCCCTGGACACGTCAGAATGAATTGCTACGAGTATGGCTCATAGATAACATGCCACCTATAAAAAGGCGCCCACTTGACAACAGTTAAGTTTCAGTGAGCAATGCCTATGCTGCACATAAGAGCTGTTGATAAAAGACCAAACACATGCATGCATTCGTGTGCACACAGTCACTCACAGACATGGTCTCACTGACACTTCAGAAAGGTCAGCTATCAATAACCGTCTAAATTTGTACACCTTTAATGTTGATTGAAGAAAGGCTCTTTATGCATGTGGTCACAGCAAATTCACACCAAAATTTTCAAACTTGTTAATCACTTGTTGTTGTTAATCCAACTTCACATATTATTTCAGATGAAACATTAATTACCTACATACCAACATAACATTACTCAGAGAGACACAATTAACAATATTGATTAGAGTAAAACAGTTGTTAATAAATAAATAAATATCATTAGAATGAACTTACATGCTATATTATTAGGCAATTTACAGTTTGATAGCACTGCATTATTTATGTTTTCCCAGAAAATTAACAGTTAAATGTGTGGTGTATTGTGGTTTCTTTTCAAGCTTACAGGAAAATCAATACAGTCTGTTAAGCTGTAAAGCTTGTACTATTGTAACCATTGTTGATATCTTGATGTTGAATAGATCCACATGTGCAGTACAGTTGACACTATTATGTGAGATCGAATTAACTGTATTTGTCATATGTTTGCATGACAGTTGATGAATCCCTAAGATGTTTTTACCTCACTGTGAAAGTACTACATCCTTGCAAATCATTAGACCTTCACTAACAGACCTCTATACATTTTAAGAATTCATGAGAAATATGGCTTGATTGAGTCAGCAGATCTTTGTTCATTGATGCATTTGTAATAAAGATGAACAATACAATGGTGGGTTTAGATTTTCCTTTACAAAAATTCATTATGGTTTCCTCTGGTTTTTATGCCATAGCGATGGCTTTACTATGGTATGCCACGGTGATTACAAGTACTATGGTCCAACCCATAGTACTACCATGGTTTATCTGTAGGACTTCATGGTAGCTGTGGTCCTACTGTTGTTTAAATGTTACACTTGTAACTATTCATGGTAACTTTGGTACTACTACAGTTTTAAAAACATGGTAGGGCATGCTTTTATCATGATTACCCAAAAAACATGAAAAACAAGTAGTCATGAAAAACCATCATTACTTAATCTTTGTAAAACCATGGTAAATTTATGTAAGGGCTTTTTTGACCTTTTCTTCTTCTTGAGGCGAACCAAAATTGTCAAATAGGTCACATAACAGTTTAAAACAAAATCAAAACAATGTGATTAATGTGCAGAAGCCATGTTTTCTGCTGTGGTCACAGGATACGACACATTGACTATGGAGAACTACCATCCACCCTGTAAATAATTTATAAGCTCAATGATTGTGTGAGTGAGTATGTGAAAAGGGGAGACAGACTCAGAGGGGGAGAATTCCTGAGCTAAACCATTAGAAATCTACCCACAGTCCAAATGTTTTGCTAAACAAAGACAGGGTTATCTGAAATACAGTTTTGTCACAGAGCTGCCCATCAAGAAACTACTTCTGGCCGAACAAGGACAAAAGACCTCACATTGGATATGTCAGTTTTGATCTAGATTTTTTGGTGTTGTGTTTGTGTTTATTCATTTCTTTCACATTATCACTGTAATTTTCTGGCACAAAGTTGTCACCTCTGTCAACAACTGAAAAACACTGTACTAACACTGAAATGTTAGCAGTGTAAATGGAACAATAGAGAGTAGATCGAAAATATATCAGGAAGTCAATCAAAAAGTGTCACTTTATCACGTCACACTCGAGAATTAAATCAGTTTTTCTTAAACACATAAAATGAATAAATTAACATCTAAGTCATATTATCAATAATTGTGATTTTGCAGCATCTTATTTCTACATCTTTGTATGTGTGTATATGTTTTCCATATTATTTGCACTTAAAAGCTGTGAACCATCAGGGAAAAAGAAAACATAAAACCATGAATAATTGCTTAGCTTGCAGTAGAAGTGTTAAAATATTTTTAATACTTTAATACTTTAACTTGTTAGCCCTGATTCCAACAGATCTGTAGGCCAGTTCCACCAGAAAGTCAAAGTGTGAGGCACTTGTCATTTATATATAGCTCCGGTTTGATGACAGCATGATGCCCTGGCAGGGAAGCACGTACAGATGATGGCAGGCAGCGTTCTAGCTTATTTCTAGCATGTGTCTGTTGCTCAGCGAGCTTGGCTGTATTATGAGAACATTTTAATCATTAACACGTAGCTAGTAACCCCTATAAACTGTCCGAAGTCAGTCAGCTAAGCGGAGTGAAACGCACTTTGCTGTTGTTAGCACAGAACTACAACCAGGCCCCGGTGTCCCAATGTCCTTTGGCAGGCAGCGGTTGATTGAAGCACTGCCGTTGCCACGGTTACAGAAGCAGCCAATGAAAGGCCGCGCTGACCGCCGCTCAATGAAAATAACAGAGGCCATTTTGCGCACGAAGCCGCGGCATCACTCATGACCAATAAAGACGGAAACGGGGAGGCAGGTTCAGGCCATCTCTGGACCGACAGCGTGCTGGAGATCCGGTAGTAGGAAACGAAAAGGGGGGTAAAAAAGCAATTGAGTGCTGCGGCGTGAGGACCTGGACAACAAGGTTCCACCGCTCCCGGGAGAGAGAGAGAGAGAGGGAGAGAGAGAGAGGAGTCGCCTCCTGTGAGATCACCCACACCGGCTACATCCATGCGCGGCCACGAACAGGTGTACGGTTTCATCACACACATACACACACACACACGCACACACAGCGAATTAGCTTCACTTGCTCTCTAGCTCGGCACGTTTGACGGTGTGTGTGTGTGTGTACATCGCTGCTCGCTCGGGAAAGGACTTTTTTCCTGACGAAATGTTGCGGATTTAGTGGAGCTAGGTGGCTGACGGGTTACGGTAAGACAGAAACACACACACACACACATATACACGCACACAAACACACGCACGCTCATACAGTATCAGCAATGTTACGCCTGTACACGCTCCGCGCCGAAACTGGCGTCTCCAGTTGTTTTTAGGGGGTGTAAACGGGATATTTTGAAGCTTAAGAACTGTCTTTGGGCATCAACTGCATCGGATCGTCCGGGATGCGGTTCAGTCGCCACTGAAGTGCATTCCAGTGGGTTGCCGTTTCCAGTGCATTAAAGGGAGATGCGGTCAGGGGCGGGAGGATGTCAAAGATTCAGACCACAAGATTACATGATGTGGAAAAAGATAAATATTCCTTAAAATCAGCGACTGACTGAAGATCGTCAACCACCGTGCGTTTAAAAAACAAGTCGGATGTTTGGGTGGTAATAGGCGTGAATTGGGACATTCACGTTTAACCTACATCCCAAATGCTTTGGATAATCTCTATTGTTAGGGTGCACTCCTGCACTGCAGTACACTATTTTATGAGCAGTGATGAGAAGCAGCAAGTATATCCGATGGTCGGTTTGGTGGAAGCCTAACATGCAGATTTATTTCCCCTGATTCTCAAGCAATAAGGACATTAGGATTTGGAATTTTGTATTGTGCCCTGTGGAGTTATTTGTTTTAATGATACCACTAGTAAGCCAGCATTACTGTACATTTGCTTCACCTTCCGAAGATGAGCTACCATTAAGGCTAATGCTCCACATGGGAACTGTGAAGTCATTGGATGATGTATGTTCTCATTCTTTGTCCTGGTGCATTTGCTGCATTCACCTGCTGTCTGATTAGACGGAGAAAGCAGGGGTGAGGACTAGCATACTGCAGTACTGTTTTTTTGTGTCACATCTTTAAGAGAAATCTGCTCCCTATGTCATATCCCTGATCCCACATAAAGCTGTAGGCTGCTGTTATTTTCCTGGTGCTATCTGCTAACTGGTGTCATGAGATGATGTAATGAGGAAAAGAAAAATGATAAAAAAAAGAAAGCCAGCCAGAGTAGATGGTATCTGTGAGAGCCATTTGAATGCAGGTTTAACAGGGAGAGTGGGGAGGTGTCCAGGATGCACAAAGTGTAACTCTATCACTCCGGGAACCTCATACCACTCCCAGTGTGGCCGACCTGCCCTGTGTGTTGTTGAAATGCTGTTGTTGAAAATAACATTTTTTCCCCCCTTTTTTTCCTCCAATTGGGGCATGCTTTAAATTGCCATGCTGTGTTTGGAGTTGACTTGTTGACCAGACATTATCTTTTATGAGGTATTTAATGCGTTTCGGGGACTGCATTCTTGTGTCTGGGATAGAGGAAGCGGCGTAGTGGGATATGACAAGCAACAGTTGGCTGCTGTCTATCTGTGGAGGGGCTGCTACACCAATAAACAGCCCCTCACAGAGGCTTAAATATACACACTTAATGGACGATAGCATAGCTATTTGACTTGATTGATGAGTCAGAAGGTATGTATCTGTTAGCATTAACTCAGTTGCACCTGCCAGTTTAGAGTTACTGGGAGAGACTGAGAGACTTGCAGTGTGTGTGTGTATGTGTGTGTGTGTGTGTTTGAGCATGTGTGCATGTGTTTGTGTTTATGTGTACATGTTATTAAATGTTATAAATGGTCACTCTATGGGTCTCACAGTCTAATGATGGTAATACACAAGTCCCTGTAGCACAAGTAATTCGTTATTGTCTTAGACCTTTTGTTATTCTTCTAGTTAGGATCAGTCTTGATGAAATTAATGTATCTGTGTGACATCTTTTCAAGTGAGGAAAACACACCTGCGAGTGTCTCTGTGTGTGTCCATGCATGTCAAAGTGAGGTAGACAGAGAGCGAGCGAGAGAAGTAAAGGGGATCAAGGCACGGCATCAAAAGATAAGGGAATGTGATACATTTCTCCTGAAACCACCCGAATGTGACAAGGGTTTGCACCGATTCACTTTCCCTCTGTCTTTCAGTCTCTCTTTTTATCTTACACATACAAAGACACGTTGCTTTATATCGGGTGTGTTTTGCCCCTTCATCTTCCCCTAACTCTCAGCTTCCTCAGAAGCTGATGTCATGGCTCAAGTGAGTGTGAAGGAGCTTTTCTTAGTCTGCAAGGCATGCCTGCTTGCTGAGCTGATTCGATAACATTGCTTCCTTTTCGCTACTGTTGTAATTGAATTGAATAAACAGGGAGGGACCTCATATGCCAAACAGTAATGCAGTTTTTATTAATAGTGACATTTAAATGATGTGTCATCCCAGGGAATTTGGATTGCTTAACTTTGTTAATAAGAACAGACACAGGTTTGTTGCAGCAGGAAGGGCCTGCATTTAAAAAAAGCCCCCAGAGTAGCCAGGCTCGAGACATGCTTTAAACTCATTAGTGACACGACAGAGGAATTAAGTTGTCTCCTCGTCTAAGCTAGGATAATGAGCTGGACGGCTACTTGAGCACACAGGTAGGTCCAGATTCAAAGATGCAGTGTGTTTTCTTGATATGGTTACAGACAGGTGTCTCTGTGGTACAGATGAATGATGACTGCAGCAACTAAAGCTCAGTACTACACCTGGATTAATATGTGTTGAGGAAAGTAGAGTCTGAATTCATTCCTAGAGTCCTTGGTGGCTGCCTGAACCTCCGTACACAACTGTGTCATGTAAATCAGAAGCCTAGCGCTTATTGTTAGTTGTCTTGGAATATGTTCCGCATTACCTCTGTAGTCACTTCTCAATGTTGCATCAGTCGAAACACAGTAAGTTCCTAGCTTCTTCTGTTGCATCGCGTTGACATTGGCACAATATGTGTTGAACATATTTTTGGACGGACTTTTCCTTTTTTTTTTTTTTGATCTATTCCCAGGTTTAAGCGTTTTCCCAGTAAGTGACACTCACCAATGTGTACATGCACGACTCTTCTGCTTTTTATAACTTGCCACTTACTTAACTGGGGATGGCAGAGCCTTGCAGAAGCTGATAATGAATTAGGTGTTGAAACTGTACGGGTGAGACCATGTCGACGCGGCCACTGCAGTCCGGACTGGCTCATAGGTCAAAGTGTCTGAGTGTGAGTGTGTGTCAGTCACTATAAAAATAGTTTGCTTTGGTACTTTAATGAGATCATTCCCATGCTGCTGCTGCGTCATGTCCATTTTAATTGTTTTTCATAAACCATTCCTTTGTATGCAAATAAAAGATGCTTCATCGCATGGGATAGTTTACATCCATGTAATATCAAAAACTTTTGGTGATGCTTACTCAGAAGCTGTTGGATGTTCCATTGGTCATCTTCTGAAATTCTTTGTGTGCATAAAAGATGAAGTAGATAGATAACGATTATGACAGAGAATTTGGCAATGCCTTTTGACCGCTGATTGTTTCTTTTGGTGTTTTGATACTCCCCTGATTTTGGCCCTGAAGTTACATCATTAACACCTGTCAGTTGTCAGATTTTCACCATACCTCCTTTATCCTTGGCACGTGACCAGAAATATCTGGGAGCTGGCTGCTGTTTGACCATGTCGCTGACACAACACTCACTATGGTGGGATGTGAGGAACCCAAGGCCTGGAGCTCAGGTGTTTGGGGCAGTGCAGTTACAGGAGAGCTACATATTACTGAAGTGCAGATGGGATTTTTACATTAACACTTGATCATTTATACGATGACATGGCATAGATCTGTGCCAACTCGACTTAATCCAGCCACAGGTGATTTAAAGTTAGCCAACATATGACTATTTAAGTAGTAGATCACAGGTGACCGCATCGTTTACATAGTTGCATTGTCACAATGTTCTGCTTTTTGTTGGGGAAACAAGTCACCCCTCAGCACAGTCAGTGGCCACAAACAGAGCAGCCTTCAGTAAGGGTTGGGGTTGACCTGACCCTTTATAGTGACTTCCTGAGTCCCACGTGTGATTTGTTGCATGCTGATTTTATGCCTGCTTTGTTTATTGTCAAGCATGAGTGTGAAGAGAGTATGCGGTCCAAAAAAGCACATTGCACAGTAGCTGCCTGGTTGGTTTTAGGTATCCAAGCTCTAAATATGAGATGCTAATAGCAGTAGTTACATCATCATTCTGGGAATAGCAGGGAGTCTAGGGTCTAGAGGTGGTTCTGGCTGACCTCTCTGCCATGTATATTCAGCTCGTGTCTGTGTGTGTGTGTGTGTGTGTGTGTTTCTGTGTGGTCATTTCCAAAAATATACATTCCCATATAGATTACACAGCAGTAAGATAATTAATGACACAGGTGAGTGGACACATTATTAGTCTGTATATGTTTACTGCCTGATATAACAGTGGCCGTACATGTTTATTTGTAATGAAGTATTGACACTATTGCCAATGTCTCTGTGGGGAAGCAGGACCCAGACTGATGACAGTGGCTACTGTGTGGGGAGAGGTGGGCATATGAATGTTGTATAAAACATGCCCTCTGTTATCCTCATCCTACCTCATTTATCCATTCAGACCTCCCTACACCTGCGCTATGTACTATGTAGCAGCACTGTGGCCTGTTAAGTGTGACAAATATACACAGAGATGGTTTTTCTTTGCATGTGTGTGTGGTATGCATGCATGCAAACGTGTGTGTGATAAAATAGAGATAGTCAGCCCTGTCACTTAGCCCCCACCCATATACACTGGGGGGTAACTTTCCAGTCTCATAGACGAGCATGCCTGAGTCTGAAAATAGCCGTATCTGATCACTGCTTCACCCAAACAGGGAACTCTCTTTCTCTGTCACTCCCTCTCTTTGGCTCACTAACTTTCTCCTCGTTCTGCTGTCTCTGTGCTTCCCAGGCATTAAACGGGTTGAGATCTGGGAATAAAGCACGACCGGGAGGAGAGAACTCTCCTGAGCCGAGAGAAGAGGAGGGAAATATCAAAATACAGAAAATACCAGGAAGAAAAAAGGAGGGAAGAGACACTTGGCCCTGCAGTTCAGCTACACCTGAGTCTTCTTAGCAAGTCTCCAGTCTTTTTGTTTTATGACGGTAAGTTTTCTCCGCTCAGTGGACTGCTGCACCTGGACACTGTTCATTTAGAGGTAATGCCTTTAGGGTTAAATGTCAAAAGATGATCAGGCCACAAGGTTATATTTCATAGCAAAACTCAGGGGAGCTTTATTTCTGAAGTTCTAACTTGAAAGTCGATTGATGATCATGTTCTGTATTGTGGGTTATCAAAAGGAGGATCATTTACTTGAATTGACTCGGTGATAACATAATTTCAGTGTATGTGTATATTATTCACATATACTTGTGTTTTTTTTTAATTGCCTATATTTTCATCTTTGAATCCACATAAATCAAAGCAGTATGTATAAAGTTGTCTTTCGCAGTTTAAATACGGATACTTTGTAGGAAATCCAAATTAAGAGACTTGAATAGATTTTACAATCTTGACACCCAAAAGGAATTGTGTTTATCTGTCCTGCCAAATCCACAATTATAGACTGGAAGAGGAATTTTTGTCTTTCGTGACAGTGGACAGGGGAAAAATGGTGTCAAGTTAAACAGTGGCAGTTACAGCGGTCACCTCAAAAAATAGCATCCAAAAACATCTTTATTGCAGTTTTGCGGATTGAGGAGTTTTAATCCTGGAAGGCACATTGTGGTTTGAGGGGGAAAATTGTCTTTTTGACTAGAATATAGGTGAAATGAGGTCTAGAGAAAATTTATGTATTTTACTATTTCTGTTTTCATGTATTTCTGTAGTGAGTTGGATACAAGTTCAAATTCACTCCTTTAAATCTTTCTGGCTACCTCTCTCCTCCTCATAATTTTGCCCCAGAATCTGGTTTTCCTTTTACATACTCTTGTTACAGAGCTCGTCATGTTCTCCTCTTTCTCACTCAACAAAAGCCATGAACAAATCCCTCCATTAGGCCAGTCTCAGAGGTGTTGTGGAATGTCACCTTGACCCTTGGGTTCACAGTAAGGGGTGGTTCCCAGCCTCGGTTCGTGGCACACGTTAGCTCGGTTCCCCTTCTTCTGGACCTGACACACAGAGAAGCACTTTCTACCATGATTCATTCCAGTCCCACCAAAGCTTAATAGTTAGATTACTTGTGCTTGATCTGCACAATGGGAGTACATCAAATATAGTTGTATGCTGTATGCTGGTGAAATTGATCGGGTGGGCTATCAAAATACTATAGCCATAGTTGGAGTAAAAGCAACATCCTTATTCTCCCTGTCTCTGTCTCTATCTGTCTCTATCTCTCTGTCTCTCTCTTTCATGCCGCACATACATACACCGTTTGACAAATTTTCATAGGTAGAATGACAAGTTTCTGGTGGCATACCCTGTGTGTCTTTTTCATCCTCTTCTTCTCGCCCATTGATCTGAAAATAGGGTTGTTGGGATAAATGAAATCAGCTCAAATAACAAGTAAATCTCTCGGGCGGTGAAAGGACACCTGTCAATCATTCATGCAATGCCAGCAGTTTCTAAAGATCCACATTTCTTAACAGTCTTTTTTAAACAATTTCTAACAGTCTTTTGTATGTTATCTAGATCACTTCATCTTTTCTTCTGCATAATATGCAGAATATTGGGGGGGCTTCGCCCCTAGCCCATAGATACCAGCCATTACCGGATGTATGTCTTTAAGTTTTAAAGGGCTTAGTTTTCAAATTATAAGTAAATCAGGGAGCTTGTCAGGGGAGCACAGAAATACTATTGTTTCACTTTCAGCAGCTTGAAAACTATAATTCCCTTAATACTGTTACCCTGTTTTGCCCTCGTCTTCCTCATTCCTTCCTGATACCGGGTATTTGTTCAGCAGCTGAGCTACAAAAGAGCTGTGAAAGAATTTCAACAGAATAACCACAAACACAAGGCTCTTTAACCACAGTTTCATGTGAATGTGTGATAATACCTACGATTAAAAATACCTGGTTAATTATACAAATAGCGGTGAACGTAACCACTCTCATTACTTACAGTGTTGCTTGTTAACATTAACGCCACAACAAAGCTACACAAAGAGGTTTTTTTTTTTTTTTGTAGCTTTTTCTGTTCAGCCAAGTGTCATGGAAAATGAAACATCACACTGGAGCCAAAATCAATAGGACTGTTCAGGACAGTCTGGGAACATTTTTTAAACCAACACGTAAACAGAGACTCATAAATTGCAGTGTTGTGCATAGTTGGAGCATAGTTAAAATAAACAGATTAACTGTCACCTCTCAGCTTCCTGTTGTGTAGCCAAGCGTAAGGTGTTCCGCGTGTCTCGCACTGTAAAATGCTAATATTTTATGCCTTACAGCCAGTGAAAGATTCCTCAAATGTTTTTTGCTGATGGTTTTTTGCCGATCGTCTCCTCAGAGGGTAAAGGGCTTTGTCTAATGGTAGTAAATATAGCAGCCCTGATAATCAAGGTCCTCTTATCTTCTTGCTTAACACTTAATGTTGGTACCTGGGGAATCCAGACGACGCACAGGGAATGCAATCTTTGCTACAGCTGATAACCACGCTATTGAATAAATGAGCATTTTCTAAGTATTTTGCTATCGTCAGAGTCAAAAATGTCATCAAATCATAGCTTACAAAATAGCTACTCAACAACTTGGAAAGTGTGAGTTGGAGTGCAATTTGCAGGTAGTGTTTAATCACTCTACGGGATGGCTGGGAGTATGTGCTGCTCTTCAGCTACTCATGCTTTCTTGTTGAGATACACTGATCAGTCTTCTTATTCACATATCACAAGAGGTTTGTGGTCCTGAAAGGCTTCAGTTATTGAAGAAATGTCAGGCATCAGTCCACCAAAACATGTACTAGACCTCAGGTGGTTAAACATCACATTTCGAACTGAAAGTGTTTGATAATCCAAGGTGACCTGGCCGTTGTTCTCATCCTGCCTTCAGTCAAGCATGTGAAAAAGCTGAAGCCATAACCAGGACCCTGCTTTTATGCTGAGTCAAAAGTTCATGTCAGGAGAAGCCCATACTTCATCAACATTGTCCTTCCATTTGTGTCCTGTCAATTCTTCCTAAGATGGCTTGCATTAGCCTGTTGCGCTTATCTCATATTGTTTCCTGGGATTATGTAGTGATTAGGTTTTATGGCTGAGCTTTAGATGTAGTAAATGAAAATATGGCTGCTCTATGTGTTGTCAAGTGATGGGACTGTCCCCAGACGACTGAAGCAGGCAGCTTACACAATTCTTAATGCTGATAGTGTCTTTTTCTTTAGTGTTGACTTCTTCAGACTTTCTGCTTTTTTGTGAACCCTCATCCCTGTTGTGATCTATGATGCTTTCTGTCGTATGGAATTTCCTCCAAGCATTTTACCATGTCTTCTTCCAACGCTCTCAGTTCTATCTGGATGCGTCTTCAGTCCTGTATCGCAGTAGTAAGATGACCCACCAAGTGTCACATCCAATTCATTTTTCTACCCCCATAGTTCCATCCCACAGTGCTGGGGCTTGTGTTGCATAATTGCGTTATTGCTCTCAGGCCAGTGGCTCTGCTCGTTAGTGGGGTTGTGATGCAATCTGCGGAACACATGGACCTCTGTTGCTTGCAGTATGGGCAGTGAGTGGGCACGCAGGGTCAGTGTATTGACGTCCGCTATCCATTCATACAGCCAGAGGGGGGTCTGCTAATGAGTGGCAAGGTTGAACAAACAAGGCTGATAACGGAGACTTTGTTGGTCTGAGTGGTTGTTGTTCGACCAGTGGCAGTAATGTGGTGCGGATAAAATACTCCTCCTGTCATCAGACAACAAGAAGCTTTGTGATGATGTGAAATTAAAAACTGTGCCTTGCATGCAGAAGGTCTAGCTGATTCCGCTTGTCAGTAGTAATGCCGTTGTGTTAGAGTTCCTGTATGTATAGTGTTTCTTTTGATTTAAACCATGTTTTGATGAGTACTTTGTGGAGTGTTTGGCCTAAACTGGTCGAAGACCTCTCCAAGAGGTCACAAAACGTGCGAATGTTCGCAGTCATTATTTTTGGCAAGTCACCAGCGTATAAGCAGGATAATCATTCTCATGTGTGCATTAAAAGATTTTAACACTGCAACTAAGAAGGGCCCTCAGCTGGGATTTAAATGGCCCCAAGTCATCAAACACACCTTGATATGGATTAGAGCATAATGTCACATTCTTGACATTTTGGATTTCTAAAGTTGTTCTGAATGACCATGCTAGACAGTTGAATTGTGATATACGGTATCGTCTGGTCCAAAAAGAAGTCAATTTGTTTCACTTTCTGTCATTCTGTGTGCTATGCATTGAAGCACTGAATTATCGACTGCTGAAGTTTTTACTTGTTTGGCTGGTGTCTAAAAGGAATGCTTCAAAATGCCAAGGATACTTGACCGCTGAAAGTATGATGGGTATTTCCTTATGTCCCTTTTATGAAACTCATATTTGGATTCACAAGCTTTTTATTTTCTAACCACAAGCCTGTACTGCCCACATTTTCACCACAAAAATGTGCAACCGGAATAACTTGGCTTCAATTCAGTGATTATCGAGGGATGAAGCAATTCTAAAATTCTGCCTTTTTTGGATGGGTCTGTCTCTCGCAGTTGGGCTCCTGGCTCGCCACGTTTCAGCTGGGATTTACACGGGATCCCCAGGGAAATTTTGTTAAAAAGGGATTTCTCTGATTCCTACAGTGAGATTAGCGCTTCAGTTTCTCCACTCAGCGCCTGATACCTGGCTTCTAATTCATATATACTTATCCAAACATACACTATAGATAACCGGGTTTTTCTGTTAATTTGCTCACAAATTCACACCCCGTGTAGATTGATATCACAACTTATGAACTCAAGTTTTAAGAACAACTGACCAGAAAATGTCATTCTGACGACATTTTGGCGAGGTCTTTAAATAGATTTGCTAAGGAGCTTAATCTGCTGACATCCTCCGAGTATGTCTCAGTCTTGAGTGACCACTCCAGGGTCAGGACCCCTGAGGTCGTAGCCGGCTTATCTCCCATGACTGTTCACTCTCTCCCACCGTCTTCGCACATGCACACTCACACAAATGAGGATTAGTAGCTTCCTGAAAACAGGCATGACGAGCATGACACTTGTATGTACTGTAAAGCAACCACAACAAAATAGGTGGGGGCCAGAAATAATGATTAAAACAACAGAATAAGGATTAAGGGAGCGCTTGGCTCTACTTAGGCCTGCTTTAACAAAAACGCAGAAGATCAGACCATGTTTGAATTTTACGCTCATGGAAGGAATGATGACACATTTGTTTTGAGACCCTTGTTTTGTATATATCAAGGCACAGTGCCAGTGGCTAATGGCATCCAAGCAAGGGCTGATTGAGGACATGTTTGTTTTTCTCTCCTTCCTTTCGTGTTGCTATCATAATGTCTGTGTTACATTCATATTTTGTTTGTTTTTAGAAGCACCGTGCAAGAAACTAATTTACAGTATGAGAAAATATATTTCTTCATGAAGAACGTGGTTTCAGGGCATTTTAATGTGCTTTCACTTCTTTGCAGTCACTTTGATTAAATTGATTTTTGTTGTGATGAATATGAGTTCAGTTTTAATTTGAATTAAAATGAATGAATTTCTTGCCCTTATTCCTGCTCTCTCTCTCTAAGTTAAAATACAATATAGAAACAAGGAGTCAAAGACTTGCCATCTAAAGAAAAGCTAAAATTTCTCAGTTTAAAAAATAATGAGTCAGACATGATTAAGATATTACTATTATTATTATTTGAAATGTAAAAGACAAATCACACTGCCTCACAGATAAAGATGGCCAGCTGACTTTTTGATAGCAAAATGCAATGGTGTGTGGGATCCCTACTTCTAAGCCGCACAGCTGAGTTATTCCAAAGCCGTGTGTTTCATACATGGGCTGAGGGTTAGTTTCTCGTGAAAGGGTGTACCTGCATTGAGGTGCAACATTGATATAACCCCAAACATACAGAAATACCTATAATGTTTTGTTTCAGTGGTGGATGGCAGTTCTCTGTTTGATGCTTCTGAAATGAAGGTTATGGTCCCTGCAGCCAGGTGCCAGGTTATATATTGTAATGTGTGGCACTATCAGTCCACAGATATGGACTGCCCCAGTGGATCGATCAACAGACTTTTGAGGCTTAATGGGCCCGTGTTGTTGGACGTCATGGCTTTCTATGGCTTATAGCTCTGGTTTGTGTATTTGCAATCCCACAGCTATTACACTCAGTAATTATATACACACTAGTCTCCAGAGTGGCCCACCAATGTCTAAATTACAGTCGGTGGATAAACCACGTCAAGTTAGAAAATAAAAGCACTCCAAACAACCCAAACATACTGAATGCCCTGGCCAACAAAACTACTGCAAGGACTCAAAACAATATCTTTGTTCTTTGATGTCTTGGCATCCTGTTAATTACCCATTTACTTTGTACACTGAGCTCAAATCTGTAAATTCATTGCAATTAGGAGACCGGGGAATGGATAGTTATTAGTTATTAGTTATTAGAAGATGTGAGAGGATAGGCAGTGGTTGATCTGTCTGGTTGATCTTTTTATTCCAACTCCTTCATTTGCAGCATTACAGTGTCGAGAAGCACCCAGTGAATATTTATGGAAATATTTGGCGCCTCTCCAGGAAATGCCGTGCTACACATGCTGCAGTGTATGAGCTGCTGATCCATCATCAGCTTAAGCAAGGGCTCCACATTTTGTATTTAAAAGCTTAAAAACTCTATCAGATTGGGGACAGATAGAGTTGTTTGGAGGTGTAGAGCCTGGGGTTTTCTTGCAGTGTCCAGCCATAACATTACACCATGGCCACAGCTGCTGTGTCGCCGCTGATCTGTCCCCTAGAAACTTGATCCTGTTTATAATCTGACCATCATTTGGACTCAGACTGCCTGCGACGCCAGACCCATGATTTACCCCCTGGGTGTGTGTGTGTATATGTGTTTCTCGGAGATAGATTTACGAGGGCGTACTGTATGACAGTGAGGATTAGGTCTTGAGGGACTGAAAGTACCCCACGATGCATGGCTTCATGTAGTCCCACAAGGACTAGCGCTTCCTCCTCAACAGCAACTGACTAACTCGGTTTGGAAACCCTCACATTGTGGAAACAGAGTAGTTGTTTGTGTGTTTAGATAAAAATATATCAATGAGTATTGGCATATGAGGGTGATTTACAGTGCTTACAAGTTGTACTTATTGCTAAAATGTTCTTGCAAGGATTATTGGGGGACTCTGTGGATTGAGTTCAGTATTGTGTGTAAGCCCTAGAGAAATGTTCCCAAAAGCACTATTATGCGTGTCCAGGAGGCATCTTTAACAACATAGTCAGTAACACACTGGATCATGTTACTGCTCTGGCAAAATAAGACCCAAGACAGTCCACACACCTCAGCCTCCTTTGTTGCCTAATCAGTAGATTTTTTTAACTGGGCAAACAACAGAGAGAATATTTTCTAATTTGTAGTGACAGACTGTGAAGTGAACATGGGTTGCATAAGACTTCTTTGGCCAGTGTCAAGTGTTTAACTTGGAAGTTTGTATCTTTTCAAAAGAGCAAGTCAGTTTTTCAGATGAATCTGGCTGTGTGAAGGGAACCTTGTTTGCTCAATTGCTGCATATTAAATTTTTGCATAACTAATGGAACTAATATAGTTATGGAGTTGGGGGTGTGCCACTGTACATACCAATCTTTCTAAGATTTAATGACGCAATATATGACTCTCCTGTCTCATCTGAATTTGATTTTTCACTTTCTGACTATTTTCAGCCTTTTCAAATAGACGTATCTGTTGTGACATCTGTCTCTCACACTGGAGCCAACTGCAGGGGCACTTTCCACATGTCTAAAATAAGCCCCAGTAAGTAGTGGCCACAATTATCAGGACTTTAGTGCTTGGCTAATAGGGTCCAGCATTGTCATAACATAGTTAAAGCACAAAGGCCCAACCATATGTGTTATGGTTATAACACATATGGTTGTTCAGCATAGAAACTAGTAGAAACTTGGTGGTCAGCATAGAAACTAGGCCACTAGTGGTGCGGTTGCAGATTACAGTGAACTGAATGCTGCTTGACTTATCTCTTCTTGTTCATGCATCCTTTACATACCAGACATTCATGATCCCCACTGCAGCCACTGTAGGCTGTCACTTTTGGTATTTGTCATACACACTAAGTCCTGTGATGACATACATGCAGACATTAAAGCTACAACACAACAGTCTTTGTTACACTGTTTGCTTTTGATGTGTCTCCTGGTCCTATCAATCATGGATCCTACTGCAGTGCTTCCTAGAAGAGATTTACAGAAAGCGAGGAGCAGGCATCACATCTGGGAACGGTTAAGTAAGCGTGGTATTTTGTATCACTTATTAGTGCCATTTAAGTTATTTATATTTTATTTGTGTACTGAAATATTTGCTGAAGTCATTAGTTCTCTCTGAGCTGGACGATGTCCCACATTCAGATTCCATTGGTTAAGGCTTAGGGTTTTCTTAAAACGTAACAAGCACCATGTGTTGATGTAGTTTTGGCAATTTGTTTTTTTTTCAGTGCCCCATAATAACTTCTGTCATAGAAAATCTAAGAAGAACAAATAAGATGTAACCTATTTTGGCAGATTTTATATATATATATTTATATATTTCAGTGACATTCACCAATTCTCTCAGAGTTCATACCTGTTCACAGGCAAGAGGTTTAAAATGGAGCCAACTTGAAGCCATTAACAGCATGCCAGCAAACTCCACTTCTACTCTTAAACATAATTTAGCTCTTCAGAATTTCCCTATATATAAATTTGAGGTTCATAAGGAGTGGGACCTTTATACATGTTGGATCGTTCCACAGATGAGTAGACTCAGTGGTAATGGGTGACGGTGTCATGTCCGGTGGTGAAAAAAGCGTCCTTGAATGACTTATTTGCTTGCGCGAGTTTGCACACTTTGTCAAATCCGTTTTACTGTCTTGACCATTGCCAGTGAACACAGTTTATTTGCGGACGACACAGAGTGAGAAATTAACACCAAATTTTGTTTTTCAGAAAAGTGTATCCCCCTGCAGTAGATCCGTGATAAGTGCTCTTCAAGATGAATACAGGTAAACACTGTGACACACATACAGTACGCACACAGACACATGCAATGGCACATGCATAAGATGAGCTACAGAATTGATATGTCAATTCCAATCTTTTGTTGAAAAGAGATTGCATTGTTACACTACATTGTTGTAATTCTAAATGTTTGTTTACATTTGTCCTTCTAAAGATAAAAATAATCAATATTGTTCTGCATTTTAAACCATGTAGAGACTTTAAAAGACACAATATGTGTCAGCTTTCTAAGTGTATAATTCTAACCCTGTCCCTGGTGTTGATCCATTTTGGGCAGGGGTTATTGTGACTGAAAGCATCACTAAGTATAGTAAGCTGGTTGCTTTTAACCACAATGATGTATTCCCCCTTTAATACAGCCCCAAGGCTCTGTCCTAAGGTTGGCAGACGTCCCAAGTGTGTATTTCAGCCAGAGAATCAATGATGAGTCATCTGCCGTTGACTTTTCTTCAGACACCACACACCAACACACGGTGTGGCTGCCAGTAGTAGCCTGACTCATCTTGGTTGTTAGCCTGTATTTACAATGTGGAAGACAGCACAGAAATAGCTCTCTCTCAAACAGAACCGTATTTAATAGACGGTCAGTACAGAACAACGGTGAAACTGTCAACAATGAAGACATAGAGTAAAGAATCAAGCACATGCAATAATGTCTTAAAGACTGAGTCAATTGACTTTCCAAATTTTTGGTTAATGGGTTAATCGTAGATAATCTATTAGTAGAGGCTGATCATCTCAGCTCTCTATTCCTATATGCAGATGACACATCCTAGATATTTAAAGCACTTCTACTGTCCAGTAGCTTAGATTTAGACTTTTCCACCAGCTTTTGCTAAAGACAAGCTATAAAGACTAGCTTGTATAAAAGTGTATCACATTAGTCCGATCCTGTTGAAATCCACTCAAATCGTCATGATCATGCTGCGCACCCTTTTTGCTGCATTTCCTGAGCTCATGCAGCAAACAATCAGACTATTGAATGCATGTGCTTTGCATTCTGCTTCTGGCTGTATGTATTTGTGTGCCTATGTGTTTGGATTTTTGTGCATGTGCATGTTTGCTGCTGCTGCTGCTTCAGCCTCAGTGATGGCCTGCCTGGCTGTGATTTCTCAGATAGCGGAGGATTCACTCGCAAAAGCGTGGCCTTGTCGCTTACACTCTCTCCCATGAAGAGGGTCCAGAGCTCACCAAATCTAGGCACAGGTATTAACACTCACAAACACAATTAGCATTAACACAGTTTCAATAAGAGTTTTGTAAGTAACTCAAATCAAATAGGTGAGTGGCTTTCAGTTTTTTCATAATCAAATTCACAGCTTCATCAACTTAATATGACTTCCACGTCTTTGAAATACTTTCAGTCCAGCTTTGGCCGCCTCAGTCTGCCTCTGCAAGATTTTGACCATGGCATGCTAAGATGCTGTTTTTGTTATGTTTTGTTGTTGGTTTTGAAGTCATATTTCTTTCTTTAGCTGGCTTGGGCTTGTTTTTGCCATCTAAATAAATTATAGGTCACTCTGTGCCTAACTATTAATACTGATGGAAACCTTCCTTCATTTTGATGTGTGAGAGCTGGTGTGCTCTCACGCTGATCCATGCCAGTTCATCCTTTTTAACTTTTCCAGACATTATTCATCACTGTTCTGAGCTCTGAGAGACTGGACACACTCTCACCTAGATGAGATGAGCTCAGTTTCAGGCAAGAGAATTTACAAAAGATTCACTGTATTTACAACCCCTTGCATTGTGACTTTAGTGGCTATACCCTGTAGCACATAATTTGAAATTACAGGTCAACAAGTTAAGGTGAATAACTAAAAACCGTTCCCGTAAAAAAGGGTACAAGCAGGAGGTCAAAGATTTGTTCCAGTGTTTGAGAACTTACAGCTTCTTTCAAAAAACAACTCATCTTTATCTCTGCATTTGACTGAGAGACAGTGTTTATGCCTCAACCCTGTCACTATCCATGTCAACAGTCGCCACCATGTAGGAGTCCATGAGCTGTCAGCTTCGCATTAGCAATACGAGAGCATGGCATGAAGGGTCATTGTCAAATACCATTAAAGGTCTCGGAACACTCGCAACGCTGGCTTTTCCTGATCCTTAATTCTTTATCCTTTTATAACTCACTACATGATACTGAGGTGTTCACTTTCCCGGCTTCAAAGGTGCACGGAAAACTGAGGAAATGTTTCCTGTAAACTTCAGAAGAATCTCAGAGGAATGTTTGAATGAAGGGTTGAGAGCGGTTAGCGCACTGGCTCATATTGATCTTCTTCTTTTTTGCCCTGTACATTTTTTTTCATTTTCACAAGCCTTTTATCTCAACAAGTACAGATAACAGCAATAACAGCGTGGTTTGTTGCATTGCATGCTGTCAACCGTGTTGCTTATTTTTGCTGTGTTTTCTCTCCTCCACAGGGAGTGATTCTCACTCATCGGACTTGGGTAAGTTTTATTCCCAAAATGGTGAGTTTAGGTGGAGAGTCTTGACTTTTGCGCACAACAAAAGAAGCCATGAGACAAACAGTAGGAGACCCGGAAACTGATTTGGAACACACTGCGGCATGTGACATTAATAGTGTTAACTTTATTTTAGATTCCTGGAGGTCACGCAGTGTAACAGATGGCCTTAAGAATGGAGACACCAGCAGCTCATCACTTGCTGCAAAAGGGTTTCGCAGTGTCCGACCCAACCTACAGGACAAGAAGTCACCAACACAGGTAAAATGTCTCACACGCCTCACTGAGAGATGTGACATTTTTCACTTAAGCTTTTTATTTGGCGCATTGCAAATGCTCCGTGGAAAGAAATGGCATGATGCAATGTCTGTTTGCGCAGAGCATTTTACATTTGTATTTTTAATTATTTGTTTTAAACAACATTGTGATATGTCTCAGGATCTATACTGATGAATTTTTGTTGTTCCCTGGTTCTCTCTCATGGTTGTTGCATTTTAATTGATCAATAAGGATATGAATCACATGCCCCTGCCACCCCCCAGAAGAGAGAGTTTCCACTTTTCATCCACTGGCACTAATCCACCAGATTACAGCTCCCTCATTGCTCTGGCTAATGATTTCAGTCCGGGAAAACTAACAGTCACTGAAAATGACAATGCTGTTTTGAATGAGTCCTACACTATTCGAAGCACATCCTCTTACTCCTTCTCAGAAACCAGTGTGAACCAAGTCCACCAGGCAAATCAGTCTACAGCTTCAAATGATACTGAAAACATTACTAATGCTCATGGGCAGCGTAAGGTGTCATCCCTCAGACTGACCCCCGTCACCATCCCTGACCCCCCGGTTCACCTCAACTCCTCAAATCCCCAAGCTAAGACCGTGGGTTCCCCACCAACCACTCCCTTGGCCCCCACCCTGTCTCCATCCCAGATACAGACAACATCGCTTTCTGTCCATTTGGACACAAAGAAAGGGCAGCATCCGGCGCCACCTAACGTCACAGTGGAGCTCAAGGTCCCAGATCGAGCCCCAAATGAAAACAGAAGTCCAGCTCCATCCCAGGTGGAGCAGATGAGGGCTGCTCCTGCAGTACCACCAAGACCTTCTCCTGCAGAGCTGTTGGTACTGACCATATATTGCAACTGTAGAACAAAAAGGATCAATGACTGCACCCATATCCAAGTCATTATTATACATCTCTGGGGTTTGTTTCCAGGTGACATCAAGAGCATCTGAAGGGTAGCATGCTGGTTGCAACACACTTAATGTCTGTAGCACACAGTAAATGCACATTAAGAAAGGAAGAAGTAGCCAGGGTACCGAAGCCAGGATGTGCAGAAATGTCATATGCTGCGTGTGTGTATTGCCCCTCTACTTGTTAGTCTTGATGCAACCAGCCAATCACACTAATTTTGACAGTGCATATTTGTGAACTCATACCTCATGTCTGATAACCAACAATTTGATTTACTTTGTGCCATAGTTCCTCCATGTGTATTTGCTGCTTTCCACAGTTTGGACTAACAGCTCTTTGATTCACAGCATCAATGGTGTCTTGGAAGAGGATGCAGCAGCCTCACAACACCTCAGTGTGGTTTCACAGCAGCATTTCACCCTCAGTCGGGCTCACGTGTTGCTTCCACACATCCTTTGTGACAAGGTGGCTAATTAGTTGATTTCACTAAGCACTCTCCTCCTCTCCTCCTTTTCCAATCAACCCTCCCTCCAACACCAGGGGCCTCCTTCCCCCGACCCCGCAGCACGGCACTCCCCCTATCGCTGCCACAGCTCAGACTCACTCGACTACCTGTCAGGCCTAATGCCCAAGACTCTCTCGCCCACCCCGTACGTTCCTAGCGGAGCTGGCGGGCCGGCAGGTGCAGTCAGCGGGCCAAGCCTTTCCACAGTGAGCGGTGCAGGCATCAGTGGCTACGTGTCACCCTCCGCTTCCCCGGTGACGGTGTCGGCCCTCAGCCACTACTCGTCGTCCACGGCGGGGCTGCTGGATGAGCTGCAGATCTGTAGCCTGGACTCACCTGGCGCCTCACCCACACCATCGCCTACCCTCAGCCATGTCTCTACCTACATATCCACTGCTGGCCTTGATGATGTGCTAACAACCGCTGTGGCCTCCACTGCTGCAGCAGCCACTTTCACTAACGTAATTATCCCAACAAGTCACTGCTGTAACACATATCATTACTGAAAAACAAGAGGTTCTCTCCCTCTACCCACTCATTTGGATGGCAGAACCAAACCTTCACAGAATGTTTTATTGCCTCTCACTAACTAACAATTACACTCTACCTGTCAGATGCCAGAATTTAGTCAAGCACCTTATTCTGTCAATGTCTGAACTTAATAGAACTCTGTCTATGTGCTTCTCCATATTTCTTTTTGTTTTGCCTTGTTTTGCAATCTACTGTCTTGTAACGGCCTGTTCATATTCATGATGTGACAAAACCAATTTGACAAGTAGTAAGATGGCAAGGTGAAGATGGAAGATGTTGGTTGTGTATTGCCTGCAGCCTTAACATTAATGTGACAGGACAGTAGTTATATGTCCGCTCATTATATTGCTTTAGGAAACACTGTGAGGGCCCCTACCACAGAGTAGGATGACTTTAAATCAAGCCACATTTCCATTAATATGTTCCTCCCAATTTTAAAAGCAATACTATTGACCATGAATTGTCATATGTTTGGTCTGATTTAAACTAATTATTTGCAGTTAGATGTTGTCAATCACAGTGACATTGTATTTTTTCACCTTATGGTTTTGTTTTACCACTTAGCCCAATCCCCAACTTGCCTTGGTTCACCAACCAACCTAACATATCTATTTTCAACACAAAACATGAGTCAGATGGTTGGAAAGATGCTATACTGGGCAACTTCAAAGATTTGGAACCAAAGTGGCAGCAATCTGTTCACTATTATTAAATAATCTAGTTTGTTTCATGCGCCAGTATTGAACAAAGAATGAGTTGGACGTAGGATTCACACTGCGTCTGCATGGTTTTAATATGACAGTGCACAGAGCTAGTATGGCTGCTAAATACACAGAAAAAAGACGCACAGCTTCAATGTGTTGATGAAAGAGTAGTTATTGGTTTTAGAACGATCATGAACTATTGACTATCAACGGCCTTTAAATTGAAATGTTTTTTTATCAATTTTCAGATATATTTCTGTTCCTGTGTCATATTGAATGGGAGAGCATTACACAGAAGAGCCTCCCATTGTAACAGTATCGTGTCTGTTGTCTTGTTTATGTCACAACTAATTTATGATATAATGTCTGTGAGTCTGAAAGAGTTGTGTTTGTTTCGTCATTATCTTTAATATCTTTTGTCTGTTTTGAAGTGAAATGATTCAAAAAGTGCCCCTTTTCCTCACTAACTGCTCTTACATGGCTCAGTCAGTTTCAGCAGTTCCCATGATTCTCAGCAGCCTTCACATGTCTACATGTACATTTATCCCCATGCCAGGTTCCCCTGCCTCACTGAATATTAAGTAGTATAGCATTAAGACTAATACTGAACTTATAAAAACTAATCATTCTTTGTTTTTCCTCATTTTATTTATACTTGCAGTCACTATCTAATGTTGTAGGGCAGAACAGCAACATTCCTCACATAGTAACTTGTACATCTTGCTGCCATTTGAGGTGGGTATCACTGATTTGATGATCTCTGTGTTTGGTTTGTGGCTCACTCCTAGGGCCAGGTTCTGTCCCATGCCATGAATGGAAGCTCAAGCCATCCACAGAGGCCCCTCTCTCCTCCATCTTACCCTCCTCCCCCCACCTCACTCCACACTGGGCTCCAGAGACAGAGCAGGAGCACAGGTGAGTCACTCATCTTTCTTACTTGGTCTCAGTACGGTGTTTGTCCCAATCAAGGGTAGACATTTGTACTAAACATCACTATACTAACATTGAGAGTGTAGCAAAATAAAAACTGAGAATCACTACAGTGTGAAGTTCAAACGGAAATACTGTATTTTAGGCGATCTATTGACAGTCCAAGGTTTAATCTTTGTATTGTATTCATTTTGTAATACCTCTGCCCATAATACCTCTGCTCTCACAAAGATCATCCAAATTCATAAATATTACCACAAATGGATGTTTAGACTTGTAGTTTAAAAAAATGATGAAAGATTGTAAGCAGTATATAATAAGAGCTGCTCTGGAAATGCTTAGAATGTCAACAATATGGAAGTCTTTGAAGGACAAACACCTATCAACTGTATTACAGTTACATTAAATATACAGTGGAACCTCAACTTACGAATGTCCTATTATACAAAAAATTCAGGATACGAATTGGGCTTTGAAGAAATTTCCGTCCCATTTAACGAAAAAATATTCAAAACACAAAAACAAAATTAAAAGTGCCACCTGGTAGCTGTCCTCCCAGTCTTTTTAACACGTATAAACAGTTGTATATTTTAATATTATGTTAAAACAGTTGTATATTTACACTTAATACAAAAATTCCAAGATACGAAAAGCCCTTCTAGAACTAATTAATTTTGTATCTCGAAGTTCCACTGTACTCAGTTACACCAGCATATGGAAAGGAGTTCCTCAGGTGTTGGCATTGCATCGTTGGCACTGAGTAGCTGCCTCTGTTCTCTGGCCTGCTTCCTCACACGCAGAGGGCAGTGAATCAGTCACCAGAGAGTCTGTGGTGTCAGGCCACACCAGCGTCAGCAGCACTGTGCCCATTGCCCGCTTCTCAGAGGAAGAGACAAAGGTGTCCATCATTAAAGCCCCTCATTATGAAGGCATCGGCCCGGTGGATGAATCTGGGATCCCCATCGCCATCCGCACGGTGAGGTCAAAGAGCATAATGCTATATACACTGGTTTGCTGTTGACTGTCTTTTGACCCATTTCTGTTGTCTTGGACAAGTGATCAGACTCATGAGGGGGGATTTCTTTCAGCTGTCAGCAGCTTTTGAATCTATAGGAAATGCCTTCTCTCTCTCTCACTTCCACTGTTTCTCAATATCTCTGACTACCTCTGTGTACTAGTCACAAGGATGAGCTCAGCTAAGGTTTTTGCTTCGACGCTGAAAGTTCCAATTCTCTGACTTGTCGGAGTCTATGCCTGCGTGTTATCTCTGATAAGTCTTTTTGTGCCAGTGTGACTCAATAAAGCATTTTCAGAGCGGTGTGTATAAAGACAGAGATCATAAACTAGAGAGTGAGTTTGGATGAGAATAAAGGAGAAGAATGGATGACAAGGCAATAAAAGCAAAATGAAAAGGTGAAAATAATAAAGTGGGAAAGAAGAAAAACAGATGCTCCTTGTTGTGAACATGCAAACATTTTTGTGGGCACTTTATTTGGTATCCATGGAGAGTGAAGTGGTAATTGGCCTGTCTGTTGGCCGTGCCAATGCTACATGCTCAGTCACATACACTCTTTCACTGTGGAGCCAGACGGCCTCGTCTGTGACCAGAGTTCAGACTTAGTGTTTAGTGCTACTGAATAAAGAGAGGATTAAGTCTCTCTGGTATTTGATAGCTCTTTTTGAAGTGGCTGTCAGATCTATACTATATACACAAAGGCACGCATACCAGGCTTCTTCCTGGATTGTCCAGGCACAGCATCAGGAGCTCCACTCTGGCTTTGAAGCAACGTACCTTTTGTTTACTCTGTAAAATGAAACCAAACCTAGTGACACTATTTTTTGGAAGTAGACACAATCACCTGAATAATCAAAGCAGAACATATGTGTTTGGTAGTTTATCAAGTCACTGATGAGACTCCAGAGTTCTTTGGGGCTATGTTCGCCATATTTATGGATCTTGTGGTAATTTGTATGCTTTATTTACCAGTTGGAATTTCATGTCTGTTCCAATAGTTGCATCTATTGGTGAAAGTATCCTAGTGTGACTAAAAAAACTCCAAAAATAATACCAATCATTTCATATGTTTATTTTAAGTGTTGCTGTTGCACAATACTGATTTTTTTCATGTTTTTCATGTTTAAAGAAATGTTTATGTGTTTTGTTTATATATTTCAGAAACATAAAGGGTGCAACTTAGTATTTTGTGAAGTGTGCTTTGACTTCATGAGGAGACGGTCACTGGTTTAAATCCTCGGTGGCGCCTTTTATGTGTGGAGTTTGCATGTTCTCCCCATGTCTTCATGGCTTTTCTCCCACTACTTTGGTTTGCTTCCACAGCCAAACATACATACATAAAGTTGACTGTCCATCCGTCCATTATGTATCACATAGGATGAAGAGAGGGAACAAAAAACTCATTCACACCAAGGGACAATTTCGAGCCTCCGAATGACTTGACTGCATTTTATTAGACTGAGAGAAGGCTTTTTCAGCCTTTCCTCAGCATTTGGCAAAAATGAATAAAGGAAACAATCCCCAGCTCTACTGTATCTGATAAATTATTCATTCTTGTCTTATTTAATTTTTTGTGAGTGAAATAAGGACCTCTACAAAGGCTCACAGGGTGTTTTTTCTCTTCTTGGTAATGTCCTTTGAAATGGGGGGGGGGGGATTCTTTCATCTTCCTATCCTGAACAGTTCTGTTTATGTGGCACTTAACTGTACATTAATGGCTATGATTATTTCTCTCACCACAGACAGTGGACAGGCCAAAGGACTGGTACAAAACAATGTTCAAACAGATCCACAAGGTTCACAAAGCAGGTAAGTCTGGAGGGAGGCACACCAACCATCAGAATCGTCCCTTTATTTCATGTAATTTGATCATCTGACATGATGAGAGAAATTGGCCACGCATGCATGCATGTGCGCATCTTTGTGTGTCTGTGCATGTCTGATCTCGTTAAACCAACAGGGCCAGAGAAACTCAGAGCCAGAACTCATTAGATGAGACCAAGAGAATCTCGAGAGAAGGCGGAATTGAGAGAAACCACTAATAGACACTGTGCTGTCCTGGGAAATCTGCTCTAATTTTCTGGGCTTGGGAGAATCACACAGGCAGTACAAGGCTTGTTTGTTCATATTTGCTCAAGCTTCTACTGCTCTAATGTGCACACACATGTACACACAACTTAATGATTGTGTACCTGAAAAACATCTTTATGATATTGGAGAATTCCCATGATTAATATTCTGAGTGACTATCCTAGTAACGTATTCAAAACTTCACAGTGAGAATAAAATGTTTAGTTGTGTCTTTTACAGAAAACAATAGTTTAGGGACTGGGACTGTTGACTGTTTTATAAGACATGTGGCTGAAACAATAATAAACATGCTGAGTTTCTGGATGAACAGAAGTTGTTTATGCTGTTTGGGTGGTTTCCCCCCCACCCCCCTATTTAAAATGGATTCATCTCACTCATTTGCAAATAACATTTATAAATAAATCAAATAATGTGCTTCCTATGCTTTACATCTTGTTATGTGTATCCCATTTTTCTGTCTTCCACAGATGATGATTATTCTGATACATACAATGCAACATATGCCGTCATAAACAGTGGTAAGAGATGTTTCTTCCCAGTCTATTTGTTTCTTCACGTCTGCCCTGCATCATGATTCCTCCTCTACCCTGTTCTCAACAGATGACCACAGCCTATCGTCCACTGTCACCATGGCCCACCCTGCTCCCAGGACGCACACATACAGGCCACTCGCCAAAAGCCCCTCGGACAATGGAGGGCATCTGGCCCCACGGGAGCCTTCGCCATCCCCTGTCCCTCCTCCACCTCCACCCATGCCATCCCTCCTCCAGCTGAGGGCCAGAGACAGTGACCGCGAGAAAGAGCTGTCAGACATGTAAGAGTAGATCATTCTGTTTCATTTGTGACTATTTTAAAATATGAATGACATAAAAGTCTACTTGAAATGGATAAGAACTCAAAATAAAATGTAATTAAGTTTTCAATGGGCTGTTTTTTAAGAATTGTGATCTCCTACCAGGAATGAATGGGGACCTCCCAACAGGAAAGTGGACACAAGAAAGTACCGTGCAGAGCCCAAGAGTATTTTTGAGTATGAGCCAGGAAAGTCATCTATTTTGGAGCATGAAAGACCTGTGAGTATATTAAGGATGTTCTCTCTTTCTTGCATTCTTTCTTTCCCTTTTCTTTCTGGTAATAATTGAGAATGAGCCATTATTGTGATACTCCTTTTCTTCATGTGCAGTCAACCTGCAAGGCCTCTAGGAACCATTGTGGAATCAGACTCAGGCTGTTAAATTTATTCTTTGTAATATTTAGAAGATGAGATACCTGCTCCGTCACCTCAAATCATCTCCTCCATCATCTTCGAAAACAATTTATTTTATGTTGTTGTACTTACAGTATGCTTGATACTGTCAAGCAGTTGATTCATTCTTTTGCTGCTCTGTTACATCTTAGAAAAGAAGGGCTAAGAGGTAAAAACCACTAATTATTAGGTAGAGTAACACTACAGAGCTGAAACATGAGTGCAACTAGATGATCAAACTTACAAAAGCACATACAGTAAGATCAAACAAATGTTCCTTTCCTACCTGCCTACCTGCCTCATAATGCATTCTCATATAATGGGCTTTTTCTTCCACTTTTCTCCATCAGACAGAGAGTGGGCGTTAAAAAGCAAAGGTTTCCGGTGCTGCATCGTTTAGTGATTGTGCTGGTGGCTGGCATTGTGCGGGGTGAATGACAAAGTAGACGGCAGAGATAATTATCAGGTAGAGAGAGGGCAAAAATAATAGACATGAGCTATCTGAAATAGGCACAAGATAATGGAGACTGGGGGTTCCGTTATCCGGGAAAAGATGAAAAAGAAAAGGTTTCGTGAAGGTTTTGCAGATGCTAATGTAATGACTGCAGAGAGAGCCCTCCTAGAGAAATAATCCATGAGTCAGTTCCTGATAAAGCAGTAAAAGCAGAAAGCAAAAGTGAGTAGAAATGAACCCACACTGGCTAAACTGCTGTCTGAGTCATATATGTTGGCTGTCTGTCAGTTTTATAATCTATAATCTCCAAGGTCACAATGACACCCATGAACTGTTCAGAGCTTAAATGTCAAGATAAGCAATTAAGAGCCAGAGCAGTAAAGATGCCCTATCCGTTGCCCCACTATTCCATTTTGACTTAACCATACTACTGAACTTGCTGTGCTGTCATCTTCCCACGTGTACAGTGTATGGTCATTAAAGATTAGATTGGATTGAAAGAGCAGACCAACAGTCAGATTTTCATCCCAAGGCTGGACAGATGATATAACAGGGAATGAAATCGATGTACTGCCACAAAGCAATTCCTGAGCGTCCACGTGACTCAAGGCAGAAGCTGACAGCTCCACACAACAGTCAGCAAGTGACCTGTCACTGCCATTCAACCATTTGAGGCAGCATTGAGACGACATGAGGGAACAACACTAATAATAATACAAAACGATGGCATAAAAGAAGCAGGTAGGGAAAACCTTCAAGAATAGTGGTACTAATGTTGGTTGCATGTGGACTAAGTTACAGTATTATGGATGTGGGCCTTCAGTCGTTTCCTTATTTTCCTATATCGTGGTGCTTTGGTTTTCTGTTGTATTTTCTTTTAATTTGTATTTTGATATGTATGGATATGCATTATCCAACGACTTTTCCTTAGTTGCTTTTTTCTCTGCGCACCTACAGTACTTGCCAGTCTCTTGGCTTCCCGTTTTCACGGTGACTCACTCACTCTCTCACTCTCTTTTTAGTGCGAGACATGTGACATCTCAACACCTACGAAACATCCCCTGGCAGGGTTTTTATCCAGTGTGAAAACTCCATTTCTGTGTGGGAGTAGGGTTAGAAAGAGCAGACAGTGATGTAAGCCAGTACTTGCTGTCTCTAGCGTTAAGCCTTTTCATTGTTGTTGATTCTGTAATGTGTAAATGAAAACAAGTGGGAACAGCTTTATTTGTTGTTTGAAAATACACCACACAAAGAAACATAGTAAATGATTAACTGAAGCAGAGCTAAATATTGTTTTTGTTTGATTTTTCCTATTTTCTTGCACGTAATTGATCTCAGTCTGGAGTATGAGACAGTTTGGCTCATTTGATATGGAAATGTATCTGTGTACAAGTACAACAAGTACACTTTTTCCATTCAAATGTGACATCACTCAAAAAAAATGCCTCCTATTTGTTAGACATGGAAAACAGTGAAGCATATACAGTATTTATACAGTGGTTGGCAGCTGACGTGATTCAGTGTGAAAGATAAATCTCAGTCTGACGTCAACACTGTGGTCATAACCAGACATGATAGAATAACTTGGACTTGATGGGTTGAAGGGGGCAGATTTGTGTATGTAAGGCTTTGTAGATTTATATATTCATTTATATAATAGCACCAACAACAACAGAGAAAGTTATAGTGCTTCATCAAAGACATAAAAATGTATTAAGCCATGGTGTCAAAATAACGGAAGACAGTAACACACTAAGGCACAAAAAGAAAAACATTGCTTAACTCGAAATATGATCTTTTCACCCAGTTTAGAAATTAGTTGCTGTAATATCTTAATATTTCAAAAGTAATTAACAACATGATGGCGCAAACATGTCAGTTTGTTTACTGATCATTTCACATATACAGTTAAGAAAACCAGTGTGTGACTGTGGTATTTTTTTGCAGTTTGTAGTGCGGTTGATTGCAGTACCTGACAAATGAAGAAATGTAATAGTAGACGGACACTCTTTCATTTATTTTCCACAACAGTAATTCAAAATGTCATAAGCCCTGCTGGTGGGGATTCAGTACATCATCCAATCAGCCTTCACAGAGGTGTGGATAATTAGAACTTATGCTCCAAGTAACAGGCTGGTTTTCATTACGGTTCACCTGTGCTATGTATGGCTTAGAATAAGAAAATTGTAACATGACTCTTGTTATGTGATCCTGTGAATGCTCAATTTTTTATACATGAACTTCATTCATGTCAAATAAAAAAAGACCTGACAGATTCAAATAGAATAGAAGAGTAGGACGCTTAAATTAAATGCACAAATGAAATTACTTTCTGACAATGACTAACAAAATGCTCCAGTGTCCAGATATTTTAGAACGGGACCCTGTCTATACCTTCATCCTGGATCACCCTGTCTCCATCTCCCTGTGCCACCTTTGCCCACTCCTAACCATGGGGTCCATGTCTCTCTTTGTGTGTGACTTCTTTCCACACTTCCTGTCTTCTGTCTTTCCCCTACCTTCTCTCTCTCTGTCACTGTCATGCTTTCCCAGACCTATGATGACATAGATTTAGAGAACGAGCCTTGGTATAAGTTCTTTTCCGAGCTGGAGTTTGGGCGGCCGGTAAGTCAGGGCCCTAGCTGCTCCTTCAACCACAACCCTGCCATAGGCATACACCCACTCTCTCCACCCCACCCATGGTTTTTCTCATGTCTCCACCAGTAGACTGGGTGGGGCTAGCTGTTTGGGCATGTGGTACTTGTTGGGTGCTGTGACCCCCCCCCCCCCACCTCCCCCCGTCGTTGTGACAGGCTGTGTAATGTCTCTGCGTTGCTGGGTTTTTTGGGTCTGGTGGCTAGCAGGCACTCAAGTCTTTACACACAAATGTTAAATATTGTTTTTTTATTTATTTATACTGAGCATAATCATTGTTGCATCTTGTCCACAGCTAAACTTTAAAGTAGGTTCAGATGCAGTGTGCCACAGATGACTGTGATGACCTGATACATCAATCAATCAATTCACCTGTCATGACCTGAATAAATATCCAACAGATTACTTTCCGCATTCTCAAAATTAATTTTTTCTCTCTCTGCCAAACAACCTGAGCATACAGAGTGTTGCCTTTTTCACATGTTAACATGTGTATCGGTTAATCTGCTTTTTATTAAGCCTCCTGGTATTGGTGTCATTTTGTTTATTTTCATTCTTGGTGGAGGATTGCTCGGCATACCTTCAAGCTAAATCCTGTAGTGCTCTCTGCTGGACGTAGGTGGTAATAATGTCTTTGTGGCTCAGAACAGGGATGACCTCTAGCCACAGATCTGGGATCGAATTACCCTAACCTGACTGACTTTGCTAGGTGTCATGAAGACATGCCTCTGTCCATGCCAGCATGACATCAGGTGGTGATTTGTTGGGCATATTCAAAATGTTAAGGTGAAAATGTCACATCTGGAGCCCGCATGAATTCTCATTGTCATGTTGGAGCATTTGTTGAGATTTCTACCTGCAACATTTTGAATGTTTCACATCACTGAATAAGCCCCTAGTGTGTAGATGGTTTCACTCATTTGTCCATCTTGGACAGGATTTTACAGTATGTGCAATGTTTGAGTGTTAGTTGATGTGACAGAAGAAGTCGCAAGAAGTTTTCACTCGGTGAATGATCAGTAGTGCATTTGCACTAGTAAACAGGCACTAAATCACAGCATTTGAAAGTGCAACCCATTGTACTCTCAAATAAACACAACACAGCAGCCTGTGCCTCACTCTGCTTTCTGCTTCACAGCTTGCTCTCACACTCTGCATGTGTGTGTGTGTGTGTGTACGTGTGCGTGTTACATGGGCACTTTTCAGTGTATACGTGTATGTGTGTGTGCTTATGGTCTAAAAGTACATCGGACCTCATTTATATCAGCAGGGATGAAGTGTAGTTTGAATATTTCAATCTTAAAATGTGTATAGTGAAAGAATTAGACTGTAAGTGAATGTGTATTGTTTGTGTAGGCGTGTGTGTGTCAGTAAAAGTGTGTTAATGTGTATTGAGTGTGTGTACATGTGTGCATTGCGCATGCAAAGCACATGTGTAGTGGATGTAAACTAGTAATTTTCTTATTATTCAATTTATCTAACAGGTGTTACTCTCTCCACATGTTTTTATGTTGGTTTCTCCCCATGATGTCACCACTGCTTCCCCTCCTTCACCTCATTTTCACCCTCTTCCTATTCCTCCTCATCTCCTCCTCCTCGTGCTCACTGCTGCTGCTTGTGGCTCAAGCCTCCTAAAAAGCGACTGGATTATAATCCAGACATCGCCGCTCGCCAGCACATTGAGGTAATCTCACATTTATGAGTGTTCCAGTGTTGTTGGGGTTTTTTTTTTTTTTATGTTTTTTTCTCATACAATTTCTAATTCCAATCAAAGGAACACAACATAAAAAATATGATGAATATGAATGTATAAAATCAGTGTACATTCAATGTAATGTACATTTAATATCACCATCACAGCACTATATACTGTTAATCTCAGGTTTTCCTTGAAAATAGAATAATAAAATGCTTGTACCAAAAGCAGCACATATCCGATGACATAGATTTAGAGAACGAGCCTTGGTATCAGTTCTTTTCCGAGCTGGAGTTTGGGCGGCCGGTAAGTCAGGGCCCTAGCTGCTCAGCCAACATCTTTTTTTATGTTTTTTTTATTTTTTTTATGGTGAGCTAAAATATCTTTGAAAAAAAAATTAAAAAACTATAAATTCTTGATGTGTTCAACGCTGTAATGCGTTGCAGTGTTACACTGTCATAGGGTGTCTGCCATTTTTCTACCACTAAGACCCATTCCAGCTGATCCATGCCAGGCTTTACATGGCCACATCCCCCCCTTCCCCAGCTCAGCTCATAACATTCCTGGCTGTATCACCTTTGTCATCATTCTCCTTTGCGACCCAAGGGAAAGCAGAAATTTACAGCCAGCAGGCCTCTTCTCACTCAGGTGTGCCATGTGGAACCAGCATCCTCCGTACCTTATGTCGGGGGAGCACTTTCGGTGTTGCACAGCAACAACCGCATGCAGGCTATGCATTGTGAGGTGGTCTGCCTCCAGCCTTTGTTCTTGCAGAGCTCACATCTCTCTTTTGTCGTCTGCCCTATTTCAGACATCTCTGCACATTGCTCCAGCTGACAAGACTCCGGAGAGACCTACGAGGTAACCTTTGGTTCTGTCACTTTCTTCCGCATTCTTCGATTCCCTCTCCCCCATCCTTACAACGGCAGTGGTCCTTGTTGTGATTCAGCAAAGGATCAAAACTGCCCTTTCTTGCCTCCGCTTCTGCGTAGATATCCGCTGTGTACGCTCCTAAAGATTATTTGCAAGGACCATTGTAGTCTTTATTTGTCTTTGTTGCTGAATGCAGGGGTGCTTTGCATTTCCCTAACCCACCAACTGAGCCAGAATAAATTAACCCAGCAAACCTATTGATTCTGCCCCTCACCTCTTATCCTTCCCTCAACCCCCCTTCCTTCCTTCTGTCATCCTCCTTCCTTTCACCAGTGGCCTGCTTATTCAGTCGCATTTTCCTAGTGAACAGAAAGGGCAGAAATGGGATGCGATGAATAGGCCATGTAATTCAAGGGAATGACATTGAGTGAATTTGTTTTGAATAGAAGGCCCCTTGCTTTAATTGACAGTTTGAATGAAAGTAGTTATAGTGGTTCTGTTGTGTCATCCTAGTGGACATAAAAATGAAATTCTTATTTTAAGTGATATTTAAATGGATATCCTGAAAATTGTATCATCATTGTCAGAAACACTTAGTCTCTCATCTCCTTTAAATTAAACATGAAAAAGAAAATATCTCCCTAAGAGTAAAAATGATGCAAGTGATCTAGAGCAGAGTAGAAATGTTTAAAGCTATTTTCATATGTAAATACCGTTCTTATTATACATTATATCTTGGTCTATTCTCAGTCTATGATTACTGGAGATACTGGAAATATATGAAATGTAACTAACAAGACATGCATGTACCACTAATTGAATATTCTTTCTGTAAACAGTATTCATCATTGTGCAGTGCAAGGAAGAAGTTGTGATGTATGTCCCATTATATTGCAGTGCTGCCAGTGACTACAGGAAGAGAAGGAAGTCTGAGCCAACAAGTTCCCAAGTGAATGCCCACTCTCAGAACAGAGCTGCAACTTCCCCAAAGCCAGTTGATGCCTACCGACCCAGCAGCAGCCTGAAGAAGCCAGCGATTCGTTCCTCACCATCCTCACCTTCCAGAGCCAAAGGTACAGACACAACCTCTGAAACATCTTCTTTTGGTTGCTTTTCACTGTATATTTTCTCCTTCTTTACCCCAGACCATCATACAGGACTGTATGTGTGCCAAAATCAAAGAGGATCTGTTTTAATGTGTTGTTTTCCCTAATGTTTGAATGTTGTGGTCAAGCTGTAAGTTTCCTTTATTGGTATTGTTGGAGGTCTGGAGATGAAGCAACAAATCATCATTTCCCCACCCTCTTCTCTCTCCAAATTTGTTCTCATCTCCTCAGCTTTTCTACCTTTTTCCTGGGTACTTCTGCTTAACACGCTTTCCTCCTTCTCTCCTTTCACCACGCTGCTCTTTATTGGACATCTAAAAGGTGGGGACGCATGCAACATGTATTCAAACAGTTTGACCTCCTCAGCTCCAGGTCCTCAAGACTGCCTGGCCGAAGTCCCCTCTGACCATGTCCATTGCAACGAGGATGCTAGCCAGGAAGACAGCTCCTCTTCCATGCAATCTGTCTTTTGTCAGAACAGCTGGCCAACAAAACACCAGGCCCCTGAGACATGGAGCAGCGTGGAGGAGGTACCACGCTCCCCCGGCAAGCTTAAGTCACGCAGTTGTGATGACCTACTGAATGATGGGCATTCTGGCTCTGGTGGGAACAATGCAACCCGCTCAGAAAGTGCTGGGTCACTGGTTTGTGATGGGAATCCCTCAGGGAGTAGATCCATCTCCACTCGCTCCTTGCCTCGCACCCACCAGCGACGGGCACACGATTCCCCGGGCTTTCTACAGCTCTACCGTAAGATGCACCAGATTGACCGAGCTCAGCTCATCCCATCTGAAGTCATCCGCTCTGTCCGTGCTCGCATCCTGGAGCTGGAGCGCCAACCTCACCTGCATCGGCATCGTCTCTCTCCTTGGACGCCCTCCTGGGGCGTTGAGGTGCCACATGATATGGTGCCAAACCGCATCTCAGAATATGAGCGCCTTATCAAGAAGTCCAAATCCATGCCCAACTTGGGTGACAATGAGATGCCTTCAGGCGCCACCACACCAGGTGGCTCATCGTCTCGTGCCAGCAGTGGCGGTGGTGGCACACCCAACTTTCCAAAGCGGCGCTTTTCCATAGAGTCTTTATTGGAGGATAACAATGAAGATAACAATGGCAACGGTGGAACTGTGCCTCACAGTATGGATCACTTGCATCGACCTCGTAGTCCACCAGAGGGCCAACCTCGGGTTGGTCCAGAGCCCAGCCATGGGCCATCATTTCCTGGTCCCCTTGTTCCCCAAGGCCTTCAAGCCAACCCAGACTTCTCTGATAGTGAACAAGAAGCTATCGCATCAGACCTCAGTGACTTCATCCAGGTGGAGGGCTCCTCATTTTGCAGTGAGAGTGACTTTGACCACTGCTCACTAACCTCCTCAGAGAGCTTGTATGGTTCCTCCACCATCCATCACCACCAACACGTCCGCCATCACCACCACCATCACCACCACCACCACCCTACTCATCAGAATATAGGCCAGAACCAGGGCTACCAACACCGCCACCTCATCAGCACATGCAAAGGCCGCTGCCCAGCTTCTTATACCCGTTTCACTACCATGCTTCGCCACGAGAGAGAACGAGCACGCCAAGAGCACCAGAGACCTTCACAGCAGAACCGCAGCAGCCATTCGCAAAACCAGAACTCACAGTCCCAGCAAGCTATGTCCAAACTGGCCTTCCTGGTCAGCCCAGTGCCTTTCCGCAGAAAAAAGGGCTCACCACCTACCTCCAGGCGAAGCAACAGTTGCAGAGAACGAGGGGGCAGACCCAAGTCGAAACAGGCAATTTATGAAGCCCTAGATGCGGCCTTGAGAGACATTTATGAGCACATCCAAGCAGAGAGAGGCCATAGAGGAACTAGGCCACCTGACGATAGTATCCTGAGGAGAATACTAGCAGAACTGCTCCCCAATGTGCCTGAACGCAGCTCCTCATTGCGGGGGAGGAGGGGGTGCGGGCATGGAGGTCACTCCTCTGCATCTCTTTACCCAGATGGGAGCCCCACTCAGTATGCCTCATACAGAGGAGATCTGTCCACACCGCGGCTCCAGTCACCACGACTGCAGTCACCACGGCTACAGTCACCAATCAGTGCCTGTTATGGACGCCTCTTGGACACCTCAAACAATAATGAATATGGAGAGGAGCAGGGAAATGGTCTCTGTTATTCAGGTGGAGATAATACACGCATCACTCTCCCAATATGCACATGTAGACAGTAGACCTGCACATACTCCTTTATCTGCACAAACATATATGCATATATATATTGCAACTCTACATCTAGATGCATGTATCTTAGTGGCTCAGTATTGCCTGGCATGTTGCCATTCTCCTCATTTGTCAGCTGATACAGTATATCCACTGGTTTACTATTGCTATTCATGTTCCATTCAGTCAATTTGTTTACTGTAAATTCTCAAATACAACCTGGTTTAAACCAGTATCAGTCTTGCTCAGATGATTAGAGTTGGACTAACCCTGCTGATTTTTGATATTGAAGGTCTGCTGGGGAAATTGCAATACTTCTAATTTGAAGAATTGTAGGAAATAGCCATGTTGAGAGGAAACGGAGCCAACAAAATCAATGGCATAGACATGCCAAATTGACACATCACATTGGATTTTCCATAACAAATAAGAAGAAATGTGATGATAATTATAGAGTAGGTGTTCCAAAGTGAATCAACTTCAAACATCTTAGCTAAAGAGACAGTTGAGGAAAGATTCAGTAAATGTAAAATTATGTATTTGTTTCATTGTATTACTTTGTTTTGCTAGTTGATGTATTGAGTCATCTTATTTATCCTTCTACCATTCCTTCCCTCAATCCATTTCCTATGTTCATGTTGTAAATGTCTTATTTCCTGCCTGTTCTTCCCTTGTTTCTTTTTTATTTGAGCTGTTTTGTTGAACTGCATGTGTTATGCTATGGTAATCACATTCACTTTGTGTTCTTTTTGTGAAATTGAAATAAAGTACCACATTTTTTGACTGAGAACTTTCATTCCCTCGTTTACCTGTTGGAATGACATCGTCACTGTACCTCACTGTGCATCACTTATTTTCCTCATGTGCATTAATGTATTGTGAGCATGCATGTGGCATGATAGTGTTACTGTGGTAATTTCTGTGACATTTTCCGTGTGTCCTTTGCTGATCACAGACCAGGATGTCTCCAGGTGTTATTCCACCATGGATGGGCGCCACACTCCCCAGAGTAGAAGACCTACTCCTGACAGAGAGGTACAGGAACAGACTGGTTGCCGACCAGCAGCCAACTAATACCTTAATAGCAGTACTATAGTCCATTAAGTCTTTAAATTAAATAATAACAGGAACATTTTTATCATACACCAAGAGGAACCTCAATAATGTGTGTTCATTTCATAAATATGTTTGTTTTTAGTTTCAGCATACTACTGTACATTTCAAAACAGGATAGCATTTCATGTTAAGCCTGGTAATGCTTGTCGGCTTACTCTTTCTCACTCTCATCTCCTAGGTCTCCCATAAACAGATGACACAACTTATTCTGTTCTCTCTCCTCCATCAGAAACAGCCTGCAAGGGCCATTTATGATTTTAAGGCACAAACTGCAAAGTGAGTACAGTGAATGCACAGTGCATGTTAAAGGATGCCAAGCTGGAAAGCATGAATCCCTAACTGCAACACATCTGGCCTCATCACATTGGATTCAGTGTTTGGTTTCATATTCTTGACCTTTATTGCATTCAGTTTTTTTTCTTTAATGGTAATGGTGTTGTTACATTAAACTGGCTCTCACTAAAGTGACTCACTAAATTTAGTAAATGCATGTCCTAAGCTCATTTCTGCTATATGTGACCTTATTTCATCCCGCTTCATTGGCTGAAGTTTTTCGTGATGCTGTTCTTATGAAATGAGCTGCACTAATTGAAGTAGTGTATTAATGTGTTTTTCACTGTGGCCTTGTTGGCATTTCAATAACATGACTGTGTTGCAGGGAGCTGACGTTTAAGAAGGGTGATGCTGTGAACATCATCAGACAGATAGACAACAATTGGTATGAGGGGGAGCACCGTGGCAGAGTTGGGATATTCCCCATGTCCTATGTAGAAGTAAGTGCGAAACTCCAGGCTGTACATGAGTACCAGAGATGTGTATCCCGCTCTGCTCTTCATTCATTTTTTTTCTCTTGTTCAACACACCCTCTTCTATTAATGCACACATACAAATAGAAGGTGCCGTCCTCAGAAAAGCAGCAGCCAATCCGTCCTCCTCCGCCTGCACACGTAAGAGAGATCGGAGAGGCAATAGCTCGCTACAACTTCAACGCTGATACTAACGTGGAGCTGTCACTCAGAAAGGTAAACTACTGTCGGTGTTTAAAGGAAAGGCAGCCACAGTGTTACACTAGCACAGTATGTTCATGACTCTAAGATGAAAGCCTGATAAAACCTATTTATTCATGAGCTTAAACTTGTTTGAGTTCATTATTCATCATCAATATTCAGAAAATTACAGTGGAACTGCAGTGTTTGAACTAAAACTTCCCTGTATATGCTCTGTGGGTTTGCTTCCAAACAGGGCGAGAGAGTGATTGTTATAAGGCAGGTGGACCAAAACTGGTATGAGGGAAAGATCCCAGACACAACCAAACAGGGCATCTTTCCAGTGTCATACGTTGACATTGTCAAGCGCTCCCCATCCAAGATCTCCGCCCACCACGTAGATCCACAAGGTTACCCTGGTAACAGGACACCCAGCTCTACACCCATCAAGGTAAGAGAATCTCTACACGCACAAAAGTACAATACAGTAGTACTATGTGTAGGCTGTTTACAAAAGCCTTCATAAAATATATAAAGATAAAATATATATTACCTTATATATAGTTATACTTGTATTATAATTAAAAAATACGTTATAAATATTAAGCATAAATACTCTAAATACAGTAGATAGAGGTATTTTCAGCTTGTACTCTGTTCACATGCATCACATCCAGCGCTGCTCTTTGCTTCAGTTTGATAAATTGCACTGTTCCTTCTTTTTCACTTCATGGAGCCTCTCTATCACCTGCACCCATCCTCCTTTTCCCATCATCTCCCCTCCACACCCCCACCGTTGCGAAGGCCCGATCTGCAAGCTATCACCAACGAGTGGCTCTTCCTCACAATGGATCCGACAACCTCCAATGTAGCTCCCTCACTCATGTCCACCCCTACCCCCCCCACGCCCCCACCTCTACCCCCTGACCTTGCACCTTTCCTGAAGGCACCTGAGCCCAAGGTGCCCTCACCTGTGCCCTCACCAAAGGTCTCCACTCAACCACCCCCAGCATTTTCCAGAACTCCGCCTTTTAGAGAAGGGCAACTGAGTTTAGGTTGCTCCCCTGCTGCTCAGCCTTTCTCGCTCTCTGCTCCACTTCCTCATCTCTCATTAAGCTCCCCAGCCCGGGGCTCTTCTCTGCAGCAAAACATCAGTAAAGGAATAGCTGGATCATTTCACATTTCTAAGCCTGAGGTTCGGTACTGCTCAGTGCCAGAGCCAATAAAATCACCTCCACTGGATCCTTTCGGGGACACATTAAATGAGCAGGCAGATGAAAGCAGCGAATTTCCTGAAGTGGAGCTGCGGGTAAAAGACCCTTATGATGAGCTGTTGTCCATGATCCTGGATGGTTGCACCAGTGCATACCAGTCTGACTTGTCAAGATTGTCTCCAGTCGATTCCCCACCAGCAACATCACCAAGTGAACCCCTGAGCAGATTTGGCTTGAAAGCAGAAACATGCCATCATTCAGCAGCCAAGCCCTCAGTCGCATCAGTCAGCAACTCAGCTGTTGCTGCTGGTGCTGAGGTGCAGCTCCAGGAGCCGCTGACAGTCCAGCCTTTTTCCATCACCTGGGAAGGGCAGTCAACACCTCACAAAAGTGAGCAGCCTGGTGAAGTTCAGAGACCAGCGTCAGTGAAAGGAAGGGGATTTACCGAGTTGTTCATTGAGGAAGAGGAGGACACTAGAGATGACACAGAGGATGTGAATGGTTTTAATGAAAGGCCCCTTCCACAGGTAGAGCATGGTGTGAGCTGCATCTGCTGAGTTTGGAAAACACTGGGGCATCCCAGACGGGACATGGAGGGAAATATGTTTCATCTCACTTTATTTTTTGTTTTTCACTTAAAGGGAAAGCAGTGTATTTATAATGAATGATCAGGAGAGACTTAAATCCCTGTTTTCCTGTTTTTATGTCCTTAAATCGTGGTTAAAAATGTTTTTTTGGTGGCGTCAGGGATACGTGATTTTTAGCTGAGATGAGATTTATTTTTATCTAGAGCTGTTTTTTGATCTTCACATTAAGCAAAGGTCTCAGTAATCAGGCGGGGTACAAAATGTAAAACTGAATAATAAATAAGTAGTTATGATAATGTCATCATACTATCATGATTCATGGACTGTAAACCAATGGTCAGATGTGTCAGAGATCAAGTTGACCCTGCCAAGAGCTTTTCTAATGCTTAAGCGATGTTGCTAATTGGACATATAATTTAAGATAAGAATCTGATTTTACACTAAAACTAACATAGATCTGTTTTGTTGATCCATGTAAACTGTTTTCCTCCACATCCATCCTGGGGCTCTGTCAGAATTTCATTTCAAGGTTTCTGACCTTTCCCTTCTGTGATTCAGTTTCATAATGGATGTGTGTGTCATTACCTCCTCAGGGTGATGTGTCTCCTTCCACTCTGACACAGTTTCCTCAGTCCGACCTCCATTTAACCACCACGCCAGCACCTCCCCCCTCCTTTCCCCCATCCGACTCTTCTCTCTCTACGTGTTCTTCTCCCAATCCTCCTTCGTCGTCTTTCTCACGGTTACAGCAACAGGATCGTAGCAGCATCCCTCCCTCATCCCCTCCCTCCCCTCGACCATCCCTCCCTCTCCTCATGACATCGCCACTGCCACCGGTATCCCCCTCTCCCCCTGTCTCCCCCACCCCCTCCAGTCACTCGGCTCCATACGTTCCATCAGCGCAGAGCTCCGGCTCCTCGTCTGTCTGTACTCCTCACCCGCTCATGTCGCGCCCCAAGTCAGACTCTCCTGCTCCCCTAAGCAGCCTGTCCCCCTCTAAGCCTGCCTCCCCCCACCTCACCTCGCCACGCTCTCCCCCAACTCCTCCCTCTGTGCACCATGCAGGACGTAGGTCCCCCAAAGTGAAGGTAATGCTGCATTGTGACGATAGCTACACCAGTTTAGATCACGTTCGTGTCCAGAACTCAACTGATAACAACCAGCTCTAACAATTGTTCCATAGGCATTAGTGGATCTGAGGCTGTGGTTGAAATGACTTGTCAACTAACCGCAGCAATTTCTCGTATTACTTTCATTCTGCTAATTTTGTAGCAAAATTCAAATGTTGGATGGTTAATGTTATTGTTGATGTAAATCTTTGTCATTTTGGTGTAAGTGGACAGCTGCTTTTGTTGGGCATTGTGTACGCATACTTTAAGTAACTAATCAAACCTAAACCAAACAGATTAACATGTGCGGCGATGACAGAATGTTACTCGATGCAGCTGTGACTAAGGAGACTACATCCATACTAACCTGTCGGACATTGTCTGGATACTGCAGTGTCGATGTATGTGCAGTAGAGAGCATTGTGGTGGGTGCACTGTGTTGCAGTCAGGAGACTCGGGGCATTGGCATTTTGACAGTGAAGTGTTTCAGTATTGTGTTGTGCACTGTGTGCGGCCTGTTCGCTCAGTTCCTGGTGCAGATGACAGGTGTGTTGCCTCTGGTCTTTCTCCCTGTTGAACAGGATCCAGTTGTTGGTGGTAAACCTCCACGTAGCCCCATCTTGAGCCGGAGGTCCTATCTGTCCCCCGTTAGAGGTCGCAGGGTAGGGGGCCAAGTCTCCATTCAGCCATGCTCTGACTGTATTCTTGTCTCAGGAAGGAATTCCTGCTCATGCATTCACAATCCATACTGTGTGACATGCATGGAAAAGCAGAGTAGTATTCCTGCTCACCGTGTATCTGCTGAAGCAAGTCCTCAGCTTCTGGTTGATTTGTCTCCTCATGTTTGTTCCCAGTGAACTGAAGTACATCTCTGACAATCAAATTCTACCTTTTTATCCTAAAAAAAGTATTTTCTCCCAGGCTCCTCTAAGCTTAAACAGGAACCTCGCAAACAGCATGTTTGACTCCCTCTGTCTGTCTCTGTTTTTCTTACAGCGAATGGTACAGGACGCACTACAAGGCGGAGGAGACCCGTAAGTGATCCATGTGTGGTAGATAAGCCTAGATCTTTGTATCTCTTACCTGTAAATTTTATGTGGCATGTGCAACACTTGAAATAACTTGAAATACACTTTATTTTAGTCTTTTCATTGTTTTTTGCACCTTGCATGAATTACAGTTGGAGATTATTGGGAAAAAAAACAGCGACGTACAGTACTGGAAAGTTTACAGATCAGCTTCCATCTATCACAGGTACCAGGCAGTTTACAACTACCTGCCACGCAATGAGGACGAGCTGGAGCTGAAGGAGGGCGACGTTGTGGATGTGATGGAGAAGTGTGATGATGGCTGGTTTGTTGGTGAGAATGCAGAATACAGTGGCCACTTACAAAATCAGAAACTTCAGAAAATGTACAAGAGGTTAATTTGTGAAAAAATAATGTGTTTTTCAGTCTTGTGATCATGATAAATTCACCTAGGTCAAGGCTGTTTCTTCTTAGCTTGGTCACAGTTTTTTGTGCCATTGCACCATTTACATCTGAAATCTGACTTTTCTATCATGTAAAATCATTTTCCTGATGTTTTCATAGCGTTATCCTTTCTCTTAAGTACCACAGTGGGACCACTAGATGGCTCTATGAGCCATCAGGTATTTGCAGCCCCCTTGTAGAGTGAGTGGCTGGGGGTCAGGAGAGCCTACCATTAATCTGAACACTCTCTATTGATACATTATTAGTTATGAAGATGTATCCACATGTTTGAGTCTGAGCTCCAGCCTTGTCTGATGTCTGTCATTGCTCTGAGTCGGAATAGCATTGACGACACCAAGTCTTGTGCGCTGACTGTTTCATTTGATTGTTTTTTTTGTTTATTTTGAAGGGACCTCGCGGAGGAGCAAGTTGTTTGGAACCTTCCCAGGAAACTATGTGAAGCAGCTATAATGATGATTCCACCCTACACATACACCCCACAGCCGCCGCCTCCTCATGGCCCTCTACACAACACCCACAGGACACCATCCTCCCAACAATGCGCACCCCAAGACCTGTCGTACATTTCTATGTTTGCGTGTATGTGTGGCCTGTCAGCTTCACACAGACAGAACATTTAGCTCTAACTAGCCATCTATAGTGGAAGACTTCAATGAAATAATGTCATTTTTTTAAATCTTATCTTTTTATCCTTATTTTTCTATCACGGAGAACCCAAACTTGAGTCCAGTGACCTTTAACCTTTGACAGTGATGGAAGTTTATGGAAGGAACACTCGGTGATAGAAACCAGCCGCTGCGATGATGCTTTCCTTTCTGTCAAAAGGCAGTGAGATCACCACAGGCATTGTTTTTGTTTTTCTACATACCTCACATTTTAAGACAATTGTTCCATTTGATGTCAGTGTTCAATTACCATTTACAGTGACAACCCCCAAAGAGCCCGTTGTAAAACAGTATTCTGTAAGCAGGTCTCCTGTCGGCCAGCCGTGCTGAAAGGACTGCAGCCATTCAGCCAATTTTTCAGGTGAAAGGATGTTACATCCCACAGTTACACAAGAGACAGTCTGTGCTTCGATCTGTGTTATGTGTTACCCGATGTGTTGGCAAGAAGCTTGAGATGCATTTTACCTGACTCTCATCACAAGGTGACAGTTTGAAATACTGCAAATGAGAAAGTGACAAAAGAAGTATCCCAGTCGTTGTTCATTGCTGTCTAAACTTAATCTAAACTTAATTTAATATGTAATATTAGAATACACTTTGTTCTTCATCTTCACACTAGGATTAATGCACTTTATCAAAAACATCATATCATTTTGTGTTCATTTTAGCTTAAACGTCACTACTAGATTTTTCACAGTAGAGGTCAATATGACTGTGGGTGTTGGGGATTTATTGGTCTGAAGGTGTATGCAAAAGGTTACAACCTGTTCAAACTGTGTTTAAAAAAAAAACATTTCAGAAGGGATGGAAACATGTTGTTTCTTTTGTCTGAACAGCAGCAAAGTCATATTTTAAGATTTTTTTTTTCTTTTTTGAGACGTAAGGTAACTTTGTCCAGACATTGTTACTGTAATGGAATATCATTATGCCAGGTGTCATCGTTTCACATGGAATTATTTAAGTTGGAAGCAGAATGAGCTCGTACTTTTCAAGAACTTTAGTCATGTAGCAATTGCATTTTTGTTTTTTTCCACCAGACATGTTTTTGCCCTGTTATGAGTGGGTCACTCCTGCAAAGTAGTTTTATACTCTTGGCAATTACTGGCAGTTTCCATCTTTTCTTGACATGCTCAGTGAATGTGTTCTGTTTTATGTACATGTTCCACATAGGATGGGCAATGACGACAAAAACAAAAAAAAAATCTTGAAGCACCTTAAGTTCTATTATGTTTTATCATTCACATTGTATGTCACTCCCTGTCATCCATTATTTCAGCCAGTGTGAGAACACTGCGTGTGTATGTGTGTGTGTGTTTGTGTGTGTGTATGGATGTTTGTCTGTGTTGTGTTTTTGTAAACCTTTTTGTATGAGAGCTCTGTAAAATCGCCAACATCCACTTGCTTTATAAAGCCAGCTTTTTCTCACCCACTATCACATTTGGTTTCTTCTCCTTCTTTCTCCACATTCTTCATCAGTGGAATTTCCTCTTTTTCAGATTTACTAGAGTAGCCGGGTAGGTCAGCCCCCACCCCCGCCCACCCGCCCCCCACCCCCACCACCATTGATGTTTGTTGTTTTAAGTGCCAGTGGCGTATTTAATCTGAAGTTGCTGTAGTGAGTAGAGTTGGTGATCGCTGCCTTACATCCAACTCACTAATTCAATAGCCATGTACATGTACACCTCCTCTGTGATGCAAAAAATTAATTTATGCATATGTAGTTATAGGAAATGTCTGCATAGTGTCTGGAAGAGTGCATAGGACATGGGTGAAAAATCAAGATGCTTTTGATAGAACAAATGGGAACAGATTTGGGATGAAGATATGAATTTGACTCCTGATATGTTTTTACATGTAATGAACATGTAAATCTTATGTTATCCGTGTTACTAGCAAATTCAAAGTGCACTCTTGGACCTAAGTATTTCTACAATATCTTAGAATTTGTCAGATGATTTTATGGGGCTGTATTGCTAATAAAATCCAGCTTGTAGATGAAATATTCCCAATGTTTTCTCATCTTCACAGCTTTTATGGTTGACAACAGAAAATGAAATTTCTTTTTATATTTGAAGGGATTTCCCAATCATTTCACTCCAAGCAATGATGTCACATCATGCCCACTGATATCTCTTTTTCGCACAACTCTATGATAGACTTTTAGTGGTAGTAATCTGCAAAAAGGGCTCGGGATTTTGAAGATTTATTGATTTTGAAAATATAAGATGATCATGGACTAAATAGGTTGCTGTAGATTTTACATTTATTATGAGACCTATTCCCTGAACTACTCAGCAACTGCAGCTATGTAGAAGTGTCTTCTTGACATGTTTGTTCACCATGGTACTGTTGTTCAATTCTTTTCAGATACAACACAGTTCCAAACAGAGAATCTATTGCCTGTCATAGTTGTAATTGCTTCAAGGTTTTAGCCCAGAAATTAATACAAAATAAGATTGATGGATCCAGGAGGATCTCAAGGTGTTCCCAGGCCCGTATACAGATGCCCAAACCACCTCAGCTGGCTCCTCTCGAGGTGGAGGAGCAGCGGCTCTACTCCTGGGTGACAGAGCTCCTCACCCTATCTCTAAGGGAGCACTCTGCCACCCTGTGGAGAAAACTCATGTCAGCCGGCCTAATGACTATACAAAATTCAAAATACATGCAAAATAAAAGTTATCTCGGTAAATGTCCATATTATCAGATCAAGCCTTTGACTAAGTACCTCCATACAGACAGAGAGAGAGAGAGAATGAGGTGGATGAATGTATCATTTGTTTCCTTTGTTAGGGAGCCATGTTACCAGGGTAACCACAGAAACAAGACAAGAGTCTGGTCCATTTTGAAATACCTGCATGAAGTTGCATTTTTGACAGTGCAGATGATACTGTAGGTTCTGTGCTGTTTCTTAATTTGATCAGCTGATTCCTGGTAAACATGATGGAAACATTGCTCAGAGCCAGTCTATCAATGGCTGATAGATTTATCAACAAGGTGTTGATACCTTATAGTTTATAAAGCAAGCAAGAGGTGCGTGTAGACTGCTTCATTATAACACAGCAAATAGCACAGGAATTAAGGTTCTTGCAGATTTTAAGAGTTTCTGATTGAAACAGAGGGGAAAAAGAGGTGATGTGTGGACTGGTAACAAGCTCTGCGGTGAAAGCTCTCGGTCCCATCCAGATCAGCAGTGGTTGGAATGTGCCTGTGGGACCTGCTAGGCCTAGGAGAGGAGCTGTGCCTCCAGACCAAATAAGGACAGGAGCTGCAGGAGCCATCAAGCAAAGCAAGAGGAGGCCAGCCAGGCTGAAATGCCCTGCAATGAGAGCTGGGAGAAGGCTGCTTTCCATCCTCACTGCTACAAGTGGTGCTGGCTGGCTGGGATCTCAGGACTGCCTGAGTTTTGCGAGTTCCTATTTTAAGCAAATCCTCAGCTTGTGCTTCCAAAAGAAAGTAGCTCAGTAGACCGAACAGAAGAAGTGTGGGGAAAGAGCTCTCAAGAAAAATATGAAAAGCAGTGAACAAGTGCTGATAGATCGTTCCTAAAATCTGACAAATGACATCAGCCCTGGGGCGGCGTCTGTCCATTCTCCTCCTCCCCTGCCCCCACCCACAGGGTTCAAACTCTCCATCACTTCTATGTTGGTTTGCTCTTTAACAGTGCACCCTGCAGTGCGCGGTTTTCTTTCTGCCTGTCTGTGCTGCTGTGGCTGAACAGGGAGACACTACAGGCTCATGCCCCTCAATGTGGTGCTGGACGGGCCGGCCCCCTGGGGCTTCCGGCTGACCGGAGGGAAGGACTTCAACCAGCCCCTGACCATCTCCAGGGTGAGTGAGTGAGTGAGTTAGTTAGTGAGTGAACTGACAGGATGTTTCTCCTCTAAGGACACAAGAATTTATCTCTCAATAACTTGGTCAGATCACAACCTTTATTCCTGCCTACACCAGCATCAGACAAGTGTCTGAGATGGGGAAAAGCACTTTAATCCCTCAGTGGTCAGGTCCACAACAATCAGTGTTTGTGTTCCCAAGAGGGTTTATTCTAGAAAGACTGGTATAGATCTTGCACCTGTGGCACAGCAAATGCAATAGGCTTAGATACAAATAGCAGCTTACATCATATTCTGACATGCACACTCAAACATATGAATGACTCACTGAGTCATTTTCAGCCAGAGAAATTTGAACAGTGCGTCAGTGTGCGTTTATTACTTGTTACTAAATCCTGTCCAAAAACATGAGAGGGACGACAGAGGAAGAAGAATCCACTTCATATCTGTGGATAAAAGGCATGCCTACTGTAGGTGAAGACACAAGGAGTCGCTGTTTAAAGACTAAAGCATCTGTTGCTGGTTATTGCTAGTATTACTGTAGTTCATACTCATTAAATAAAGACATGTACCACATGAATAAATGACTGATTAGACTAATTTGTCTGTTCAGAGGGTCACAGCTGTTGGTGCTGAGGATAATTTGTCTTCATCTGTTGATGACAATTAGAACATCCTGGACACTGTATGTGGAATTTCCTGTTTATGCAAAAGACACCCAAATTAAACACTGAACTGAATGTCATGCAAAAATCTAACCACAAATATTGGAGTTCACTGTTGAGCAGTTGCTGGTGTGCTGGTTAGCCTAGCCCAGTCCAAAGTCTTCAGGCAAAGGAAAACATGTAACAGGCATGGTCTGATTAAGATTAAGTTTATGTCTACAAGAAGATAGGAATACAGTCAACAACATGATGTGTGGCACATTTAATTTAGATTTGTTTATTTATTCATTTATTTATTTGTAAATACTTAGAGATTTAAAGATTCCAGTCACACCAGCTCTCATACATATAAACACTATGTTATGCTAAGATAAACTACACTAGATCAGTTTACCATAACATGGTTGTAGACTAGGCTTCACCTGGCTGTAGTTAATCATTCATTCCATAACAATTCTCTCAAAGCACTTTTCACTTACTGTAGTTATAACTCCAGCTTTGACTGCAGCTAGGAGTAATATTTCTTATGAAAATACTACCACATCTATTCAGCATGTATTTAAATTTCTGTCTTGTATTTACCACAACTGAGCAGAATTTATTGTCCTTATCAGTGTACTATTATATCCACCCAATAATGGCTTTCTTATGGCTGCATCATATAACTTTGAATGATGGGAGCCCAGTGATCATTTGTGTTGGAACAAGAAACAATCCAAAGAAGGAAAGAAAGGTAGAGGGGACTAAATGAGTATTTGGTGAGAGAAATGAATGTTGTATCTAAATATTACTTCAGAACATGTTTTATACGCGCGTATCCTGTATTGTATATCTGTTATAATATACAATTACACTTCAGTTTGCAAAGTGTGTTTAGTCTACTCTCTCTCAAAACACAGAAGTGATCAGTCTGATTATGACCTGTGGTGTCCACATTGTGCCTGGTGTGACACCAGCACCCGGTAATCCCACTCTATTGGGGTTATGTGTGTCTATATTTAGGGGAAGACCTCAAGAGTTATCCCAACCACTGCCTTGCTCTTAGAGCCTCACAGCTGTTGTGTGAGAGAGGAGTGGGATTTGTGTGTGTGTTGGTGATGGTGGGGGGGTTGCTGATGGAGGAGAGGCAGGGACGACCCAGGATTAAACGTTTCATGAGCAGAAACACAAGTAGCTATGTGTTAAAATGTGCTTGTAAGATAGAGAGACATTTAAGAAAATACTGTGAGGGGTTCAGGGAAACTTTGCACAACTCTTTGCCTGTGAATTCACTGTCTATGAGATAGACATTATTATGGCTGTACTGAACCCTGAGGGTTTATCTAAGTGAGTGAATCCAGTCACAGCCCTTCACAGCCATGTTTGGTCAGGAACATCCTCTTCTCTGCGTCGCACCAGTGTTCCCGGCTGCTCTAGGGAGTAAACACAAGTGATTTTCCCGTCTTCTTTTTTCTTTTGCAAACAGAGGCCTTGAAAGGGCTCGTCGCCAAAAGTATACATGAAGATCAGCTTGCTTGATCTTCATCTTACCAGGCTCACAGGTCAGCCTGTTTGTACTGTGGCTAAGAAAAAATATCAGTTATCTCAACACAAGGACAAAGTGCACAATGTTCTTCCTGTTTCAAAGGATAGTCATTAGCATACTATTTGCATTTCTTATGTCTTATTACATCATTACAGTTTTTTCTGATTATTTCCCCTGTGTTTCTTATTGTTCTTATATGTTGCACTGTTATGTTTACACTACATCTATGTTACCCAGGAGAGAGGTTCTAATAACTCTATCAATGTACTTAATTAGTATTAGTATTGTGGCAGAAAGGCTGGAGTGAATTGAACATCTAATTTAGGATGCTGTGTAGTTTAAGCTCCATTGTTTCACACCAAACACATTTTATCACCTTATGAAGTTGTAGTATTTAATTAAAAATGTTGATTATTGTGGTTTGACAGACACCATTAGAAAAAAACATCAACTTTAAGTAATGAAGCCCTCCAGTGGTTGAGTTTGCATATACTCCCTGTGTTTGCGTCTGTTTTCATTGGGTGCTCTTTAGCAAAAAGGAGCAAAAAGGTAGATTGGAGAAAGAGTAATAACTTACTTACAAAGTAATAAAAAACACAGATGAAAAGGAGAGAGAAAATTAGACAATCATTGCTGCAACAAAAGAATCATTTAAAAATTGACTATTATGCACAGATACAAGCAACACACAAACATGCATGCAACACACTGAGGCACAGCTATAAAACACAGTCAGACAGAAGATATCCAGCAAATGCTCCACTGTAAATTACTCTTCCCTCTCTGGACAGCATGAAACATCCTATCAGCACTTTCATCCTCAGTTATTTATAGGCAGACGACCTAATTCAAGTTTCAATCTAACATCCTGAGGAAGCTAAGTTTCCTATGTCACGTAATGCAATCTGGCCGAGCATAGGTCATGGTCTGTATCATGGAAGATGGAATGTTAGTGGCGTTTGAAGTTACCTTCCAAAGTATTCTCCCTGACCATGGATTGTCTCCGAGGGTTCCTATGAATCTTGATCACTTCCTGGCCAGCAGAATGGCAAATATTCCATCTGGATGCTGTCACTTGGTGGGAAGCATGTTCAGGGCCAAGCAAGTACAGTCTGTAATTTACAGTGGTTGAAAATGGTGTGATGACTGTGATGGGCCTCTTATAGGTGTGTGTGTGTGTGTGTGTGTGTGTGTGTGTGTGTGTGTGTGTGTGTGTGTGTGTGTGTGTGTGTGTCCGAGGTCATGCAACACTCAGAGCAAGAAAGAAACTCATACATTCATGCCAGCAGGGATGTTGGTGAGAGTTTTTGTTCTTATGAACGATCGAATCACACTATACCACACTGGGATTAAGTTTAATGAAAATCATAAAAATCTCCAGTTTATCATCTTATTCAGTGGATGACATAAGAAACAAAAATGGAGGAAAAGCTCAACATTACCTTCTTCACAGAGTGCCAGAAAAAATTATACTCTGGGCTGGGATATAAATTAGAGTGAAGTGTAGCAGATTGAATTCAGGAGCTGATATTGATTGTAAGTGATTGATTGCCTCTCATCTTCTGGTCCTGGCACATCCTGAGATTAAAAGCCCCACAGTTTCACCTCTGTCCAAATGCACTACCACTAGTTTCTGTGTTGTAAAGTTACACATCACATGATGGATCAATAGAAGTCAAACTGGATATATCTGGATATATTCAGAACTATGTTCAGGCGGTATGTATACATGAGTCTGTGTTTTCAGGTAAAATGCTTGAAACCATCTTTATTTCCTTTGTTTATTTTGCTGTTGAGTAATGTATAAGTGAAAATAACGTTAATATGAAAAGAAAAAAGTCTGAGCTGTTTATTTCTCTGCACTCTGTGAACCTTTGTGCAGGTCCCAAACTTCCCATGACCCCCAGCCATCAATGTAGTTTGGATTCATATAAACAAATAATAATACAAACAAAAAATATATATCTATAAATATTGAACGTTTGTTCATGGGATATTTTTTCAAGGCACTGTGCTGAACTGATAAAGAGTCAGTCAGCATTAGCACACAACTCTCAGTCAGGCATTGAACAACTCGTCTGGTCTGAACTGTATTTACCCATGGGACGCTATAACACACACACACACACAAGCCATCAGAATCATCTGTGGGTTCTGATGTCAAAAAGAATTAAGGAGCAAATGGAGGGAGTCAGAGGGAAAGGAAAAAACTGTTCTTCTCACGCCTTATACTAACTATTTTCTCTCTTTTCATTCTTTTAAAAAAGATTGAGAAGAGAATAAATGGGTGGGTAGATGATAGATGACTCCTAAAAACATGTTTATAGAGGGAGGAAAGCTTGTATAACTTGTTTAAAGGGCTTGCATGGAATAAGAGGAGTGATGAACTGCTGCCCTATCATGCATTTGAGCTCAGTTTGCATTTTACCTTATCTGCGAAACGTTCCATGTGTCAATTTTCTGTATTGTTTGTAGACACTGTGTTGCCCTGCTCATCCCACAGATCACGCCTGGCAGCAAGGCAGCTTTGGCCAATCTGTGTGCTGGTGACCTCATCCTGGCCATTGAGGGTGTCCCTGCTGCAGACATGCTGCACTGTGAGGCCCAGAACAAGATCAAGGAGTCCACCAATCAGCTCTGTCTCACTGTGGAGAGGTGACATCCCCACACAAAGCATGCATTCAGACAGCTGCAGCAGCTTGTAAAAGCAACACCTGCAAAGCACAGTGAAATCTAACACACCGCCTCACTCACAGTTAGTGTGTATGAAGACTTTACCGCTCCATTTGGTCTCTCTTTGGCAGCTGTAGATTCCTTTCCTAGATGCATTTAAAGGGAACCTAGAACAGTTGAAGGGGGAGGGTGTGGCAGGTAAGTTCACAATGGACAAAACCACTGCAAACACATGGAATAACAGCTTTCAACAAGGATCTCATGACAGGTTGTTAAAAAAATAGAGTTTCATCTGAGCTTCTGCTGTGGCTTCCTCGAAGTGTATTATAAATCAGGAGGCACCTGTACTGTACAGACTGCACAATCCAGCCACAAGGGAAAAGCTGGATTGTGCAAACACCAAACCCTTTTACAATGAGACAAACCTCCAACATATTGTTTCCAGTTGTGAGATAAAGAACAGCATCAGATCACATGCCAACAGAGATTTTAGCAGCTAAAATGAATCTCCTGTTACAGGTCTGCAGCTTGTATGTATAAATCAGACATTTAAGCTCCATCCTAACGAGAAAAGAATAACTGAAACTCATGACTCGAGACTGCACAACAACATAACAAATAAATGAATCAGCTAATAATGATAATAATAATGATAATGAAATAGACCGCCAAGTAAGACCCTTGATGGAAAAAAAACCCTTTTACTTACCGTTGATGAATAGCAGTCTGCCCCCATAAATGATTTATGGCAGATTCAACAGCATCATCGCACACTCAGTATGAATTTCAGATATTTTGGACAAACTATCTACATACCCTTTCATAATGGGCAGGTGATTTATTTGAGTATATTTTCACTGTTATTAGTTTCTTAAATGTCAGCATTTTCTGGCCTCTCTAGTCCTTGATAACCTTTGAGGTGTAGACAAAACTAGATTTTTGCCAATTTGTCTGACAAACAAATTGAAATCTCATCTAGTTGGCAGATGAAATGACTACCAAAACAATCCTTTGTTGCTGCCTGACATCAGTCAACCTTTGGTCTGCATTGCAGCCGTATTTGTTAGTTTGGGTCTCACCAACACCAACATCCTGTGGTATGACAGGTAAAGCTGTGGGTTTAACCCTGCTCCTGATGTTTTTACAGTCAGGAGTTACGGTTGTCTCAAACACACTTCCAGACTCAAGACGGAGCCATTAAACCAGCGGCCCATGAGTCATGCTGTGGCGACCCTCTGACCAGGATCTGTTTTTCATCTGCAGGAATGAATCCAGCCTGTGGTCACCACATGTTGTAGATGGAGGCAGACCTCACCCCTTTAAAATTAACCTGGGGGCAGAGCAGCAGGTTTGTCTGTGTGTGTGAGCAGTAGCAGCCACTCTGCCTCTGATGGTTGCCCTGTCAGTCATCTTCCCCCTGCATCCAGCCTATTTTTCCTCTTTCTTCCACTTCTCTCCCCCATCTGTGCCCTGCAGGAGTGTAAAACCATTGGTGCAGCTCACAACCGCAAAGCACAGCCATTCGTGGCAGCAGCCAACATTGACGATAAGCGTCAGGTGGTCAGCGCGTCCTACAACACACCCATAGGTCTGTACTCCTCAGGCAACATCCAGGATGCCATGGAGGGCCAGATCCGAGGCCTGGTCCCCCATAAGCCTGCCAGGTGAGCACTCTCTCAGAAGTCACTAGGAGGTGACCCTCTGTCTCTCACAACTTATCCTGCTCTCCAATCTGGAGATACACCACGAAACCAAAGTGGGTGTAGTGGCCTTTTTTGGAAGTGCAGGTCATGTGATGTACACATCACATGACCTCATAACCAAGGTGTATTCTGTGCTTTTGCCCGATGTAAACTGGATATTGGAGAGATGGGTGGATGGATGAATAGCTTAATGAATGACTGGGTAGATGGATGGATTGAGATGGAAAGATGATGGGATGGGTGACAAGAAGAATTAAAGCCAGAGCCAATTTGTGTTTATCTTCCATCCAAGAGTGCAGAGACTCTGCTATGGATATGAATTGTGATTGTGATTTAACATGTAGTTATTACAGTTTTTAATGCTCTGGTGTTAAATGTTTAAGCTCAGTCTGCCCTGGTGAGAAATGAGAAACCATTGTTGGTTAAGTTTCTTCGAAATGTAACACTGAAGGTTGAAAATGAAAAATAATTAAAATTATTATTAAATAATAATAATAATAAGATAACACAAGATTAGATAATCCTTTATTAATCCTCTAGAGGGAAATTTCCAGTTATTATTCCAATGGATTTGTACCTCTTCTTATGAATGCTCAAGGTGAGCTGAAAAGAGTCCAAGTGCAAAGACCGTTTAGTGTGAGTATGGAAAAGTTAGCAAGGCCCAAACCAGCAGTGTGGCAGTAGATGTAGCCATCACAGCCACGAAACAGCCTGTTTTCTTTTTTGTTATTATTCTGCCAGTCTGCTCATGTAAATTAGTTGACCCTGGAAATATGGAAAAATATGACTCTGCATTGCATTATTTTTGTTTGCCTGTATATCTAGTTGACTGTCTGTCCACTAACCTGCTCAGAGTTGACATGATTTCAACTAATCAGTTCTTTCAGGGTGAGTAACCTTTGCTCTGGCACCACCTTCATCACAAACATTTCCCTTGGCTGTGTAAGTGTCTAAGAGTAGTAGTGAAGGTGGCAACCTTGGCAGGACACTAATGGAAGTGTTTGTTAAGCAAGTCCACCTGCTCGCTCTGTGACTCACCTCTGGAGTCAGGAGCTGAGTCTGTAGATCATTATTCAGCCCTGACTGTGCCCTTCCCTCCCACCCACAACGCCCATCTCCCTCCCACCCTCTCTACCTTCATGTGGATTTCATTAGGCTGCCTGATATACAGCATGTCGTTCTGAGAGCACATCACCACAGCCCAAAGGAATCCATTTTTCCATGCTTCTCAACAAGATTCATGGCATCAGAGCTACTCTGGCGCAGCCAGTTTCTGAGGCTCTTTGTTAAATTGTAGATCTCTTGGCGATGTGTGAATAATAACCTCTATACGCAGTGGGGTAGGTTGAATTACAATATAAGAGGAAATGATGTGGTGATGGAATTGCAATACAGTTTCTTTTTTTGAAGAGGCCAGTTATAGATTTAGCCTACTGTAAACCCAAGCTAAAATCTGTCATTACTCTACTTCCTGCATCTTTTCTTTCAGCTCATGAAAGTTCTCACCAGTGTTGAACCCTTCCTCTGCTTTTGAGGTCAAACTGTCCATTCTGTCGCTCTATAATCTGTAGCTGTTTCACCTGATCCACTTCGCTGGGCAACCACAACTCAAAAAAGTTGATAAGACTGGGAGCAGCACGTTAGCCATGCAGCAATGCTGCTTAACTATTTCACCTGCCATAGATGGATGTGGTGCCAGAGGTAATAGAGTATGTATTTGTTTGCATGCTGACCAGATATGGTGGTGGTGGTGGTGGTGGTGGTGTGTGTGTGTGCGTCTGTGTGTGTCTGTGTGTGTGTGTGTGTGTGTGCGTGTTCCTCAGCCCCAGGACTCTAACCAGCATCGAGGACTCTGCTGTCTACCAGATGCTGCAGAGGGAGCAGGAGGAGCCGCAGGAGCCCCGGCAATCTGGCTCCTTCAAGGCCCTGCAGGAATTCATTGATAGTGATGGTGAGCTCTTCCTCCTCCTGAAACATGCACTAAAAATAATTAAATAACTCTACTGTTTGAAACAATCACCAGCACACAGGCTGTCTTAAAGGAGACCTTGAATGAAAATAACTTTTACCTTCATGAACAACAGTCTATAGTCTATACCCAGCCAACACACGTAACAAAGGTCCAAAAACATCATCATGTCATCATCCATACTGTATGTTAATTGTGGGGACTGACTGACTAGAGACTGAGGTTGTTTTCACACCATAGCTATTTGGTCCACTTTAAGTGTACTAGAGTTTGTTTCTACTTCATTTGGGCAGAAATGAAAGCTCTGTGTTTTATCCTCTGTCCATTATACTCAGATAGTTTTAAATATAATAGATAGATAGTGTTTAAAAAAGTTAAAATCTAATTCTAAAAAACAAACAAAATATGAACAGGTATAGAGGTAGCTAAAAAAGAAAGGAGAAACTGGTTGATCAAGCTACAAACAGAAGCCTCCTAAATCCAAGATCTTGTCACTTCCCTGCAGACTCTATATTTACAGTTTCATGATATAAATATTGAGATTATATGTGCTGTATATTGGCCATGACTGTATGTAAAAAAGATTATAACACACATTAAATATCAATATATGTTATATAGAATGTATTAAATATGTAAGAGAAAGTCCCTTCTTGATTCAAGTGTTATAGGAAGTCTATTGACTTACTTCTTTGACTTACTGCTTCCTTTATTATTCAGAGGTAAAAATAAGTCCAGTCAAATAAGGAGATGGCATTTCAGATTCCAAAGTGATTGGTAGCAAAATGAGTATTACTGCCTCACATCTCGAGTGTTTTTTTTATCTGCTCCAATGAAGCTCAAGTACAGGCTACTGTTGAATGTCTCTCTTTCTCTCTGTCTCTCTCTTTCTTTACATCTATATATCTGTCTCTCCCTCTCTTCCCGTGCAGGTACTCGCCCCATTGTGACCAGGACTGTAAAGGCCCCCACCACCAAACCAGCTCCACCCACAGGAAACCTGCAGAAACTGCCTGTCTGTGACAAGTGTGGGAATGGGATTGTGTGAGTAAAAATAGACAGGGGGAAAGAAGGACCAAAGTATCAGTACCTTTTTGTCTGAACATACAGCAGTTCACAATTCAATGAAAACATGACATTGTCTAAGAGAACATATGCAAATGTTTCTAAAGCAGCACATGCTCCTAATTCTCTGTGCTTAGTAGAAGAGGTTGCAAGGCATTAATATACACTCCAGATGTTCTCATGTTGTCATAGGCAACTGTGTTACAATTAGCTCTGAACCTTGGATACTGAATACACTGCTTTTATATGTACAGCTTAGTGCAAGAGAATCCATCAGTGTTTTGTGTAGATTTAAACACAGTCTCCATGCCTACTACTTTGAAATTGTAGACACAGAACATATGTTCCCCAGGCCTAAGTCAAGTACAGCATGTAGTTGTGCACAAGCGTACACGAAACATCTCTATGCTGCTGACGTCTCCCTCTGCGTGCTCTGTGATGCAGTGGGACTGTGGTGAAAGCTCGAGAAAAATACCGTCACCCCGGCTGCTTCGTGTGCTCTGACTGTGACATCAACCTCAAACAGAAGGGCTACTTTTTCGTGGAGGGGCAGCTATACTGTGAGACTCATGCTCGAGCAAGGATGAGACCACCGGAGGGACACGACCTCATCACCACTTACCCCTCTGCGTAGATCTCCCCCCAAACACTCACACATACAGTACACACCCATACACTTGAACACTACACTCCTACATCTGTCTCATCTGTTTACGTGCACTCTGATGTGTGTCTGTGTGATGATTGCACAGGAGAAAACTCTGGTAGTGACAATGAAACACACCATCTTCCTCACCATTTGTTGACTTTCCAATAAAGACCTCTGTCCATCGTTTGCATCTGTCTGCGATATCTTGAATTGAAACACATAATTTATGTATTATATAGTAGTAGAAGATGTTTTTCTCCCTTTACTTTATTTATACAGTAAGTATGCTCAGTGATAGATACTCTTCTGTCAGTGTGTCAATGATCTTTTTGAAGCCTATGAAGTATAACACAGATGATGGGGATGTTATTAAGTTAAACACAGGCGACAGTGACTAGTAACCACACATCACAATAATGCAGCTATACAGTCACATATATCAATGCCACACAAGCTGCTAAGGAACACAGAGCCCAGCCATGAATGATGCATGCAGTCAAGTAGGGTCGTTATTTAGCTTTTAGACGTTAGTGCCTAATAAAACACTAAGCACTCAACACAAACACTCATTCAACAACACACAGAACAATATTAGCTTCCAAATCATCCCAAATGCTGCTTCTGTAGTGTCTTTTAATTTGTACATTTGTGTTATCAAGCAAAGCAAAGTGATAATAAAGGCAGAACATTTTGAATATGAAATTTCACAACATCCTTTGGCTGCTCCACCTTTTCGGTCCAGGCTGCAAATTAATGTTATTAGCATCTTCTGTACTGAAACAGCTGCTGTGAATCATTTGAAAATGAAACAATTCATTGTTGTTTTTTCCTAAGAAATGAATCCCCAGAAAAGAACAAAATCCAAAAAGTAGCACTTTATTTGAAATTCCAGTGAACACCCAATTCCAGTTTCCTGTACGTAACATTGAAATTCACATAAATGATCCACAGACACAGAATATGTCCATTTCAAGTCCTGGTGTAAAAATAAAAAATAAAAACAATTATGGTATCAGGTTGAACAAAAAAGCATCAGTGAGGCATTAAACACAGCAGAAGTAATGTGAACATACTAGGTTGAACAAATGGTGTACTGGTTGACCCCTACCCTATGCAAAGCTTGACCTGGCTGACGATCACACTGGCAAGGCTCCTGCTCTGTGTCACACTCTGCTGTGGCAACAGGGGGAGCTAAAGTATCAGGAAAATCTCTTAAACTGATAAAGGGCAAGAGAAAACACTGAGGTCTGAAGTTGTTTTGAGGTTAGTAAAAGCTCACATTCTGTACTAGGTGTACAGTGTGTGTATATGCAGCAGTATATAATTTATATTATTCATTGAGTATATCGTGTAATATATCTCAAAATGTTTGAAAAATACCAAGCAAACAAGAACAAATGGTTGTGAAAACACAATACTGAAATTACATCTTAAATCAGCTTTGTATGCATACATTACCAGAAGGTGAAAAGTGGTACAAATTATCGTCCAGCTCCACTAAATTGATTTCACAGTTCAATCCTTCAGACAAGTCTCTGTTTCCATTTAAAAAAAAAAGTTCTGATAAGTCCACCATGTGCAAGCTGCACCAACCTGCAGGAAACAGAATAGCTACTACTTCATAAACATATAGACATTGCTCTCCAAACCAGAGCCAAACAGACAACAAAACAAAACAGTCAACATTACGTTGTGTGATGTGGCAGCAGACCTAGAGTTTCCAATTTTCTTTCACCAGATACAATTTAAGAAATTTATCCAAAACTCCATTTGTGTTGATCTCATGTGATGAGACCTACCTCCACCACTGCCAAAGACTTCTAGAGGTTAGGTCGAGTTCCAACATCCTGCTTAGAGGAGCTCCATAAGCTGGCATTAAGCAAAATAACTCTTTATATATTAAGTGCACCAGCTCTGAGGAATCTGCTGTCACAATGCATTACACCACTGACTCTACTTATGTACTTATTTTACAACAAGGCTACGATTAAGTGGCCAAATTGATACTAAGCCCACTGACCAAATGCCACAATACATCTAGAAGTAAAGCCAGGAGACAGATACGGGGGCGGTGACGTCAGTACTCTCTTATGAGAAGCAAAAAGAGGAGTGAGAGGGAATTGAATTAGCCTCAAAGCTATTGTTGCTCTTACTCGATTAGCAAGTGTCCTGCTCCTGAGGGAACACTTTGTGGCAGGAGCTCAATAACAGCAGACAGTTAGAGAAACACTTATTGATTTAGTGCTGAATACGCCATGAATAGGTTACTAAAAATGGAGATGTGGAACTAATATCCCAGTGGCTCGGCTCCTCACGTACACACAAAGTAAATCAGTGAGGACCTGGTCAACAGGAAGGGCTCTTGAAAACCTGAGCACCACTGTAATCACTGTGAGAGCAGACAGTAGTAGGATGCAGGCTGCAAACAAAGAACAGCCTGGGAGGAGGAGGAACTCCTCTCGTCTCCCTAATGAAGGGAGCCTGTTTATGTTTCCTAATGACCACACAACACACACACACAGTCATCACTCTGACACACCTCAGACCACACAACACACACACCACACTATATGCTGAGTCTTGAGCAGTCAGCAAACAGCGACTAAATGGAAGGAAGTTCGTGGTATGTTAGTTTCTCTATCTCGTGTGTCACGTATCATCGTCTGTCTGATTTGTGCATATTGCAGCAAAATGTTAAATTTACCGCCAATGCGCTCATTAAAGGACCATTTAGCTTCACTTTAAGCATAATTATTAATTTAAGCAACACTTCAAATGACTAGATTCCCTTGAAATTAATCACAAAACCTGACAGCTTAGCCAGTTCCACAGCCCATTTATGTCTCTTTTTATTAGTACCTCATTTAAAACTATTTTTTTCATGAAACTAAAACGAGAGGCTTTAGATTGTAAAATATAGATTATAAATAGTCGCTTTTTTATCAAGCCATTTTATGTGTGAGATTGGTTTCACTTGTCGTCCACCTCCAAATTTGCGTTTTTGTAGACTCTGAAAAAAGAATGAATAAAGAATAACATCTGGTATGTAGGTGTATATTTACATGTGTTTATAACAACTGGCATAAAAAAACGGTGGGTTCAATTAATGAATAGGTTCATATTTAATTCATCATTTGTCAACAAGCATTTCAAATGATTCATCATTATAGTATCAGTAAGCACTTAATAAACCCACTGTGGCACCGAGCTTATATACAATTTAGTAAAACTTGGAGTTAAACTGTTTTTTTGTGGTTCTGGTTTCATGAACCAGTCTTGTGTCATAACATCCAATTTCAGTGTTTATTTGGAGCAATCGATCACAGTATTAGCAGAATAGCAACAGGTTGGACAATGTAATAATAATGTCACATACAATGAATGAGAATTTTGTATCTTTTCACATTTCACATTTATGATTTTTACTAGCGACTTCATTTACTTTAATTGTACATTTTAATAGGCATGAAAATTGCTGATCTTACTCATTCATCCATTTCTTTCCGAAATGTCTCCACTTCTCCATTTGTTTTGAGGTTGTAGGATGAAAAAACATCCACAAGACATGACAATTTCTTCCTTCCTTTATGTATGCACAGTATCTCATCTAATTACACCTATAGGGTTCGGACTTCACAGGAGTGGCAAAAATATTGATGCAACACAGCAACATCAGCATAGCATCAAAATTGATACTGCAGGCACTGCAAAAAACAAATGTATTTAAAGAACGAGACAGTGAAGGTGGATGGGTAATTACACTGCAGAAAGAGGTAAAGCAGATATGAGTCTCATGGCCACAAGTCATGGTCACAATATTGCTGTGGGCTTGTTTTCATCATACACTACACAAGTACATTACCTCAATTCTTGCTGAAACTGTGCAAACTGCACATACTTCAGGAAATTTTTCACAATTTGATTTAAAGGCTTTCAGTACAAGTGCAGAATATGTTAAAATTTCTGAAAAAGGTAAAAGGAAAACTTCTAAAAAGGAGAAATCAACATTTCAATTGGACATCAACGTTTTCCCTGGTTGTTCTGGCTCTGGCAGCTATGAAAGTTGGAACAGCAGATTGCAGGCAATGTTATGCTATGAGGACAGTACGTTTAGAAACGTATTCATATGTTAATCAGCAAAATATGCTCCAGTACGTGAGCTGTGAACAGAGTAGAGAATGTAAGGAGACATGCACAAAATACCTTGGCATGTGGGAGTTGGAGAGTGACTGCTTTTTTTGGAGAAAATAGGATAGATATCATTTGTCCGAAAGGGCGATCATTTTAAGTGATTTCACTACCGAACGAGGTCCAGATGGCAGAGAGAATTGCACTTGCTGGCATGAGGAGCAGGTTGAATGAATCTTGAGAAATTTTAAAGCATTGTCTCATATCAATGGACAAGACAGTCAGTCAACGCTGAAAGAGGAAAAACTGAGGCACAGTCAGTCATGCTCAATTTTAAGTTTCATTAATAACAAAAGAGGCCACAAACCTAAAATATTTCAAATCAAGGAATATCAGTCACAGTTCTGACTGCTCCATCTCTTGTTAAAGGTACAGCAGTTCAGTTTGAGCTTTTAAAAGTCCTTGTAATTTCTTCAAAATTCACAAATCCTTTCTGCAACGTTGCAATGTTTAGTGAATCCCATGCAAAACCAAATACAAGTTGCATGGATTATTTCACATTTGTAATTGATGAAATTATACGTACAGATCATCTGTGTCAAATATGTTAGATAGCATACCTAAAAGAGGCCAGAGGCCAAAGTTTAAAGCATACCTGAAAGCATACCAAGCAGAAATCCCTTATTCAAATGAGTTAAATGAAATGCAGTTATCATGCACTCATTACTACCTTTGACACACATGCACTTTGTCTGCATTGTGAGACAAACACCCTGTGCCAAAGCAACAAGCAGCTAAACTTAGCAGCAATCAGTTGGTGGTTGAGCCTGTGAGAACAATAGAAGTGAACTTGGGGAGAGTTGGCCTTTGTTTTAGAATCTCACAGACCAGCGGCGCAGATATGATTTTTGAACTAGGTGGGACAAAGCTGTCAGGGTTTTTTTCCTAAAGTGAGGGGGGTGGATCGAAGTGCATTCGAATCTGGGTGGGTCGAATCCCACCTGACCCACCCTCCATCCGTGCCCATGTCACAGACTAATGTTACATAAGAGCAGGTATGGCAGAAGCTTGTAAGCTCTCAGTCTAATGGCGTTAACTGATGTTTCAAGGCGGCTGAGCAGTGTGGGGAACATGTTTCTGACGGCTCATCTGTTGCTTTCATTAGCAGCAGAGCACACGTCACTCAGGGCACAGCCTTATCTGAAATACAGCTGTTACAGCACTTCCTCTTATCAGCTGCTTTGCTATCTATGTTCTTTGAATTCATTCCTCTAGTTCTTTTCTCTAAATTCATGGAACAGAAACAGAGACAGGTTCTTTTCAGCTCATATTCAGTCAATTCCAACAGACATAAAAGCATAAATCATCACATAATAACCTAAATACATTAACAGCATTGACCCTAATATCAAGTTGGAGGTTGTGGAGATGCTAAATCTCTGCATTACATCACTGGAGGCATTCAAAGGGTTCAAAGTCATAGCAACTTCAGCTGGTTTTCAGATCCTTCAGTAAAATGTTTATCCACAAATCACTTTTCCCAAGAATCTTTGACTTGCGTCATTATGTACTCCTTGCTCTGCTCTGGTTTAGTCCCCTTGCAGAACATTGACCTGATCGACGATACCTCTGCCCCACATTTCCACAAACTATCAAGCATTTACCATGCATTATAGTGCAACTCACACATTAGTTGATTTGCAATCCGTGCACACCCTCTCCTCATCTCTCTGCGCATCCCTGCCTTTGTTGCGCCGCAGTCTCCAGTTGAAGGGCGAGTAGCACTTACACACAGACAGAAAGGCCGTCCTGTAGTTGTTGTTCATCCAGCCATACAGGATGGGGTTGACGAAGGTGGAGCACATGGCCACAATGTGGAACACGGTGAACAGCAGCTTGAAGTCCTTCATGTAGACCACGGAGCTGTCAATGTCCACAGCCAGCTGAAAGGCATGGAAGGGCAGCCAGCTGACGGCGAACACCACAACCATGGTGAGCAACATCTTGGTGGTCTTCTTCCGCCGCTGCTGCCGGTCGTTGCGGCCTCCGCATGTCTTCTTCAACTTGTTCCAGATGCGGATGTAGGCCACAGAGATGATGGCCAGGGGCAGGCCATACTGGAGCAGTAGCGAGGCAACGCTGTAAATGGTGCCATTCATGCTGCTGCCCGGCCACTTCTCGGTGCACACCTGGATGGACTCGCCTGGAGACAGGTCAAAGGTGCCGTACTCCCGGAAGATGGCAAGGGGACTGGCCAGCAGGGCGCTGAGAGCCCAGGTTATGGCGATGACTGCTGCGCACACATCTTTGGACATCTTGGTCTCCATGTGGTTGACAATGCTCCGGTGGCGGTCCAGGGCAATGACATTCATGGTGATGGTGGAGACATGCACGGCCATACCCTGAGCACAAGGCAGCAGGAAGCAAAGCACCTGGCCGAACTTCCACTCTCCGTACAGTGTGTAGACCAGCGTGAAGGGCAGGCAGAGCGTGTTCACCAGCAGGTCTGCCACAGCCAGGTTGACGATGAAGAAGTTGGTGACTGTGCGCAGGTTTTTAAACTTGTAGACAACGTATATGACCAGGGAGTTTCCGACCACTCCAAATAGGATGATGATGCAGTAGGCGAGGATAAGGATCACCTGCACTCCCACCAGGCTGGTGCTTTCATCCAGTTGCAGAAAGTTTTCCTCGTTGGGTGCATCAGAGCAACAGTTGGAGGACCTCAGTTCAAGCACAGCATCATCCACCTGGCTCATGTTTAGCTGCGGGGCTCCATCCATGGCTGCTGGCCGCTATAAAGTCACACTGTGAAAAGATCAGTGTGAGATCATTGTCAACTCAACCTTATGCAGCTCATTATACAGCTCATTAAAACAGCTGAGGCTAACCATAGTGCTGTACAAAATGTTTGTGCTGCCTGAACAATATTAATATTTCCCCATCCCTAATTCATTCTTTTAATACATCTTTTGTGAATGAAACATTAAATGCTTAAAGTACCTACAAATACTTTGGAAAAACCCAAAGCATGTAAATCAGTATTTTACCAGTAACTTCACAGAAAATGCTTTCTTGTTATTGTGTGCCTTCATTTAATTGCATACCTGAACAGAGATGTTTCTACGAAACTCACTTTGGAGATGTGGCTATTGTATGGTTTACATTACACTCGCATTGTGTCACATTCAGATTTACTCAGATTTCCCCATCTTTTAACTTAATATCCAACATGCGTGTATGAGTGGTGACGGGAAAATGCTTTTGAACCTGCGGCACATCTCTGCTTCGGAAAAGAAGGTCCATATTCAACAAAGCTGAGGCAGGTTTGTTTTTCATTCCAGCTCCCCATCCCCAATTTGCAGCTTCAGAAAGACACTGATTCTGTACTGTCAATTATGTCAGATACAGCAGTGATACAGTAGAAGCACAGTACAGACTGAGATAATTTGATTAATGTCAGAGATGAACCCATGATAGATTGGTGACCTGTCGTGTGTTTCCTGCAACTCATCCTGTGAACACTGAGACAGGCCGCAGCAGAGTCTCTCAAACACTGCACGGGTATAAAACAGATATGGAAATGGATGGATGCGTCCGCCATAATTAAAACATGCCACATTTCTCATGTGGCAAATTTGACAAGTTGAAATTAAACAGGCACTGCAGATGATATCTTCATAAAGCTAATCCTGCGTAATACAAGAACCAACAGAAGCCGAGACTGACAGCAAAATGAAAGCAATTTCACTCAAAAAAACAAGATCGTATAGTCAACGCAACCAACCTCAGTAATAATAGGAAATGTGTGTGTGTGTGGGGAGGGGGGCATAGCACAAGTTCCTGAAAATTACAGAAACCTGGGAATATCCTCAAATCGTCCGGGTTTTTTTTTTACTAATCATTTATCTCAGATGAAGGTGAAGATTATGAAAAACCCCAATCCTGCAGTTGTGGCATTATCCTAATCAATTCATTTGCGCGCAAAGAAGTCACTTAAAATATTAAATGAGTGTTGGCGCGAGAGATGCTGAATTAACAGAATAACTGACAAAGAGACAGTGATGAAGATCCTCTCACCTCAACCTGAGGGTTTCACATCACCCCCATGGATTCACCCTCTGGGTAAGTTATCAGACAGCTGCCGTCCTACTTGTCCTGTTTAATCCAAGCATCCCACCCAGCAGAAAGGGTGCAGCCGTGGTTCGGGGGGCGCCTCCTTGTGCGCCTCTGCCGCCGTTGCGCAGCGCAGCGCACCGCGGAGCCTCACCTGCTCCGGGCCCCGAAGACTCCAAGCGGGCTGCAAAGCGCGGAGGAAGCGCGTCCTCTCCTCACCATCCTTCGATCCAAAAATGTAGCCTCAAATGAGACTGCACATCATCCGGAGGTACTCTGCGCCCTGACCAATATGGCACGTCTCAATGGCTAACGTAAAACGGACGCATCGCGGCGCAGCGTCAGGAGGCGAAAGTGTCTGGTACATGGTTCCAATTCAGAGAAGCTAGAGCAGAGCGCACACAGCTCGACTCAACTGCACGCACAGGATGTGTGTGTGTGTGTGTGTGTGTGTGTGTGTGCGCGCGCGCGCGCGCGCGCGTGATTGATCGGTGAGAGGCGTCAAAGCTCTACATCACGATGTCCTTTTGAAGAGGTCCTTATCAAAAATGCAAAGCAGTGCACGGGTCAGGCATGTAACTAGGAACATGAATAAATCTATTCTATAAGCAACTTGTGTAAACACCATAGTCCTATTGTTCACAATAAGGTCAGCATGTGCAATAACACTGTACAATGTAAACATAGCTTATGTCAGCTCTCCCCATGGGCCTTAATTATGTTTGCGTTGGGCCTTTACCTATGTTTGCACCCTGCAGCCTGCTCACTTGACTCCACCTGAGGCTGCAGGTTATGTTAGATAGTAAATGCACTGGTACTCATAGTACTTATATAGTATTCATGACCACTCCGAGCACTTTACAGCAATGTCACATTCACCCATTGATGCCCATTCATACACTGGTGAAGAGTGTGGGGTTGCAGGGGCTATATCCTACACTGCCTACGCCTGCCTGTGTGTGTGAAGGGCCTTTGTGGATTGCAGTCCTGGGGGCAGTGGATGTGGTCTAACCTCCATCTAATCCAGCAGTGAATTGTAGACGAGTGGAGGGGCGATGAGATGTGCTTAATGTATTTGAATCATTTAATGCTGTCATTTAAACAAGATTCTTATAGAAATAGAATTGCTTTTATCATCAGTTTCTTTTGACTTCTGCTTTAAAGTTAGGTGTTTTAGCATGCATTTCTTTTGCTTATCTGAAGAGCTGAATGTATTTACCTCTGATAACTTCAAAAAGAATGCAGTGTGAATCAATTGATGTCTCAGTGAAATTCCTGTAATGCTCTGATTCCCCTCCAGATAACTGTTGGAATCTTTGTGATCTTAAAGTGAGTTGTTGCATTAAGAATTGGTAATGAGCAGGAATTTAAAACAAGTTTACAAAGCAGTTAAGAGGATGGATGGATGGATGGATGGATGGATGGATGGATGGATGGATGGATGGATGGATGGATGGATGGATGGATGGATGGATGGATGGATGGATGGGTGGATGGATGTGGATGGATGGATGATGAAATGATGGATAGATGGAAAACAGGCCAGATTTACTTATCCGGCAGCAGCATACAAAGATATATGAGTTTGCCCCTTTTCTAACTCTGAAACCAAATTATAATTGGCACACACTAACGACCATTATTCAGTTACAGTACATCCATGTATCCAGCATTGTGCCACAGATGGCTGGAATCTGTCCCAGTGCAGACCTGCTGAGAGGTAGGCTACCCCCTCAGGCTGCCCGTCTACCACAAGGCCGCAAATTGCTCCCATTCACTACACGTAAACAGTATGTGCCCTTGACTGGTAGAGTAAATGACTTTGATGCAAGACAACAGATCTGAAATGGACAAATCTTAGTGTGTCTGCGATTCTCTGCCAAAATCTTTCAGCCAACTTTGTAGCAGATTTAGCAGACCCTTAAATGACCCAACAGAATCACGCAAGGAACATTTTACATCTTGCCCACGATATTTGTTATTAGATTGGTTCCAAAAGAAACAAACAAAGCTTAACAAACGTCAAACAAAAAAAATGAATTTAAGAGAACATAAAACGTCTTTCAAAAACTAAAATGTATAACTTGCAATCAAATGATGTCAATTAGTGTGAAGTATTGGTCTTTCACTTTTTTAATAATACATGTTTTGTTTATTGTTCCCTCTTGTCTCTCTCTCCTCAGAGTTTTGCACTGATTCTAAGCATTGTGGTCTCTCTGCAGCTATCTAATTTGTGCTCCTTTTTGTTCACAGTTTTGGCACAAACCTCTGAAGTGGGCAGGCCTTTTCAACAGACCATCCCCATTGGCAAACAAGTTTTTGACATAGCTCAGGGGACTCTGTGCCCTGGATGTGGTGTGTAATCCGGGCCTAAATTTTATTTTTGAATTTCATTTTTATGTTTTCTGATTCTTATCTTTATTTTAGATTTCAGAGGTTTTGTTGTGTTTTCGCCGCAACTCTAATTCTATAAGGACACTGATGATTTTTCCATTAAAATGTGTAGCGGACCCGTAGCAAACTGTTGTGCCTCAGGCCAGTAATCAGATTCATAATTTGAGCATCTCTGTCATAAAGTGAGACACCATGTGGCCACGGGATATTGAATTAAAGTTATGCAGCATCTTCAGCGAAAGTCCACTTCCTCCACATGGCAACAACACAGATGGTAGAGTAACAAGGCAAAGAAAACCAGCAAACCCTGACACACACAGGTGTATTAAAAGGTTTACTTAAAAGGTTTTAAATTATTATTATTAAAAGGTTTACTCCTGTTTTTAGCATGAATGTCTGCAAAGGAACACATTTTCCTGTTGCCAAAGAATTACCATAAAATGCTGCAGAAGTCATTCTGTAGAAATGTCAGTTGATTCTTTTTTAATTTTTCATGTTTTCAAGTTGAAATGGCTGCAAAGTTTGGGAGGAAGTCATATTTGATTCGTTGCAAATGGCATGAAGCCTGGAGATCCAATAGCACATTCAACAGGCCTCATACATGTTGTCTGAAAGTCTGATATTCCCTCTCATTTTAGTCTTGGTCCACTCATGAGAAAAATATCTGTATACTGTTACTGTTTTGTTCATCATCTGGCTGCAGACCACTGCCTGCTGTTGCTACTGGACAGGTAGTGTGCAGCGGCACTATAAATGCCTTATTTGACAGCAGCTGCCTGCAGAAGCTAGAAATGAGGGCAATGGGAGTGTTGAGACTGTATCAAAGCAGTAAAACTGCTTTGTGTGTTGTGCAAACTGCAGCTTGTGTATTTTTCGTGTCAAATATTTTGGCCCATTGGTAGTATAAAAACATTAATCAGAGCGGCTTAAGAGCATTTTCTGGTAATTCTACAAAGAAACCACTGTCTGTTCTTGCTGTCACAGACATAGCTGGCCCCTATGACGTGTTAGTAAAGCTTGATAGCTATCGGAAGAGAGTGTTTGGACCTCTGGATAGAAATGCATCGCCATCCATTCTCTCTGCACAGATCCAGAGGGGGAGCTGTGGGCAGCCATCTCCAAACCTCTGAGTCAGCTCTCTGCTTCCCCACCTCCTCCAGCTAGGACCATTCCATTACAGAGTGAATGGGTGAGTTTTGCAGGTGGCAGTTTGTGATTTATCCCTAAAGTCTGTGTAGAGGGTGATAAGGTAAAGGGCCACTTTGTGATCTGCTCTTAGTTTAGTTTTTTTCTCCAATTCTTTTTTTATCTGTACATTTTCTGGCCTTGTGCTGCTGTGAATGTGAACAACAGAAAGTGCCTCCTGAGAACAATAAAGGTCTTTTTTAAATCATAACCAAAGCAAATTAAACTCCAAGGCAGATTGCACATTGTATCAGATGATTCATAATAATTTACCCATGTTAATGAAGTGGATAACGTTGCCAATCATGTGTAATGAGATTTCAAATATATTCAGTGTGTTAATTTAATGTTTATAAAATGTTTGACCTTTCAAGTGAAAAGGCACTGGAACAATATGAATGTAAATTAGTGTAAATGTATTTCCGTTTTGTTCTGTGTTGTTATATGTCTTCTATATGGAGGACAGTTTTAGCAAACACTCTCTCAAGTCGCAGTCTATGAATCAGAAGTGTAACTTGACATGACTGCACAAACTCAGTCAATAGAGTAATATTATATATTATAATAATCATAATTATTTATAAAGAGGCTGAAATGCGCCTACATGCATGCACAGCATAAGCAATGACTTCTCACTCCTGATGCACTAAAGAGGATAATGAATGCTAAGCCTGGCTGAGTCCTTCTGTCAGAGGTCAGACTATCAAATAAAAATATTGAACAAATGTCACCTGTTATGCACAAAGCTGCACATGTGCTGTGCAAGGTCTTCCTTCAAAGAGCAGATGTTGGCCGAAGTTGATGAGGTCAACAATCTGAGGAAATTTACACTGTAATAGCCTCCATTGGGTAGAGCTGAATTAATTGTGGAGATTCAAATAGTTTATATAAAAAATATTGACATTCTTCATTTCAGTATTTCTCATGGATTGTTTTCATTGCAAGTAATTTGTTTTGGCACATATTTCTGCCTTCATTGGAGAAACAACAGGAAAAAGAATGGAGGGTGGACTCAATTTGTGGCCATAATGAATTTAGAATTTGAACGTCTTTTAGTGCTTCAAGGCTGCTTCCCCAGTTGTTTTTGCCCTGTTTTTTGTGTGTGTGTGCCCCATATACACCAGTTTACTATGACTCTAAATGGGATCAACATGATACAATTCCTGTATCGGCTTTAGGGACACTAGTGCAACACAGCTAAATGAGGTAATCTAAAACTCAATCTTTATTGAACTCGGGTCACATAGTATCTCAAGAGATTCCAGAGAGAATCTTGACCCAGGTGGGTATGGCAAGTTATAGAGATTGTGGGCCAGCAACAGTGTGACCAATTCTCAACTAATCTGCTGGCCCCTAATCATCAGGCAGAACTTTGATTTAGGGACAAAAGGCAAACAGGTTTGCCAAAGCAGGGATGAGAAGAGTAGGTCGATGTCAAGGTGGGTCAAGAGCAAACAGTAAAATCATTCTGGGAATTATCACTGGTGAGTTGGGCCTGAGAGCGAAAATCTGGCAGTGAGTGTGTGTATTTGAGTATTTGATTTGCCATATACTGTATTGTACTGTATATGTGCTGATTTCATGGTAGGTTGGGAGCAGCTGAGCTAATGGGCGTGGGGCGGGGGTCTAGCAGACTGACACCATTGCAGCACATTTGCATTGAAATAAAGATATTGCAGTGGCCTTGTTCTGCACACACACACACACACACACACACACACACACACACACACACACACACACACACACACATACACAAGCAGAAAGCTTTCAGGATTTCTGTACAGTACAGACAGTTCAGACTAGTTTCCCCACACTGCTCTCTATATCGTTCTCTGATGACTCTGAGTGATATATACATACATACATACATACATACATACATACATACATACATACATACATACATACATACATACATACATACATACAAACATACATATAAATTTATATATATATATATATATATATATATATATATATATATATACACTTCTTGTGGCTTGATGCTAAACTTTAGCCACAGACATGTGATATATTTGAGTCAGACTGCATAGCATGAACTAGAGTCACAAGACTTGTGTAACTGACACTTCCACATGAGCTGAAGAGCCATAAACTGCCCTTAGGTTTAATATGAATATCAAAAGAACATATAAAAAAGACAAAAAAATGTAACTCTCCCCAAAGATTGAATTGAAACAGAGAATTATTAATTAATATTTCAGTTAACCACCTCCTTGATGAGGAGGTCCTGGACTCTGACCATTCTGACATTCTGTGAGCTGTCTTAAAATATGGCATTCAGATGAGATTTCTTTAAAAAAGACCACTGCCGGAGAGATGATCAGCAAATAAAGTAAGTGTTCATCATTCAGTGGCATGGGAACCATTTCATGGTTGAAATGCTTGGACTGTAACAGCCCCGCAGGCTGAACTATGAGTAAAGAAGTAGGAAGGAAATAGGGGCTTGTGTGTATACTCTAATAGCTGAGGGTGAAGAAAGTCCCAGCTGTAAATGCACAAATGCAGGCGTGAATTTTGATCCAAAGCAAATTGATTGGGAACAGTAGGGCTTTTTCACTGTGTAGGTGCTTGATACTGTAGCCATATTTATGCTCAGAGCAAGTTCTATTTCGGCTTTGAGATGAGCAGTATGTGCTCTCACTAAGGCCGTGTTTTTTCAGTTCTTTTGGAAACAAAAAGCATGATTGTTAAAGAAGTGGTCTCTCATGTTTGATACATTTGTGTTTAGATATAAACACATAAAACAAACAGGAAGGAATACAGGATACTTTCCAGGATTACTTTCCAGTCTGCTGCACCCTTGCTGCATCTTTCTTTTCTCAATTTCAGCTGCTGCATTGCTTTTTTTCTGGCCATGAAACTACCATCAACATCTACCCATCCAGCCATCCATCCATTATCAAACCTGCTTTGTACCTTTATGGTATGTTAAGTGACCCTTTGTCCACACCATTTATGAGGACCTGCTGACGTCAACCGAGGGAGTAGTTGATCGGTGGAAGGAATACGTCAAGGATCTCTTCAATAAAGTTGATAATGTATTCCAATGAGGAAAGGGCCATAGGAGGGGGAGGTGGGTGAACTCATTGAAGGAGCCGAAGTCACCCTGGCTGTTAATGACACAGCTCCAGCATGTATCTGGATGCGTGGATGATGGGTACGGTGCCCCTGGAGTGACAGACTGGGGTGGTGGTTCCGCTTTTTAAGAGCAAGGACCAGAGAGTATCATCAAACTACTCAGCCTCCCTGAGAAAGTTTACTCCAGGGTAATGGAGAGGAGGCCCCAGCTGTCAGCTGTCCAGGAGAAATAATGTTCCAGTTTTCCACCCTGGTCGCTGGACACTTGGCCCGCTTTACAGTCTTATGAGGGTGCTGAAGGGAGCATAGGCATTCTCCCAGCCAGTCTATATTTGCTTTGTGGTCCTGGAGAAGGCTTTTGCCAGTATCCCCCGAGGCATCTTTTCAAGATTGCTTCAGGAGTATGGAGTGGATGGTTCATTGCCACGGGCTGTCCAGTCTCTGTATTTCTGGAGTCAGTGTCTGGTTTGCATTGATTCCATCTTGGTTCCTCCTTGTCACAGATTCTGTTCCTCTCTAGTGAATGCAAATCCCTCGGCACAGCCAAGTGGCAGAGGGTGTCAGGTTAAAGGAGGGTGTCAGGCCTAAGGATCAGTCTCTGTTTTTTGCAGTGGTGTGGTCCTACTGGCCTTCTCAAAAATTGACCTCCAGCTTGCAACCGAGTAGTTTTCAGCCAAGTCACCGCGATGAAAATCAGCACCTCTCAATCTGAGCCCATGGTTAGTGGGAACAGTCCTTCCTTCACGTGAGATCAAGTATCTCAGGGTCTTATTTACAAGTGAGGGAAAAATGGAATGGAAGATAGACAAGTGGATAGGGCTGGCATCCACAGTAATGTGGTCGTTCTACCAGTCCAAGGAAGTAAAGAAAAAAATTACCCACAAGGCAAACCTTTCCTTTTACCACTCTGTCACATTCTAATCTTACATTCTGACCTATGGCCATGATCTCTGGACAATGACTGAAAGGATAAGAGAGTGAGTACAAGCAGAGGAAATTAGTTTTCTCCACAGGGTTCAGCTTAAACTGTTGCCAACCCGGATGCGGATGAGCGTCTGAAAAATTGATGAGACTTTTGCATTTGTCCTCATGGCCCATGGATAGTACTGGATTGGGAACTGTACCCAGATCCTTTCATTCTTTCCTTTTTTTTGTTGCTTTTTATAGTGCTATCCACCATGCTACTGTGCTGCCTCAGCAATTTACAATAAATGGAATATCATTTTTAGTGTATCAGGGACACTCATTGATACACTAAAACTGCATCCACTGCTAGTATTTATATGATACTGCTCACCTGCACAATACTATAATGCGCAGGATAATTTACAAAGACTAAAGTGGCTGTTAAGAACTCAACAAATTAATTCAGTAGAGGGAGCAAGAGTGTTACAAAATGTGCTATTCAACAGAGTTGTGGCCAAGAAACACCCCACCAACGGCTCAGACCATAAACCGGCTCAAATGCACAAGAAGCAGTCTGTTCTGAGAACACATTACAAATAGTGCATGTGTGTGTGTGCGTGTGTGTGTGTGTGCGTGCCCGTGTGTGTGCACGTGTGTGTGATTAAGATTAATTTTTCATGCTTTAGCCCAAGTTTCAGTCATGCTAGTCCAAGTTAGTCCAAGTTTCAGTCATAAAGGAAACACAATTTCTTTGCAGCACCATCAAACCCCCAGAAATCTGTTTCTTGGATGGAATCAGAATTTATTGTAAATGATCCTCAGGCTGAAATCAGTAATTAAGGCTTGTGTTTAATAACATTTAATAACCTTTCTGCCCTTCAGTGTTCATTGGCTGTATTCGAGAGGGTTTATTTGCCGGCCTACTATGATTTCTTGGGGGAATAGCCAAAATAAGCTTTAAGCATTGCTTCCCCAGCATTGCTGCATTTTTTTTTTTTTTTTTTTTTTTGCTGGAGCTTGACCATGATCTTTGCACTAATTAGCAACAGATTTAAATCCAATAAGGATTATTATTATTACTGCTTTTATTTCCCAGCCTGTTTTCAGTCTTGTGGTCTCACAATCAGTCCTTTCATGCAATTAAAATGTTCTTTTTCATGGCTCAAACTAATTTAGTTTTTCAAATGATATTGTTGCACTCGATGAGACTGCTCTGTGCATATCTCGCAGCCTCGATTTGATTCCAGGCTTTTCACTTTTGAGTATAAAAGGCACGAGTTTGTGTCTATATTGTGTATTCTCTTTCAGATGGAGGGATGAGGAATGGAGGCAAGCTGTCATTAATGGATTCTTTCTTTCCTTACATCACATTGTCTCACCTGTCTGTATTTTCCCATGTTTTAAGGGTTACTGCTGTGTTTGCCTATGATTTTCATTTGTTACCTTTTTTCTGTTTGTCATTTGTCTCCAAATTTTTATTTTGCTGATTTGGCTTCTTCTCATCCCTCCTCTTCATCCCGCAGATTTTTATTGTTGGGCTGATAATGGAGCAAATTTTGGTTGTTGCAGCAATCTTCTTGTTCGTGGTCCTATCTGCATGGTGTCTTACATGTCTTACATGACAATGTCCTGTAGATCGGCCACCTCACAATTGCTTTTTGTAGTTTCAGAATTAATCATTTCTAACAATTATTTCTGAATAATTTCTTCTCTGCCACTTCTTTATTCACTATATAAATCACATGTTATTACAATATTGCATCTTTTCTCCATATGTGTGTGTCTGTGGGTCTCCTGTCACAGTCCAGATGCATCAAGCTGATTTGAGGGTTTAAATTGCCCCTAATTGTCAGTGATGGTCTTAAAACGTGTCCAGGGTGTTCTCCCTGCCTTAACTCAATGTGAGCTGGGGGTTAGATTAAAAGACTATAATCACAGCAGGTAGAAATTCATGTTTAATGAACTAATAAACATATTTGCCATCGGCATAAATCAAAATCATACTATTTTTCATTGTGACAATGTTATTGCACTTTGTCCAAGCCAAACTTTTTTTTAAATGAAGCAGAATTTGACACCATCACACTAATGAGCTGCTCCAGCTCTACACTGATGTGTACACACTTTCATGTAGCCACAGGTACATGTCAGATACAGGTCTTATTTCCCCACATCCCAACAGTTCTGTTGGGTTTTATCTCTCCAGGGCTCTAGGGCTTTGCCACTTTGCTGAGACAAAGTCCATTTACGTATAATCTGTGTGCCTACATGTTAAATGAGATTAATGTTGAATATCAGTGAGTACAGTGAACTTTAATGATGAATAACATACAAAATTAGACATCTAGCAGAACGTCTTCCGAACAGCACAATGATTGTTAAAGCAAAGAATGTTCAAATATCTTGTTATGTATAAAAAAAAAATGAAAGTAAATTAGGATATTTTTATCAAGTTATTTTTTTCCCCAGTGCCTTTAAGTCAAATGGACTAAACCACAGGACTTCAATCGGCTTCAACCACTAGTTTGTTAAATTGGTCCTTTCTCATGAGGCCTCGCCAGAGGCTGTTAGGCTGCCATCCAGATGGTGAAGGAGACCAACAGAGTGGGCAGCACTGTCAGCGGCGTCATGCAGCCCAGATACAGCAGGATTCCCACGCCACACAGTGCAGTCAAATACGAGCTCATCCTGCTGCATACAATCTTCCGTACTGTTGTGCAGAACTGCAAGAAAGGGGAAACATATCAGGCTCTGTAGAACAGGTCTGTTATCAAGGAGAGGCCATTATCTCTGTACGAGCAGTAATTTGGCATACAGTAACACTAGATGGAGCCATTGACCCCATGAATAAGCGTGGTTTAATTTGAGGCAATAAAGTGTGAATATAATCCTTGTGTGACCAAAAGTCTGGATTGCTGAATTTCATCATTAAGGAGGCTCGTCATCACACAGTAAGTAAATAAGAGCATTCAGTCTGCTCAACCCATACTGAGTGGCACAAACTCATGCAATAATCTGTTTATCAGGAAATCCAAGCTACACGTGCAATGTCTAAAACCCCTTTTTTTTAACACATGATCTTTCTTTAGGTCACATGCAAGAGACAGCACATGTGGACAGAAGATTATAATGGAAAAACATATCCATATCAAAATCTGTAAAACACGTTTCAGAATGAAAATAAACATTTTTAGATGAGCCAGAGCACTTTGACCTGACTAACAGGCTTGACATTTTGAAAGCCTTGTATGTGGATTAGTTCAATCATTTTACATGGAAATGTGCTTTAACTGGTAATATTTTAAATGAATAGAATTAATTTTTAATGAATTTTAAAATACAGAAATATTTCATTCCAGTAACTTAAAGTACTGTACTTTAATTAACCAGTGTCACAAGGATTCTTCCAGATTTTAGGTAGCAGAGAAAATTTAAAGTTGGTTCCAGTCATTAATAGAATCACTTTCTTTCAACCTTCACATATTCTCAGTTAAATATTCCCTCTTTACATTACATTCCCTGAAGCCCAAAGAGAAACATTTGTCAGGCAAAATCTTAAAACTGCAACTCAAAACTGTAATTGATTATTCTCTGGTCCATAGGTTTGGAAAGACCATGTCATGTCATTAATACTTAAATTTATGGAGGAGAGTGGAGGCTTGAGACTACCTGGTAGGTCTGGTAGCTGATGGCCATGCCATATCTGCAGTACATGACGTAGTGTTCACAGTTGTACCACAAGAGGCTATAGGTGACGGAGCCCAGGAGCTTTTCTGCCCTCCGGGCCACCTCATCACCATCCAGCGCCGGCTGACTGCACACTTTATCCATGTGGTTGATCAGGATCTCTGATCCATAGGCAAAATCCGACACTGAGTCCACTCTGACACTGGCCACCTTGGTGATGACCCCCAGCAGCAGGCGGTTATTGGTCACCATCTTGGCAATAGCGCTTTTGTTCTTGGAGATGACTGGCAGGATGTCTGGGATGAGATGAGCCACACGGTTGTCGCCCAGGTAGATGCCAAAATGAGTAAAAAGCGTCCGGGGCACCTCCAGTAAATCACCCCGCTGATACAGGGATAGGTCATATTTGGAGTCGTCCTCTTTTTTTGAGGCGGCAAAGAAAAAGTTGAGGAGTTGAAAGAGAAACATGATGGCAGTGTGCAGCACCAGGCCATACATGCTTTTTATTCCTATTGAATCTGGGCGGAGACAGAGTGGATAGAAGGATTAGATGTTGGTCAACGCTTCAACATGATCACAGGAGCTTTCTGTAATCACTCTGCTGAACTTTTCTCTATGACTGGATTTTGAAATCTGCCTTTGTTTGTGGTGTATTAGGGTCAGGGGTGCTCGTTAAGGAGGCTGACTTCGCAGAAACTTCAATCCTCCAAGAAAGGTCACTGATATTGAGACATCACACCAAAATAAACAGCCTTTTGTTCCAGGTAGAGTAGATTGAGATGTAGTCATTAAATTTTTATCATCATCGTTATTCAGCACTTTGTCAAATGTTCATTTGTACAGTATTGAATTTAAGTTCTAAAAATTATGTGAAATGTTCTACTAAAAATGATAAATCATTAAAGAGTTTGACTGATGTTATGTCAAGGACTGTATACTGCATTTGCTCAGATGGTATGAGTCTTCAGTTGTGGCACTGTTTTAGTAATAAAATAACACCTATTTTCAGGGTAAAATAGTTGTATGTAATATGTATCTAGAAATGGATGGAGATTTATACCCACATGAGACACAATTAAAAATAAATTGTTTATTGAACATTTGACATATTTACAACATTACAATAAGTGCACTATTATAAAATACCAAAACAATGAATTTTCACTTTTATGGCAGCAGAAATGTTAGAAAAAAACCTCTAATCCTTGAAGATTTACTCCATATTCTTGAAGTTGTACCAGAGACCTGCGTGAAAGATTCATTCATGTATCAACACAAAGAATTAAACATTATCTACACAATAAACTGCATGAATACAGGTGCAGAGCAGCATCATAAGGCATCACTCGTGCCACAGAGGCTTCCAGTCAGTCAGTCAGAGCTCAGTTTAGTTTGTCCTAGTGCCAATCTCCGTTAACCAGCCATCCACAGAGTAAAGGGGATGAGGACTGTGGCTAACGTAGTTGATGGAGCCATGCCGAAACAGACAATAGAGATGATCCCGAGAAGGACAGAGGCGATCACACTGCGCTGGTCCCTGATAATTGACTTCAAGCACTCGCAGAACTGCAAAGAAAAGAAAGCCTGGTCACTGAAAGATGTCACACATTACACTAAATAGACTGCTGTTACTTGACACCAGGTAATTACTTTCTGCAATCTAGACCTACTCACAGCTTCCTGTGAGGGTTAAACATGTGTTTCACTGAGTGGTGAACTTACTGCAGACCTGCCCTTTGAACTCAGGGTGGCCCCAACAACCCTGGTCTCTTGGGTCATGTTCACTAATCTGATTTGCAGAGCCCTGGGCCCAAACCGCTATGTTGGGATGCTGCATCCTGCATGTTGAAGCTCTTAGGCAACAGTTTGTGGCTAGGCTGCAGAGATGAGGTAGTGGCTGTATATTAAATGTGATCACATTAGATCAGTGATCCGTTTACATCTAGTCGTATGTCCATATTTTGTTTCATATTTAATACTGCGTGTACATTGCTCATGTTTTTTTACCCTGAAAAAACAAAATGATCAAGTGAGTTGGAGGGTAGACAGCTGATGATAGCCTCCAAGACTGGGGCAATGAGGGAAAAAGGGTTGAGGGGACCAGTGGAGGGTCAGTGAAGGGGCCACAAACTTGATAAATTTGACAAAGTTTTAAAAGGACGCATGTTTTTCATTTACTGCATGATGTCATACACATACTTGCACTTAGTCTAGGAGGGCTTTTGAAGCCTGGTTTCTGAGCCTTGTTAATCTGAACTGAGTCGCTGCAGAGAGCTGTACCTGGTCTGTCTGGCGGCTGAGCGCGCATCCGTATCTGCAGTGGGTGACGAAGTGCTCGCAGTTGTTCCACAGCAGGCTGTAGGGGATGGCTCCCAGTAGCCTCTCTGCTCTCCTTGCCACCTCCTCGTTGGCAAATGCTGGGCTCTTCATGCTCCGGTCCATGCGGTTGACCAAGATCTTAGAGCCGTACGCGAAGTCTTCCAACGTGTCTGTGCGCACAGTGGCGCACCGAGACATGCAGCCCAGGATCAGCCGCTTGTTGCTGATGACGGAGTCGATGCGCCTCTGGTCGCTGGTCAACACCGGCAGGATGTCGGGGATCAGGTGCGCCACCTTGTTGTCGCCCAAGTAAATGCCGTAGTGGGTAAAGATGGTGCGGGGCACCTCCAGCAGGTCCCCTCGGCGGAGCAGCGGCGCGGGGCCGCGCTGCGGAGCCCGCAGTTCCCGGTCCTTCTCCCGCTCCTCGGCGTCCGTCCAGGTGGACAGGAAGAGCTTGAAGTTAGAGAACAGTGAGAGTTTCTCTACCAGGAAAGTCAGTAGCTGCAGCATCCTGACGACTAGAGGAGCATGGGGGGCCCGATGGGGCTTTTATCCCCGCAGGCACGAGTAGCGCTGCAAATCCCGTGCACACGATTGGCCACAGGAGAACGTGCGCACGTGCTCGCCCTCATTCGCCTTCTCAGCAACAGCTGTCTATCATCTACGTGTGCGCGTAAAGCAGCGTTCAGGAGACAGCTTCTGTTGAGGGCCGAGGTCATGAAGGTGGAGCCAGGCCAGGGTCGCATCATCCAAGTCAAAGTTAAGATTTTTCTCAAATGATTAAAGTTATTATTATATAATTACATATAAATGACATTTAAATATGTGTGTTCAATATCAACAGGCTACATATAAAGCTATGAGCTGTGTGTAAGGATTTGAACAGTGCAAGGAGTGCAAAGATACAGGATTGACAATTACAGAGAAAAACTATGCTAAGAATTTAGAATTTACATACAAGATGGTATAAACAGTAGTAGAATGATGATGGAACAGGCTTAACAGAATTAAATTACATTGAAAACAAGATATGAGTTTCAAATTTAAATGCAGTATAAAAGTGGATCAGTGTTTGGCATGTTATGTGCATATAGGGGAGTGGATTAGATGCACAATATACATTCTAGTAAGCATACACATTGTGATTTGTACGTGTATGTAGTGTGCAATGGGGTCAGTAGGGTGGGGTGTTTAGAAGAGACAGCTGTGGGGAAAATGTCGCTCCTGAACCAGCTGGTTCTACAAGCCCCTCAAGTGCCTCTCAAAGGGGCTGGAGGGTGAAAAGTTTAGGGGCTGTATGCTTTGCACTGATATTGCTTCCTCTGGATGTCCTTGATGGTAGGAAGTGAAGCACCTTTGATCACTTGGATGATTTTAACCACCATCTGCAGTAGTCTCTGGTTCGACACGAAGCAGTTTTCACACCAAACTGTGACTCAACTACAATCTTCTACTATCGGCATGGGTTTTCTCTGGGTTCTCCAGTTTCCTCCTAGATCTGAGGGAGCATGATTAGGCTGATTGGAGAATGTGTAACTTGTGATAAAATGGAGACCTGTTCAGGGTGTAATCCCTGCCACTTTGGAGATCCAGCAGACTCCTGCCATTCCATCCAATGTGGGTAAGATAACTGATAAATTAATTAAAACATATAAATACACTGAGCAATTGAGCCAGGTGCAGTCATAGCAATGGGGTGACTGTGATGAAAGCAGTTATGCATGCTATGCATCTTAATAGTTCTGTAACTGATGCATTAATGGCTATTACAAACACAAACTAGCTTTTTGGTTGTAGATCAGTCTTGACCAAATTATCAAATGCTACAACTTCCCATGTCTCCAAGTAGCTGCTTCCAGCTGTGAACAGCACCTTGGAGGAAGCTTCAAACCTTTTGTTTTCGTAAAACCAATCATGTTTTGACAGGGTTCTCACTGAAAGGTGGTGTTAAGATTTAACCTGTGATGGGCTTGCTTATGTTCACTTTCGTTTAAACTGCAAAAAGTAACTGTCACTGTCATGGTTTCTGTAATTAGTATATCTAAATGTACAGTATGATGACCAACTGTTTAAAGAGAGTTAACATTCACCATGATTTAGGGCATTCTAATGTCTCTTTCTGACATTAATAATTTAGTGTTTTTGTTCACTGCTGCTATTCAAGGCATCATTCCAGCTGTGTTTTTAAATCAGTTGTAAGAGAATAAGCGCTGGTAAATACACTCTTAACTGTCCAGAAACAAAATACAGATAATTCACATCTCTCTGTGGCTCTAGAAGGACCCCATTATTGACAGAAAATGAATTCTGGATATACATTAGTCAGGTGACCAAATGAAAGATTAAACTTTTATTTTGTGTCGATGTGATTATGTTCACAGATTAATGCAATGGGCAAGTCTGTATGTATTGTTCTTATCACCCAAGTTATTAGTTAATACCACTTAATGTCATAGACCATAATAATGATGCATGGCATGTCATTTAATTTGATCCAATGAAATGATGGATACCACACAGTGAGTGGTGAGTCATCAGCATTGTCTCTTAACAGCATGAAGGTCCAGCATTATCAAATTTGTTTCTATATGAAGTTTGAATGTTCTCTCCATGTGTGCTTGGGTTTCCTCAAGGTACTTTGATTTCCTTCCACAGTGTAAAAACCTGCATTATCACCTGGATGTCCACCCTACTCTACCTTTATCCTGAGGTGATGGATGAATGGAGCTGATTGATATAAACTTGAACTTTTTGTGTTTTCTGTGAAGTGATGTGATGGGGAGGCTTGTGGTCCCTTGTTAAGTATAGACACTACACAATAAGATGAGCAAAAGTACAAATACCTCAAAGTTATTATACCTCAAAGATATTGAGGAGATACTTGAGAGAAGAACAGTGAAACCATAGGTTCAAATGGCTAAAAAAGGACATCATGGATGTCCAGGGGATTACTATAATATAATAAAAAGGAATGAAAATCAAAGATAAAAATGTGATCAATTTAGCTTTTTCAGTAGTTATGTAATTTTTTTGTCTAATGAAAAGTCTAATAAGACTGTCAAGCTGATTATGCTGCAGACAATGAGCTGCGGAGGAATGCAGCTAATCCATTTGCTCTCACCATTAACCAGGAAGAGGCTGTGGTGGGCACCTCATCAGAGGAGGCAAATGATAGGAGACTGCATTCCTCGGCCTGATTCCCGTAATCCTGTAGGCTTCAGTTACATGGTCATCATTCAGCCCAGGAAAGTACCTTGAGAAACACTGGAGCCTTTGATCTAGTGTCTTTGTGTCATTTGTAACGGGACATTTGCTGACCTATATATTGTAATACCACTGTCAAACAGGATTAATTATGGCAAGTATTTGACTCAGCCTGGCTACCTTCTCAGACTGAGAAACCGAGTCTGACCCACAAAGCATACCCTACTTTTGAGGAAGTCTGAGTATGTGTGATTAATAAACACGCAGCACTAAAAAGAGCTCAAATTTCAACTATTTAATCTGCCTCTATAAAAATTTCCTCCATTGTTTGTATTAAGATAACAGTACAAATAGAGTACATTAGAACAGAATACAGTAAGATCCTGCCTCATTATTTAATAAATACTTAATAAATGAACCTTTCCCCTTCCGTAATTAAATACTGTGCAATAAGTACTACAAAACTACATAAAAAATGTGCATTCTCAAGTATTTCAGTATTTCATTAGTCGTAGTATCTTGCTTATGTGCACGCTGTGCTCTGTAATCCAAGCTGACAACAGCTTGCTGTAGTTTGTTAAGCAACTAAATTAACTTCTTGTTGTTCAGTCCCAAGAGTAAAATATAAATTTTCAATCTGCTGTGAGTAACGTAACAGCTTATCTGTGGTTAATTGTTAATTCCCTGAATACAATTTTAAGAAAAATGTACTTCCACACTGACTATGCTTAAAGTTCACCAAGAGGTTGCACTTAATGCAGCAACACCACTTTATGGAGAAAAATACCAGGCCATGATTAAGAGTCCTAAGAGTATCATCAAACATTATCAATGGTTCTCAACAACTTCAATAAGCCTTTGAAGTGAAACATGCAGTTCACCTGATATTGTTCTTACGTAACTAGTGTAACTTCACAGCTTGACTTTTTTCTGCACTGTAACAAATTTTCTTGTTAATTTACAGTAAACTACTGGCAGCTAAAGTTGCCTGCTTGAAACTGTTATTCTACAGTATACCTACTGTACAGTCAACAACAGTTTATTACCGTAAAAATAATACAGTATTGTGCTGCTCAGAAAATAAACATTACAGTATCATACTCTCACCTTTTTGGTTTCCATTATACTGTTATTTTACAGTTATTATTATTACTGTTATTTTACAGTTACTAAATTATTCTCTATTGTTACTGTGAAACTATACTGCAGAATGTGATCTATACAGTGATATAAACCAATGATCTAAATGTTTTACATTTAAAAATTAAAACTAATAATAAGTAATAAGGAACAATAAATGAAAATAGCTACCACAGAAATGGCTCAGACAAGAGGTGTCCTTTTTTTAAGCTTTTATCAAAGCTGAACATTTTCAGTATCCATAAAAATCTATAAACACACTAACTTGATTGTCATGTTTTTTTCTCTTGAACTATGACAAGAATTGGCTCACATTACATCAACAACACAACACATCAGCATGAATCAGTCGTGGACTGGTTGGGAGGGTCAGGGTATGCTCAACACTGGCTACAGTGGAAAATGATGAACAACAGTATCCAAATTATTAATGTTATTGTATGTACATTCATACTAGACACAAGATATAATGCTAAACAAAACTTACATAAATTCTTACGTCAATTCTCCATCTGGAGACGATACATCTTTGTTCATCAATTGTCTCGGTTTTCTCCTTCAATACCTCTCTATTTCCCTATACACACAGAACACATTCTTAACAATGGAGAGCCTGAACATCTGAGACAACTGAACTGCACCATTCCAACTAAATAAAGCCCCACTCAAAGTCCACCAGATTTTTGAGGAGAGTGGCCACATGGGGATTCACTGTTGCTGCCTTTTTGTGGACCAGCTTCCCTGTCTGCTTTGACACCACCTTCCCCTGGCTGGTCTTTCTTCCCCTCTCAGGATTGATCCCAATGAGGCGCCTAAAATGAAATAATAGATAAAGTATAGGTGCAGTAAGTAAAGATACTTTGCATTTAACATGGAACCCTATGACATTAATTGAACAAAAAATGATAATCACCCCTGTGTCTCATAATTAGAAGAATTTAACTTCATTTTGAGAAACTATGAGAAACAAAACATTCATAATTGAGGATTATGACAGATCAGCTGCTGCCATTATTACAACATTTATTTAACTTTAATTTGAGGCATTAGGAAATTTGTCATCAGTGATTTCTAAGACTTTGGTGTGAAAAGTTCAAGATACATACCACATATGAGCATTTAGTACACCGAGCATTTAATATGCTAAATCAACTTGTAGCCCAGGCGTTTATAAGTATTTGCAACAGGCTACTATTTATTTATGCAATGTGCACCTGCTTTTTTCCCACCACATCTCTATTGACATGAAACAACAAATACAAAGACAATTTGTCTGTGTTACAGCGACAAAGAGAGCCGATCAGAGCAGCCAATCAGAGCAGCATTATGAACAATAATTTACAACTGTAGTTGCAAGGTTAATATACAGGCATGGCCTATAATAAATGACAATTAAATATTCCTGAACAGAGCTGCGAAGAGAGATGACACACTCAGACAATATTTCTGACAGGAAATTTACCTTTGAACAAACTCCAGAGTCCTTGCAGCTTCTTCCTGGTACTGCAAGTTGAATACATAGAATGTTGCAAATACTGCCTCAAGTCCCGTGGTGAAGTTTGCTTGGGTGCTTTCACAGATGACCTGGCTTTCAATGCTGATCATCCAATGGTGTAATGTGACTCCATCGCCGGCAACTGATGCAGACAACAATTATGGAAAACAAATATGGGTATAAGAGTCCTATATGATGATAACAAGTTCACAGAAAAAGCCACCCCTTATACATTTTGCAATGGACTAGAGAGTGAAGTCAGGCTTGTGACTGTAGTAGATTCTAGAACACATGGAAAAGAAATTATCAATATTTCAAAATACTTGTTACAGGCATGCAAACTCATTTCATGAACATTGATTGTTTTGAACACTATACTGATAGTCCTTACCCATCTTGAATGCTTCCAGAAGTTTTCTTTGCTGGATAACAGGCAAAAGATCTCTGAGGTCATCCTGCTGCACATATTTGAGGTCCTCTCTTGATTCCACACCTGAGATTTCAAGTGCTGTGATGACCTGCTTTTGACAATCCTCAGACAAATTGGGCAAAGCCTTGAGGATGATGGTCTTTATTTCATCACCGATGGATGACATGAATCTACAACTAGTCAATTTACTTCAGTCTTGTTAGCTGTTTGCATCCTTAATAACAAGCTTCTCCTTATAAACTCAAACTTTCTAATAGTAAAATAAAACCTTGTAGACAGCTAATCAAATGACTAAACCAGCTAACACTAACATAAGTAATGTGCCTCAACAGAAAGCTAAACTTTTGTCCACATAGCCTAGCTGCTACATTATCGACGCTAGTAAGCTAGTAGTTTTGACTTGATCTTTTCAGCAGAAAAACAGTTAATAAAATGTTAATCCAACACAAAACCACATTATAGCATCATTCTGTCTTTTGCAAGATTATATTTACCTTCTCAAAAGAGCCATGGGGGTAGGATGGGTGTGGATGAGCTGCTCAGTTCCGAGGAGACGGCAGGGAGCGGGAAGGAGCAGCAGATGAAGCCTCCAAGTGCTCCGTACGTTCGGAGCTTTCAGTTTAAGAGTCCGGATGAAAAATAATTCTTCCTTTTTTATTGTTGTGTCCTCAAGCTTAAATAAAAACACTGATATGCATCCCTATTTTTAATTTCGACCCGATGAATAGCTGATTGAACTGACCCAACATTAAGTCCCTAAAGTTAACTGAAAAAGAAAATAAATACTGTATGATACCATAAGATTATGGTGGCTTACTGTAAATTTCTAATTTTACTGTATTTCTTTTACAGACGCTTGCTGTAAACATTTTTTTCCTCCAAGACGTCAGAATTTGCGGTATTCAACTGTATTAACAGAAAATGGTATACTACTGTTCAAAATACCCTGTATTTTTACAGTAATTTGTTACAGTGCACAAAGCAAGTTCATACTCTGTCAGTCAATTAGTCAGGGCAACAAATGGCTCAACATGTAATGAGTCAACAAATGTTAATGTACTGCAAGACAACAGATGTGTCTCACTTATTTTATGACAGCTACACAGCTGAAGGAACAAACAAAGCCACTTTCTTGTGGGTGTGAATAAGTTTAACACAGAGGTCCAGTACAGGACCATAAATGTTTATGACACAGCCAAAATGGAGACTCACAGTTCATCATGCTTTATCATACAATGGCTTAAAAACTGGACAGTACTCTTAGGTATGATTTGATGGGTAATTCTTTGTTTAAGTCATTTATGGACAACAAAGTGTCAAACAGGCTGCATATTTTGCCACAGACCCACATTCAGCTGAGTCGACTTAGAGTTTGTGACCACAGGCTGAACCCGGAGGTGGCATTACAGCAAACCTTTGCCCTCTGTCCCAGGAAGATTTGCACCATGGTCAAACAGCTCCAGACTTATAACTGTGGTCAGTGGGGGACTCCAGCAAGCCTCTTTAGGTTTAATTCATGCTCAGGCCACCTGTATGGTATGCTTTATTTGTTTTTCTGCCTGGAAACTTAAGTTGTTTACTGGAAAACATGTTTCTCAGGTTTACATACGAAGTAATGATTCAGCACTGTATTAGCATGGTTTACAGGGTGGACTACAGGGCAAACCCTCTGTCAATAAAGAGATTCAGAGAGACTGAAAGAGCAATTTTGGTTGCTTTGCATCCTACAAATATATAAACAATGTGAGAGTGTCGGTCTATTAGAGTCCAAATATATCAGTCAGAGCAACAGAGCAAAACTCATTTTAACATCCTGAACACAGTATTTGGAGAGAGTGAGTGTTTCTTTATGGCTCCTAGTGGAAGAAAGAGACACTTTCCATCTGGTGTTTGGACACAAAGAGGCCAGTTCAGCAAAAGTTCACTGCTGTTGAGGTTCACGAGCCTGACGGTTCATTCTCAGGTCAGTGAGGTTTTATATTCGTCCTGGGCCTGTTTTCTTTCCACATAATAAAACCAGGTCATGCAGAGGTGCTTGAGGTAAGATTTATCATCCAGTGTCAACATGGGGCCTAGAGATGAGGCATTATTTAACTTCATTTTGTCACATGTATCTGCACTGTTGGTTTTGATGTAATAAAAAGAGGTGTGTTTGCCTGGAGTGCCCTGAGCAATGTCTGCTGGATGACCATTGTCCACAGTGGTGCAGCAGACACAAAATTGGAACAATAAGAGCAATGTAAGGTGACCTTGAACACAGCGAATTGACTGCAAACATTCTTCCGTAAAAAAAGGGAAAACACTGTCTTCCTCTACTCTCTTTACCTTTGTTGTAAAAAAAGCATGCATATCATTCACACTCTTGATGTGGCAAAACCCCTCACCCCACTGACACTATCACCTTAATTATACAGCATGTAAGAATATCTCCTGTGAATACTCACGTCTTGCTAAAATGAGCTTTCAGAAGTTCAGCAGGGGGTTGCTCAACTTTTCATTGCAGTCAGACTCCAGCACATGATGCATTTACATCTGTGACTTTCAGCCCCATCAAGTGCTTGGCTGTGAATATTTACACTCCTGGGCCACAACCGAGCCATCACTGACATGCTATGTGAAGCACAGAGGTCATCAGGTCAACATTAAAATGGGTTTGACTTGCATTCAAGCACACTACATCCAGTCCCTTATCTGAGTGTGGGTTTCTTGCAGCCTTGAGTTGCTTGATGCAACATGCAGCTTGAAGTCAACATCTCTACTGATGTGCTCAATTTACTCGCTGCAGCTGTAAGAAAGGTGTGTTATGGTACTGACAGCATAACGTTCAGGCAGCACATTTTGCTCATGGGTCTCAATGCAACAAGTCTCTAACTAAATTTCAGCAAATTTGTTAAATTTATTGATGAATTGTGCATTGAATTAAAGACAAATATTTGCAAAAGGGCTCCGTCGATCAAAACAGGTAAAAAACTTTCTTTCATAATATAATTTCTGTGGCTTACCCCTCAGATTCTCTCCAAAACAGCGTGTGAATCTGTGTCCCAAAGTAAGGGATCTTTGTTTTGTTTAGTTTTGAGTCAATTAAGCTCTTTATTTAGTAGTCAAGAAAAGACACATTTATGTGGACGCATTTAACCTCATTGCAGATAAGCACAACGTTCCCAAAGAGATTATTCCACATGGATTATCCCTCTTATCAGATGACATGTTCGGGGTTCCACAAAGAAAATGGTAATTATCATTTATATTACATTTCCTGATATTATTTGAGCCTTCCTCAGTTATGCTGCAGCAGTCTCTGTTCCTCTCGTGTTTTGATTGTGCCAGACTGCTCCGGCTCCACAGCACATGTGCGTCTTACAAAGTAAGCCTCTGATAATAACGTGCTTTGTTTTCTCCCCTGATTACACAGAAACTGATTTCGAGCAGACTCCAGGCAAGCACCCAGTAAAACTCAGTTCAACTCAATAAAAAATGCAGGTTTAGGCAGTCCTCACAAATTTACCCATATGTTTATCATTTCATTCATTAAAATAGTTTGGCGAGTTTTTTTGGGTAATCATTACCAACAGTGTCATTCCTCTTAAGATGTCTTCTTCAAAGTACAGCTGCTCTGCAAGTATGCATGTTTTGGTTTATTGTTGTGCCACTCCCACTAGTGGTCTGACCCAATACTGCAGCCAAGTCACAAAAGAGGCAGTAAAACCATGGATGAAACTTAAAAAATAAAATAAATAAAGACAGAAATATCAGCTACTATGTCATTCATCTGGCAAGAGAGCTTTTATTCATTTAATATGTAACACTGTGTAACACAAGTGACGATACATCTTATTTAGCCCTTCAGTTACTGCCACCTGCCTGTTCAGTTGGGCTACAACATTTCCCTTTTAATACTAATGTTCTAAATTGTTTTCATTCCATTTTAAGCTGTATTGTACTGAGGTCCATTTCTTCCAGAATTTGAGCATAAATATCTAGGAATGGCTAAATTAATTTTCATAAAATGTATCAAACTTGTCATGTAAGTCAGTTATGAAATGTAAATTAAGTCTCAAAGTTCAGGTTTTGATTTCTAACAAATGTTTCAAACCAAACCTCCATTTGACTGTAAGACAGTAAGTTGGGAATTCTCATCATTCATTCTTTGTATCTTTTTTTGATAGGAATGGACTTCTAAACAGGCATGAGATGATGTAATCCTGTAAAGTGATTTGACCGAAGGCTTCAACTATAACTGTCCTTGACAAAAACTCGTTCCCTTCATGTCTCCGCCTTTCAAAACAAATCCCTGTTGGAATATTAAATTGTTTTGAACTGCTTTGGCATTTTTGTGCACTAACCTGTGATTAGGTTAGGCACAAAAGGCAAATTGTTGTCACTGTTACAGAAACAATTGAGGTCAAGTGTCAGAAATCAGAATTGATTAATGGTAGGAAATGTTATGCAAGTAGAAGTCTCCTGTGTCATAGTATGGCTCTTTTCCTTGGGTGGATTAAATCTGTGAGTTTGACTGTCAAGATTTCCAGGGTTAAAAAAAGCAAAAAAAGCAAAATAGGTCACTTTGGTGATTGCCCACAGTTTGTTAGGACATTATTGTGAACACTGCATGTTAATTATTTACAATGACATGTCACAATGGTGATGTGTCTGAATGTTCCATTCAGTGGTTTTTGTCATCGAATAATGTAAATTGTAAACAAACTCCTTCCCAACTTCATTGGCATGAGGTCAGTTTAAGTAATGTCTAACTTTAGAAAATCTTTATCAGCCATCATCAGCTAAGAAAAGAAAGTCGCACCGAACACTGACTCAACATATTAGATAAGATTCTTTGTCATCAATACCAACATTAGCTAAAACACAAGTACCAAGTTATCAGAAAATCAGTCTGCAGCAGTGTACTGACAGCTACAAACACAGATCCAGTCATATCTGGGAAATGATCACTGCTGGCTGACTCATAGCTTTGTCCCTGTGCGCTGTGAGTGGGATGTTTGCATATGTACCCCTCATCAAACACTGGACTGAGGACTTTGTTCAGATAAATAATCCATCAGAATCAACCAGCTCCTCATTGTCCCAGAACACAAGACCACAGAGCAACATGGCTCCATCATTTCTGGCAACAACCGGAGGACTCTTCTTACTGTTCTCCTTCTCATCAGCTGTAAGTGACTTTTTAAGTGATTTTTTTTCACTAATTCAACTCTCCAAAAACACCATAATCTTCTCTTTTTTGTTTCCCTGTGTAGCAAATCAGAGGAGACAGCGTCTCCACATGCTACCCAAATGATGGATTTGTAAGTATGCAGTGACATATAATTCTGCATATGCATATATAGAGATACTTGCATGAATCTGACGGACACTTATTCTACTTGTCCTGTCTGAGTACAGGGAAGGTACTGTCCCACTACATGTGGAGTGGCTGATTACATGCTGAGGTACTTTCCAGATGTGAACAAAGATTTGGATGATATGCAACGGGAGCTTGAAACAATAACTAATTTGACAAGTGGAGCTGAGGACAAAGTTAACTACATGAAAGACTCTGTTAGTGCAGCACAGAAGAGCGCCACACCAGGTAATACCCTTGGTCTTCAGACCCCAATTTCTAGCAGCATACACCTCATATTGTTATTGACCCCTTCACCTATTTTGTTCTGTAAAACAGAGTTTATATCTCTGTAAAATGATTTGGCTTGGCATGAGCACAAATTATTATCATTTAATTCAACATAATTATTTAACAGTCAATTTTCTTTTCTGAGTTTGCTACAAACTTGGTGGACTTGTCATTTCAGACCCCTTCTTCAAAAAGTCGACCAGCATGTTTGATGACATTGTTCGTTTTGAAAAGACCATCACCACCCAAGAACAGCAGATATAGTAAGTAAAGCACTTCGATTATTGAGGTAAACAGTAAAAAAATAAAATAAAAGGTATCATACATTTTTAAAAAATTAACTGCTTTACATTGGACATATGATAAAGCTAATTTTGCTAATGTTACCTTTGATTATTTTGATTGTAGCTTGAAACACTGTGCTGCTCCCACCTGCCCATGCCCATCAGATCAATACACAGAGTTCAGGAAGACTGAGCTCAGATCAAAGGGCATATTTTCACAAAACATTTCAAATTCATATTCAAAAACATTGTCTTTGTTTCTTTGACTAACTTAATTATTAGTAAATCTATATAAACCTTATATTTATACACTCATATGGGTATACATATGGGTGTACCCATATTTATTTAACACATGTAAAATGTGCATTATATGTTTTGTAAAGGACTGATTAGAAATATGTATTATGCAAAAATGTAACTTTTTAACACCATTTTAATTTAACACCACACCACTGAGGGGTTACTAATTGTGCAGGTCACTATTTTTGAAATATCTCACTGTAGATGAGCATTCTTTGATCTGAATTGTTGAAGACAAAGCTATCTGATTTATATTTGTTTTTCTCTTGTTTAGTGAGCTTCAGGGTTTGATTTCATCGAATGAGAGGAGAATAGCCGACCTTAAACTCCTCTCCACTCAGCTGCAGGAGAAATGCAGTGAACCCTGCAAAGACACTGTTGAGATCCAGACCGTCACAGGAACAGGTGCAGAGAAAAAAAGAAAAGAAAAAGATCAGTTCATTGACCCTCAGACCTCAGACTAGCATTTCACAATAACTTTCTCAATCATGCCTCATCTGAACATTTGTCCTTGTTACATGTTTAGTTACAACTCAAAAATCAACATGGTGCTTGAGACCAAAGTAAATAGATATTCTTGTCATTCATCATTCATTTGTTGTCATCTGGTTCCAAATCTTTGTTGTTCAAAGTGGACATAATTACCAGCAAAAATTTATAAATACAACCATTACTATAATTTTATAAGCAGCAAGGGAAATGGTAAAAATTTTTGTGAAGATTTCGAGTGGATAGCACCAGTTTGGAGGGCCCTGTAAAACGTTTCGTCCATTTTCTCTCTCTCTGGTTTGATCAGACTGCCAGGATGTTGCCAACAAGGGTGCTACCACCAGTGGTCTTTACTATGTGAAGCCAACAAGGGAATCAGAACAGTTCCTGGTCTACTGTGAGATTGATAGCTTTGGACGTGGCTTTACAGTTATCCAGAGGGTAAGGTTTACTCTTCTTGCCATTCATTGCCTTATTGCCGTTCCTGGACTTGTAAAATAAACACTTGTAATATGTTTATAATATAATATAATTTTCTAAATTCAGAAACCTTTTGCTGACTGAATCATTGACATGAATCATTTATATGTGTTACCACAGAGACGTGATGGCAGTGTGAGCTTTCACCAGGACTGGATTCAGTACAAGAACGGCTTTGGGTACCTTTCACCTGACGACACTACAGAGTTTTGGCTCGGCAATGAGAAGATCCATCAACTGACTGCCAGCACCACCATCCCCACTGTGCTGAGGATAGAGCTTGTTGACTGGGACGGCAACAAAAAGTACCTGCACACACACACACCCACACAGAGAAAGATAACAGATTTATGTAAGCAAAGAGAGTCACTGACAAGGCAAACATGACCCTGATGAGGCAGTTTTCTTTGAAGACAAAACATGAAGTTTACCAAAAACTGAGGTCTCCTCTCCGTGGCCTCTCTCTGCAGGTATGCAGACTACAACATGTTCAGATTGGGCTCTGAGGCTGACATGTACCGTCTGACTTATGGCTACTACTTTGGTGGTGATGCTGGAGATGCTTTTGACGGCTTTGAATTTGGCGATGATCCCAGTGACAAATTCTACACATCCCACAATGGCATGCAGTTCAGCACCTTCGATAGGGACAACGACAGGTATGATGGCAACTGTGCTCTGCAGGACGGCTCTGGATGGTGGATGAACCGGTGTCACGCTGCACATCTCAATGGGAAATACTACCAGGGTAAGAGCATGAGGGTGAAACTATGACATCTGTTTGGTCTGTACAATGCCAACATATGCAAAGACAAATGCCTTAGCGCACAGGTTAATAACTGTCTGCTTTCTCCTCTTCCAGGTGGTAGGTACTCAGAGAAGGACGCAGGTGAATATGGCTATGACAACGGCATCATTTGGGTTACATGGCACAACCGCTGGTATTCCCTGAAAGAGACAACCATGAAGCTCATCCCACTGAGCCGCATTGCGGCGGGTGGACAGAGTACTGGAGTGAAACAGTTTGGCGGACTTGGAGATGCTTAAACAGCAAGCTGACATGCTACGGTCTGCCCAGGCTGCCATGCAGAAGTCACACACGCCATCTAATGACAAGTGCAGGGCACTGATGTTCCTGTTCCTCTACTTCTTCCTCTTCTAAATAAATGTTGTTTCTTAATCAAACATGCTGTGGCGTCAAGTTTACATTTTATTTTATTTCTTAGTTGACAACTGAATAAAAACAATTTCAACAAGACAAACATTTCCAAGAATCACACACAAGTATAGGAGACAAATCCTTTCTTTTTTTCCCAATTTTTTGATCCACTTATACTTACATGGTATAATGAGCCTCTGCTAGAGACTTGATTTGCTAGAGGAAACACACATTGCAACCCTCTGACCCACCACTTCTTAGACTTCTTGACTGCACAGAGACAGAAAATGCTGTCTTTCTCATGGGCTGAACAGGTGAACACTGGTAGGAAGGTGTCACTGGCCTCAGACAGAATCAGAGCAGCTCCTGCAGCCAGTGCCTTGTGGAGGAGCAGTGTGGCCAGAAGGACAACAAGCACTTCTATAGATTCAACAAAAGCTCCTGTAAGAATATAGTGTTCTAAAATGTGATACTTTATATGCCTGGATCTGCTGCAAGAAATTGGATTTTGTTATAATACAGAGAAATATAGACCTGTATATAATGCAAATGCAGCAAACTACACAAGAAGACCAATGTGAATACTTACTATCTGTTGTACTTGTATAAAGCATTTATAATTTATGTTAGTTTTATAGTTTGTTACTTTTGTTTAATAAAAATGTAATAATTGTTTCAATATTCTGAAAACTAACAGCAAGAATTATGAATTTATATCTTTAGTTTCACGCATCACACCAAAAATGTTTTGTTAGCAGAACATCACAGCTGTTGTTTTTGTTAAGCTGTACTAGTTGTACTTCAACAACCAGTCCAAATTCCAGTTGGCTCAGTGAAGATGGCTGTGCCAAACAAAGTCAAATGCCTTTCATCACTGGGGATGATAGATAATACTAAGAAAAATAATATTATTAAATGTTGATGGACAGGACCGCTCTCTCTTTCTCTCTCTCTCTCTCTCTCTCTCTCTCTCTCTCTCTCTCTCTCTCTCTCTCTCTCTCTCCTCTCTCTCTCTCTCTCTCTCTCTCTGTCTCTCTGATCTGTGAATTTTTGGAGATCTAATGAACATTGATGGAAACTTTCGGTGTAAACAGGTCTGTGAAGTTGTATGTAGCCCACACAGTTTGCACCAACCAGGTATTTGGTATTAGAACATTGGCTAACCATTAATCATTGTACTCTGGCCTGGTACACAAGGCAGGGGAACCAAACTTGGCTTGTGGCCTCCACCCACTGTCAGTCAATTACACAGTGTAAGATATCAGAAGTTGTCCTTACTTAAAAAAGCATGCAGCCTAAATAAAAATAATCATTATTCTTGATAAAAAACAGACATTAGTTGTCAATAAATGTCTGCTAAAAATTGTACAACTAATGTTTGCATGTGCATGTGCGTGTGTATGTGCGTGCTGGGGTATCAAGGTAGCATCATGTGGGTGATATTGCAACTTGTAAGCACTGTGTAGAAAGGTCAAGTGGTTGTGCCAGAGGGTGTCTTTTTGCCTACTGGCAATAGAGGAGTGTGAAAGATGGGTTTGTACAGCTTCCACCAGTTTGAATGGAGGCTTTGACCACCATGAAAAACATCTATTTAGAAGATTGCACACTGCTCAACATGTGACCTGGTCCACTAATACCGACAAAGGTAGTTCGTGGGATGTGTCAACATGATCCCTGTCACAACCTTGTTTGATATCACAGTGATTCATGTATATTAGAGAGGTCTGTCTGACCAGTGGCTGCTCCTGAAATTGGTCTGACCACACTATCACAGCACACTGAGTCACAATAGCAATGACTCTTTTCCCAGAATTAACCCTCTTACTTTGTGCTGCTCAACCATCCAGTTCCTCTGTAGGATCCACATGGCACTGCAATAAAAAGCAAGTTGATTAGACAACTCACTTCAGCTGCACGAACCTGATGTGGCGCTACTTCTGAACCAGCCCAACACACCTCCCTCTCCTACAGCTGACAGCCCGGCCACAAGCCCCCACACCACACCACTGTTTTTCCCCTATTATAAGGATCTATGTGTAATTTGCATGAATTTATTCAATTTTTTCATGTGGATGATTTTCATCTGTGGAAATGTATAGAGCCAGACTAGAACGTGATTTACACATCAAGGACCCTGCAGCTCTATGGAGCAGTCTAAGGGCCATCATGAATTACAAAAAGAAAAGCACTGTCTTCACCCCCTCCAGCGTCTGCAACTGCAGCGTGGTGCAAACCGAGCTTACAGCATAGTTCTGCGCCACCTCTGTAGTGTTCTGCCTGACCGCAAGGGGACAGTACAAGTCTCTGCCCCCGGGGCAGACAAAGAAGAGATCGTCTTAAAATAGGGCTGCTACTGAGTCAAAAGTGATGTCAACTACCTTGTGTGCGAGTCACAGGGCCATACACAGGACAGCCTGTGCAAAGGGCCAGTCAATTAGGCCATTTTCGCAGAAGTATACTGGGGCCTTTACCACCTCACTCACCGCCCCACATCCTTGTCACCGCTGGACCACTCATTCCTCACACACTTTTCCCCCTACTCGCTGCCCCCGTCTCCTCCCCCCTCACCTTTTCAGAGAGACATCTTCACACAGCTGAATCTCAGAAAAGCCCCAGGACCTGACGATGTCTCCCCCAAAACTGTGCTGCCCAGCTCTCACCAGTGTTTTCACAGATTTTCAAGCATTCCATCTCTGAATGTCGTGTGCCACCCTGTGTCAAAACATCTAGCCCTGACACTAGTGGTCATAAAAAGTAGCGTCACCTTGGGTTATAAATGAAGTAGCCCATAGCAAAGCAAAATTGAAGATGAGATCTCCTTTATGTCACATTTACATCTCCTAGACATAAATGAGCACCAATTAAGACAAAAGTGGTTTTCTCATTCTTCTCAAATGTTTCTCCTGAGAATTAAGTCTCACAGTGAGCACTGTGAGAGCACTGCCCATAAGAAAAATGAGTTGTTCATCTCTTGCTTAACCTCATCTCTTGAGAACAATTTGAGCTTCACATATTTGTATCATTCTGTGATCATTTGTTTCTGAGTTACTTCTCCTAAGGGTCCCTTAGGAACAACAGATAAGCTAAAAAGAGACAAGACACTGTTAAGACAAAGGAGACTGAACTGAGAAAACCATGAGCAATAATTGAGAAGTGGGATAAACAGAGGAGATCTCATAATTGTATAGCCCTGATCTCAATTTCGTCTTGGTTATTTGAAGTAGAATGACAGGGAATAACATGAGATTCATCTGAGACTTTTATGAGACAAATGTGAGGAGTATGAGCCTTCTCATACTCTTATCATTGTGTGTCCAATGTCTCTTCCATCTCTTCTCTTAAATGTCTTACTGAAGCTATATGAGAATATCTGAGCTATAGCTGAGAAATACAATAACAAATTGAGGTTAAGGTTAATACCAAGGTATTAAATTAAAGACACCCACACAGTTGTTCATGAATTATTACACGCTCATTTATTAAATACTTTATCACAAAGTTCATAGCTTCATAGTTCACAAGTGTGCGAGTGAGTAACATACCAAGTAACAAATGACATGAAGCAGGTGATAAAAAAGCTAAAACAGTCAAGCATGCCAAAGTATAAGCATGGCTATTAATAACAGAAAAAAAACTTCAATAACCTTCATGAAAAACTTTAAACAGTGGATTCAATCAAACTCAAGTTATCAAAATATCAACAGGCTTGCCAATCCTTATCCCAATGTTAACATATTCATGCACACAGACACACACTCTCATTCCCTCTTGTTCCTCAGAAATAGTCAGTTACATCCAAACTCTGCAAGATACAAATAAATAAATATTTACAACCGAGCTGGAGTCTCCTTCATCAGAGTCTTGACATCTTGCTTTAGTCTGAAAGGAAACAGAGGGGCAATGAGGAGATGGTAAGCAGTGGCAATAGGACATACAAGTGTAGTATCAGTAAAAAGTACATTTTGCAGAGTGGGATACTGTTGAATTTAAAACTCCAGCTTGGAAAAATCAATTTCACTTTAATGCAGTTGTGTTTTGATCGGGCAAATAGAAAAGTCAAAGAAAGTCAATTTGGCTCATGGACAGAGAATTTGCACTGGAGGAACGAATAGTTGGAAGTCTTCTATTCAAAGCCTAGAATTTGCAGAAGGGTGGTGACCTGCATGCAGACAGTTGTCACCTTTCTCTTTTTGAGACTGCCAGTCATGTGGCTCATGCCACACTGGGAGGGCTAATTTATCTGTTTAAAAAGAATAGCAACACAAGAAAACTGAAAACAGGACGAAGTGAATGCCATCACACTTACCTCTGTATCATGAGCATTTCTGATTCTCATTTCTTTCAGTGCTAACCATCCAGTGGGTTGCATCAGTCAGACCTCTTCCTAAAACAGATACACTGTTGTCAAGCTTATCATGATGAAATTACAGAATATGACAACGACACACATGTTAACATGACGAGACTGAAATATATCTATTACCCAGCATGGTGATCCTGGTGTGGTTGGTAGTACAATCTCCCTCTCCACAGAAATCTTAGTGGAAGACTCCTACAAAACACAATATTCCTTGTAATTTCAAACGCAACGAGGGAAAAAAAGGAGGGAACGACCGTTGGTGGCATCACATAAGACCAACGTCGCCGACGATGACTGAAACAGTTAAAAAAAAACATTTCAACTGAATAAAGAAGATGGGATTTACTTCACTTATCAAATAACTTGTAGTCATATGTCAACAATTCGACACAGTCAAGCACAGAGAACTGCCACATGAGATTGGAAAATGGTTACCTTGTCTCCATTTTGATTGCCCTAGACCTTTTTCAACATTAAGTGCCCTCTGCACACATCTGTCTAGATATCATACACTCAACTCCACTGCTGAAATTACACACAATGCCACAATTAAGATTGTGAAAATCAAATCAGTTGTTCCCAATTTATATCAAGTACCATATGATGAAAGCCACGATGGAAATTTCAGTTTTCCTGCCTCCACAAGTTCCACTGCTCAGGATTCCTATGACTCATCATCATTATTAGCAGATTTTATAGGAAATCAAGGGCATCTAGACTCGCTCAAATCCAAAAGGTTGGCTCTGGAGCATGGAGTCCCACTTCAGCAGCAACAAGCCGCAGGAGGTGTGGAGGGGCCTGCAGAACATCACTAACTTCAGGGCCGGTGATGTTACACCGGGAGACATGAGCATGTTGCTGGCAGAGGAACTGAACTGCTTCCTGCCTCCAGCCCTGCCCAGATCCCCTCCCGAATCCAGCAACATCACTTTCACCTTCTTAAGGCAGTGAACCCCAGGAAGACTGCTGGCCCAGACGGAGTACAAGACCTTGGAGTACAAAGTTAGAGCTTAGAGCAGTAAGAACTTAGAGCATGTGCAGCCCAGCTGTCTCACATCTTCTACAGGATCTTCAACCTCTTCCTGTCCCAAGCAAGTATCACTACCTGAAGTTCACAGCAATCATCCTGATTCCCCGAAAGTCACCTATATCCAGGCCAAATGACTACCACCCTGTTTCTCTCGACCCAGTAATTATGAAGTGCTTCGAGAGGCTGGTTCTCCATGCATCAGGGACTGCCCCCCACCATAGTGGACTCCACAGAGGACACCATCACCACAGCCCTGCACGCTGTGTTTACCCATGTGGAACAGCAGCGGTGTTATGGCAAGATGTTCTGTGTGGATTATAGATAGGCTTTCAACACAATCACCCCGGATATCCTCATCAAAAAGCTGGACATTCTGTACCTCACCCTCTCACATGCTCCTGGATCAAGATCTTCCTGTCCAACAGACCTCAGACTGTGAGATTGAGCACCGGTTCACCATAGGGCTGCGTGCTGAGCCCCCTTCTGTACTGTCTCTGTACCTACGACTGCAGTCCGACACACAGCCATCGTGAAGTTCGCTGACAACTCCACAGTCATCAGACTCATATTAAAAGGAGATGAGACAGCCTGGAGAGAGAGGGTCCAGAAACTCTAAACTTGGTGTTCAGAGCCAGGTTCTGAACACCAAGATGAAAGAGGTCATCATGGACTTCAGGAGGAACAAATCTGACCCACCCCCCCCGTTCACATCAACGGCAAATGTGTGGAGAGAGTCCACATCTTCAGGTTCCTTGGAGTCCAGACCACAGCTGTCATATAGAAGGTTTAGCAGTGTCTGCACTTCCTCAGAATCCTCAAGAATTATAATCTGGACAGGAAATTGCTGCTAGCCTTCTACCACTCTTCCATTGAGAGCCTGCTGACGTACTGCATTTCTACCTTGTACAGGAGTTGTACTGCTGCAGACAGAGAGGGGCTTCAGAGGACAGTCAAAGCAGCAAAGAGGATTATTGGCTGTCCTCTCCTCTCCCTGATGGACATCTACTCCACCCGGTGCCTCAGCAGAGCTAACAACATCCTCAAGGACAGTTCTCACCCTGGTTCTCAGCTGTTTGAGCTGCTTCCCTCTGGAAGACACTACAGGTCCAACAAATCAAGTCAACAAACAGACTGAGAAACATTCTTTTTTCCAAAAGCCAGACTCTGAACTCCCTACTCCTGTGGTCGTTTTTTTCACTTTCGGCGAGGGTTAATATCTCAGCTCCGGGACCACACCCGGCATCGGGATTGCTTTTTCCAGTGAGCGTGGGCCACCCCGGAGGCGGCTCACACCCCAAATCGTGGGTTTGGGCTTCCTCACTCGGGGTCGGGATCCCGGCCAAAACGACAGGTCCGGGGTGGTCGTTTTTTTCACTTTCGGCGAGGGCTAATATCTCGGCTCCGGGAACACACCCGGCATCAGGATTGCTTTTTCCAGTGAGCGTTGGCCACCCCGGAGGCGGCTCACACCCCAAATCGTGGGTTTGGGCTCGCTCGCTCGGGGCGGGGGTGATATAGGTGCTACCATATGTAGCACCTATATCACTTTTAGTGTGCAATATTCAGGTTTTCAATACTCAGTGTGCAATGCAATACCAACACTGACTGTGCAACAGTCTGAGACAGCTGCTGCATTATTCAATGTGCAATAATCAAATATTGCACATTGTATAATGCATTGTATAATGCTGCTCTTTTCCATCCTATTTATTCTGTATTCTGTTTAACACTGGTTAATCCCTTTTGTGGTGCTGGTTGTATTTTTCATAGTTTTCTACATTTATTTTAGTTATTCTATACTTATTTTATTTTATTTTTTAGGTTTTTATATTTAGTTTATATATATATATATATATATATATATATGTCCACTCCCTGTCTTCCAAAGTCATTCTTATAAATTAATTAATCTCAGAGAACAACACTGAGGTGTTGTGTCTTTCAAAAACTTTTCTTTATGAAGGTGAATATGTTCGCCTAAATGAAACCTCTCCTCCCTGCTACACTAATTACTATGTCCCTCGATGCTCTGGCCATGGAGGTGGGGTGGCAGCTGTCTTTGACCATACCCTATTGATTACTCCTAAATCTAATATTAGCTATAATTAATTTGAAAGCCTTGACATCAGCTTGTCCCACCAAAGCTGGACGACATAACTACCAGTCCTGCTTGTTGTAGTGTACCAGGCTCGTGGTCCTTATTCAGATTTTATCTAATTATTATTCATTTTTAACTCAATTTCCTGAGTTTCTCTCAAGCTTAGTCTTCAAAACCCATCAAACATTCCCTCCCTACATCGATCATCTTGCTGACAGCTTCCTAGGCTCTCTTCTTGAAACACTCAATTCTATTGCAAAAGGCTATATCTAGAACAAGATCAGCTTCCTGGTACAAACTCACCACTTAAGGCAGCTTTCATGTAAATAAGAGATGAAATGGCGCTTGACCAAAGACAAAAATAATTTTCTGATCTGGAGAGATACTGGCTCTGTGTAATGGCTGAGCCAGATACTGTATCTCTCTGAGGAAAATAAGGATAAGTCCAGGTTCCTTTTCAGCACTGTATCCCCATGCACCTCAGTAGCTGTGACTTTATGAGTTTCTTCAATAACAAAATTATACAGATAAGCAATTAACAACCACATGGAAAAAACTAAAATAAAATAGTCTACCCGCTCTTACAGCTGTGCAGGATACAAGTGAAAAAGTCAGTAACTACATTTGTTCCTATTGACCTAGATCAGCTGACTACTATTATCTCTTCCCCTAAGCGGCCGAATTACAGCAAATTACAGGCCGATCTCCAATCTCATCTTCATCTCAACAATCCTGGAGAGAGTCATTGCCAACCAGCTCTGTGACTACCTCAACAACAATTGTTTATTTGATATCTTCCGGTCCAGTTTAAGAATGAATCATAGCACTGAGAATGCACTGTCACCAATGACCTCTTAATGGTGTCCAACCAAGGTCTTGTTTCATTGCTTGTCTTGTTAGATCTTAGTGCCGCTTTTGATACAGTTGACCACCAGATCTTACTGAAGAGACTGGAAAATCTACTTGGAATCGGAGGCAGCTTGGTTCCATTCTTGTCTTTCAGACCAATATCATTTCATTCATGTCAATGTCAATAATAATTTTTTCTTTCCCTACACTAAAGCCAGTCATAGGGTTCCACAAGGATCTGCCCTTGGTCCAATTCTGTTCACTTTATATATGCTCCCTCTAGGCGATATCATCAGGAATCACTCAATTGATTTCCACTATTGTGCTGACGACACCCAATTATACACTATATTACCAAAAGTATTCTCTGACCCATTCAAATGATCAGAATCAGGTGTCCTAATCTCTTAGCCTGGCCACAGGTGTATTAAATCAAGCACTCATGCATGCAGACTGTTTTTACATTACATTTATGGAAGAATGGGCCGCTCTCAGGAGCTCAGTGAATTCCAGCGTGGAACTGTTGTAGGATGCCACCTGTGCAACAAGTCATGAAACTTCCTCGCTCCTAAATATTCCACAGTCAAATGTCAGCTCCATCATAACAAAATGGAAGAGTTTGGGAACAACAGCAACGTAAACTGACAGAGAGGGGTCAGCGGATGCTGAAGCGCATAGTGCAAAGAGGTCGCAGACTTTCTGCACAGTCAATTGCTACAGAGCTCCAAACTTCATGTGACCTTCAGCTTAGCCCAAGTACAGTACGCAGAGAGCTTGATGGAATGGGTTTCCATGGCCGAGCAGCTGCATCCAAGTACAATGCAAAGCGTCGGATGCAGTGGTGTAAAGCACGCCACCACTGGACTCTAGAGCAGTGGGGACGTGTTCTCTGGAGTGATGAATCACGCTTTTTGATTTGGCAATGTTATGGACGAGTCTGGGTTTGGAGGTTGCGGTGAGAACAGTACATTCCGGACTGCATTGTGCCGAGTGTGAAATTTGGAGTTGAGTAGGAATAATGGTCCTGTCCTGTCCTTGACCCTTTCACCACACCCAGGCAAACTAGTGGTAACATGGGTGTGGAGGAAGAATAGACTACAGAGAACCCCAATACAGCAGATGATGAGGCAGCAGCAGGGCCATCAGACACAGGAGCTTATGATGGTGGGTTAAGTGAAGACAGACACACGCACCAGTATCACAGTACATGTTTCAATTTCAGCAGGCATTTATTTGTGTATTGATATTTCCAGAACATTTCAAATTATGTGTACCACTATTGTAGAATCAGTTTGGTCCCGAAAATAATCACAGATCACACCTCTGCTGTTCCTGCTCCTGGTGCTGCTTCAACCAGTGGTATGTACTGTACAAAAGATGGTTTGTGTTTATTTGTATGGAATATATGAACTGAATATTGTGATTTTGATTTCATACAGGTGCGCAGAGAGGCAGGAGGAATACAGGGAGGGTGGATGGTGGGAAGAAAGAGAAACCAATTGAAAAGCTCCTCACTAGAGGCTGCAGCAGCCACCTGCTCCCCAGCCATGTCCCCCACCAGCCTGGGAAGAAGAGAAGTTTCTTGTGAATCTGGCTCCTTCCCTTCATAGGCTGCTGCCCCAGCAAAGAGAACATGTTAAATTTTAAATTCATAAATTGACATGATTTGAGTCGATACCTAACATATGTTATATATATATATATATATATATATATATATATATATATATATATATATATATATATATAAAACATATGTTATGTATTACAACAATATAATATATAATACTTAGAATAGTCTATTATGATGATGATGTATATAACACAACATAACACAATACAGTATAATATATGTATATGTATATGTATATGTATGTATATATATATATATATATATATGTATATGTATATGTATGTATATATATATATATATATATATATATATATATATATATATATATATATATATATATATATAATTGTTGTTATTGTTATTATTGTTGTTACTATTTTATTTGCATTTATTTTTCTAAAAACAAATATTTCATGTTGACTACTATTCCTCCTGTCCTTTTTTCACGCACAGTCTTTCAAGTTCATATATAGACTGGCTGGTTTCTAACTTAAAGTTACAGTAAAAAAAACGTTTGATGGTGTATGACAGTATGATAAAACATGATACCAGCACAATAACTGGGACATGCTTACATACATAAATTATAGTTACATTACAGGAATATAACTCTATATTTTTATTTGGATGGCTCTTTAAAGAGCCTTTTGTGGAGTGCACTATATGCTGTGCTGTCAAGGAACCACTCCCTCTGCAGAGAAGAAGGCTGTGAAGGTCTCCCGAACCCTGATGGCCTCTCCACCAGAGTTGTTTGCTCAGAGTTGTTTGCTCCAACTCTTCCCAGGCCTGGCTCACTTACAGCACAAACAGTAAAAAGAACAACCAAGACGTGTTACAATAGCAATATAAGAATAAATAACTAAAATGTAATTTAAATGGCTGCCAGGTATAACATAAAATGTAATCAAAATAAATAAAATATAGGAGATAAAAAGAACTCCTATATCTGTCCCTACGACAGCGAAGTTGCAGCAACCACTGTCTTTCTACTGTGTGATGGAGAGGGTGCAGATCATTGTCCATGATGGACAGCATAAAACATGTATCCAAAAGCATCAGGGTTCCCACTCGTAACCAGAAACTATTTTCCAGGACTTTTCTTGGACATCTTCAGCCTGTGGTGGTGGTCCAATCAGAGGGGGGTTCTGTGTTGTATGTTGCCAAGCAGATAAGGCGACAGCAGACATGCATGTGCACATCTTTTGACTCGTTTGCATTCACTGACAGGGCAAGGGGAGAACAAATACATTTCTAGGACAACTTAAAGACATTTTATCTATTTTTCTCATTTTCCATGACTGGGAAATTGGTCAATCATTTTCCAGGTTTCCTCGGACGCATGGGAATCCCCTCATATACACCTATGCAATCAGCTAAGTTTAGCAGTATCAATATTCTCATATTCTTATGTTAATTTTGCAATAATTAGCAGAGAAATTATGAAACAGTAACGCACCTCAGACAAATAGTCAGGTGCTAGGCAGCTGTTATGGAGCGCCTGTAGTAGGTGTTGAGGCGGGAGATACTGGCATCGACCCGAATAAACAGGTCCTCGAACAGACAGCCTGAGGTACCGCTGGAAGTGGTCGTCATCCAGGCGGAGCTCCTGAGGAAGACCGTAAAACTCCCCCAATTCAGCACGTCTCCGGAGGACATCATAAACCCAGACGTGGCGGTGGTTAGGGTTACAACAAGTAAAGCGCTCCAAAGGTGGTTGTGTCCATAGACATAATAAAGAGTCGACGGCGCAACGGCCGCTCCTGCCTATTGGCACTGTTGAGCCGTGGGGCCACCATCTTGGAATGGTCTTTGGCTCCACTCAGTGTAATCTCTTAGACAGGCTCAGTGACATGTAAGCGCAATTAATCAATCATAACTTGCTGAATACTTCACTGATTTTCACGAGGGTTAGGGTTTTTTATGCAAACGATGTATATGTAGTTATGACACAGGACACTTTGTTTGACTTATATTGATATTCAAAGTGGGCTTAACAGTAATAGAATATTCTGACATGTATGGGATGTATGATAGGTATTTCTCAAAACACACAATGTAGAAGCAGATAGTAGACATAAAAGTATTATTCAGCAGTACTATTTAATGAGTTTAAAAATTAATCAAGATATGAATATATTTATATATGTATATATGATAGATGTATAAACATGAATATATAGAGAGAAAAAGATAAATATCCATTCATCCATCGTCTTCTGTTTATCTGGGTCCAGGTCGTGGGGGAAATATAGATGATATATAGATATAAATACATAGACAGGGTTACATAAAAGGGACAACCATAAGTGACTAGAACAAAGCCTGGATAATAAATTGGGAGGGGAAATGCCTCTACACACTCTCATCTTGTGTTTCAGAGAGAGAGAGAGAGAGAGAGAGAGAGAGAGCATCTCACTCTGCACCGTAATTGATAACAGAATATTATATTAACAATGTTATATTAATATCATAATAGTGTACAGTAATATTCTATTCACAAATTACAACCAAAAATAATATTCAATCTTAATTGTGAAAAGTAATTCCATGAGCCCTGTTTTCAACAGTTTTCCGAATTTGACAGTTACATGCCCCACAGTGCACACGAGACCTCCTCAAGATGGCGGCTGCAGGTGACCAGATATCCGGGACTTCCAGGGACAGTCCTCGATTTAAGTGCCCTGTAACCAGCTAAAGCTGTCCCCGAAAGTGTCCCCGATTTTGATTTGGAGAGAACCCCCTCTCTCATCTGACGCTTGACTGCTACCCCCCCCCCCCAAAAGGGCAGTTTTCCTCAATGTAAGAGATCAAAAAATGGTCTCCTGACTGAAGCCGTCAGCAGTGCTACAGGCCTCAACACATGTGGCAGTCCTGTGATTCTGTCTGTGACGCAAGAATTGTGTTTGTTGCACTAAAATTCTTGTTGTTAGCCATTATGTTGACGACCATCTTGTTTTCATATAAAACGGTTTATTGCAAAGAAGTCTTGCATCAATTCAAGAACTGTATATGCCTTGAGAGGATCCTAAGCCAAATGAGTCCTCTGGCTAACAGCTCTGAATGTACATATTGGCTGGTTGTTCATGATTATGAAACAAAAAGTCTGGTCCATGTTTTGGAAAAAGGACCTTATTCCAACAAGGAATCCCTTGTTATGGCAGATACAGTAGGCCTCTCTCCTGTGGTCCCAAGAGTTTTAACCTTGTTAGATATCAGTGGTTTCTGCATTTTCTTAGGTACATACAACGTAAACAAGGTTATCTCACCACAGGTACTCCCTTGGGGATCCTAGGGTGAATCCAAGCAGTCTTGGAGACATATGACCTGGACAAAGCTGGTAACACACAACTCAGCACTGTTGTTCACACCTCAGAATCCCTCCCAGGATTTACACTCATCTCAGACTCACAGAAACAAAGGAGAACGTCTCTCCATATCAACTGTCATCCACATTCCACACCCTCCCCAGACAGTTCCTGCTGCTTACCAATTGTATCCAACTGCTCCTCTATTCACATACATTGACACAGGAACTGTCAAAGTAAAAGATCTGCATTAGGAGAAAAGCCTTCCCCCTAACCTCCTCCTTACCCACTTGCCAAAACACCTTGATCATAACCTCACATTCACATCTCTCCAAACACTGAACTATGGTACAACAGTGCCACTTTGTGGTATCTGTAAACACTAACATGGTCAACTCTGGAACCAGCAAGAATAATCTCATTGATCATAGCAGGCCCAATCTTTCTCCTTCCCACATCTCTCATTGGCCCTTCCCACTTAACAAACACCCATGACCTACAACTAAGCTGAAAACCAATGCCCCTCAAACAGGTATAAGAAAGGGAAACCACCAAAGTTTTTCTTTATATGTGGTTACATAATGTCGAATGCTTATCCTGTGATCGTTGTATACTAAATTCTGTTAAACTCTCCGGTCGTTCATTTCGCCAAGACCGTTGGACCAGTTTTTAAATAAAGCCTCTTCAAGTCGTTTCTGAGTTTTCCTCCATCCACATTAAAAGGAAACAAACCTTTCAACTGGCGCTGTGATCTTGATCAAAAGCGTAACCTTTTTTGTCTAGGTATAAATTAATACTAATAAACAACCCCATGAACTCATACTATATATAGCATCAGATACAAAAGAACGTCATTTGTTGCTTGCCACGCCTATCTCTCTTTCTCTCTACCTTTCTGTCTATAAATAATTGATGGGTTTAATCTAGTGGTCTGGGTGGAATTTTTTAGGCCTTGGTGGTATGGGTTAGGGTAAGGGTTAGGGTTCCCCTGGTGCAGGGGTCCAGCAGCCCTACCCATGCACCAGCGGAGCCCCCCTCTGTGCCAGGAGTAGTGCCCCTCATGTTCGACTCCAGAGCACTACATGTTCCTCCAGAGCCTGGGGAGGGAGTCTGAGGGCACGCAACTCTAACCAAACGGCTGAGCCCTACTAAGTGGCACTCTCAGTGGGACAGTCCAGCCTGGCCACACCCCCAACCCCAGTAGAACCCCCTGTGGCCCAGGAGCAGCACCCCTTGTGGCCAGATGCAGAAAGGAGGAGAAGAGAGGCAGACACTGGTCTGCAGTGCAGTGCTGGCATTAGTTGATTGCTTCCCGCTGGTGGTTCCCCAGTCCTATCATCCTGCAAGTGCACGGTTAAGAGATGTACTGCGATGTCATGGGGCAGCAAGCTCTAATTGGGAGAAGATACCCTGGGTGGCTTTCGCCATGGCATCGGGACTGGTCAACTGTCCACTGGGTGCAGAGTTGGAGATTCCCGGGGTTGATGAGCTCACTTCACCCACTCTGGGAGTCCTTTCATCAACTGCTCCACCAGAATAAAGGCCCGCACAAGCTTCTGCGGCTTTGGCGCCGCGCGGCCCGATTTGTTCAGCTCAAAAGTTAAGACCTCACAGCTTTGGTCGTGTCGGTCGTGCATGCGCCCTGTTGAAATGGCCACACCAATGGGTGGAGTCCGGGGGTTAAAACCCCGTCGACAACCAGGACCACTTAGGGCCAGGGCCTCTATAATACAGCTCTGACAGAGTACAATCATGGTTTCCACTGTGCAAACTCATTGCGTGAGATTGCACAAACGCTAGGGCGGGAGGAGCGTTTGTGTCGCCGATAGAGTTGTTACCTGTGTCTGACACACACACACACACACATTGACAGTGGTTCATCCGCGCACACCCACCGAGCGGCAGTATCTGCGCGCTGTATTTAGCGGAAATCTGCGTACATAGGATACAGACAAATACACAGAAATACAAACATTCAGATTCTTCCGGGATATTCAGTGTCCCGAGAGAATTGAATGTTTTTTTTCCCCGGGATGGTCCGTGAAAACCGGTACAGGTGACAACGCAACACTAGGATCAGAGTTGTTTACATCTTGTTCTCCTTCGTGTACTCCGGGGGCAGGACAGGCCTGTGTATAGATTGGTACGCTCCCCCTTGTGGTGGCCAAGAACATTACAGAGCTCGCAAGAATGGTCGCAGAAGTATGGTCGAAGCAGCCACGCAGCATGCCGCACCGTGAGCCGTGAGCCGTGAGCCGCGAGCCGCGTGGTTACGGAAGCTGGTGCCGGCCTTTAGCCCAAGAATGTGGATCTTGTTTTCCAGCCAGGTCCTCCTAGATGGCTGCCATCAGCTCCTGCTGTTTCTCCTCTATTTTCTCCTCCACCTGGGCCAGGTGGGGCTGCTGCTGTTCCTTGCTCCTCCTCTGCTCCTTGGTGTCTGCTGGCTCCACGTTGGGCACCAGAGGCAGCGGCCCCTTTGCTAATCCATGGGTCTCCAGCTTTATGACATCAAACACAGGACACAACAGTACAAATTTATAGCCATGTATTATGGTATTATGCTGGAGCTAAGGCATAGCTAGTACATTGGGTTTTATTTTGGGCTGAACTGCAATTTCGGTGCTGCAACTGTGCTGAAAATCAGCCCACCTGGTGCTGGTTGCACCTGGGTTGACTTTGCCCCACTACCTTAGAAACTGGGGCCACCCAGGCCGCCTCTTCATGGACATTTTTCATGATTCCTTGTCACCAAATTAGGCATCATTTTCTTGAGGAAAAATAAATTATAAATGGATCCTCTGATTAGTAGAATAAGTTCACAAAGTGTAGCGTCACACGACAGCATCTATTTGAAACTGCTCAGGACCAAAACAGAAAGAGTAGCATGAGTCTGGTTCATGGCTAAAAAGGGCAAGTGTACTGCATGTCCTTGAGTGTCTGAAGACGGGCCTGGGAGACAAAAGGAGACTGACCATAAATTCTTATTGGGATTATTTTAATATGAATGAGCGGTTCAATGCAATTCTGCTCTATGTGTCGGTGATGAATGATGCCGACTACTGAGGCAGAGAATTGGTGTGTGGCTGCTTAAAAAGAGAAAAAAAGGCTGGATTGCCGATGCAGAAAGGAAAAGATTAATGGACACGGTGTGCATCTATGTGAGAAGAAGGAAGGGGGAGAGATGCACTGGTTGTGGCGATGGTGGGGAGATGTGGGGGGCATTGTGGCAGAGAAGAACAGACAGGGAAGGATGGAGGGAGGGTGTTTGGTGAAACCAGCGATATTCATGAAGACGGCAAGTGTTCTCTCTCTCTCTCTCTCCCTCTCTCTCTCGCTCTGTCTCTCTCTCTCTCTCTCACTCGCACTGTGATGACACACTGCTACTCTGCAGAGACACAGAGACTGGGTAAGAGAGAAGGGGAAAAGGAGGCAAGTGAAAACAAGAGCAGGCCCTGCCCATTTTTCCATTGATCTTGAGGCGATCAAGGTGAGTCTTTTTCCTCTTACACACTGCAGCCCCAGTGCGTGTGCATGTCTGTGCATGTTTGTAGGTGTATGTCTGTGTGCGTGTATCTGTGTGCGTGTATCTGTGTGCGTGTGTGTGTTTGTATCTGTGTGCCTGTCTCACACATATCTCATGCTGGGCTGTCAAGGCTTTCCTCATGTATGCATGTGGTGTATCTGTATTTCATGTACATCTGGGTGTTTTTGGTATTTGAGCTGCATACTGATGCATCGCTGCTTGGCTTTATAAGATGCTTTTCCTTTTGTGGTGGTCAGACTGCTGGCAGCCATTATGTTTGTATATGTGTGTTTGTGCTCATTGTGTTTGTAGATATATGTCAGTGTGTCACCATGCATTTGTTCATTTCCCAGATCCATTTTCCCCATCTGTAGGACGGTGCAGACTAGTGTGGGAGTGCTGTCATTGAGTGGGTGTGTTCTTGATGACCCCTTATAAAAGACGTTTCAACCACTATCTGTCTTTTGACCAGATCAATCATAATTATTCTGATATGATAAGATGGTCCTATCCAATGGAATTAGGTCATCTTGGACTGCTCAAAGTAATTAGATAATATTGGAGAGCTTTGTTGTGTCCAAGCTTTATTATCGGTAACGCTTCTCCAATAGCCCAAGTATTTAGCCAGGAGTATCCACCGTTTGTTTGGATATCAGTGATCAAATTTTAGTCAAATATACATGTTGGGCAATAGGCAACTGAGGATGCATGAAATGAATTCATCACATGAAAGAAGGTTTGAGTTCTGAACGGGCGGGCAATTATTATTGTGAAGATTCTGCTGGATGGAAATTCCCTTCAAGGAGATATAAAATACTTGTCTATTTGTCTGTCTTACAGGGACTTTGACCTGACAAGGAAAGTCAACCTGTGTAACCTGGAATTTTGACTTAAAACTTCTTCCCATGCAGAATTTGGATCTGACTGTTCAGACAATGGAAAAGTGATGTGACACAAGAAAGCCTTGCAGCAAATTCTCCAACAAACTGGATTATTGAGCTCTCAGGACTGTATTCGTGTGGGATCAGGTTTTCACCAGGAAAATGTCAAACCAGCAATATTCCAAGTCTGACAAACATTTTGGAAAACTCAGGAGAAGGTTTTCTTCAGCAATGCCATCATGAATTATGACGGAGATCTCTCATTGGCTTGTCTGGCCAAACTAAAGTGTTGTGCAGGCTAACTTGTTTTTTGTTTTTTTTTTGTGAATGAAAAATAGAACAAAACAATGGACATCTGCCTCAGCATGTACCTGGGGCCTCAGCAGGGCACATAATTGCATTGGCGTTCATTGGCAAGTTGGACGCCCAGATTCAGCTGTCTGAGGACTTAAGTGTGTACAGATTCCTGGGAGACGGTTGGCTGGCTGAGTCAGCTCCAATGGGGGCCGGTTGTGATCCGGCCTAATCCAGGTTTGACCTTGCAGTGACCTTTGACCTCTCCGGTCCTGGCTCTCCACCTGCTCTGCTGCCTGGGTTCCGGAACACTCCGCCCTGGGGCCCAGAACGAGACAATCAGCATGAAGAAAAGCCGCAGCGTGCTGTCTGTGACTGGAGAAGAGGTAAGAGAAAGAACATAAACAACCAGGGACATGCTTGGCATGAGAGTACAAACCATTCAGAGCAGACTCAACTATGTGTGTCAGTGTGACAATGACATACAAACTTTCTGACTTTCAAGTATCCGAGGGTTCCTTTGTCCATGTCATTGAGGTCTGAGGACAGACTCAGAAGTCATACTAGATGTCCATTTCCTCCAGCCTCCATTCACACAATGTGAACCTGTCCATCGGTCATAGTGATACTGTAAATGAGCCTCAGCTAAATGAGTACTCTATGTAAATGATTTATTCTTTTTTAAAGGTAATGTCTTTGCTAAACGACTTAATGGAATGCATTATTCATATGCTTTTCTATTGGTCATGCTGAGTGTGGGGCCTATATATTTCTGTATGTGTTGTGGATATGAGCATCTTTCCACATCTGGGTCTGGATGACATCAAACGCAGCATGGAAGTAACACAGCACTGTTGCCTAGCAACTGCTACCATTCCCCTAGTGTTTTGTTGCTCCGGTACTGCAGTGCAGATCAGAGCAGAGATCTGTCTGTAGAGGCCATATCCCAGACAAACACATACATATACACACATGTACCAGGACATGCACACTTGCAAACACGTGTATAAATGATTTATGGTGCATGTTTTTTTTTTGGGAGTATATTCATTCTGAATTCCAATATTGCAAATTAATATTGTTGCAAATGTTGCAAAGTGACAATCCTGCATATTCAAAATTTTAACTGTAATGAGCACCTTCTCTTCATTTATTTTTACAAAAAATAGTTTTTTTATCTTTTCATTATGTTTCTCTCCTGCTCTTTGTCTCAGTTTCCCTTAACTGCCCCCCGTTCCCCTCCTGGGTTTACAGGGCAATGACACAGATATAACAGGTGCTGGAGAGAAGGCGGAGTCATCTCGCTACAGCCGATCTTACACATCAGGAGCCACACTGGGGGCTGAGCTACGCAGAGGGAGAACCCGAAGACTCTCATCTAGTCTCCAGGTAATGAAATGCAGTGTGGGAATATGCCAAAACATTAAATGATGGTCGATTGATTTAGTGGCTTTTATAATTCCTTCCGATTCAGAGATCTACGGGTATCCATTTGAAATTACATTGTCAAAATGTAGCAGCTGATATGATGCAATATTGTGACATTAACTTGGACATATTGAACAACTGTGTGTAATCTGTGAATATCATTCATTGCCTTGGTTTTCTGACTGTTCAGGCAGCTGTTTTGAAATGAAAATGTCCTGAATACTGCACTGCACAGATTACCCTTTTAACTCAAAACAAAGTTAATAAGTAGGTGGTGAACAGTGAATCATTTAATGAGTCATTTGAATTTCTCAGGAGATTTTGAAGAAAAGCAAAGCATTGCTAAAAGATGGATTGCTGGATTTTCAGTGATGTCAGTCATAGTGTTTATGTCTTTAGCGTTTGTGCCGTTAAGGGGCCAAACAAATATTTCACGGTGCACTTGTGCACAAATATTTCACTGTGCACTAACCAAAAACTGGAACAGAAGATACACGATCCAGTGGCTAACATTTAAATGTGAGCATGTTGAAACTTTTTTAAACAATTATCAGCTACAGTGCTTTGAAGTCAAACAGCCACATAAACTGATCTCTCTAGAGCAGATCTCTCAGAGCAGCTGGTATTTGTGGCAAATCCCTGGTATCCAGGGTGAAACTGAGTGGAGCACCTGCCAAGCATGTTTAGCATTACATACAAATGCTGGCTTCCCTCTGCAGGTGCCTTGCTGGCTCCGCCCTAGAGACCGCACTCGCTCACCAGAGGTCCTAAACAATGTGTCACGCCCAACAACTCTTCCCCTCTGCATCCCACCCCGCATCTCTATCACACAAGCAGATGCTGACAGGTTACACACAATTTAACTTAATTACAAAACCACTGATTTCAACCTGGAGTGAGCTGTGCACAATGTCTTACATCTGTCTTTTCTGTCTAATATGCTTTAGTTATGAAGCAGAAAATGGCGTCTCACCAGGTCGTACCCCACTTGGTTGGCAGAGTCCAGGCCCCAACTTCCACACCTCCTTTCCCCATGGACAGAGAAGAGAGTCTTTCCTCTACCGTTCTGATTCAGATTACGACATGTCTCCCAAGACAGTGTCACGTAACTCCTCCCTTGCCAGCGAAGGGTGAGACAGACTATTACGATCATTGAGACAGGGAGGGAATGCGTGTTTGTGTGTGTCTGAATGTGTGCTCATGTCTTTTTAAGAGAAATCCATTTCCTCTGTTAAGGCTGCAGTATACTTCTGCGGATATTAGGCACGTTGCATGTGGCTCATCACTGCCTACTTCGTACTTCCGCTCTGTCAAACTCTTTAATGTCCCACAACACCACAGGGGGGTGTACACAGGCCAGTCCCACCCAACTCTGGTCCCGCCCATCTCCATAATTAAATAACTTGTTTTTTTCTGTTTGTTTAAAATCCTAGCTTGTCTTATTTTATCTTATCTTTAAAAAAAGACACACTGCAACGTGAGGCGCCCCTTATCAGGGCCTGTATAGCTATGTATACTCTACTCATTTATTAATCTTCCAAATAAATTACATAATACCTTTACCTGCTTCATGCCCACTGGTGTTGCAGGATCTGCTAGTGCTTATCTGCAGCTCACATAAGGTTAAAGGCAAAGACTATACTCTACCATTCAATATGCTGCAGTTTGTTGTTGGGGGGGAATTAGCCTTTTACTCATTGACTTCATTATTCTTCCAGCACTGACAACAATGTTCCTACTGATGTCTGTGAGGGGCAAGGGGCGAGTTGACGCTGGACTTCCTCAGCAAGTCTCTTATCAGTAGTGTTCATGATAGCTGCCAATAGTAAACTTGACGTAAACAAGCTCTTCTTCCTCCCAAAAAGACTTCTTTCTTGATCTCAACAGAGTTTTGAACGTTTCTCCACCTGCTGGTGTGGCCAGTTAAGTTTTGCGCATGCACTGTCAAGTGAACGTCATGCAACATTTTCCATGAGGGTTCAAAATTTTGCCTGCAAGTGAAACGTCACGTGCAATGTGAAAAGGTGTTTTGCGGAAGTATACTCTTGCCTTTGTTCCAACACTCTCTGTCCTTTATTCTATCAGGCACACAGCAGAGGACTTCATTGTCACACCTTTTGCCCAAGTGAGTCTCATGTAATCAAGAAATCATGTATGTACTGCAGGTTATTCATCCTACAGTTCTCCCACATAGTCCTTACTCCAATAGCTTTAGCCAGCAGGAAAAGTTGTACATTTCTCTGATTATGCTGTGTTTATGTTCTGTGATACTTTGTGATCACTCAGGTTCTGGCGAGTCTGCGATCGGTGCGGAGCAACTTCACCATTCTTGCCAACATCTCCACACCGACAGTCAAGTTAGTGTCAACACACACTATGACACAACAATTTGTCATCTGCCATTTGTGTAACTAGTCAAACAGTTAATTCACCTTCTATACATCATCAACAATCAAATTTAAAGAGGACATATGATGCAAAACTCACTTCCTTTATAGTATGTGTATTTGCATATCTGGAGTACCTCCCGACCCCTTAAGCCACAAAGTCAATGTTTAGTAAACTAGCAACTGCTCTTGTTTTTCTAACTGCAATTTGCAGCTTGCTTGTGCTCAGCACTCGCGCAGTAAACAAGTGAATGCACGTGTTGCAATGTCAGCACCTACCAAGCAAAAGAGTTCACACACAAAAACACATATAGATACATACATTACAGAGATGATGACCCTGCCCACTTGCCTTCTGATGTTTCTGTTTTCTTGTGTTGATGCAGAGGAAAATTGTGCCTCTAGATGTAAACCTAGGCGTGTCCAGGTGGGCGTGGTATGCAGAAACTCATTAACATGTAAAGGGAAAGGCAGTAAAGTCAAGCCTTTAGAGCAGGAATGTGAAAGTGCTGTGTAGCAAACCTGGCTGAGCTCAATCTTTCATTTTTCTTGACTAAAGCATGTTACTATCATTACTTTTAGACATCAAGGAACCATGTCAAAAAGGAGGAAATGACCATAAGATGTCTCCTTTAATATAGCGCAGGAAACCTTAAAATTAGAAGTATGCATTTGAATTCAGACCCACATTTTATGACTAATATGCATTACATATGAGCACTGGTTTTAGCATGTGGCTGCTAAACTCTGTGCATTAACCTTTATTGTTAAAAACCTATCCAGCAGCTTAGTTATATAGTACAGGTCTTAATAACCCCAAAAGTGCTGAGCACATTTACCCCACAAGAGATGCAGTTTAGTCAGAACTCAGTTCCTCCTGCTACATATGCTTGTGATTTATAGAATTATTGGGTTATTTAAATAACCCAATAAAACTGGACCGCACAGGAGAACAGAAAGTTTGAAGAGTGCAGAAGAAGGACAGAGCATGTACAACAAAAGTAACAACAGCCACAACAAAAACAGCTCTGGCAGTTGCCATGGCAATTGCCATTGCCAATGTTCATCAACAGGAGCATCATTGCCACCATCAGCAAAAGCAACAATGACTACAGCAACAGCAACAAGAACAACAACAAGACAACAACATCCACAATAGCAACAACATTCATTCATTCATCATTTTAACAACTTTTGTAACAAAAGGAAAAGAGACAGCGGTTATCGGTGGGGCTGACAAACTCCTGTGTCCTCAGGAGATCTCCTCTTAGTGGGGTATGCATCAGTCCCAGGGCATCACTTACAGACCAGCAGTACCAGCAGCTTGCTGTGGACACACTGGAGGAGCTGGACTGGTGCTTGGACCAGCTGGAGACCATTCAAACACACCGCTCTGTCAGTGAAATGGCCTCCAACAAGGTGCGCAATATATGGAACCTTCTTCAAAGTATACGAAAATCTGTACCCCCCGCCCCCACGCCCCCAAAAAAACAGTTGTATACAGTGTAAATGTATGACTGTTTTATTGTAATATTGAAATCACAAAAAAAAGACTGGGAGGACCAGCAGGTCAGACAGCACTTTTGTTTTCGTTTTCATATTTTGGATATTTTTTTCATTAAATGGGATGGAAAGCTCAATTCATATTCTGAGTTTTCCATATAATAGGGCAATCGTAAGTCGAGGTTCCCCGCTGTGTGTACATATATATATACATATATATATAAACAAACACACACACACACATATATCATTATCATTTCTCTCTTATTCTGCCACAGTTTAAGAGGATGCTGAACAGAGAGCTGTCCCATCTCTCAGAGATGAGTCGCTCTGGGAATCAGGTGTCTGAATACATCTCCAGCACTTTCATGGGTGAGTGGGACCAGAGTTTGATTTCTGTCTGCATTCATGATATGTACTGAAGTAATAAATGGTGTGTGTCTGTGTGTGTGTGTCTGTGTCTGTGTGTTTATGTGTCCACCGCTCTGTAGATAAGCAGAACGAGGTGGAAATCCCATCTCCTACTCTGAAAGACAAACCTATGAGTCACATTAGCGGAGTAAGGAAACTGTCTCACAGCTCCAGCCTGTCTAGCACGTCAATGCCTCGCTTCGGCGTCAACACAGACCATGAGGATGAGCTCGCCAAGGTCTTGTCTGTTTTTCTCTGACTCATGAAATGTGTTGCTCAAATCAATCCTCACTGTGTGTGTGTGTGTGTGTGTGTGTGTGTGTGTGTGTGTGTGTGTGTGTGTGTGCCTGTGTCAGTGTGTGCATATGCGGGTGTCCACTGACACTGCTAAGCACACATTTGAAGAATGTTTTGTGCTTTTTCTTTATCTTTTAAATACTATAGCCAGTTAATGGTTAAAAGTTAGAACGATAGTTAGAACGATCTCTAGAATGACTTTATTTAAAGTACCACTTCATAAAAATGGTATCTCAAGGCATCTGATATATGTATCTATGTGTGTGTGTATATATATATATATATATATATTAGCTTGAAATGGTTCAAAGGTAAGAACTGAACAGCCAGAGGTTAAAAAAAAAAAGTTTGGTTATCCAAACTGTCCTACCCCTGGGTTAGGCACCCTGGGTGGGACCCATCCCTCAGCAGCTGGTTCATCTGTGCTGATAGGTGTTCATGGAGTGCAGTTGGCTTCTTTAGACAGTAGGCGTGGATCACATCGGGGCCCAGTGCGGTCCAGCTATTTATCTTTGACACTCTTTCTGGGATATTTGTCAACTGGCTCTTGTTCTGGGAGGTTACTATGGTCAGGTCTTCGTACTGCTAGCATCTGGGCATCAGGATTATGTGATGCCTCTCTTTCCCGTATGCTGCTGTTCCAGCAGACCACATCATACAGGATGGTAGATTCTACCACAGAGCCATAGAAGGTCTTCATTCCCCCTCATTCCAAAAGACCGCAGTCTCCTCTGGAGGTAGAGCCTGCTCTGACCCTTCTTGTACAGTGCATCTGTGTTGTGAGTCCAGTGGAGTTTGTGGTTTTGGTAAACACCCAGGAATCCACTCGCTCAATGTCCATTCCCTGAATGTTCACTGGGGCAGGGGCAGTAGTCTGGCATCTGTGCAAGTCCATCTCCTTGATCTTTCTTGCATTAAGGAGGAGGTGGTTCAGCTGGCACCAGTCCACAAAGTCCTGTGTCAGTCTTCTGTACTCTGTGTGGTTATCATTGGTGGTGAGGCCGACAAGTGCAGAGTCATCAGAAGTTCTTCTGGTTTTTCCTTTCTTGTAGAGAGATATCTCCGAACCTGTGGAAGACAGATGGGATAATGCACCAGCACAAATCAGTTTATCAGTCAAAGTGAGTGCCTAGCGTAGGTACCGCTAGGCACGGTAGGCAGTTCGAACTGCAGCGGATCCATCTCTGAGCCCACCATGGTGTGGAAGTGGCCATGGTGGCAGAAGAAGACCAGTCTCTCCAGTGTCAATAGCTGCTAGGATCTTTAGTTTGAGGTGTCTTGGTCACTGGGACCACGCAGGAGGTCTTCCAGAGCTGTGGTACCACCCGCAGCTTTAGGATCAGGTTTAAGACATGCTCCATAACTCCACACAGTTGATTTAAGGAACCTGGAGCTGATGCCCTCTGGTCCAGGTGCCTTCCTGTCTTTGATCTTTCTTGGCTCGCTTCTGACCTGGGCTGATGTGAAGGACAGAGGTGGACATGGGGGCTACATGCTGGGGGAGTGGAAAAGTGCTTGCAGCTGTGTAGTGGTGTGGAGTTGGGGTGGGACCAGGGTGTGAAGGACTGAGGGAGTGGGGCCAGGACCAGGTGTCGGGACAGAGGTATGTGTGAGTGCCATGCGCCGTGTGGGTGAAGGAGAGGATGATAGATCAAATCTTAACAAATGTTGATTGAGATCATTCACCCAATGCAGGTCCCCTACAACATAATGCTTCTTCCTAGTATTTGTTAGAGCACAAGATGTCATGTTATGGATACACTGCAGAGTTCTAGGAGATATATTACAGCATCCTGTCAGTAAGGAGCTGTATTTAACCAGCCTATGAAAACAAAGGCATGAACTATATTTTCTGCTGCATCTAGGAGGAGCACGTATCTAATTTTTGATGTAAGTCGTTAAAAAGTGTCAGTTTAATGAGAATTTGTGACCAAAGCCAACAGTGACCAGCTGCATGATCCACCTCCTCTGGCTCAACTCAGCGTGGATACCTTGAGCTCTTCCCAGGTGTCTGAAATTCTCACACAAGGCTGAGTCCTGCCACCCTGCAGAGAAAACTCATTTCATTGCTTGTACTTGCTCATCCTTTAGGTCATTACCCACAGCTCTTGACCATAGGTGAGGGTTGGAAAGAAGACCCAGCAGTAAATGGAGAGGTTTGCCTTGTGACTAATTTTTCTCTTTACCACCATGGACTGGTAGAGTGACTACATCCGTGGAAGCTGCCTTGTCCCACTTGTCGGTCTCCTTGAACTGCTCCCTCCAGCAACCTTGGTGAGAGTATTTAGCTGGTTCAGTATGCCATAACCAGGGTGGAAACAACATTGTTCCACTTGCATCTGATGTACAGCCAAACTCTCCTCTTCAGGATTCTGGTGTAGACTTTTACAGGGAGTTGAAGCATGTGATTCCCTGTTGTTGGAACACACTTTCTGGTCACCCTTCTTGAAAAGCCGAAACACCAACCCGATGTCACTATTTTTTTTAATACATGAAAAACACTGTCAAAGACTTTTACAGTAGTATTCGCTGTTTTCACTTCTATATTTGATAGCTCTTCTGCTGAAGAAAACTAAATACAATTGTATCTTGCAGAGTCTCACACCCCAAAGTATCAGTATCAGTTGCAACCTAGTCTCATATAGAAACGTTCCTTAGCTATGTTGTGCTGTGCTCTTACATTGTGTCACTGTTGTTTATTCCACTTACAGTTAGCCTCAGAAATATTTGGACAGACACACAATTTTCATGAGTTGGGCTCTACATGCCACCACACTGGATTTGAAATGAAACATCTTGAACAGAATTGAAGGGCAGACTGTAATGTTTAATTCAAGGGGTTGAACAAAAGTATCTGATTGGAAATGTAGGAATTGCACACATTTTTCTACAAACACTCCACATTTTAGGGGCTCAAAAGTAATTGGACAAATAAGCATAACCTAAACAAAAAAGTTTTTTTTTATATTTTGTTGCGTATCCTTTGGAAGCAATCACTGCCTGAAGTCTGGAACCCATGGACATGACCAAACGCTGGGTTTCCTCTGCCTTGATGCTTTACCAGGCCTTTACAGCAGCAGCCTTCAGTTCATGCTTGTTTTTGGGTCTTTCCGCCTTAAGTCTTGTCTTAAGCAATTGAAATGCATGCTCAATTGGGTTGAGATCTGGAGACTGACTTGGCCATTGCAGAATATTCCACCTCTTTGCCTTCATGAACTCCTGGGTTGCTTTTGCTGTATGTTTTGGGTCATTGTCCATCTGCACTGTGAAGCGCCATCCAGTCAACTTTGCAGCATTTGGCTGAATCTGGGCAGAAAGTATAGCCCTGTACACTTCAGAATTCATCCGGCTACTTTTGTCTGTTGTTACATCATCAATAAACACAAGAGTCCCAGTGCCCTTAAAAGCCATGCATGCCCATGCCATCACACTGCCTCCACCATGTTTTACAGACGATGTGGTGTGGTTTGGATCATGTGCTGTTCCCTTTCTTCTCCAAACTTTCTTCTTCCCATCATTCTGGTACAGGTTTATCTTCGTCTCATCAGTCCAAAGAATACTTTTCCAGAACTGGGCTGGCTTGTTGAGGTGTTTTTTGGCGAAGTCAAGTCTGGCCTGTCTATTTTTGGCAGTGATCAATGGCTTGCACCTTGTGGTGAACCCTTTGTATTTACTCTCATGGAGTCTTCTCCTAATTGTAGACTTTGAGACACATACACCTACTTCCTGGAGAGTATTTTTCACTTCTGTAGATGTTGTGAATGGGTTTTTCTTCACCATGGACAGTATTTGGCGATCATCCACCACTGTTGTCTTCCGTGGACGTCCAGGCCTTTTTGAGTTTCCAAGCTCACCAGTGCACTCTTTCTTTCTTAGAATGTACCAAACTGTGGATTTGGCTATTCCAAGTATTTCTGCAATCTCTCTGATGGTTTTTTTCTTTTTTTTCTGCCTCAGGATGTTCTCCTTCACCTCCATTGAGAGCTCCTTTGACCGCATGTTGTGTGGTCACAGCAAGAGCTTCCAAATGCAAAAACACACACCTGGAATCAGCCCCAGCCCTTATCACTACTTAATTGATGACAGATTAACAAGACACACGCCTTCTGAGTCAATTTCAGCCTTCTGAGTCAGTTGTCCAATTACTTTTGGTCCCTTGAAAAAGAGGTATAAAGAGTGTAAAGAGCTATAATTCCTAAACCCTTTCTCCAATTTGGATGTGGAAACCCTCAAATTGAAGCTGAGAGTATGCACTTTAAGCCCATATTAATTATATAATAGTATTTTTGGAGTATGTCTTTGTAAACAGTTAAAATGACAAAGCTTGTGTGTCTGTCCAAATATTTCTGAGGCTAACTGTATACTCCTATGGTCTGTTTGGGACATGTGACCTTCAAGCTCTGGGCTGTGAAATTTAAAAAAACATGGCAGACATTTCAATCCTTTTTAGTGGGAAAAATAAATATTTAGTTTCTGCATCAAAAGGCATTTTGATTTAATTTATCTCTCAGTGAATGTACATAATCACTGGCCTGCTTGTTGTGAAGATTTTACATCTCGTACTGCTGTTGCTGGGCAGGCTGCAAAGGACACAACCCAGTCTGACTAAATGTTTCTTTCGCTCCCAACTGATGGCTCAGACGCGCGCCCCACGCATGTGCTTTAATCAGGACTAGTCTCTGGTTGACATTTATTTCTACAATCTATAATCTAACCCTAAAGTTACACATCATGAGTTATTGCAGTGAAAATATCAAACTGTGAATTCATAACTCAACTTTATGGCATCCCTTTATGTCCAAGAAAACAACTCAAGTGTGTGTAGACACCAGAGGCAGATCAGTTTCATTAAGAGACAATTGTGACTTACTGTATGACACCTCTTGTGACATTTATGTCAATGTGGTGCCAGTTTGAAAAACATGATGGTGTACTGAACGCTGCTGGATTAGCACGCCAGTGCTCCATAGATGCTGTTGGTGGTGTACTATGAAATAAACATCAGGTTTCTTTGAATATTATCCAGATAGATGTTTTCTTAACCCTGATCTGACTAAAATCCCTACCAGGAAATTTTTTCACTTTGCAATACACATTTGTATGCTCTGGAAATTGTAATTCTACGGTGCTTTCTGATTCTTTCTCTACAATGCGAAATTCTGACCACGAACCATACAATATCATACAAGTGTATGTTGCAATGTGAAAGAAAAAATTAGTTCGTTTCCAGGTAGACCTTTTCATCAGATCAGGGTTAAGAATACATCTATCCAGTCAATATTCAAAGAAAAATGTATAACCATGACATATATACGTTTGTTCCATGAGAAGAACTACATTCACTGAGAGAATACTCCGAAAATAAAATAATTGTATTTCTAAAATTGTAATCAAAATGCATTTTAATGCAGAAACTACCTAAAAATATTGAATTTTCCCACTAAAAATGTCACAATGCACAGAACATTTTTAAATGAGACTGTCTTGACTGACAGTAGTTTTGTTTTTATTTTTTTTAATTTGTCATATTTAAAGTTACTTTAAAGATAAATTCCATTAAACTAAATCTCTGTCTGTGTGTGTGTGTGTGTGTTTCTGTGCGTGCTTCTGTGTATGTTTGTGGTTTTAACTAGGAGTTGGAGGATCTGGACAAGTGGAGTTTTAATATATTCAAAGTTGCAGAATTCTCAAACAACAGGCCTCTCAGCTGCATCATGTATGCCATCTTTCAGGTAAATGCCCCCACTTTAAGAGTTTGAACGCTGTCAGATGTACAAGTCATTATGTGTGTGAAGTTCTGACTCCTCTCCTCACTCCACAGGAGCGAGAACTGTTGAAGACATTTCGTATCCCTGTCGACACCTTTGTCACTTATGTTATGACCCTGGAGGACCATTACCATGGCAACGTAGCATACCACAACAGTCTCCATGCTGCAGATGTCACCCAATCCACACACGTCCTCCTCTCCACACCTGCTCTTGATGTATGCCATCACACACAAACACACAAGTGGACAGGCATAGCCTCCTGAGACCCAGAAGAAAAAAGGTTTTGATGTTTAGATTTTTTTTAGATAATTTAACCATTGTGGTTGACAGGAACATTTCTTTTTATCCCACATCCATTGTAGTGGATGTTAGTCATTGTTTTACTACAAAATTGAATGGCATGTAGGGTAATGAATTCTGAAATCTGAATTTTTGACTGGATTACTTCAGTAAAGAAGGCTTCAGTTCCTCTGGACTGGCTTTAAGGCTGCCTCCTGAGGTGAGCAGCACACATTGACTTGTTTTCTGTGGCTTTATAAATCTGGTCATCTGTGTACCAAGTGAAGTATTCTGATAGCTTGGTGATTGTGCCCAATATGGTGACTCTAAGTTCCTCTGCAACAGGATTGAAACGAAATTGATAAAGAAAGTAAAGGTAGTTTAATCCACTTTGCAGAAATATCATGTAAATCTACTGGGTAAATTGTTTGCCAGGTCTACACAACTGTGTGTGGTTAAAATGTGTGCACATGTTTGTGTGTGTGTGTGTGTGTGTGTGTGTGTGTGTGTGTGTGTGTGTGTGTGTGTGTGTGTGTGTGTGTGTGTGTGTGTGTGTGTGTGTGACATTGGCTGTATTGGCTCAAAGTGAAATAATGTTGAAAGTGCATAGTAACAACAACAATTCTTTATTTCAAGTAAAAGAAATCACAATTTTGAGGATAGTTTTGCATAAAACTTTGCTCTGTTCAGACTTGCAGTTTGGCTCTGTCTTACGGCTCAAACCCTAGCCCACTGCATGTGTTGTTTCTCCAATCCATCTCCAGCTGGTCTTATTTTCCCTATAAATTCATCCATATCTTACCTGTTTAAATATGTCACAGGAGTCTGCTTATGTCGACTGCCAGTCACTTAGGGTGAAGTGAGGGAATACACCCTGGAAAGACTGGCAGTGCATCACAGCCAATTTTCCTCACACTTTATGTTTAATGTTTGTTATCACTTCGCCCATGCCCTGGATCCTTAAAAGATGATAGATCCTCATATGAGCTGTCCCCTTCCTGCTATCCTGTCTGGCCATCCTCCACCCCATCTCCTAACAGCTGTAAAATATAATTCTTTCACAAAGTGAAATTAAATGTGTGGTAGAAGTTTATTACAAAACCAGAGTTGCACTGTGAGTGCAGATACATCTATCAAGTTGCAAAATTTAATAAGCTCTCCTTGGCTTGTGCTGCAGCCTTGAACTTGGAAACATACAGATATTCCAAGTCAAAGTTTCTGAGTAATCGAGCCCACAGAGACAAAGAAACAGATTTTCTGAAACACAAGTTGTTACGTATACTTACAGTAAAGATACTGGTCAGGTTCGGGTTCAGTCTCCCACCTGGCTGTGAGTGCCTACAGCTGGCACACTAATAATGGATTGATATAGCTTACATGTGTGTTTTTGTCAATAACTTTCTTCATTTCTTTATATTGTGATCTTGTCTTCCTCTGATCCTTTCAGGCTGTCTTCACTGACTTGGAGATTTTTGCTGCTTTGTTCGCTGCAGCTATCCATGATGTAGACCACCCTGGAGTGTCCAATCAGTTCCTCATCAATACCAGTAAGGGAACAGGCATTCATGCACACACACACACACACACACACACACACACACAATATGAAATATGTCATTTTCTTGTAAACTGCATCAACACCCTCCACCTGTCCCTCTTTGCTGTACTCAGACTCGGAGCTGGCTCTCATGTATAATGATGAGTCGGTGTTGGAGAACCACCATCTTGCTGTTGGGTTCAAGCTTCTGCACCAGGAAAACTGTGATATCTTCCAGAACCTCACCAAGAGACAGCGCCAGACCCTTCGCAAGCTAGTCATTGATATGGTTGTACACCAAACTATCGCACACCACAATGCATTGTATACAATGCCCTTGATTTAAAATACCACTTCTCCTTCTTTTGGGTTTTTTCTTACATTTATATATTTTCTTTGTCTGTGGTGATTCTAATTAATTTTGGTTATTTTAATTCAAGGAGTTTTTGTACAGAATTTGTACCAACAAGACTAGATTCTTGAAGACTGGTCTTCTTCACCAGCCAGTCAGTACTAAAGAGGCCTGTTGGATGAGAGCTTCAAGAATCTATGAGTTCAGGTGCTATGACTCGAAAAACCACAGATATAGTATATATTTTTTTTGTCAATTTTTATTCCATTTGACCTTCACTATAGGCTTTCTGCATGGGTTAAACTCCTCTAAGGTATTTTCATGTGGCCAGCAGCTTTTCAAGTCTTTTCAGCAGTGCATACACACATACACCTATACACACACACACCACTCACACCGAGGGACACATGGGTAAAATATGCATGTTGTTCAAAAAGCCAGTCTCATAGAAAATCATAGCTTGGCTACATTTGTCTAAAGTGTAAATTTAACCGGTGTTAAAAATGCATTAGTAAAATATTTTAATTCTTCTAGAATTCTTCCAAGAATGGACAAGGTAACATTGAGCAAGATAACTTCCTCTGTTGGTGAAAATAATCAGAGTTAACGCAGGTTTTGCACTGTCAGTGTCATTGCTGAAGTAAATTGACTCTCAGTTAATTCTACACCAATGAGAGTAAAAAACTTTCCTCCATCCAACCTCCTTGTTCAACTTAGAACGTCAACTCTGGCATCTTCCTCAAGTCGAAAGATTTTGGTAAGTTTTTGCCAATAAACTATTCTTTTCTTCTTATTATTATTCAAGCAGAAGCTATGTCTAAGATTAAAGGTATGGCATTTTTTATGTTACATTTCAATGCTGTATGCTTGTATTCAAAAACCGAATTTAACGGTGATATCAGGTTGGCAGCTAGCTTAAATGCACCAGCCACATGTAAAAAATGAAGGCTGACACAACGTCAAACTGAACGAGGAGGGCACAAGGTAACTGTTGTAATGTGTTTTGTGTGTTTATTCTAGTAAAATAGCCAACAAGCCTTGTAGGAGTGTGGCAATGTGAAAGTTTTGCATGCATATTTAGTGGATGCGCTCAAAAAAATGACACATTGACCTTATTTAATTTCATTTTATAATATATAATTTTTTATAATTTAATTTTATAATATTGTTAACGTATTATTGTTAAAAGCATTATTATTGTTATTATTAAAAGCAACTACTTTTTATATTACATTAATGTATAGTTTATATTAAACTATTATTATATTAAAACAAATACATTTATTTCACTGTGGCGCGTTGTGTGTGTGCACACCTTTTTTATTTTTTTTTTATTTTTAGACATTTTAGAATTTGAAATATTTTCATTCCCACATTTGAGTTGCCTTTGTTCTCCCATTATTTTCTTATACAAATATTTATGTATCTTTTAACTTTCAGATTCTTCTGGTGTTCTGATGGTAAGTAAAATGATTATGTACTTGATGATACATAGAATTTAATCTGTGATATTTAAAGCTTAATTTGGCCATCAACATTGTGATAAAGAAGTGAATTTGCAATATACAGAATTATGTCAACATATGTCCACATTTTTTCGCCCTGCCTATCACAGACTCCATATGAAAACAAATGTCATGCCCATGACCTCTGGAACAACAGAACGACCTTGCTCCCAGTTCAGTCCCATTCAAGATCCAGGTAAAAAACTGGCGTGTGGCTATGGCCGAATCCAGCGCTCCTGCCACAGGTACTTAATCGGCAGTCCATCAACAAAGTTCTGGAGGTGAGCCAGTTCAAGCCTTCCTCTGCCCCACAGGCAGTGCAAGACAGGTTGCTCAACTTGTGGCCAGTGAGGGGCTTATCTGGCACATAAAGATTGCAAGTTACAAATATAAGAATGGATCTGTCATACTGAATGTCTGGACTGGATGTCGCTTGGAATATTCTGACGCGGCTGAACAGGTAGCAATCTCGGCCATTTATAGAGTAGGTCATTCTGCTTCCATGGACATGACATTTGTTGTCATATCAGTGATAAGCAGAACTTGTTTTTGACAGATTAAACTAGATACTGTATACACATTGTAACATTGTATATGACATATAATGTTATCTACTGCTCTGTGGATTGCTTTCTTGCCAGAGCGAGAAACAAACAAATGCAGAGGGTTAGCAAAGCAGAGGAAAAGTGACTTGAATTACATGGTTCCTCTTTAAGGTCTGACTTCTGTGATTGGTTCAGTTATACACATTAGAAAGATTCACTTCCTGCCAGCATTAGTAGCATTTTAGCACCACAGACTATGCTGCTAATGCACTGATTTGCACTGTTTTAGGACTCAAAGAATGTCCTTTTTGTTTAATTGAGCATTTTGTCTGCATTCAGGATTTTTTTGTTAGGCTTTGCTTGTTTTGTCATAGCTTTCATAAAATTCTGGGTTTCACCAGTCTCAGAAGGTGTGAAGGTTTTTGATTAAACATAGGTAGATGCAGACATTCTCTCTGACATGCCACAGCCCTACACTGGCATACTTACCAACAAATTTGATGATGGTATCATTGCTGTTTAATGATCCCATTAAAGTCACCCTAATCCATTAAAAATCACGATAAATTGCACTTTTTTGTTAAAAAAAATAAAGAATAATTCTGTCCTCTTTCTCTCTCTCTCTCCCTTTCCTTAACTACAGTTCGAACACTGTACATTTGGACTTTTGGACTGTACATTGCATTGTACATTCTCGATATGAATGTACGCAACGCTCAGATGGATCTAAATAACATCCAAAGGACTAAAAGACAGATACCAATATGTCCCAGTAATATGGGTGCTATCTAGGTCCAGGTTGTAAAAATTATGTCTCTCCTTTAATATTATTTAATAATGTTATTCATTGTTGTTATTGTTGATACTTTTCTGTCACCTGGCACCATACTGACTACTGGTTTTCATAAAGAACTGTTTTCTCTCAGACCTCCATTTGTCTGTATTGTCTGTGAATTGTAATGAAAATTGTGAAACAGCTGTACACCTGTCAAACAAAAACAAAAACTATTAATGCCAATATTTTATGTTTACTTTGAATAAATTTGTACTAATGTTTGGATACAATTGTTTGTGTTTTTTCTTAACCCCTGCAAGCCTCTTCTTTTTTGACCCAGTCCTGGTAAAATACTGCAGCGGTGTTATAGAGGATCGGGTGCCCATGCACAGCGACGGCGAATTATTCCTCCATGCTTCTGCCCAAAATGTGACGTTGGGATAAACTGAAAAGTTCAAATTTTCTAACTTCTGTTGGATCGCTTCAGATGCTCCAGATGCCCCTGATGCTTCATTCGCATTGTGTCCTGCATCAAATGCTTCATTTGCGCCGCTTGATGTATATTCACATGTCATCGCTCAATTTACATTTGTTTGTTTGTTTGCAACTTAATTTGCATCTATCACATTTGGTGTGAACGCCCCTTTAAACTTGACTGACACTTGTGTGGTGTAAACATTTCACTAAGGTAGCGTTAAAATGAACTCTTCAAGGGTTATAGTAACACTGGCTATTTTACTGTGTACGTTTTAGTCTTTCAAAATATACTGTACGCCTGAAAAAATTGCCACAATTTTTCTCTCTGCTCTTTTCTTCAGGGTTCAGGGTTCAGCATCCAAGCCACTTGACAGCAGACATTGCTCTCATTTTTAGTGCAAATTTCAATATTTTGATTGACTGCTGTCAGTTGGGTGGTTGCTATGGACTCTCCATGCTGTCTCCAACTCGATTTTGACTCGTTTGATGTCTAAGATCAGTGGCCAGAGGATATCAGCCATATATAGTGAGATTAAACCATAATTTTTCTTCCATGATGTCCTCTGATCTTCTGACTGATAAATTAACTGATGAATAAGCTGTTCCTCACATCGTTTGCAAAGAGCAGAAATGCAACCATCGAGTCACCGATCTAAAATCCCTCCTCACCATAAAATCCTGTCCATGAACATCACCAACAGGATTGGCGACAAGGCTTTACCTTAGTGGGGTCCATGACCCACTGGAAACCAGTTCAAACTATTGTCCGGTAACTGCACACTAAAGCTGTGAGGAGCACACAGCTTTAGCTTTGGGCATATACTGTAAGAACTGGATGGCTCCAAGAAGTGTCCTTCTCACACCATACTCCTGCAGCATCTGCCACAGAACATCTTTAGGGATCCAAAAATCTCCAGATTTCACCTCGTCACCGGATCCACAAATCATATGTAGACCCGGACAGAACTTGCTTTGTTCCCCTTTTAACTTAGGTTGTATGACTGGGATTAACCCTCTGCTGAAGCACCTTGGGGTAAACTTTCCTCAGGAGGATGAGAAGCTTGATGCCCCTGGTCTCCTTTCTTTTCCTGGTTCGCCATTCCCTACCTCTCTCGTCCAGTTGGGGACTGTTTCCCAGAAACACTTTGATGTCCTTTTCAAAAGAGCAGGGAGGAAAATATGTTTCATATGTTACAAATGTAGCATATGTTTTAAGAGAGCACATTTATGGTCCATACATTTATGTGCTTTGGACAAACATAACTAGGGTATGTTTTACTATGAGACTGGATTGTGTTGGAGTGTGGGAGGAAAATGGAAATCCAGGGAAAAACCACACAAACATGAGGAGAAAATTCAAACTCTAAACAGAGGATCTCAGTTCAAACGGTAAAATCAAGAATCTTCTGGTGGTGAGGTTCCAGTGCTAATCGCCAAACTATGTGTAAAAGTATAGATTGCATTTTACTTAAAGCAGTTATTACATTTCTGGCATGTTGAAAATTTTTGATTATGAACTCCAACTCTCTCCAAAGTCCCCCCCCCCTTCACTTGGGAAAGTGAGGGTAGATTTGGAGGAGCAGTGCGAGTGACAGTCTTTTTTATTGATCCTTTCTCTGAGGGAGCAGCGGGGGATGGAATTAGTAGCTCGTCTTGGTTAGTCATTGTCCATTCTTTGCTACCTCTCACAGACTGCTCTGCTACTCTGCTGCTCTGCCAGAGAGGCAGGTAACTCACAAGAGGGACCACTGACAACCAGGAAGTTCGGCAAATCATTTCATTTGGGCCGAATAAAATTATAGGTCAGACTTTTAGTAGAAATTTATGAGAATTGAATATTTATGATTTCTTTTAGATTTTAGTGTGCCAGACACTTATCAGGAGCAATTTAGGAATACAAGTGTAAAAATGCCAGAAAGGTAAAGATTTCTTTAATCCCAGGCTTGGTTTAACCTTCTGTATATTTATTTTTCTACTCAATGGCAAATTTTCTAAAAGTGCATCATGGTAAGTCCTATCAAACCAAATGCACTGCAATAAGGACAACTGCTGCCCTATGTTTTCCTTGATATAATCATATAATCTATATAGTCCATTTAAAAAGTGGTCTTTACTTCTTTTTTTTTATCTATGAAGATAGATATAAGCTTTGTCTGTTTTTATAGTTCTGTCTTCCTCTCCTGATGTATGCAGGTATTGGCCACAGACATGTCCAAGCACATGACCCTGCTGGCCGACCTTAAGACTATGGTAGAGACCAAGAAAGTGACCAGCTCTGGTGTGCTGCTCCTGGACCACTACACAGAACGGATTCAGGTAACATATCCTTTGCAAAAGCTTTTGAAACCTGTCAACAGTGTGAAGATGTTATTCAATATTTTACTTTTTATTTATGATATATGTGTGCTTAGGTGCTTAGGAACATGGTGCATTGTGCAGACCTGAGCAATCCCACCAAGACGTTGCCACTATACCAACAATGGACAGAAAGGATCATGGAGGAGTTCTTTCGGCAGGGAGACAAAGAGCGAGAGAGAGGGATGGAGATCAGTGCTATGTGCGATAAACACACTGCTTCAGTGGAGAAAAGCCAGGTGAGACTTAGTCAATACAATAAATCCACATCCAAAAATCATGTTGGCATAAATAGACGTTACATGAATTGTCAGTCTGTACACAGTATGGATATTGATACATGAGGAACGGTTTTAAATATAAGAAACATCCAAAAGCATTTGATAATGCTGAGAAGTGTTATTTATGGTGAATCACATATTAACACACTTGACAAAATTTTGTAATTTGGCTGGATGGGGCCAAATATCAGATTGATAAAATGACAGGGGTTATGACATGACTCAGGGGTCAGAATGAGAACTGAAATGATTGGTGTTTGCATTTTTCACCATGTCTGCATAGGTACTCCATTTTTTCCCATAATCCAAGAACTATTTATGTCAAATGGAGCCCCTAAATTGGTCCTTTTGTGAAGCGATTGCCTGTGCCCTGCGATTGACTGGTTTCCTGCACTAGGTGTACCGCTGCTTTAGCACTATTTGCAAAAGGACAGACTAGTGCTTATGAACCTGGAATTGTAACCTTAAGGTCACATGTTCAAGTCCCTCCATGGTTTAAGCGTCCCTGGACAAGGCACCTCATCCCAATTACTCTCAGGCCGCTCTGTCATCTCAAATTTCCCCACTGTGGGATGATTAAGGGGATACTTAATTTCTTCTTCTTTGTATTCCTTAATAATATTATTTCAAGGCCGATTAAAACAGATCATGCCTGCTATCCAATTGGGTTTTACTGGTTTATAGGAACGAGAACAAAAGTCAGAAAAGTCAAACAAAAGCTGTTCCCAACTCTACTGCATTCAACTTTATTTGCTGATTTGGATCTTCATTGACCTTTACCCTCATCTATCTAAAAAGCATCTCACATGCTAGTCCTGCACAGACATGTATCATCTACGTTTTTTATTATGTCATCATCTCATTAACAAGAAAGCGACCAATCTCCCAAAATTCTTTCTACTTTAATTAATTACTTTAACCACAGACATTTTTTTCTCTTATAGGTAGGGTTTATTGATTACATCGTCCACCCACTGTGGGAGACGTGGGCTGACCTGGTGCACCCAGATGCACAGGAGCTGTTGGACATGCTGGAGGAAAACAGGGAGTGGTATGTGAATACCATGCCCCAGTCTCCCTCGCCTCCACCTGATAGGCACCTACAGCACGACCGCTTCCAGTTTGAACTTACCCTTGAGGATCTGGAGCACAACAACCACAACCACATCCACTTGAGGAGCAGTGGTCGCAAAGCTATTTGCAGAGACCAAACACAGGATGGCCAGGCAGAGCCAAAAGGGAAGGAGCAAAACCACGTGGAAACTGTGGAGGAGGATGAGGAAAATCACAACAGTGAACACAACGGAGTCCCAGATCAAGAAGAGGAGGAGGACTTTAGAGAAACACAGGGAGAGGAAGAAAAGGAGATGACGATGGATGCAGAGGAAGAGGAAAATGGACAGGACCAAGAAGTAGAAACGGAAGGGGAAACAGATTATATAAAAAAGGAAGAAAACAATGCAGCAACAGACGGAGTGACAAATGATGAGAAAAATTGTGATGTAAAACATGATCTAGAGGAAGAAGAGAGTGATAATAAAGACACACAAAATGAAGAGGAAGGCCCAGAAAATGAAGAGGGTGAGGAAACTTTGGAACAAGAAGAGTTGGAGGGAGATGAGACAGAAAATGAGGAGGCAGATATGGAAAATGTAGGGATAGATGAAGGAGAAGGAGAAGCAGAGACGAAAGAAAATCCAGACCCACAGGGTAGGGACACAGAGAAGGAGGAAGAGGACACAATTGATGAGGAGGTTGTAGAAAGGGTTGATGATGAGAAAGATGAACTGGATGAAGCAGAAGAGGAGGGATATGAGGAAGTACCACTTGGTGAAACTGGACAGGAGGAGGAGGAGGAAGCAAAAGCAGAAGAAAGTTAATTGAATGTAAAACCTAAATTAACAGGGTAAGTGAGCAAAAATAGCAGCAAGACGAGGACAACATAAACTGAGTCTTTGACATCTTGCACTCCAACTGTCATGGAAGAGCCACTCTTGCTATGACCACTGCGTATGCATATATCTCAACTTCTACAGTTCACGGAGAAAAACTGAAAAAAGACAGATAACCCAATACTGGATTCAAAGGAGAAATCTGGCCAGAGCTGAGGCCTTCCTGAGAGATTGCTGCAGCATCTCCATATACCGGTCATGATATTACAACCAGTGTCTTCATTACTGTCTGTAGATTCATCACTGCCGTAGAGAACAATCCGGGGGGATAATTAAGTGGGTGGACCTGTTTGACCAAACTTTTGTAGCTCCTGGAAATCTAAAAGAACATGCAAATAAGTGCTAGCCATCATCTCTCTGTCACCGTTTCATTCATGAAGAAGACACACATATACACACAGATGTTCAAAAAACTGCATCTGGTTTGTAAGGAATGAGGGGAAAAAAGCAAAAAGTTTAGAAAATGTGGTCTGTTGTCTTTATTCCGTTGTCTGTTGTCATATTTACTGCAAAAACTTTCCTCTTGTGAAGAGGAGGCTGACAACACCCATGGGCTCTGTTCTAATACGAGTTAGCATACATAAAGCAAGTGTGTTGTCTGGCTCAAATCTTTTGATGTCAATGTCGGCCCATATTTAAAAAAACTAAACATAAAAAAAAACACCATTATGACAGTTTCACCACTCCTGGACTGTGAGTTTGATTCTTTAGTGAATCGTGCCAAACTGTCCCATGACAACGCCTGAGCAAATTATCCTGCCTCCAACAAGGTAGCTACTCTGTGAAGCAATGAACAGTGGGACCAGGCTAATGGGTGCGATGGTCTTCTACAAATCCCCCCTTTTTTTGTAAAAATGGTATTTGCCACTTTATTTATCACACCCCTGTTACATATATGTATATAATAAACATGTATTTTAATCCGCTGTCATACAATAAAGATGACCAATCAAGTTGACAATTGGTATTTTCAGTTGCAAATTGTCTTTCTACCATGGATAAAATCATTGATCCCTTTAATACTGTTATCATGTTTTTGTTAAAGCTCCATTGTACGGGTCTGTCGTTTCTATTTCCTATACCCACCCTCTGAAAATAAGTCAAATGGATGACCTGAGAGATGGCAGGTGGAGGCACAGCAAGGTTGTAGGGAGGCAGGTGTGTTCATGAGGCAGGCCGAAATTTCACGTTTGACAAGTTTCACAGGCTGAAGTTTCACATGGAAGGTAGGTGGGTGCTCATTATGGAGATGTACAATGGGATCTGTAATAATTAATTGTGTTAATTAATTGTTAATTTATGATGGTTTAAAAAGAGAGTAAGTGCCATGTCCATGTTTTAAAAGGATACCTTAACGATATCTGTTAAAGTGGATTGCAGACTTTAAATTGCTGTTTGAGTGAGAGAGTGAGAATGTCTGGCCTGCAATGGATTGAAGACTCTTTGTGCACTGGAGGTAAGCACCAATGGTACCCCAAGATAGCATTGCAGGACATAGAAGCAGGTAAGATGATGGCTGGATGGATGGAAAAAATGTTGCATTGCTGCAGTGAAACAATGATCATGACACAGAGTAAGCAGACTCCAATACACCACAGGTTCCAAGGAAATGTTCTGCACGGTCTTTGATTTAATACAGGAACTCTCTCCCTCTTCAAGATGGCGCCATGCTAAGGCTCTGCATGGCAGACGGTGACGACAGTGGGGGTAGGGGGGCCCAGGGCTGGAGCTACGACCAGACCCACAGGAGTACTCACAGGTGCTGCTGCCACAGCACAGGTGCCACAGCTCAGGGGCCTGTTTGGGTTGCTGGGGAGGAGATTATAAGCACGCAATTCATGTGCGAGTTATGTGTTAAGCTTAATTTGTAATATTTATACTACCACTATATTTACTTTTTATGAAATACATTAAGAACGTGTCAGACAGGGCATGAGGTCAAAAGTGTAAACAGCATGCGGATGGTAAAAAAAACTGACAGATGTGGAAAGAAAAAAATTAAGCCCTGTCTGGTCAAAAGCACAGTGTCTGAACAAACCAAGTTTACTGGGAATGCTACTGGTTTTCAGTAATTACAATAACATAAGTATTGAGCAAACTGATGACTGACAAAAATCTGTTTGGCATTCAAATCACATGCAAAGCTGAGTGACAGAGAGTTTTGAGCGGAGGGCCACTCAGCTGCAGTATGTGCAGTGCAGGCTGGCCCAAAGAGGGCGCTCAGCCATGGCCCTGCCTGATACTTTTTACTTTTCTTTTTTTTTTTTTTTTTTACATTTTCAAAATAAACTATAATCATATTATTATATGAGTATGACTGTTGCACCAATGCACCATAACATGTCATATATAAAATATAAATCATCATATTTTTGGGAAACATGATCAGCTCATCTCTTCTCAGTGCTTCTGGGGCACTAGAATCAACATCCCAGCAGTGCAAGCAGAGCCAATGGCTGACGTGTTGCTCACCTGTTATGTGTCACAGCATTTATAAGAACTGGATACCGAACTTAACATTCATGCTCCATTCCCGCTCAATTCCTGCTGTCTGACCAAAGAGCATGACGGGCACAAAGAAGACAATGAAGTTGAGTGGGAAAATGCAGAAGGAGAAGTGCGTGCTCAGCATGTCAGCCTGACCCTTGAGGATTGAGCTGGGTTGTGCATCCCATCCTTGAAGTAGGAAGATAACAACCGCCACGGGACAAGAGGCGTTCTCCTGCTGGGTTGGATTCTTGATTGTATGTTAAGAAACCAGGGTACAAACACAGTAATATTGCAGTCCTACAGAGAGAAGTTTCTTGACAGACAGAAATGCAAAAACTTTGTGCACTATGTTGTTTGTTTTTGTGTAAGAATGGCTCAACTTTTTAATACCGGAATGAATTTATTATGTCACAGAACAATAGTATATCCTGCTGTTTGTGTTAAACTGTGTTGAGATAGTTAATGAAACGAGTTTAATATGCGACAGCCCCACCTAGAATATTTATATCTCCGAATGCAATGTGTCGGGGATATCATGCTTTTGGCCTGACCGCCGCCGTCGCTGCGTCCGCCGCCAACGCATGTCTTTTGTGTCAACATGAACACCATTTGGATTTGACTTTTGATATTCGGCAGACAGATCCATCACTCATGAGGGAAGAAATGATTCGATTTTCATACATTTACGATTATATGTTTGGCCAAAAGAGGCAGCACTATTGTTAATAAATTGAAAAATTACACATCTCCAGGCCGGTTGATGTCAAACTTGATGAAAATGAAGCAACATGGATTGTTCAATCGTGCCATGGGGCGTTTGGGGATATATCTATTGCATTCGGTTCCGAATGCATAGGTCTAGTTTAGACTTTGCTTAAGGAGCTTTTATTACTGCTGTGAAACAGGGGATTTTATCCCTTACTCCCAAGCCTGACCTCACGCTAAAAGATTAAAAGAGCACGAGAGGAACCATAGCTGCGGAAACAGGCTGTTTGAAAAACCGAAGTAAACTCTGAAGCTCTTGTCTTGTTCTTTGACTTTTATAAAGCCTTTGACATGACCGAGCATGACTTTACATTACAATCCCACAATGCTTTTGGTTTTGGCCACAACTTTGTTGATAATGTTAATATGGTTGATAGAGATATTAACGGCTATCTATTTTTGGCAGAGAATTAAAAATTTCCCAACTACCAGATGACAACACTCTTTTTAAAAAAATAAGCTCTGTCAAATTCTATCAACCTGATCAACCAATTCTCTAATGCTTTAGGGCTAAGACTAGCTAACACTTAAAACAGACTAAATAAAACTAAATCCATCTGAAATACCTGGCTTCAGAGAGATCTATCTGTCCTTGGTAGAATTCTTCTCTCGAAAGTGGAGGGCTTATCCTGTTTTGTGTATCCATCATTATCCCTTTATTTCAAAGATCTGACGGCCACAAATGCATGTTTTTTTTATTTCATTTGGAAGAGCAAACCGCACAAACTTAAAGTGTACTCTCCAATTGCAAAGCAGATGGAGGTCTTGAAGTCTTTGATTTTATTGACACTATTAACGCCTTCAAAGTTAACTGCTTAAAAAAAATGTCACATAACCACTGACTCAGTTTGGTTCTTCGTCCCAAACCACATCTTTAATAGATTGGGAGGCCTATCCTTTCTCTTGAAATGTGACTTCTTACCTGACATATTACCAATCAAACTTTCAAAATATAGTGCATATCAGTCAAGCTATCCCAGAGGATTTAATTCAACTTGTGAAAAACCACAAGTTACAGAAATTGTATGAAAGCTTTACCTGTAGTGATGTTAAATCGAAGAGACCTAAATGATAAAAAGTGTAACAAACATTCCCAGAAGTAACTTCAATACTCACAAGTCAATTCCTAAATTCGCCTCTTTTCTACTTTTTTTACGCTCTGATTCATCGTTTATTGTGGCTTCCATTATACCTTTTACCCGCTGAGATTATGAAGCTGGGTCTTGCAGGTTCGCTTATTTGCGACGCGCTAAAGGTTGTTGTCATGATTGAGTTTCAAAATTGGCTTTGACGCGTTTATTAGAAACAGCACCGGCGCAGAAAAATGAATGAATAGAAAAAAATGAAAACCAGCGGATTAAACAAATACAAGGGTGATGAATAAATGAATGGGTAGCGTGTGTAGCGTGTGTTGCGGTCAACAAAAATCACTGCTTCTACCCAACCCTGACTCTCTCCTATGTGCCACAGGTGCATGCACACCTTTGGCCAGTGGACCCGCCTACTCATCCTAAACACACACACACACACAGTGCTCCCCATCTTCTACCTATATGCACACACACACACACACACAGTGCTCCCCATCTTCTACCTATATGCACACACACACACACACACAGTGCTCCCCATCTTCTACCTATATGCACACACACACACACACAGTGCTCCCCATCTTCTACCTATATGCACACACACACACACAGTGCTCCCCATCTTCTACCTATATGCACACACACAGTGCTCCCCATCTTCTACCTATATGCACACACACACACACAGTGCTCCCCATCTTCTACCTATATGCACACACACACACACACAGTGCTCCCCATCTTCTACCTATATGCACACACACACACACAGTGCTCCCCATCTTCTACCTATATGCACACACACACACACAGTGCTCCCCATCTTCTACCTATATGCACACACACACACAGTGCTCCCCATCTTCTACCTATATGCACACACACACACACAGTGTTCCCCATCTTCTACCTATATGCACACACACACACACAGTGCTCCCCATCTTCTACCTATATGCACACACACACACAGTGCTCCCCATCTTCTACCTATATGCACACACACACACAGTGCTCCCCATCTTCTACCTATATGCACACACACACACAGTGCTCCCCATCTTCTACCTATATGCACACACACACACACAGTGCTCCCCATCTTCTACCTATATGCACACACACACACACACAGTGCTCCCCATCTTCTACCTATATGCACACACACACACACAGTGCTCCCCATCTTCTACCTATATGCACACACACACACACAGTGCTCCCCATCTTCTACCTATATGCACACACACACACACAGTGCTCCCCATCTTCTACCTATATGCACACACACACACACAGTGCTCCCCATCTTCTACCTATATGCACACACACACACACAGTGCTCCCCATCTTCTACCTATATGCACACACACACACACAGTGCTCCCCATCTTCTACCTATATGCACACACACACACACAGTGCTCCCCATCTTCTACCTATATGCACACACACACACAGTGCTCCCCATCTTCTACCTATATGCACACACACAGTGCTCCCCATCTTCTACCTATATGCACACACACAGTGCTCCCCATCTTCTACCTATATGCACACACACAGTGCTCCCCATCTTCTACCTATATGCACACACACAGTGCTCCCCATCTTCTACCTATATGCACACACACAGTGCTCCCCATCTTCTACCTATATGCACACACACAGTGCTCCCCATCTTCTACCTATATGCACACACACAGTGCTCCCCATCTTCTACCTATATGCACACACACAGTGCTCCCCATCTTCTACCTATATGCACACACACAGTGCTCCCCATCTTCTACCTATATGCACACACACAGTGCTCCCCATCTTCTACCTATATGCACACACACAGTGCTCCCCATCTTCTACCTATATGCACACACACAGTGCTCCCCATCTTCTACCTATATGCACACACACAGTGCTCCCCATCTTCTACCTATATGCACACACACAGTGCTCCCCATCTTCTACCTATATGCACACACACACACAGTGCTCCCCATCTTCTACCTATATGCACACACACACACAGTGCTCCCCATCTTCTACCTATATGCACACACACACACAGTGCTCCCCATCTTCTACCTATATGCACACACACACACAGTGCTCCCCATCTTCTACCTATATGCACACACACACACAGTGCTCCCCATCTTCTACCTATATGCACACACACACACACACAGTGCTCCCCATCTTCTACCTATATGCACACACACACACACAGTGCTCCCCATCTTCTACCTATATGCACACACACACACACAGTGCTCCCCATCTTCTACCTATATGCACACACACACACACACAGTGCTCCCCATCTTCTACCTATATGCACACACACACACACAGTGCTCCCCATCTTCTACCTATATGCACACACACACACACACAGTGCTCCCCATCTTCTACCTATATGCACACACACACACACACAGTGCTCCCCATCTTCTACCTATATGCACACACACACACACAGTGCTCCCCATCTTCTACCTATATGCACACACACACAGTGCTCCCCATCTTCTACCTATATGCACACACACACAGTGCTCCCCATCTTCTACCTATATGCACACACACACACACACACACAGTGCTCCCCATCTTCTACCTATATGCACACACACACACACACACACAGTGCTCCCCATCTTCTACCTATATGCACACACACACACACACACACAGTGCTCCCCATCTTCTACCTATATGCACACACACGCACACAGTGCTCCCCATCTTCTACCTATATGCACACACACACACACAGTGCTCCCCATCTTCTACCTATATGCACACACACACACACAGTGCTCCCCATCTTCTACCTATATGCACACACACACACACAGTGCTCCCCATCTTCTACCTATATGCACACACACACACAGTGCTCCCCATCTTCTACCTATATGCACACACACACACAGTGCTCCCCATCTTCTACCTATATGCACACACACACACAGTGCTCCCCATCTTCTACCTATATGTCTCCTATACACCAGCCCCTAATTATTAGGTCTCACATAATAATTAATTTCACATAATACACATAATGTCTCATAATTCATTTCAATTTCAAACACACAAAGACATTGATCATCATATGAATATCAAGCAACTGCTTCTAGTCTTAATCCGAATCTGCCGAACAAACCCCTTGTGATCCGGAAAGGTTTGCAAGACACGTACCATAATCCAAGAATTGCGAGGTGCGGTACTGTCCATGAGCAAAACTGGATCTCCTGCGACAAGGTTTCTCTGGACCCCAGTCCATCTCTGTCGCTTCCAGAAAATAACAGAGATGTACTGAACTCTCCATCTTCGCTGTGCGTAAAGATCTGCTGGTTGGAACTCTCCAGGTGGTAATGAAGGCTGGTTTTTAAGCAATAACAGATGGTTCGGTGTCAGTGCTTCCAGGTCATTAGGATCTGTGGAGGCCTTGGTGATGGGCCTGCTGTTGATAATGGCTTCCACTTCACAGAGAACTGTGTGGAGTCCTTCCTCAACCAAGCGTATCTTAAGGGTGGAGTTCAGGACTTTCCTCACTGATCTGATCAGCCTTTCCCACACTCTTCCATGATCGCCAGCTCAGCTTTGTCAATGTCCTCCATTGTAAGGACTCTCAGGACATCTGCACTTTTAAATGTGCGCCTTTCCTGCTCCATCATTCCTTGTTGCTGCTCTCTCACCTCTCTTCACCCTGATTGGCTGTTAGCCCTTTTCTCCCCCTGTTGCAAGAACACAACCATTCCTTACATTTCAGCCACCATGCAACAACTTTCTTTAATCGGATCCATGAGGAATAATGATGGATTAGCTGAGTAGTGGGATCATTTCCAGTTTGTATGACATTAACTACAGCACTTTTCTTCACCTCTGGATCATCTTGAGAAAGATCGCTCACAGGCTCAGGATTGACAGGCCATTCTGTTTCAGGTTGGCAAAGAAACAGAGGTCCCGTTAACCAGAGTCTGTCATTCAGGAATGCTTCCACTTTGACCCCTCTGGATGCTGCGTCTGCAGGATTTGATTTTGTCTTCATATACCTTGCAGCAATTCGTTCCATTCTTGGGATTGTAACGGTCTTCAGTGGGGCAACATGAGCTTTTCCCATAATGAAAGCACTGTGCGTTTGGAGGTGCTCATTCTGTAACAGCAGGTAAGTGACTGTACCATAGCCTTCCTCACAAGCATCGCAGAAATGGTGCAGTTGCGCAGTAATAACATCTCCAAACTCCAGAGGCTTCAGACATCTGGATAGCTCAAAGTTGTCCAGTAGGTGGAGCCCTTGCACCCACTTAAGCCACTCTTTGGACAGCTTCTGGTATTGCCTCATCCCAACCAATTCCTCTTCTGCACAAATCCCTCAAGAGCTTCTTTGCTGTCAGAACGAGGGGACTTAACATACCCAAAGGGTCATAAATAGAACTCACAGTACAAAGAATGCCTCTGCGGCTGAGTGGTCTGTCCACTCAACCCATACAACTTTGAATTTAAAGGTGTAGGACTTGATACACCACTCTACACCCAAGACTCTTTCAATGGGCACAAACTCCCACTCCAGGTCCAACTGCTTCGCACCCTTTGCTCTGTGGGGCTCTGGGATGGCCTTGAGCACTACAGATCTGTTACTGTGCCACTTGGTCAAACAGAATCCCCCTTTTGCACACAGACACATGAGCTCATGACAAAGGGTCATTGCTTCCTCCACTGTTGCAACTGACACCAAGCAGTCATCCACATAGAAGCAGTGCTGTAGCTTATCCACTGTCTCCTCTTTGGACTCATGTCCAAAATCCTCTGCACATTTCCTGGTGGAGAAGTTGGCACAGCTAGGGGAGGATGTAGCTCCGAAAAGGTGTACCTTCATCCTATATTCACATGGTTTTAGGCTCAAGACTCCTTGCAGCCACCAAAGGAAACGCAGCTGGTCAGCATCTTCCGGGGACACTCGTACTTGGTGAAACAAAGCTTCTATGTCAGACATGATGACCACAGGTTCTCTCCTAAACCTGGTTACAACTCCAATTAGTGAGCTGGTTAGATCGACAGAGTTCAGTAGGTACAATGACACTTTAATAACACGTTAGAAATGGAGTACATACATTCATACCTAACTGAACAAAATCCCTGAGATACGAACACATGCAGAAAACATGGAACAGACAATAAAGACAACATATGTGTGTGTGTATGCATGTGTATGTGTTCGTGTGTGTGCGCATGCGTGCGCACGTACGCCCGAGGGGGGCGGGGGGGTACGCGCAGCGTGAAGTGTCACGTGGTCGGCTCAGGAGCTCGCCGCGAGAACAAAGGGTTATAAAACAACAATGGATAAATGCTTAGACACGGTCACAGTCTGCGTTCTCACACAATCATACAGCGTATGAACGTAATTCAAAGAAAATATACGTATCGACATGTAGGTCCCTAAACACTTTGCGTTAGTTTCTGAGTTCAACTTTTGCCTCTTACGTGGCCACGTGGTGTGGCGTTCGTCAGCTGGATCGGGTTCGCCTTGTCTCCGGGTGCTGCAGCGTTGTCTGTGCGGGGGTCCTGGATCGACGTGCCCGGCTGGGCTGCTGGAGAGGATGCGGCGGCTGGGTTTCCCTTGGGGATGACTTGGACCTGGGTCAGTCTCTCCCGTTCAGGACCGGGTGTCCTGGATAGCGGCTCCGGGCGAAGCGGTCGCTACAGAGATGCGGTCTGTGGAATACCTACAGCAGCAGGCCTGCGGTAAAGGAACTTATGCTTTTTTTATTTGGGCTCAAAGCCCATGGTTCTCACGTCCTGAAAAGGACGCGATAGCCACCACACACACTGGAGCGCTGAAGCAGCGGCTGTAGAGTCGGGATCGGGAGGAGCGGCGGCGGGGCGATTCTTCTTCTTGTCCGGCGGGCGGTGCTTCCACGAAGTCCTCGACTCGATGTGTGGTTGAAGAGAGAGAGAGAGAGAGAGAGAGGGAGAGTGACCAGATCCGCATCCTTTTATCCTCAGGCGTTTCCATGCTTTCAGGAACGGACCCCCCCTCTGTGCGCTGCGGATTGGTGGATTAGCTTCAAGTCTCAAGGGACGAATCAGCTCGCTATTCTTGGCAGGGGCCAGCGGTCGGGCTGCGTGCGCACGCCTCTGGGGAAGAAGTGGAGTCCCGTGTCAGCTCACATGTCCCTGCCCTGAGCGGTGCCTGTGAGTCTTTGTTCTGCAGGAGTGGGGGTCAGCAAGGGACAAAGGGCTTCTACTTTGTCCCTGGTAGAGGCCTGTGTGTTAGCGTGTAGTGCTCCTATTTTCTGCTCATCTGCGGCCTGTGTGACCTGTGTGGAGACTCGGAGACTGACATGGTTAGGGGCATGGGGCAGCGACAACAATCACGTGACCATGGCAAGGGCATCGGTTATTCAGAGCTAACGCATTAACTAAGTTACAAACAATAATTAATAAAGAAAGGAAAATCAAAAGAAAGAGAAATATAAGGAATGAGGTGTGTTTATGCAGGGCTTGCTGGCGGGATGAGGATGACCGAGTCTGTCTTTGCCTGCAAAGTTTGGTTCCTGCATAGGAGGTGGCCAGTGCGGTGGGTGTGAGGACGAATTTGAGAGTTTTGGTTCCCTCCTTCAGGAGTTCCTTTTGGAGGGGTTTGTCTATCATTACTTCATGGCCCTCGAATATATCCATCATTTCAATATCTACGTCGTGCCTGTCATTGCTAAGGTGGTGGAGGATGACATCTCGAATGTGAACCGTAGCCCCTAGCGGGACGGTTATGAACATCGTCTGAATTGGGAGAGCCAATTTGGTTGCAGTGTCGTGGCGGTCGTGCGTTAAAAGGGCTTCTTTAGCCGCCGTGTTAACTAGCCATTGATTACCAGCATGTTCCACCCTAGTTTCCAATAAGTCGTTTTGGGGAGTTATTGTGCCTTGGCACTTTTGCTCCGGGGACTGTTTTCTCAGGCCGCAGAAGTAATAGGAGACATCTCTAATAAAAGGATTACTGGGGCAAACCCAGTGAATTTCCTTTGTTTGGGAGCACAGGCTCAAGCTAGGAATTAGATAGAGGGAGGGATCCTCATCGTGGAACGGCAGAATCTGTGGAGTTTTAAGGTGGATGTGGGTTCCATCCTGCCAGAATCCTACATTCAGCACTGATTTGATCCGGTACACGTTCTGTCTCTCTATGCTGGGCAAATTTAGGATGAACCCCAGTTGTAGATTGTGAGGATCAACTGAGATTGGAGTAGCACTGCCTAGGTTGTAGGCTAAGTGAACATGGGCCGAATCTACCCTTGTGGTTGTGGCTGATTGGAGAATCTCTTTGACTAAGTCCAATGGCACCAGGTAAGCTGGTATTTGCCCATTGCTGAGGCTGTGGACAGAAGTACTGACTTCCCTAAGGAGTTCCTGCATTAGTTCCCTTACCATCTGCATGTGAATAGTCTTCCTTAATCATCTCGCTGAGGGAGTATAAGGCGTGTACCATGTGGTTCACAAGTGCTGAGTGCAAGTTTACCGTCAGAATGGTCCTCTGGAGTGTTTTTCCTAGGTTCTGTAACTCTAGCTGCTGGACGGCCATCTTCTCTCGGATCTCAGGCATTTCCTCATCTAGTTGGCTCATATGCTGTTGTAGGGTCTTAATGCTGATTGAATTTGTAGCTGACAGACCAATTGAGAAGAGGAAGCCGATGGCTGATGCAGCTAGCATCAAGCCACCCAGGAATCTTTTCTCCCTCTTGTTACCACTTAGGTCGCTCTCTGTCATCAGGAATTTCTGCAGCTGCTCTAGGATATGTACAGTGGAGAATTTGGCATGTTAAATCGCAGCGCGTATGGTGATGGCGCTAGGTTTTGTTGAGGCCAATTTTAGTGACGGACAGAAGTGGGCGCGGTACACATCCCACGGGTCTAGGCGTACATATTAGGGAATGTCCCCCGTCTGGTGGATCTTCCCAAGCTTCTCTCACCTGTTGTTCAGCCGTTTTAACAGCTTCTGTTAGTTCGACACAGTATGAGAGTAAGATGTCTGACATTATGTGAACGTCAGCTTTTCTGAGATCAATGGTGCCTGGTAATGACATAGGTCTTCCTGTCACGATTTCAAATGGGCTGAGCCCCGTTTCTCTGTTATGGGTTGCCCTTACACTACACAAGACTGTTGGCAGTGCGTCTGGCCACGGAATGCCTTCTTGGTGTTTCTTTGCCAGTCTTTCTTTTACAGTTCGGTTCATTCTTTCTACCTGGCCAGAAGATTGGGGGTGATGTGGACAGTGGAGTGACCAGTCAAATTCCAACATTCGCCCAATTTCTGCACAAACAGCTCCAGTGAAGTGGGTACCTTGGTCAGAATCAATTTGTTCCATCAATCCCCATCTTGGAATGAAGTCCCTCACAAGAACTATGGCGGTGTGTGTCGCAGTCCCTCTGCGTGTGGGGTACGCTTCTACCCATCGTGAAAATTTATGAGCACATTCCTGTACCCTTTGCATGCTGGCATCGAGATGTAATCAATTTGTAGATGTCTGAATGGCCCTAGAGGTGCGTGTGTTCTCTTGGGAGGAACCTTGACCCGTCCGCTATTGTTATTGTTGTGGCAGGTAATGCATCCTTGGACGATTTGTTTTGCAGCTGAGCCAAATTTAGGGTTCCACCATATTTGGGAAAATCTGTATTTCATTTTATCGACTGCAACATGACCCAAAGAGTGAATTTGTGTTGCTAGGTACGGTAGAAGGCTGCGTGGGGCTACTGTTTTTGTTCCGTGCCGCCACAATCCATCATCATGTAGTTTAGCTTCATTTCCCATCCATTCCCATTTTTCCTAATTGCTGGCATTGTTCTGTATTTCTTTGATGTCATTTAGTTTTCTATTGTGTGGCACTGTGCAAGGTGTGGGGTTTCTAGTTGGTCTTGAATATTTTCCTGTTCCCGTGTGTTGCATGCACTATTCTTGTTGAGACTTCTGGGTTCTATCTGTATCATTTGTGGTTTTGCAGCTGCATTTGCGGCTGCGTCTGCGAGGGCGTTGCCCTGTGCCTCTGCTGTCTTTTCGTTTGTGTGTGCTTTTGTCTTTATGATCGCCACTTCTGCTGGAAGTTGTACTGCATCCATCAGTTCACCCACTAGCTGCCCATTCTTCACTGGGGTACCACTGGCTGTTACGTACCCTCTCTGTTTCCATAAAAGACCAAAATCATGTACGACACCAAAAGCGTATCTTGAATCTGTGTATATGTTCACTGTTTTACCCTTTGCAAGTTTACAGGCCTCAGACAATGCTTTCAGTTCAGCCTGTTGCGCTGATGTGCCTGATATCATGGGGCCTGTTTTCAGTACTTCACAATCAGTTGTCACTGCCCACCCTGCACATCGTTCTCCATCTTCGATTGAGGAGGAACCATCTGTAAATAGAACCATTTCTGGATTCTCAAGGGGCAATTCCTTCAGATGATGGTCTTGTTCTGCTTCAATGATCACATCCTCGCAGTTGTGTTCATTCTCATCAGTCGGGCTGACTGACATCATTGTGGAAGGGTTGGAGACAGTAGCTTTTTGCATGACAATGTTTGGGGCTTCAAGAATGGCCTGCCAGTTTCCCCATCTGCTTGCTGAAACCTGGGTTGCCCTTTTCATTGTTATCAAGGTGTGAACAGAATGTGGGCATTTCATGAACAGTTGTTGGTCCAGTACCAAACTGGAAACTGACTGGATAGCTAGGAAGACTGCTTGCACTGCTCTCAAACATCGTCCAAACCCTAGCGCTACACTGTCTAACTTAGCAGAGTAGTATCCCACAGGTCTTTGCAGACCACCATGTTCCTGGGTTAGAACAGCTGTCATGTATCCATCTTTTTCATTCACATAAAGAGTGAAGGGCATTTCAGTGTTGGGGATGCCCAGAGCAGGTGCTGCACACAATGCTCTCTTGAGGGACATGAAATCCTGCCTTTGTTGCGGTTCCATGGTAATGTGAGTTTTTGAATCTCGTTGACCTTTTAGAAGATCATTCAGGGGTTGAGCTATCACTGTATGACTCCACCCATGTTCTGTTGAAGTTACACAGGCCAAGGAAAGAGCGTAGCTCTTTCACTGTGGTTGGTTCTTGTGTGTTTCGTATGGCTATTGTTCTGTCTTGTGTGATTTCTTTCTTTCCATGGGAGATTTTCTGGCCTAAATAAATCACTTCTTGTTGTGCTTTATCTAAGCTTGCCTTGTGTCCCTTTTTGTGGAGATAGTCTAAAAGCGCAGACATCTGTCATGTTCTTCCTCAGTGGTGGAGGCGATAAGAACATCATCAACATAGTTAATAACCTCAGAGGTTATTTTTGGCATGTCTTCTGAAGTCAGATGTTTTTGCAAGGCTTGATGGTACAAGGTCCCACTGTTATGTAAACCTTGTGGAAGTCTGGTCCATTTGTATTGTTGCCCGTCAACTGTGAAGGCCAGCCAATCTTGTGATTCAGGGGCGAGTTTGACAGTCCAGTATGCATTTACCATATCAATGACTGTGAACCATTTGTGGTCCGGCTTCAGCGTGTTGAAAATGGTGGATGGATTGGCAACTAATGGTGTCAGTTTGTCCACCGTTTTGTTTGCTTGCCTGTAATCTATGGCCAGTCTCCAGGTCCCATTAGATTTCTTTACAGGCTAGACAGGACTGTTTGATGAGCTCTTTGTTTCTGCTATCACACCGCGTTTTTCTAAGTCTGCTATAATAGGTTTGATACCTTCCATAACTGCTCTGTTGATTGGGTATTGACGTGTACAAGGGGGAGGGGAACCTGTGAGCTTCACGGGTTCCAAATCCAGGAGACCACAATCATTTTTATCTTTGGCCCAGATTGGATGTTGTGTTAGCCTTATGGAGCCTTCTGAGGTTCCATGTAATCTTCCCTTCTGAGAAATCTAGGCTTGAGTTGAGCTGTACCAACACATCCATTGCTAGTAGCGGTTGGCATGCCTGCCCAATCCATAAACTAGCAACAACTTCGGCAGGCCCCACTGACACAGTTACAGGTTGTGTTTTCTGGAAATGCATCTTTTCTCCCCCAGCACCATAGGCAGATTGTGTGTCGTTAGTTCAAGGCAGAGATTCTCCCTTGAGGTAAGAAGCAGGGATAAAACTGTCATTTCGGCTCTGGTGTCCAATAGAAATTCAACTTCCACCTCGTCATCGATAGTTGCACGCAATCCATCCTTACGCTGCCTCATTGCGGCTGCGAGAGCGCGTAATGAGGGTTCGCTCAGTTTCCCTAGACCGCAGTAGAAAGTGTGGTTGCTCTCTGATTATCACTCATCCCTTGGTTGTCACGCATCCTTCTAAATGGTTCAAATTCATTTTCGTAGGGATACTCTCTGCGGGGACCATTCCTTCCTTGATATCCTGATCGACATCTATTGGCCCAGTGGCCAGGTCTGCCGCATTTTCTACAGATATTATCGAACCTGCATCTGTTTTCTCCTCTTTCTGACTCCCTGTATCTGGCCCTGTATTTATTCTCGCCTGAACCTAGGGCTCTCATGTGTTCATCCTCATAAGCCTCAGTGGTAGTGACAAATCTTGTTTTGTGTCCAATGTTGTTTTCAATTCTCTTAGCTTCACTGATCAACATGGCGTATGTAAAGTTCACCTTTTCCCATTCCGGAGTTGTCAATCCGATAGCCTTCTTTATCTCTGGGGACAAATTTTGCAATAGGTTGCTTCATGATTGCTGCTGCCTATGTTTTCCTCAGTCAGGCCACTAATGCCTGAGTGTCTCAGGAAGGTCTCTGTGAATCTGTGCGCTAACATATTCATTAGATCGTTGACTGCACTCAGTTATTTTTGACCAGTCTGTGGTTGCATTGGTCTCGCCCTGGATCCATTCACGGAGCGCATTCCAAGCGTCAGCTAAGTTCTGTTGATCCTCTCATAGGCTGCTCTCAACCGCTTGTCTAACCTGTTCTGCTTCGGAGGTGTTGAGGACCGTACATAACATTGCTACCCCATCAAAAGGGTGAAGCTGATATATGCTTCGCACTCTGTTTATTTTTGACCATGCTCCCATGCCCATTTTCCTAGGATGTTGGAGATCCTTTGACCACTGATCTATTTCGTTTGGTCTTGCCATCTTGTGAGAGTACACAATCTTGCCATCTGCTCGCCTCGCCACGATAGGCCTTAGCTTTGTCCCTGTCGCTGCACTGGGATCTCCCAATTCGCCTTTGTATTCTTTAGTAGCTTCCTGCAATTCTTTAAATGGGTAAAGAGTTCCTATGGTTAAGGACTGTTTAACACATGTGCTCACTCTGCCACCATTGTCCATGGACTCATTTGAATATTCTTCCTCAAGTTTTGCAATTTTGGCCTTTAGGAGATTTAGCTCCTCAGTCATTGACTGGACCTTATTCTCTTCCAGTGATAGTTGATTGACCACCTCATCCTTCTCTGTCCTTAATTTAAACAACTCCTCTTCAAAAGATTCCCTCTCTTTCTGAAAGTTGTGTTCAGCATCAATTCTACGCTTCTAAGTAGTCTGGCTTAAGATCACCACGGCTAATGCTAACTTATCTTTGCCTGATAAGCGCTGCATTTTTCCCCACGCACGTTTGGTGTCTTCCTCAGACCACAGACCATCGCTGCCTTGCATGATATGATACTTGGTTGCAATCCATTTTTCAACTTCATCCGTTTTCAACTGTGTGGTTATCACCTCTTTAACTGACTGCAACAAGACTTCTCCAGAAACATCTGGCACAGCTAATCCTTTCTTCTGAGTGGTGGGAACCTGATTAGCCTTGTTCATCCTGTCAGCTGTTGCTTAGATGCTCAGATCAAGATTACTTAGTCGCTTCTCCTCTAGTCTTTTATCCCAAACAAACAAACTTCTGCACTTCTCTGGTTAATCCGCAGTCAGGCCAAATTGCCTTTCCCAATATTTAAAGCAAAATAAAATACTACACTTTGATTGTAGTCAACAGGCCTGGAATGTCTCTAGGACAACTCAAATTTCTGTAATACCTTGTTTACAGTTCACTCAGAGGTTGGGTCTCGAGTGGCCAATTGATTATTTCTCCAATTCGCAGTTCGCCATGTTATTACTTGTTATTACTTGTGGACCCATTATGTGGCGTTGTTGTGCCATGATTTGGTGTCCATGGATGACAGTGTTTTGGTGTGTAAATTCAGAGGTAAGGTGGGAAGCGGCCATTGTTCTACTCTAGGTGTGGTTATCTTGAAGATAGCCAGGTGTGGCTGATGAACAGCAGGGGCATTCTGGGAGAGATGTGTATCAATGGTTTTAGAAGAGGTCTTCTCTTTGTTGGGAGAGGCTCGGGCAATTCTGTTCGTCTGGGGAAGGCGTGAGATGCAAATGTTGATGGACAGGGAGAAGGTTTCTCCTTTTGTTAGGGAGATGTGTGTAGTAACGGGGCCCCTAAGGTGTGATATATGCTAACTTGTTTAGGCCACAATTCTTTGGAAAACTACTGAAATCTAACAGTCCCCCGTCTGATCATTGATCAAACATTAATGATCATAATTGCCGTCATTGATCGTATAGTGGTTTTTTTGTTTGAATTTGGATGAACTGAACTGGATGGATTCGTAGGCAGCCAGAGGAATTCTGTATTGCCGTATGAATGTTGGCGGTGCTTTTGGGTCTGTGGGGATGCACATTGTGTGGAGATCAGTGACGCCACAGTCATGTGAGTCTTTGGAGAAGATGGAGTGAAACTCACGGAACAGTTCTCGGAGGGCGTCCCTTTGTCAGGGCGTTGTCAGGGCGTCTGCCTTCTCGAGTTGTTGGGTGATCTCTGCTTCAAACCCCGGATAAGGCTCCTCTGGGGTGACAGGGAAAGTGTCTGTTGCCGCAGGAGGATCCGGTGGGGAAACCATGAGAGCATGGACCACCATATTTCCAGAGGAATCCATGGAAGTGCCGCAAACGTCTCCTTCTGGTACTCCTTCGTGGCTTGCTACAGCTATACTCTGGTTCGGGAATGTTTGGAAACCGGCATCTGAAACATTATTCCTGATCAGTGAAGGTGGTATCTTCCCGATGACAGGTATGTTCAGGTCAAAGTCGTGGAAGGAGCCGTCAAGTGTTCCCAGCACTTGACGGGCTTTCACATGAATGGGGACTTGTGTGGAGTTTTGGACCAGAAGGCATGTCGACCGGTAATCCAATGTCAGCAGGGGTGTGACACAAACAGTCAGCTTAAGTTTCTGGAAAATGGTTGAAAGAAAACTTGCTGGCAGGCTGTTCTCTGTCCTTTTATGACCACCATTCGGATTGCCATTCCCGCCTTCCTCAGGGGAATGAGTGTGTCCATCTTGCTCACCACCCGGCAGGCTTGGGGAATGGTCTGTCCGGACGCCATCTGCTCTAGATCGGTTGACAAGGTTCAGGCCTCTGGGTGTGCTTGGGACCATAGCACCTGATTGATAGTGTCCAGTTGTGTTCCAAACCGAACAAGGTCAGCTCCCACCAGGAACGGGGTTTGTAGTCCGGGGATGACACTCACAAAGTGCAGGGCTTGCTTCTCCCTGATGGTCACGGTGAGTGCACATACACCTGTAGCTTTGAGAGGAGTCTGGAGTGATTCTGCGCCCAGGAGCTGGTGGCTGTGTGGGGTGAATGGAGCAGGCTGCAGCTTGCACACATTATCCAGGAGGCTCTGGCTGACGGCTGTTTTGTCCGACCAAAGTGCGATGAAAGCTTCTGAAGTAGGGATGCCGTTCAGGTGTATTCCTCCAACCACACAGGGGCAGTACGTGGTTCGGTTCTCATTGTCCAGTGAACAGAGGAATGACTCATGGCTCTGGAGCTGGGTCGATGGGTCAGGGGTCGGTCCGAGTTCACGGGAGTCTTGGATCATGGATACCTTCTTATCCACTGGCTGTGGGCTTGCATCATGGATCCAAGGAAAGGGGCATGTCACCTGGGCCCAGATACATCCCCTGCGGAAGTCGATGAGGGGTGCCAGCCGGTCCAGTAAGTCCTGCCCAGTCAATAGAGGCTCTGTGTCAATGTCACAAACGTAGATGGGATACACCAGCGCCATCTCCTGGAAGGCGATGTCAATCCACACACGCTCTGTGATGGGGGAGGTATCCTGTGATGCTGATGCTGCAGGGCTCCACGGTGACAGGTTGTCCCCGCATCAGTCTTTTGTTGGTCACCCTCGCCAGCAGCTTGGAGTTGATGAGGCTTATCTCGGAACCAGAATCTAGGAGGGCATCAATCCTGGTACTTACTCCTACCAGGACTGAGGTGTAGATGCGTTGGGCATTCCCTTAGTGGGTGAGATTGCCCATGAATGTCAGTGTGGGGGGGTCAGAGTCTGGGTGTCCAGGAAGTGCAGGGAGTGTCTGTGAGGGGCCTGGTCCTCTTCCCCAGCCCAAGAAATAGACCTTGGCCAGGTCCTGGGGAAGTGCTGGGCCTAGTCAGGCTCTTGGCAGCTCGTCCCCCCTTTTGTCCTCCTTCGGGGTCATTGGAGGGGAATAACGCTGCCGTCCTCTCTGCGGTCCTCTGGATCCCCTCATGAGGCTGTCGAAAGCCGCATGAAGTTCCTCAGGTGGCTCACCGCGGGCTTCCCAGTGTCGTCTGAGCCCGGTAGAGCTCATCTGTTGAAGGAGGCCGGGTGTCAGCCTGTTTTCCCCACTCCTGCTGCTGCCTGGGGCCTCTCTTGTGGGCTGGAAAGGAGTCTTTTCTCTGCCCGTCGCCCTGCCCCGTCTGCCGTGGCTCTCCTCATCGCCAATCGTCTGTGTTATCTCGGGGGAGGGCTGCCTGCTGAAACGAGGCTGGGGCTAAGAGTGTCCAGCCTGACGGTTCCTTGCTGGTGGCATTTCTGCCCCCTCCAGAGCAAGATAAGGGGCTGCTGAGGTTTGTAATTTCAAAACTCTGTGCTCTTCTTCTGGTTTCTTATGAATGAATGAATGAATGAAAGAAATGAATGAAAAATACTTTATTAATCCCAGAGGGATTAATAAAAAGTGTCCTAGAAACTTAGTTTCCCACAGCATCTGTGCAAACTTCCTCATTTCCCGTGTAGTAATCTTATTCACCCAACAATGAATAGTCACCTCAGTCCGGATGGAGTCGTGTAGGTTGTGGAGGTACACGGATCAGAAGTCCTCACTCTCTTCCTGGCTTGGCGTGTTCCTCCCTTGGAAGTATGCAGTTCTCAGGCATTTGAAGAATTCTATAGGGGATTCAGTCCTCCTGACAGGGCGACTGCCATGGCCACAGCTGGATCAGAGTAGGGTGCGTGTAACTGTCTCTGATGGCAGGGTCTTGCCACTCAGTGAAAGCGTGCACTTCTCTGGTTGTTGTTTTCCAGATCAGTTTGAGCTTCTCTCTCTCTGACGCATCTGTTAAGTCCTGTAGACAATGCTCCAGTTCTCCGATGCAGTCATCAACCGTGGAGTTCTTATCAGGAGGATGTTCTCTGCGTCATCTGCACTCAGCTTGCATATTCCCACGACCAGTCTCTGCAATGCACCTGTCACAGGCATTGGTGGGGACCCAGGGCCTGCTCCTCCAGTTCCTCGCACCAGGCTGCTTGGTAGGGCGTTTGACTCAGGCAGTCAAGAGGAGACGCTTCAACAGTTTCGAGAGGGTTCCTATTGTAACTCTTGAACCTCTATCCTTATTTAATGTGCTTCCACGAAGTCCTCGACTCGATGTGTGGTTGAAGAGAGAGAGAGAGAGAGAGAGAGAGAGAGTGACCAGATCCGCGTCCTTTTATCCTCAGGGGTTTCCATGCCTTCAGGTACGGACCCCCCCTCGGTGCACTGCGGATTGGTGGATTAGTTCCAGCGGTCGGGCTGCGTGCGCACGCCTCCGGGGAAGAAGTGTTGGAGTCCCATGTCAGCTCACATGTCCCTGCCCTGCAGGGGGCCGCCTGAGCGGTGCCTGTGAGTCTTTGTTCTGCAGGGGTGGGGGTCAGCAAGGGACAAAGGGCTTCTACTTTGTCCCTGGTAGAGGCCTGTGTGTTAGTGTGTAGTGCTCCTATTTTCTGCTCATCTGCAGCCTGCGTGGTCTTGCAGCAATCCCAACAGCAGCTTCCTCTTCAGCTGGTAGAGACGCTGTTCGACTACTTTCCTGTTATTTGGCATGCTGATGTTTGAATTATTGAAAGGCAGGGCGACCTGGTTGTGACCATCGATGTGTTTGGCTGACTTTGTGACCATGTCAATGAACCTCAGGTCTTCTATGGACAGACCCACTTGTTCCTCCACAGCAGATTCTGGAAAATCCATTTTAAATTGCTGTTGCCGCAGTTCACTCAAATTTACAACGGACACACGGTTCACAGTTACTGGCTCACAATAATTGGCCTCTCCACTGTTTCACGTCAGTGGTCCATTTACTGTCCAGCTCAGTGTAGGGTCCATTATGCTCACTGTGGATGACTTCCAGAGGTTCCATGGCTCGTGGTACGTTAGTTCCAATTCAATTCCAGCCTCAATCTGTGGTAATGAGATATGTTTTAGATATTTCCATCTTGTAAGATCATTATTAGTGGGTATGTTTGCTTTGTGGACTGGCATTTACAACTGAGTGTACGCTTTTGGTAACTTTTGGTAATGAAGCCATCATCTCCAAGTGCTGCCACCTCCAGCTCTGGCACGATGTAGCTACTGACCACCTTTTCCTGCCCCATGGGCCTGAGAAGAATATTGGCTCTTTTTCCTGACAAATTGAGCTTCTGCTTCAGAAACTCAGTACAGAACACTGCAGTACTTCCCTGGTGTGTGCACACACATCCAATGTGTGTCCTCCAGTGCAGCAGAGACAGAACTTCTTGGTTGGTGGTTTTATGTCCTTTGCTTTGTTCTCAGGTTGTCTCCATGTGGTTCACTGTGGTGGCAAAGCTGGTTCCTTTGATGCTGGATTGAGGGTGAGATTTGTGTTTCAGTTGTTTAGTTGATAAAGCAGTGTCCTGGATGTTTCCAAACACAGGGTCTGTCAGGATTTTCACTTGTTTTTCAACAAAGTTGGTAATGTCCGTAAACTTTACTCTTCTATTGTCCCTTTCCTGCAGGTCACATACGTGGCACCTTCAGCGTTCTCTGAGTTTGTAGGGAAGTTTTTTGATGATTTCTTTTAGGGAGGTAATCAGCTGGGGCTGATTCGTTTAAGGTTTAAGCAGGTTTAAGTCCAAGTCGGACCTGGGACCGACCTAGCTCAGCTAGCGACACACCCTGTCAGATGGTAAAGTCTTCTCTTTTCTTCAGTTATTTGCAGTATGTATGCACAGCCCGTTTTCTGCCGCCAGTCGCCCACATCCCCCAAACTCCAGATTCCAGAGATGACAGAGGAGTTGGAAAATTTCAGACGGAAGCAGAGGATGCTCAGGGAGGCAAAGGAAACAGGAGACTGGGGGTTTTTGATGGTGGAGTTTGGCAAGCACTAGGGCTGGTCTATGAAGGAGGTGTACGAGGACCAAAGCAAGGAAGCCCAGGACCTCATCAACTACCTGCTGACGGCACCTGCCCGGCCCAACACCAACATGGCTCTTTTCAAAGAGTATGTTCTGCAGAGACGTGCGTCTCCTCCACCACTGCCACCCACCGTCTCCAGTGTCCAGGACCCAGGACCATCCACCTCTTCTACTACCCTCCTCCCACATGCAGCCTCCACAACAGCCGCATCCCCACTTGGAGAGAGCACCTGGAAGCCAGGGGCGGTGAAAACGCTGCTGGCTCGTGGAAAACACGTCTCCCTCACAGGTGGCAAGAAAGTTGTTGGGAAAAGCTGGTGAGTAAGAGTGTGAATTTAGAATTTGCCCTACAGCACTTGTACATGTGCTGGTTTATCACTTTATCCGAGTACAAAGACTTGTCCACCTTTATCCAGCTCCATCAACACCTGCCAAACCCAGGACTGACTTGAGGGCCCGCTTTCATCCGATCCCTACTGGTCAGTGTGCAACATGTTGCATATATTTGTCTCCATAGATATAAACAGCAGGCCTAATAGTTTGAACAAGTGCTTCCAGGGATCTCTGAGGATGATCTCCGATGATCAGTTAGTCAAAGCATCTGGACTTCTTCTGGGGTTTGAAGACGTTTCGTCCTTCATCCGAAGGGCTTCTTCCGAAGAAGCCCCTCACCTGACCACTTTTTCTGTCGGCCGCTGTGCTTGTGGATGCCCCATAAAATGTGGCGCTTTCACTTTGTGTTGGTCCGGCCTGTGACGAGCACAGACTCACAGCAGCTGGTGTGTACAGAACAGTGCGCAGGGTCCTGGATGTTGACGGGTGCTATGACCTTGCCACCGAGTACCTGGAGTGTAAACGCTGCACTAAGAAATATCCCGCCTGGTCTGAGGACATCCTCGGACAGCTGGATATGGGCCACTGCAGCCAGTTTCCTGCGCTGCTCACCTACAGGTAAATGGCTTGTGAATGTCAACCATCAGGTGACACTCTTCTGCCGACTGGAAGCATGTACTAATTTCTTTTGTATTGCTCATAACCTATTCAACATGACAGGTTGCTGCCCTTGTCTTGCCAAATATGTGTTTATACTGTGCTATGTGGGTTCATGCTAATATTCATGTACACTGAACAAAGGGAAAATAACCAGAGCAAATTTCGTATTCACATACATAAATGTGATTCTGATTCTTTCCTCAGGTGCTCATGTGACATCCGGGTGGTGAGGATGATGAGGGAGAGGACCTTGGGCAACAGCGTGACTCAGCTGTACAAGAAGCTGCAGGAACAGCACAGCGAGGCATGGATGCAGCCTGTCCTACAGTACTTGACAGCTTGTGAGCCATTCACCAGTTCCGCTGTTGTCTGCCCTGTCTTCCCTGAGCCTCCAGCCTTGCCTGCTCTACCGAAGCCCAAGTGGCTGCTCTCTGTATATGCCAGGGATGTCCTTGGTCGACTAGATGAAGTGAAATCCAAAATAACGTCCGTCTTTGGCTCAGTGCTGAAAATGGACTCCACTAAAAAGGTACCACAGCCCTTTTCACATCCAAAACTTTGAGTGTGCACAAAATGGACACAGCTTTGACTTCATCTTTTCTCAACAGGTCACCAAGAAACTTGCTGGTGCCACAGCAGGTACAGCTCCCTGGTGTACCAATGTGGGAAACGAACATGGGCAAGTTCTTGTCTCTGTGCTGACAGCCAGCGAGGGACAGGGGCTGGACGGAGAGGTCCCACCCAAAGTACTTTATGTGGACAGGGACTGCTGCAGCAAACATGGACCTTGTCAGGTGAAGGCCATGTTTGCTGAGTGGGACGGACTGCAAGTGCGGCTGGACATTTGGCACTTTATGCGCCGCTTTGCTGCAGGCGTCACCACAGAGGCTCACCCCCTCTATGGCATTTTTATGTCAAGCCTGTCCACGTGCATTTTTGAGTGGAACCCTGAGGATGTTGCTGCCTTTCATCGTAGCCAGGAGGCTTGCCCACATCCCAGAGGAGGTGGTGACCACCCGCATCACCCACAGAGAGCTGGCTCTCCACTGCAGGAGGAGGGTGGGAAGGACACTCTGGGCGTTCCTCTGCTGGACCATGAACGGATCCAGCAGATATGGAAGGAACAGGAGAGATACGTCTCCTGTATCCAGGATCCCGTGGCCTTCCCACTCAACACCAGGACCTGAGGCACGCTCAGGAAAGGTGATGTGGAGCTGTGCTGCTTCAGGTGTGCCTCTACCTTGGAGTCCTTCCACCTGCACCTGAATCGCTTCATCCCAGGTATTGCATACATAAGGGTTACTAGAATTTGCTTTACAGGAATGTTACAGTCCTTTTTGGTCACTAATTTCACTCTGTTTATTTTGCTTTCAGGAACCAGTGCCAGTGCCGCACATTTCCAGGCCTACCTCCTGGAGGGCCTGATGCGCTGGAATGACAACCGCATGGAGGAGGCTGTAACAGGAGCACCCTCCATGCACTGTTACGTCAGTGCTCTGAAAGAGGCAGTGGACCGCCTCAGCCAAATGGTGCTGGGGAGGTCCTGGGACGAGCGATATTGCACCCCTGGAGCGTACACTGGTCAGCCATTCCCTTATTTGTCATGAGAAAGAGTAACTTGAATAATTACATAAATTATAATGGTAATAATAATAATGATGACCCAAACTTACATAAACGATTCAAAAATACTCTCTCTTTTCTGTTTTGCTTTTGTAGGAGAATTGCTAGGTATGGAATACCTATATAGTCAAACAGGCAAAACCCTTACTCCAGTGCTACAGACCCCAGAGGAGGAGGAGTAAATGGGTGACGAGGACACAACAGACGAGGGGTTCAGTAACAAGACCACGGAGGACATTACTGCTCCAGTCCTGTATGAGGACGATCCTTGCCGTGGTCTGGAGAACAGGCCCTCATTGGGGAGTCCACGGGCCTCTACGTCACGTGAGGGAGATGGCAGATCAGCCAGTGATGCAGGACTGTCTGATCTGCCATCCACATCCACGGGTGCAGATGAATCTCAAAGCAATTTGTCTGACGTGGATCATATAAGACATAATCTGAAACACAAACATACACACACACACACACACATTACTCCATTTTACTATTAACCACTTTGATTTATTAGGGAGAAGTCATTGGACCAGATGGGATCGCTGGGTGGGACAAGGTCCAGGATCTTGCTGCCTACCTGGTGGGTCTCCATGAGGCTTCTTACCTCACCGAGCTGCAAGTGACTCGGGTCATCCAGCTGTGGACAGCTCTCCCTGACAGCGACAAGGAGCGGATCGACTACCAGCCTCGTCATCAGCCGCGACTGACAACGGGACGCTTTAAGGCTCCTAAGAGGTCTGGAGTCACACCGGGTGTGGAAAGTGTCAAGCACTGCTTGATTGGACATCCTGGGGGGCTGGCTCAGTGGCCCAGCACCAGCCGCTTGGTGGAGGCCATGTGCATAAGGCTGTGCACTTTGCACAAGACGACCACCAAGAAGGCTGGAGTTCCCACTCCCAGATGGTCCAAGATCCTGAATGACTACCACCACATCTGGGAGTTGGTGCTCAACAGTCCGAGGCTGATGGATGAGACTCTGATCCAGCTTTTTGAACTAAACCAGAAGACGCTGATTCAGTGGTAGGTCAGGTATATTGTTTATATGACAATTCTGTAAAGAATGCATTTCTGACATATCTGATGATCTACTCTCAGGTTTCAACGGCAACAGAAAAGTCAGGAGAGCAGTATGCTCGCACAGGGACTGGCTCCAATCGATCGCATTTCTGTGGCACCTGTCCAGCCTCCTCCACCACAGGAAAAAATGCAGGTCCATCCAGCTACATCTGGCCCACAACATGAGTTTGTCCTTCTGCCAAATCTGGACGGACAGGCTCCTATCCTTTGGCCAGGCCGGCGTTCTGCTGCTGCTGCCACGAGGGACCAGCCCGTTGCACCTGCTCCCGCGGCATCGGGCACTGCACAACCACAGCCCATCTCATCTGCTGGGATGTTGCCCATATTTAGAACTTTAGTAGTCAACACCTCAACGTTGGGTGCAGGCCCAGTTCCGTCTGTTTTTGCACCAAAGGAATGTGACTTGCAACACCTGTAGGCAGTGCGGGCAGCACTGACAAGTCACGGCTTGTGCGGGACGTCACATGGCGATCGCTGGTTGCAATCCTGCTCAAGGCCTGACTCTAAAAAAAAAAGTCAAACTCAAAATGGACCATAATGCACCGGGCCATTGCCTGAACAATATAGTGGACAAATATGCCCGCGTTATTCCTTTACTCTGCATTTTTCGGCACTGTGCAGGGAGCGCAGGGAGCGAGAAAATTGGCTCCCTGCCTATGTCAATAGCGCCATCTACTGTGTGAGCATAAAACTACAAAAACAATAGCGCATGGCTGGACCGGACTTGTCTGCAGGCAGCGCATGATAAACGTATGGAAACGTAACTGTATCAGCAGCGGTTAAACAAGGCACACACCCACAAGTTATACGATTGACGAACAATACTGGTATTGTAGTCCTACAACAACTGAGGAGCAGTCACCATCAGTACAAACCTAGAAACTTAACGGTGTCTAACAAACTGTGACTAAACTGTGCTGAGTCAGGAAGCGTACTCACTTCTTCATGGACTGACCCTCTGAGCGTCTAAATCACGGCACTGGGACCCAGGAGTGGTGAACAACTAAATTATGTCCTGGAGCGCATCAAGGGCTGAGGACCTGCTGGAATGATAATTCTGGAAAAAAATCGGTCAAGAAGAGTGGTGATGTCACCGCAACTCGAAACTAGGGGCGGAGCCTACACCAGGTCTATTCGACAGCCTTTTGTACAGGCGCCCCCAAATGTGAAAAGCACATTTGCACCAATAAAAGGCTGCTCAATCAGTCTTTGGGTGCCCTGTATATGGAGGAGAGTCTTCTCCTCCCGAGGGGACGGTGGGTGGCATCACCAACGAGGCAACCGGTCGGGTGAAGGTGTGTCCTTTAATGTTTACATCAGCTGATCTGATGCACCCATCATCACTGCGGTGAATCTTAACCACACGCCCAACAGGCCACTGGGCCCGTGGTAGCTGTTGTTCCACCAACAGGATGACTGCTTTGTCTGGTAGGTCAGGAGCAGAAGACTGCCATTTCTGTCTTGTCTGGAGTCCGGGAAGGTATTCTCTCACAAAACCCACCCAGTCAGTCCGGATCTGTTAGTGTCGCCAGTGCCGGCGGCTCAACATCTCAGTCTTAGGATACACCACTTGAGGAAGGGAGCCATCTGGCCGCCCCATGAGCAGACTGTTTGGTGTTACTGGATCCACATCTGTGATGTCAGTCGATACATACGCCAGTGGCTTCACGTTGAGAATAGCCTCCACCTCCAAGAGTACTGTGAGCAATACCTCCTCAGGCACGGGTTGGGCTCCAACACACTTGAACAGTGCTGCCTTGACAGAACGGACCTCTCGTTCCCAAACACCACCAAAGTGTGGAGCTGCTGGGGGGTTGAATTTGAACTGGATCTTTTGCCGGGCAAGCTGTTCCTGCAAGGTCGGCACCATATTCTCAAAGGCTTCCCGAAGCTCCCGTTCTGCTCCCTTGAGGTTCGTTCCTTGGTCCGACCACAGTTCTGCAGGAGTGCCTCTTCAGGCTACAAAACGTCTCAAGGCCATCAGATAGGCATCTGAGTCCATATTCTTGAGGAGGTCCAGGTGCACTGCTCTGGTGGTGAGGCACTTCAATATAATTCCCCAACGTTTCTCTTGGCATCTGCCGACCTTCACCCACATGGGCCCAAAACAATCCACACCTGTGGAGTGAAAGGCTGGCTTGTATTATCTCAGTCACGCAGCAGGGAGATCCGCCATCCTGGGGACCACAGGCTGGACCCGCCACCGTTGACACTCCGCACAGGCACGTTGATGCTTACAAACTGCCTCTCGTCCTCTGAGAATCCAGAATGACCTCCATAACTCTGCAAAAACCCGTTCAGTACCATGGTGATGTAGATCACTATCCTTCTTGATTAGGAGCTGGGTAACTGGGTGAGATGCATCCAGGACAACAGGGTGCATAGGCACGTCCAGACCCTCAAATTGTCTGAGCCGGCCAGCCACTCTTATTAAGTCAGATGACAGTTCAATCATTGGAGTTAAGGTGAAGAGGCGACTTGAAGGAGACACTGGTTTTCCTGCTGCAAGGAGCTTGTAATCTTCAGGAAATGACAGTTTGAGCTTGCAGCAGGATTCTGATTTCGGATTGCTGATACTCAGCTGCTGTAGGTGGGCTGGAAGAGGTTCCTCCTTGATGCTCTACAGTAGTGGCCTCCATGAGCTCTTGCCATGAACTGTATTTCTTGCCCTCTGGGCCTGATCCTGACGCTGAGGTGGTCACAGCTCCACAGAAGGTAGTTTTCCGGAGCTCCACCTCGTCCTCAGGTTCATTAAGGCTAGGCCATTCTGGCCAGCTAGTTGGGTCTTGCAGGAGGAAAGAAGGTCCATGAGACCATCAGTTTGGACTTCTGAGTTCCTGCAAAGATTTCCCTCTAGTCAGGTCATCTGCTGGATCACTGTCTGAATCCACATAGCGCCAGGTACAGTTCTCAGTCAGCTCCTGTATCTCTGCCACTCTTGCCCCTACAAAAATCTTGTAGTGGCAGGACCATGAATGGAGCCAGGTTAACACAGTAGTGGAATCGGACCACAGTACAAAGTGGGATACCTCTAGGGTAAGCTCATTCTGAAGGAGACGTGCCATCTGGGCTGCAATGAGAGCTGCACACAAATCCAGGCGTGGAATGGAATGTACTTGATTTTCAGCTACCCTGGAACAAGCCATCACAAAGGAGAGGTGGAGGTGGCCCTCATCGTCGAGACTCAGGTAAGGAACCGCTCCATACGCCTGTTCGGATGCATCTGCGAAGATGTGTACTCCACGAACAGCTGATTCTTGACTGAAGTTGGAAGGCACGTAGGCCCGTGGGAAGTTGAGGAGGGGCAGGAATTTCAACTCATCTTCCCAGTTGGACCAGGCTTGGACCAGTTCCTCATTGCTTGTCCCACAGTTGTCGATGATAAGCTTTGGGGGTTGGTCCTGTCTTGTGCAAACCACAAGTCTAGGCTTTGAGATCTGGCATCTTGGGGCAGATGATCTAGGACTTGCGGCTCATTACAGGCCCATTGCCTCAAGTCGAACCCTGCTGGGGCTAGAAGATCTCCAAGGCGGCGCACTAGCAGCTTTGCTTCTTCTGGAGTGCGCACACTTTGCAGGCAGAAACGGCAATCTATGGAAAACTTCAGGATGTCGTCTGGATGGCAACAATCAGCAACATGGCGTTGCGATGTACATGTAGCACAGCAGGGGCTGCATGTTGTGCCGAAAGGCAGAACTTGCCATTCAAATACCCGAGGTGGTACATCCACCTTCAGGTCACGCCACAGGAACCTCAACAAAGGACGGTCTTCAGGAAGAAGCTTGATGGAACATCCCCTTGATGTCTCCACTTACTGCTATCAGATGTTCCCGAAATCTTAGCAGTACTATCAAGCAAGCTCCAAGCGTGGGGCCCAGGTAGCAGGTATGGGTTTAGAGTTACTTGTAGATACTGGTGAGAGCATTTGAAGACTAGCCGATGTTTGCCGTTCTGGGCTACTAGGTGATGGGGAATAAACCAGCACTCTCCAGATGGATCTCCACTGGCTACTTCTTGTACTGTACCAGCTCCAATAAGTTTCTCCATTCCAACCTGGTATATCTTGGCCCGCTCCGAATTTTTCAGCAGCATCCGGTCTGTGCTCCGTAATAGGGCCATGACGGATTCCTTGGGGGCATGTAAGGTGGGCATGGCTGCATGACGGAGTAGTGGTGTAGCGCACCTCTTTACTCCGTTAACATCCATCCTGATTGTCTTAGTATCCAATAGCTCAACAGCTTGTTTGTCCTGCTTCGACCGAGTTACCTCTCTTTCAGGTCGGTAAGGAACAGTATCTGTCTGCCAGAGCCTCTCAACATGACGGTACAGCTCATCCATCTGTGGTTGCGAGGAGGTAAACAGACACTGCGTCACCTGGCCGCCCCATGGAACGAATGGGTCCTTGGAGAGTCCTTCCCAACCTAGTGTGAATGGCAGCCAGACAGCCAGGGAGACCAAGCCTGACTGGGTCGACAGGGGTTATGAGATGTGCCTGGTCAGAGCCCACCAGAAGTGAGGGCTGGGCATCTTTCAAAGCAGGAATGGGAAGGCCACGGAGATGTTTATATTTCTGCTGAAGTTTCTCAGTGGGGTAAGAATGCTGAGCCAGGCTGAGGCGGCTAGCTGTGAAAGCACCACTAATCTTATAGCACACTTTAGGATTAGCCGCCGGGGTGACACAGACGGATACTTTGTGTCCGTGGAGCATCTGGACATCCTGGCGGACTGTCCGCAGAGGAAGGCCCTCAGGAATGCCTCGTATCTTCAGGGCCTTGGCTGCTGCTGGCAGCAAGATAGTCCTCTCCGATCCATCATCCAGCAGAGCAAAGGTATCTAGGCTACGTCCCTCATGATGCACGAGCACTGGGACAACTTTCAGCATAACCTGGGTCCCAGTCCCGGGTCTATCAAGGTAGAGAGATTCTGAGGCCAAATTAGTCAGGCAGCTCTCCTCCTTCACTGCAACCGGCTTCTCGCTTCTCTCTGGCCGCAGATTCACTTTGTGAAGAGCGAGGAGGTGTTTCCCTTGATAAAGACTGCAGGGCTTCTTCAAGGTGCACTGACCTGCTAGGTGCTTCCGTGCACATCGCCAACACCTCTTATTAACTTGGATCAACTTTCAATTGCTCTTTAGAGAGTTTGCCGACTTCATCACACTGACGGAAGTGATGTTCGGTACTCTGGCAATAGGCACAGTAGGTCTTTGATGCAGGGTGCTTCTTTGTGTGGTCTGGCCTGGGTGTAGAGGTATCTACCGCCCGGTCACCATGACCATGTAGGAATGTCACCACCGGCTTCTCGGGACGACGATCAGGCTTGATTGGGAGCCGCTCCTTGCCACTTCTTGCCCTCACCGGGCTGTCAAAGCTCTGGCACCAAGACTGATAGCTCAACCATTCTGCTAGGTCAAGCAGTATGCGTGTCGATCCAGGTTGCTTGAGCCGATATTTTCTGAAGTCTGCCCTCTGTTCAGGTGGGAGCTTACCTAGCAACCGGGCGACATGTGACCCACAGTTCAGTTCAATCTCCCCCTGTGGACCTAGAGTCTGCAGCAGGCCCACTAAGGACTGAATTTGGAGAGAGAACTTCTGGAACGCTGCTAAGTCACCTCGTCTTACCTCTGGACCTTCTAATATGCTAGCTATCTTCCTCAAAGATAGCTGATGGGGCTGACAGAATTTGGCAGAGAGGGCTCGCATGGTGTCCGTGTAGGGAGTGGAGGAATTTAGATAGGCGTCCACTTAGCTTCCTCCAACTTCAGGTGATCCATCAGAATTTGGTTCTTGAAAAGGTCTGTGGAATCTACTGGAAGCAGGTTCTCCAAAGCAATGCGAAGTCTTGCAAACTCACTTGGGTCTGGATGGATGAATTTAGGTTTTGCAGGTTTGGGGCCTCTATAAATTCTCTCCGACCCAAATACTGTTGCAAGGTGACTAGGGGAGAACGTGCTGGGGGCTGCCTGGATCATTGCATGGGGTGGTGGTGGTTGATCTAGTCCTGGTGGACCTCGGCCTAGGTGAACAGAAGGGGGGTTTCCAACTGGCAGAGAGGGCTGCACCAGAGGATAAAGCAGGGGTACCCTCTGCTCATGTAGTTCCTGCAAGACAGACTGGAACGCTTGCTGGGATTGCCGCAGTTAAGCATTCTCCACTCGCATGGCTCTCAACTCTGCATAGACTTGGGGGTCCCCTCCAGGACTCCATGGCTGTGGGTTTAATATTCCAGACTGGACCCCAGGGGCCGGGGTTCCTCTCAGGGAATAACCCGGGGCTAGCTGAGGTGTCTCATGAGCAGCGTTCCCGTGGATAACACTGAAGGGAGTCTGGGGTGAGAAGGCAGCACTCATAGAAATTGGTTCCTCCCGGGGAAGGAAGGCAGCTGGCTCTGGAGAGGAGGGTGGTCTCCACAGAGTGGGGTCTTGCGTTCGGTCTCCCACATATTCCACCTCAAAACCCTGGAGCCTGGTAGATCTTCATGTCTGGGCCTAACGGCAGGGAAAATCTCATCTGGCTGCATCATGACTACTGCTATCCGGCTCGAAGGACCAATGTTAGGAAGGTAATCAGCTGGGGCTGATTCGTTTAAGGTTTAAGCAGTAGTCAAAATGGGTGCTGGTCATGACACAGGAAAAGATGACAGGAGAATTCTGTCTGCTTCCAAGGCAGCCGCGTTTAATAGAAACTCAGCTTGGGCAACAGTTTTCTGGAATAACAATAACATAGATGTTGGGACTGCTACACTCATATGGTGCATGTGATTTTACAAACAACAGCCTAGGTCATAAATTCCTGCTGCAGCCGCCCTGGGGATCAAGTAACCAGAGGCGCCTGCCAGGCGACCCTCCTTGGGGTCTGCACTCGCTCTACTCCCCCGACGTTAGGTTTCAATCCTGCCCGGGAACCTATAGGCCGCTGGTGTGAAACCAGCTCGCCAATCACCCGCACCTAACCCGGTGACACGGGTGCCATAAACAAAGGGTGGAAAGGAGCCCTCTGGGGAATAAAACTCCCAGAAACCTGAGAGGAGAAACGAGTCAAAACGCCCGTGCCAAGAGAGCACCACGGGGCTGAGACTCCTAACCTCACTACACCAACCGATCCGTACCCGGAGAGGTGCGGCACGCCCGTGCAAGAAGGGCACCCAGGGTCTGAGCGCCTCATCATCCTCCAACTCCGAAACCCACGCTGCAGCAGAGGCAGTGAGAGGGCCGAGCCTGCGCCGTCACGAGGATGCGCAGCATCAAGGAGCTATACCGAGCTGGACCACAGGACAGAATCTTTGTTCTCGTGCGTCCGAGCGGACCACGTGATCACATGCACGCGCACACACCCCTGCGCACATACGTGCACATACGTACACACACACGCTTGGTTTATTGTTTGTTATTGTTTGTTTATTGTTTGTTTAGTCTGTCTAGTCAGGAATGCATGTCTCTGGTTAGAATAAATGATAACCTTAATGCACCAATTGTAAAATTGATGTGTCATTAAAGTGTGATTGTTGTACTAAGAAGTGTGTAATTATTGAACCTGCACAAAAGTTGCTAAATCCAGAGACTAGAGGTAATTTGTAATTAGACTGATTTACTAGGCAAATTGACTAACCAGATTATTGGTCCCAGTTCGCAGGGTGGTGCCCCGAAATTCTTAAATAATAATAAAGCTAACAATCTAGGTTTACTATATTTGGTTGACAAAGTCCCAACATAAATATAAGTTTACAAAATTTACATCAAGCAATCATGTGATCAAGGCACGCATATTTCCTCTACAGTAACATTGACCATATTAAGGTGCTTCCACATAGACCGCGGCAAGCGCAGGTGGCGGGCGGCAAACCCATTCATTGTGTATGTGGTTGCGCGGCGCAAGAGCGCCGCTCAGCGGCGCGCAAGAGTTGAGAAATGTTCAACTCGGGCGCTGCGCGCTGTGACGTCATCGCGGCGCGTCCAATAGGAGAGAGGTTGTTGGGTCACGAGTTCCAGAGGACTCCAGAACTATGGAGGGGCAGCTAATTAGAGCTGTAAAACTCGGATCCTTTTAAGGATTCGGATCCCTCTGAGTCACTCACTGAACTGATCCGGATCTGCGAGTCACTTGAGTCACTTGAGTCCGTATTACTAAATAGAAAGTAATGATGAATGAATCACTTTTAAATAAAACTAAGGTTAAAAACAAGAGAAATGTTTATTTAAACACACCAAAAATAATACAAAACTTAAACATAGGCATAACAGCAAAATCGCAAAATGCAACCGAGAATAAGAATAAATAAGTAAACAAACTATTACTAATTATTAATGTTCCCGGATCACCACCAAATGTAATTATCTGTGCATTGCCCTAACACTACGTTGTCTGAAAATTGCTTCCAAATCATGCAGTAGGCTACTTTCCCTGCGTTTCGAGCTTAGACAAAAACATTAACATCACATGATGTCTTCCGTGGATAAAATACAATCTTTCGTGGATAGGCACATATAAAACGAATTCATTGAACTCATGTGCGTGCATGCGCTACGCCTGGTGTGACTCTGAATCCCCTCTCCTTACAGATCCGGGTGTGTTTAACCGGTGGATCCACTCATTATTGTCGGTTACGGTTAAGGACTCAGGATTCGCCGGATCCGCACGGATCCGGGTTAGTGTCGGTTAGCGGATCAGGACTCAGGATTCGCCGGATCCGCACGGATCCGGGTTAGTGTCGGTTAGCGGATCAGGACTCAGGATTCGCCGGATCCGCACGGATCCGGGTTAGTGTCGGTTAGCGGATCAGGACTCAGGATTCGACGGATCCGCACGGATCCGGGTTAGTGTTGGTTAGCGGTTTAGGACTCAGGTCTCGCCGGATCCGTATTAATGCACCGGGATCTGTTACAGACCCGGGTGTGTTTAACCAGTGGATCCACTCACTACTGTCAGTTAGGACCCGGCGGATTTGGTTCAATGGAGACCTCGGATTCATGATTCATGAGTCATTTAAAGGATCCGGGTGATTAACCCGGATGAGTCCTGAACCGCCCAGCACTACAGCTAATCAAGTTTCCCGATCTCTGGGACACAAGGTTTACCGGGCAGGTGGTTAAACTCCTCCCTGTTTAGCCGAAGTAGACCTCAAAATGGGGGTTATGGAGCTGTAGCTCCCGGACCAGCCTGAGGTAGCTCTCAAAGCGGTCCTTACAGCGCTGTAGCTCCCGGACCCGGTCTACATTCCCCCGGTTCCTGCCTTCCTATCAGAACTGGGTGGACCCACATCCTCCTTATCTGTGCTGCTCGTCTCCTCGTCTCCTTAATAGCACAATAGCCAGGACTTAACACACCTTCTCACAAGATCGCGCTCAAACCAACTGCTAAATGTTGTTACTGGTAGCTTAGCAACCTTGCCGCTTTGCCGCGCGGCACAGCGGCAGCGCTGCGCCCGGCTGCGCTGTAACCGGCGCAGCGTGCCGCGCTTGCCGCGGTCTATGTGGAAGCACCTTAATGGTGGTATGTATACTTTATGGCTCTAGCACACGTCGATAGCGCCATCTACTGTTTGAGCATAAAACTACAAAAACAATAGCGCATGGCTGGGCCGGACTTGTCCGCAAGCAGCGCATGATAAACGTATGGAAACGTAACTGTATCAGCAGCGGTTAAACAAGGCACACACCCACAAATTATTCTATTGACTAATAGCAGTCACCACCAATACAACCCTAGAAACATAACGGTGTCTAACAAGCCGTGACTAAACTGTGCCGAGTCAGGAAGCGTACTCACTTCTTCATGGACTGACCCTCTGAGCGTCTAAATCACGGCACTGGGATCCGGGAGTGGTGAACAACTAAATTATGCCCTGGAGCACATCAAGGGCTGAGGACCTTGATTCTGGAGAAAACCGGTCTAAGAGTGGTGACGTCACCCCAACTCTAAACTAGGGGCGGAGCCTACACCAGGTCTATTCGACAGCCTTTTATACAATTTCCAACATATTTGTGGGTGTGTCCAGATCATTTAAATACTGAACATCCTCCATAGCATTGCGGCAACCACACAGAAAGAGACTGTATTTCTGAAGGGCCCTCACATCCTCCGTTTTAATAATAGGCCACAGCAAAGCTCTCTCCATGTATGCTGCTGCCACCTTTAGCTCATTGACAAAATGTTCTTTCATGTCGGCATGTTCTTTGGTGTACTGTTCAAGGAAGTAGGGTCTGTCACAGTTATTGGTGTTTCGCTCAACTCCTTTTTCAAAAGCTTTAATAAATGAATGGTATTTGAGTGCGTTACCATCAAAAATGGGAATTTCTCTTTTTGGAAGTGCAGACAGGCATTGTCGTTGCAGTAGGAGTATTGTGATTTTATTTTGTTTTCTCATTATGTCCAGCACACTGTCATTTTGTGATATACCAGTTTGAGTAACATTGATCATAGGATCTTCAGGGGCATTAAGATAATGCTGGAGCATGAATGAAGGACCTGGAAGGTGTTTCATGTCAGGTAGCTGAGTGACTTTCGTCTCCACAGCTGTGTGTGGTTTCAATTACCTTGGATTTTGGTTCAACTGGCAGTGATAGGGCAAATTCAGTGGCATCGACATTAAGTTGTCGTTTTGAATGTGTCTTTTCATAATATGAGTTCATGCCATCTAAAACCTTTGACTTTGATTTACTACCAACACTGCCTTGTGATTTTATAACACTTTGCCATTTCCTCAGCAATTTCATTCTCCAGTAAAAGCTGTTCTCTTCTTTTGCGTAGCTTTAACACCTCTTCATCCAATGCATGTTTTTCCAATAATGCCCTTTTTCTTGCTGCAAGATTTGTTTCCATTTTTAAGCGGGCAGATGAGCGTGAGGCTGAGGATGAGGAATAATGTGAGCGTGATCTCTTGGTTGCGTTTGAGATGCTGTCACAGGGCCGCAGTTCATCCTGAGGGCCTTGAACTGCAGGGTCAGCAGCAGCCAAATCCTTACCATTTTCCACAGGAACTTGTGATACATGATTTATTTCCTTCGGGGATTGCTCGGAAGTATTTGTTTGATATGGCAATTTGATTTCTCATGGAGATTTTCCTGTATCCATTTTTCCACTCGTTCCTTGAATGCATCACTGTACTCCTTAATGCTGGAAAACCATTCATCTTGCTTTTTGTTTTCTTCATCAGGAAGTAGTGGCAGTAAGTCATTGTGCAGGTCAGGGGCCTTTTTACACAGTACTTCCAAGTTGTTCAGTTGCGAGGAGATTTCAATCACTCGTTTGATTTCATGTGCACTTTTATTTGCAGAATCAGCGCTTTGATTTTATTAAAGGCACTTTTGCGCTCACGCTGGAGCCGTTCAACTTTATTATCCACAGCTTTTGCCGTCATTTTGATTTCCCTTTTTTCCTTTTCCATGTTTGAACATTCAGCAGCAGCGTTTATTTGATTCACTTCCATCAGATTGTTTTTTGTACGAAGCAATGCGATCACAGTTCATCAAGAGAGCATTCAAAATCCATCCACAGACATTGCATTCAGAATCACTTGATAGAGCAGATTCTAGCCAAGCATTCCAACAAGCAACAGGACTTTAGACAACACCAGCCGCCACATATTTAACTCCACAAAGTCCCGACATCACAACCATATAAATCACGGGGAAGTTATGGCCATAAATGCGTCAATACAACCAGTGCACCATCCATTTGATACATTGTCCACATTCCAGACGATGCAATCCAAGCGGAGCGGATTCCTTAATACACAAACATAGACAGGTTGAGGCCTACCTGTTCCCAGGTGTATGGATGGCGTGGTGTGACACTTAGCTGTGGCTCCTTTGCTCTCGGGCACGTGGCTGCTTGATGGCTTGGTTCTTTGGTGCGGCTTGATGATTTTCATTAAACGCCTTTTTGTTGACAAATTATTGCGGCTTCCATTATACCTTTTAGCCGCTGAGAGTATGAAGCTGGGTCTTGCAGGTTCACTTATTTGTGACGCGCTAAAGGTTGTTGTCATGATTGAGTTTCAAAATTGGCTTTGACGCGTTTATTAGAAACAGCACCGGCGCAGAAAAATGAATGAAGCGAGTTAAACAAATACAAGGGTAATGAATGAATGAATGAATGAATGAATGGGTAGCGTGTGTAGCGGTCAACGAAAATCACGGCTTCTACCCAACCCTGACTCTCTTTTATGTGCCACAGGTGCGTGCACACCTTCATACACACACTTCTGCCAGTGGACCCGCCTACTCATCCTAAACACACACACACACACACACACACACACACACACACACACACAGATAATTGCATGGATTGTGTGTCCACTTCCACAGACACGTCTTGATTGAAATCATTATCTATCTATATGGTCTATGGTATAGTCTATGGTTGCACATATACATATATACACATATACAGTCTATGTGCACATGCCGTGAATCCCGAGACTGCGTCTACATCCGGTCGAGGAGGCGTGTGCCTTACGCGCATGCGGGGAACCGATCATGTTTCCGGGTACGGATTGAGAATCGGTAGTGTCCCTTTTTACTGCCTTGACATCCAACTACATCTTATTTTGAAAGCCGGGTGTTAATCCACTCTGTAGTATCCTAGCGGGATACTTACGAAGGGTAAGTTATTGAATTCAGTAACCGTCAGGCTGGTCACCTGTCAACTCCTCTGCACAGCCGTAAACTGTCAATTTATTCGATGACGTCGATGGTCATCAGAGGGGTTATAAACTAACCAAAGGTAAATCGGCAGTGCTAAACTGCTGTCAGCTAGGTATCTTTTATCTAGTGGGTGACATATCAGCCCCAAATGCAAAGACAGCAGAGAGTACATTTTTTTCATCTGTGATATCAGTAAGCTGTGATAGATGAGTATATGTTGGTGGTCGTAGTCACTGGTGGTCGTCAGGTCCAAAATAAAACGTTATATACATACATATGTATATAGGTCCTGACAAGTTCATTACACCTGCTATCATGAACTATTGGGCCATCAATAGGTCATCGCAATTTCACCATAGTCACATATTTCTTTAACAGTTTTGTTATCAGTTACAGGGTATTATCAGTTTCCAATCAGATGGAAGCATGTATGGCAATGTTTCTTGTAAAATCTAGCAAGTTCAGCACTAGAAATATAAGAAGTTGGAAATAATATTCTCAAGTTATATTGTCTGTGGAGAAGTGCAGTGCAGACCTTTCAGATCTTATCATTCCAGTAACTGTAAGCTGGCTCTGGACTGATTGTTGACAAAACCTGACAAGTTTGGACTTGTTGTCTGAAAGGCTTTTAGACTTCTTACCTACATTGCAATATTGTATGCCTTTCTTATTTCTGTTCCTTTTTATCTCTCTGCCCTTATTCAGACTTGGATTTGTTACACCAGATGGAGTGGAATTCACCAGATAACAGTCTTGGGGCATTAACGGACTACCCTCCAACGTCACTGGAGACTCCTGAGCCAAAGACCCCCACCACCAAAATCTCAGAGAATGAATTTTCATGTCACTGTTGCTATGACATCCTGGTGAACCCTACCACTCTGACTTGTGGCCATAACTTTTGCCGTCACTGTCTGGCTCTGTGGTGGGAGTCCTCTCACAAGAATGAATGCCCAGAGTGCAGAGAGAAGTGGGAAGGCTTTCCTAAAATCAACATACTGCTGAGGTTAGTTTTTTGTAGCTACACATATATATACATATGTTTGTGTGTGCGTGTGTGTGTATATATATATATATATATATATTTAAAGAAAATTATAATAATAAAAAATGTCTTAGTCAGTTCACTTGCAAAGGCAACTATTAATTTTGAAGAAGCGTGGCTATTGTTAATGCCATTTTTATTCTGTCATTCACTTATCACAGTTGTTACAGATTGAATACCTATTGTCTTTGCCTTCTGCCATGTATAGGTGGTTTGACATAATGACAGAGATATTTATCCTGCTACCTCAAAATTAGGAAAGTTTGATGCACTGCTGTAGTTGTCAAACTGCCAATGATACTATATAATCATCATCGTTGCTTACATATTTACTGTCTTCCCTTGCATCTGCTTGACAAAGAAATTGAAGTTTCCATTCCATTTTAATGAGCTATTTTGCTTTAGGAACTTTGATGAAATTAACTTTGGTATTTCTTTTCTGCTAGATGTAGCAGCAACTATTACCTTCTCCTTAGTTTGCTGTGGCTGAAGAAAATAAAAAGATAATAACTATGCAATCACTAACACTTGTACATTCTCTTGTACTGTACTTGATGTTATTCTCTCTAGGGATGCAACTGACAAGTTGTTCAGTGAGGTCATTCAGTGGAGAAGAGCAGAGATCCAGGCTGACCCCAAAATCTCCCGCAGTTTGCTGGCTTTCCAGAGGTAGTACATATTAATCCATTATACTAGTGATTTAGTGTAATGCTTTGCAATGGCATAGACAATAAGTGCTCTCAAGATTGTATAATTGTTATCTATCTATTTTCAGATATGGTGATAATTTGTCTAGATCCAGGACAAACCAGCATAAAGGAGCAGGCTTCTTCTTTTCTGGAGTCTTAACAGCACTCACATGTGTGGCTGTAAGTATTCAACAGTAGATAAGAAAATAAGAAAAAAACATGATAGAGATGATATCAAAGTGTGTGTGAGTATGAATGGGTTAGTAACAGGTGAAATAGAGGCATTGACCAAAAGCTTTTGTCAACATTGAGAAAGAATTGAGAAAAACATTCCGCCGCACACATCTCCCCCATGCTCCATGATGCCTCTTGTGCCCAGAGCCTGCTAATGACACACTTTCCTGCTTAGCAATAAGCCGAAACAGAAACCAAGAAAAAAACTACCAGAAACTTCCTTTGTCGATGGGGCAAGTGGAAGCCGCTTGCTGCTCTCTCTTTATACCTGAAACTCCTGTAGTTGAATTGCTCCGGATCTAATAAACTAATTGCAGTTTCATATGCAGAGGGGGTTGGGATGAGGTGGAACCAGGAGCAAGGGAGTGTTAAAATTGGTGAAGAATTTGTACAGTTCATTAACACACAAATTGACTCTTTTGTTGAGACAAACAGCTCCCCTGCTATAAGTTACACCTGTCTAGGGGAATCATTTAAGGCTTTTATAAGGGTTTAGTGCAAGTCTTTCTAAAAGAAGATTGAAATGCATGTCAGACATTAATAACAGACTGATTGATCAGTGTCAGTCAGCTTTACCATCTGCAGACTGAAAGAAAGATCACTCCGCCGATCTAAATGCGCTCTCTTGATGAATGAAATGGCCAATCATGATAGCAGTACTTTGAACATGGAGAAAGGGGAAGCAAGATGGTTTGGAAGAGAAATATACATTTTTGCAACATTACCATCTTTTCTGAATTTATGTGTTTATGTGCACAATGAGGAAGTGTTTACCGTCATTGCGTATCATTCCATGCCTGTGTTAGAGCTGGCTTGAAATTATGTTTAAACAGGTCCCTATAATGTCACCGACACTCCCAAATAGGTAAATTTATCTTTACTCATCTTAAATGGTTACATTTCTTTTGCATTTGGCCGGCTTTGTCATTAACTGGAAAGATTGCACTTTAGTAATAATTTATAAATAACTTTAAGATTCTAAGATTAAATTTGTCTAGCATTCCAATCTGTCTGCTAGTGCTCTAGTTAATATTTTGCAATCACAGCAAAGCAAGCTCCCTAGATGAGATAGATAGGATCCTTCTTGAGAAGCACCGAGATGGTTGTCTGTAACACTGACCCTGAAGGCTTCCTCATAAACCTTGCATAAGAGGGGCAGGAGGTTCAACAAGAAAGTTCAATAGAATTCTATAGGAATCTTCTATAGGAATCTATAGGGAGCCCTTGGTTTTCCCCAGACTTTGTTTTTCTGACTGCCTGTTCTATTTCCATTAGCTGTCCTCCACCCTCTTGACTATCTCTGTTCACCACACAGGAGCCCTGAACCGCCTGAAAACTTCTACCGACCCTTCTCCACACTTTTGAGAAGTGGAAACTTAATTCCCAGTTGATGACAATGGTACCTTCTTTATCCTTAACTGGTGGTGTGCAGCAGCCATTTGTTTCGGTTGAATTAACATCTTACAGGCCCTTCGCTGCACTCAAAGTAGTGCTCTTGTGTTTTGCATGTCTTGCCCTTTCATTCATCAAGAGATCATATTCAGCTTGCAGTAGTGATCTTTCCTTCAATCTGCAGATGGTAAAGCTGATTGACACTGATCAATTAATTTCAGTCTGTTATGAATGCGTTCAAACCTTCTTTTAGAAATGATTTGTCTTCTTTTGATAAAGTGATTCCCCCTTAATGAGTCCCATAAATGATTCCCATAGAAGGGTAGCTGTTTGTCTCAAGAAAAAAAATCAATTTTTATTACATTCACTCATGTGGCAGATGTTTTTATCCAAAGCAACATACTCTTAAGGGACGGTATGAGTGCTGACAGTGCAACAAGAGGTGATAGTTGAGGTAGAAAAGACAGATAAGATTAAGAAGGTTCAATAGAAGGATAGGAATTTTTTTGGTTGTTTTTTCATATTAGAGGTAGACCACTGTTTAAAGGCCCCAGTATGCTTCCGCGACAATGCCAGAGACGTACGTCTGCACCATTTGCGGAGGTGCTGCAGACGGATTTGTACAGGTGAAAATTTGAGACCTCGCGAACGACGACCAATATGAACGCTCCTTCAGCTGTACTCCTGGTCGTACATTTAAAGCAGCAAAGTGCAATGGGTCTGTGTTTAAATGCTGTGGCAAAAGACATATCCGCTTTTAATTAATTAAAATACCCCAAATAATCAATTCAAAATATAGCCACCATAATTATGTATGGATCATTTATTATATATGTTTACGATTGTCAGCCTATTTTTAAGACGATCTCGTCTTTGTCTGCTCCGGGGGCAGAGACTTGTACCGCCCCCTCTGTGGTCGGGCAGAACACTACAGAGGTGGCGTGGAAGCATACTGGAGGCTCCGTCTGTGCCACGCAGCAGGCGCAGACACTGGCGCGGAAGCATTCTCGGGACCGCAACGGCAAACAGTCTGGACTGAGATTGCTTTGTGCGTAGGGATGGCAGTGCAATACCACGTTCTTGGGAGGAGCGTAATGCTCGAGAGGGAACATAGACCTGGATGAAGGAGTTTAAGTAAGAGGAAGTGGACCCAGAGGTCACTCTGTGCGCGAAAACAAGTGACCTGAATTTGATTCGGACTGCCACTGGTAGCCAGTGGAGGTCTATCAGGAGCAGTGTCACATAAGCCCTTTTTGGTTGGTTGAAGATGAGGCGTGCAGCAGCATTCTGCAAAATCTGTAGAGTTTCTGTGGCACACAAGGGAAGGTCAGCCAGAAGAGAATTGAAGTAATCGAGGCAGGAGGTGATCATTGCCTGAACCAGGAGTCGGGTTGCGTATTGACTCAGGAATTTTTCTGATTTTACGAATGTTGTAAAGAGCGAAGCGACATGCCCTGGAGACCACTGCAATGTGCTCTGCGAAGGAGAGCTGGTCGTCGATCATGACACCCAAGTTCCGTGCGGTTCGAACTGGGCAGAGGAAAGAAGAGCCAATTTGTATGTCAATGTTGTTGTGGTTAGTCGGCAGGAGACCAACCACTCCTGCCGTCTGCCTAAGACTGAAGTCTTAGTGAGTTGGAGATGGTGATCCATCATCTACTTTGATATGTCAGAGAGACAAGCGGAGATCCGCCCTGACACAGTAGGGTCGTCAGGTGGGAAGGACAGGTGGAGCTGGGTGTCATCCACATAGCAATGGTAAGAGAGGCCATGCGAGCGGAAGACGGGACCCAGGGAGGAGGAGTATGCTGCAAAGAGGAGGGCGCCCAGCACTGACCCTTGTATAGATAACAGGATGTGATGGTTCACTGTGTCAAAAGCGGCTGATAGGTCTAGGAGCATGAGAACTGAGGATTGTCCTGCAGACCTAGCAGCCCTCAGAGCTTCTGTCACAGACAACAGAGCCGTTTCAGTAGAGTGGCCGCTCTTAAAACCTGACTGATATGGGTCAAGGAGGGTGTTGTGCATGAGACTCAGCAGACAGGTTAGCAGGCGGTGGTGGAGGTTTGAGCAATAACTTAGGGGTGGATAATAGTTTGCGGGTGTCTTTGGTGCTGCTGATCTTTTTGTTGTAGAAAGTGTATTTAGCAGTGTAGATGCTGGAGGAGAAAGAGGCCAGGAATGACTGATAAGCTTTGAGATCGCAAGGTTCTTTGGTTATGTGCCATTTTCTCTCTGCAGCTCTGAAGGTGCTGCGTAGTTCCCGGATGGTGTCAGTTTGCCATAGCTTGGGTGGGTGGGAGTGAGCTGGAGAGCAGCAAAGGAGTGTTTGTGAAGGACCCACCCCCACGATCTAGATTGGGCAGGTTTCGATTGCTCTGAAACTACATAACAAAGGAGATAATAGTGACAGCGAATGGGCTCTGGAAGCGGGAAATTTAGGAGAGGATAGAGAGAAACGCAGGGAGAAATGTACAATAATAACAATGAGGAAAATAGATTATTGTACTCACAGCCACTGCCTCACGTCGCGCTTGTAAGCTTTGTGTGTTTATGGACTGCACAAATTCTTCACCTGCCAAAAGTTTCGCGTTGAGCCACCACAGTGGCCTGGGAGGTGCCATGTCTGGAAATCTGCGATTTAATGATGTCTGGGGGGGGGGGGGGGGGGGGGGGGGGGGGGGGGTTTACGTCCGGTGTTTAAACCTCCAAGGATCCACCATCCCACTGGTCTACAGAAATACATTAAGAATTAACTGCCCCCATCTTAGTGAGAGAAAATCTATTTCCCAGCACCATAGGAATGGTCACAGAGCTGCCTTTGAGGTTGAGGCAAACAAGTGTCGAAGTGTCAAAATGTAATGCCTCCTTTCCTTTCCTTTCCATAGTTGGGTCTGCGCGCACTTGTAAGAGTGGAAATGAGAACCATGAAATCATCATTTAGCATGAAGATAAAGTTAAAAGTTATTGAAGTGAAAGTTTTGACTGTCTTGTTGTTTGTATCTCTGCAGGTAATGGTTCTTGTGTATCATTGGGGCAGTGGTGTGGTCGAACAACATGACACATTGATCAGTAAACCCGTGTCTCACTGGACGCCTGAAGAAGTTGTGTCCTGGCTCGACCACTTGGGTCCTTGGGCCCAACTTTACAGAGAGTCCTTTCAACAAGAGAACGTCAATGGAAGGTAGATGAGTTATATTACTCTGTACAAATTACATCTGATTTTGCAATTCACATGCTCCCTCCACAATCAATTTATTTGAGCCATATTTATGCAACATATTACTATCTTTTAGATTCTAGACTTTAGTGCCTGAGCTCCAGACTGACCTTATTTACGAGGAGTGGCCCCTGTGCTACAGTTTTGAAAAAATATGAAAAATTGGGGAAAAATAAAAAAGTAAGAAATGTATTTATAAAACATTGTCATCGTCAAATAACTACAGTATGTAATAATTATTACACACAACATATACTATATAATACACACAAATATATTGCTCAGATATTATTATATTGAAATCATATATCTCAACAGAAGTGTTGTTTCTGGGTCCATGAAGTTAAGCATATCTGATGGTTTCCTTATCAGATGAAAAACTGACTGTCTCAAGTGTTAGGGGCAAAACGTTGCCATTAAGGGGAAGTCTGGAGCCCTGAGTACACCTTACTCAGTTAAGGTTACGCGAGTGTTGAAAATAATCTTCATTTGGAACATGCTTTCGTACATGTTTCCACCTCAGGCTTTTGTTGATGCTGGGGGACGAGGAGTTGTTAAAACCTCCATATAGCATTGAAAATCAAGTTCACCGACGGGCCGTTGTTGCTGAACTGGACAGAGTGAAAGTCCTGGGGGTCAAACCTCCACAGAACCTCTGGGAATACAAGGTATGAAGCTTGCTGCGATAGTCTCATGTGGTTTTCCAAGATAACATGTTTAGTTCTAGCCTTTGCCTCCGGTGTTGTACAACATTTAAGAAAATACATTATAATTCATATTTTACGAACCGAGTTGGCTGTCAGTGTGTTTGTTCTGATTCATGCCTGTGAGAGCAAGTCAACTTATTTTCTTTATTTTATCTCCATCACTTTGCCAGGCAGCGAATGCAGGGAAGTCTCTGTTCTTGCTGTATGCACTGAAGCGTTCCCCTCGTCTCACACTCTTCTATTTGTATATATTTGACTACTCGGAAACCTTCCTACCATTCCTGCACACCTGCTGTCCAGCCATCGCGGACACCAGATATTCAGAGGAAAACAGCTTTCTCAGTGCACAGGTGACACTTTATACCACAGGTATTCAGTAACAAGGAAGAGATTCCCCTCATGTCAAGTGGTTTGTGAAGTGTTTTTTTTGCATGTTTGTCACACTATGTTTCAGATCATCAAACAAATGAGAATATTAGACACAAGTAAACCCCAAATGCATGTGTTTGAATGAAGGCGTGAAGTGAAAAAAATCCAAACCTGCATGGACATGTGTGAAAGAGTGATTAGCCACTAAACCTAATAACTTGTTGGGCCACCCTGAGCAGCAGCGACTACAGAGGCATTTGTGATAACTGGAAATGAGCATTTTACAGCACTGTGGAGAAATTTTGGTCCTCCTATCTTTAAAGAATAGTTGTAATTCAGCTGTACTGAAAGTGTTTTTGAGCGGGAAAGACTATTTTAATTCAGGTCAGGACTTTGACTAGGCCACTCTGTAGTCTTTTTTTTTTCTTAGGCCATTCAGAGATGGACTTTCTGGTGTGTCTTGGATCATTGTCCTGCTGTAAAAACCCAAGTATGCATCATCTTGGATTGGTAGATAGCAGAATTCATAGTTCCATTTCCCACAGCAAGTCTTCCAGGTCCTGAAGCATCAAAACAAACGCAGACCAGACTACCACCACCATATCTTACTGTTGGCATGATGTTCCTTTTCTGAAATTAATTTACCTGTATGCCAGATTTAATGGGGCATACACTGTGGCAGAAAGTGCATCAATGCATTTTCTTCTTAAAGTTAAGGGGGGAGAGACTATAAAATCATTAAGAACACCTGAGAGCTAGCAGATGGGTAGTTCAGGCAAAGACGGTATGACACTATCGGGGGGAAGCAAACCTGAACAGGAGAAAAACCTAAATATTTTATTCTGTAAGGAGTTCTATTTCATTCCTCCTGCCCACAAGAGGCGGTGCCCTGAGTACTGGATATATGGGTGCATATACCAACAAAGTCACTTGTTGCTGGGCTTCCCTCAGCACGTTCTCCTGGTTTACAGTGTCAAGTTGCTGCTCCCTCTCCTCTCGGTGGGGTCCTACTTTCTGGGTCTTCCACCTCCAACTCATGAGGTTAGCACATAGACTGTATGTAAATGAAGTAGTCTTCCGGTAGAGAGACCGGATGCTGAAGGCACCACCTCTGTGAGTCATCCAAGATTCATAAAAGCATAGTTATATCCGCTCTGATTATCCAAGCTGAAAGGACAAAAGCAACCCCTGAGTGTCTGTGAATTCAGGAGTATGTGTTTTTGCGCAGCACGAGAAAGCGACTATTGGGCTGGACTTTAAAACATTAGATAAGTGGTCTCTGTTGAATGAATATGGTGTTCATTGTTCTTTCACTATGTGGACTATGGATTTTGGGACCTTATTGCTGTCTAAAATATGTTAATTTATAACCTGATGAACTTTATTTCCTGAAGTACTTTAACTGTTACGCTTCTTGATTTGTCTGTGATTGATCACAAATTAATTAACGTTTCATTTCAAATGTTTTGATGACCCATGTATTAATTGGGGTGTTTACCTTTTGAAGCTAGCGCATATGCTAGCTTGATATTGATTTTGTTTGTCATATATTTACTTTCAGAGGTCTATATTTGTTATTCTTCATGTTTAACATTACTTTCCAATGGTTGTCTTTTGTTTTCGTCCAATGTCTTTTGCTTGATAGTTGGAGCCCAGTTGGCAACAGTGGGCAGAGTTTCTTGTTAAGTACCTCCTGCTTCCATACCAGCTGATAGCAGAGTTTGCTTGGGACTGGCTTGTTGTGCACTACTGGACATCTCGCTTCGTCATTGTAAACACCATGTTGCTGTCTGTGCTGGAAGGCTGTGCCCTGTGGCAACTCTGGACTCAAGCCAGAATCAGGTAAATGTAGACCAAACAGCACCCCAAGGACAGATGACCAAAAATACACACACAAACACCAGTCATGTTAAGTAATTTGATTCATCACCTGCAACAGGACGTCTGTAGAAATTTCTCATGGTATCTGCATACACTAATTTTTATTTTTTCACTTTTTTCAGGTCTCTGCCACACAAGATGTGGAACCACTTGTGGAAGATGTTAACTCAGGGGTTTGCCTTTGCCCTCCTATGGCCTTTTGTCCCGCAGTTTGTGTGTAACTGCCTTTTTTACTGGGCACTCTATTTCAGTCCTATTATTAATATAGATCTGGTGGTCCAGCAGCTGATGCACCCAGAAACACGGGCACAATAAAAAGTTGCATGTAGTCACAGCTCATTTAATGCCATACAGTTCACACAAAACGGCCAGAATCCCAGCTGTTTAAGAGAAATGCTAATTTGCTCACTTGCTATTTGAGGGGAAGGCTTCACCAGATTCTTCCCACAGTCCATAAACATAGATTACGGCCGTTGGAGACTCTAACTTGTACTAAGGTATGACAAGCCCCACAGCACCAATGGATGGAAGTGGGCAAGATGATGGAAAAATGGCATTGGTCCTCACTTCCTGTCTCGAATCTCCTGGATAGCTTCGTGGAACAAGAGAGGCATTGAGCTGCTTCAAGATAAATACAGCCACCACTTGGGAAATATCTTTAATCTTATTGATCAGGAAAGACCCCAAACAAGTATCAGTCAGTTGCTTTTCAGGGGGCAACTATGGTCTAGTAGTGGTTAAGTGGAAATTGCTCCCAGGCTGTTGGATCACCTCAAACTTCCCCATTATGGGACAATTAAAAGAGGCTTTTTTTTTTGTCTTCATAGCATGTTATCCGCTGCCAGTTAAATAAGTGGCTGCTGCTTTGGTTACTTAAGAGTCGTTAAAGTCAATGTCAATCAGACGATTATGTGTTCTTGGGTTGTTAGTTGTTTTGGCTTGGACTTCAGTCCTGGTCAGACCTGTGTGAAAATGTGGTCTTGATAATACGGTTATGAAATGGCAAGATTTTGAAATTGTTATGTGAAAGTCTGTCTTAACAGTGGCTTGAAGGGAAAACATCCTACTATAGACTTGCAACTTACACCAAAATGTTGCTCCAATACAGAAGCCAATTTTGTACATCTAAGTATATTTCAAATTATGAAGTCCATGAAAAGAAATTATTAAATTATATTTGCTCAATTGACACCAAACTTGGTTCAGAGCATCTTCAGGCTGTCCTACAGAAATCAAAATGTACTAAACACTGCAAATTCTTGATAAATACATTTTAAAAAGATTTTGGAGCCATGGTAGGTGATTAGAAAATTTTTTATCTCAAACTTAATTTTTTACAGCTATTTTAATTTCGGCTCATGCAAACAAACATCAGTTTTTACACTTACGAGGCCAATAAATCATTTAAAGAAAGAAATTACCGCTATGCTGTCTGACGCAATTTGTTTATTTTCAGATTTCTGTCTTCATGACTGAATTTTTGACAGCAGTTTCTGCCTTTACATGCAGGCGCTGCCTTGCATAGTAGCTTAATTTGTGAAGCCAGATGTGACATTCCCATATGCCAGTTAGCTCAGTGAGATAAAGGATGGTTCTTGGTATTGAGGATTGTAAGGTGGAGCCTTAGCTTGTCCAACATGTCAATATCTTTTTTCAAAAAGGACCAGTCCCATGCCAGATGTCCTCAACTGGAAACATAAGACAGCAGTCCTGATGGTGGCACTATAGCCACGGCTCGAAATTTTCAAACTTTGAAAATTCATAGGAAACAACCGTATGTGCTACAATATTGGAACTTTCATTTTGCTTAAAATTTCCCAGCCCCAATCATTGCTGCCCTGAGGTGTATTGTTATTGGAGACAGGTGGGGCTGAGCCCCACCAGTCTGACCAGAAAAAAAGGGTACAAACATATTAGGTTACCACTAATCTTCAGTGGTTATTATTTCTATAATTTACTATCAATCTTAATTTTGTGTTACAATTTTATTTGTTTGCATGCACATGTGTAATACCTGCTTGAGTGTTGGGGCCCCACCATTTATATTTTGCATGTAAAAAGGCTACTGGACATGCCATGATGTTTTCCAACTATTTGGATTTCTGCCGGTTTCAGATTTTATTTACTATTTTTTATTTACTATTATATTTCCTTGCTCATTTTTAAGTGTGTACACAAACAATTTGTATTTGTATACATTATCAAGTAATTGTTGGGTGCAGCTAATCAAAGACCCTTTTATTTTTTTACAACATTGGCACTTTAACACTGTGATTTTGTTCCTCAATGATCTCCAATGACAAAAATTAAAGATTATGTCATCCTGTTGTGTTTATCATTTTTAATGACTTAGTAATCATTTGACACTCAAAGAAGGATCCTCCCACTTCAAATGGGCAAAATTCGGTGTAGCAATGATATATTAAAAGATTAAATGAATGAAAATTAATCAAGACAACATGTATACAACATAGAATTTTTTTTAAAAAAAAGTGTGAATTCCGTGTAGGAACGGTGACCAAATGCTATCAACTTTGAGCCAATGAATGTTGCCATTAAATGTGGAATATGAGCTGTAACATTGCCATCCAGTGTCTTAAGATCATACTTGCAACAACAAAAGTAATTCCAGCAGTCAGCTGCCGGGTTCATTGCTGAGACTGTCAAGGGACGAACCTGCACTATGTCAAATGATTTACGAAAGACTGATGTTAATAATGTTTTTTTTCTACAGGAGCACTCAAACACGAAGGCGCACAATACGTAACTCTGGGGCCTGTCTGCTCTTCCGGTTTGCGCTCGTGAAACAAAATAATTGGCTATAATTTTCCCGGTTCGGCTGGTGATTGGCTGTTCATGAAAGGGGACGGGAAAATGCGCCATCTTTGCCGTTACGGATTTCCCCATTCAAAACGGTCTGAGTGCTCTGTCTCCACAATAAACAACGTCTCTGCTGAGCGAGTAACGGGTGAACGAATGTCCTCTAGTGGCTAGCAATTATCATTGCAAAAACGACTGTCGCCTGAACAATGTAGGGACTGTCACAAAATTTCATAACGCCCAACTCTCGAAATGACGACAGACATGTTACAGACAATATTTGTGAGTTTAAGGCTATTAATTGCATTAACAGATGTGAGTCCGTCTTCTCTGTAAATGTGTCAAGTTTTTATCATATTTTGGCTTAGGTCACCGTGGCCATGTTAAATGCACCACCTGTTCTTAAACCGCGGACGACACTTTGACGTGTGTCCCTAACATTGTAGCGGAAGTGAAAAGTCTACGTGGGGAAGAAGGGTTGGTCTGACCACGTTTGAAGACGGTACACAGATGACAATCCAATCCAGTTTAGCCGAGTCCGCTCGAGTCATTCTCCCTCCCCGCCCGTGTTAGGAAGATGCACGCGTATAAATGGGACTGAGAGCCGCCGACAGCCTGTAATGCTGCGCCGGGTGCGGCTCTCTGTCCGGCAGGTGCTGTTTCTGATGGCCCGGAGACCGGCTCTTGTCTGCGGGGCTGTAGTGCTCGGTGTCCTGCTCGTACTGGCTGTTAAATTCACATGCAGGTAAAACAACATGCATCAGCCTCTGCTTATCGTCTCACACCCAGTGTTTGTTTCTGTACATGCCACCCCCTCCATGTCACGATTTGACGGATTGATTTCCATGCTAGAAGAGCTGCATTTTGTGGCGTTATTAGTTGGACAAGGGGAAACTCATAGTAATGATGATGATGATGATAACAGTGAAGCGTCATCATGCTTAGCTGTATGACTGGATTAAGCAACGCCTAAACTCCTTAAAACACGTTTGCAAAGGTCGGCGTGCGTCTGTCACTCGTAAATGTAAATATCAGGTAAACGTAAATGTCAGTTTCAGTGTCTTCTTCTTTTGTGAATAATAACGTCAACAGCACAGCCATATTGCATGAGTTATTTTTGCCTTACCTTTAAAATGTGGCAAAGTTATTGTGTGTGTGTGTGTGTGTGTGTGTGTGTGTGTGTGTGTGTGTGTGTGTGTGTGTGTGTGTGTGTGTGTGTCTCTATCATATGTGTATGTTCGTATATGCGTTTATGTGTATATGTATTTTCAACTTACATGAGGTCCCATAACAACACTGGGAAATACCCAGTATGAGAAATGAAAACTCAGATGTATCCCACTCATTCCAGCAGTGGACATAAATCCTTTGACAGCTTTGACAGGAGTGGTTAGAAAATATTTTTATGCCACACACTTCAACTTTAGTATGCGATTTGATTTTCTCTGAAATCCTTCCCACAGCCGTGCTAAGAATGTGGTGGCAGCAGCTCGGCCTCCCGTGCGGTTCTTCTCATCTGAGGCCCCAGTAGTGGACCTGTACATGGGTCAACTAGACCAGGTGAGCTTCAGAGAACTGCAGACCCGACGCAAAACATTTCTGTGTGATATTTTATAAACGTGTGTGGCCCGTGTTTTTTTTGGCAACTGTCACTCTGCAGGTGGAGCGTCTCAGGAGTGTTGCGGAGGTATCGCTCATCTTCTTTTATGCTCCATGGTGTGCCCACTCCGTGGCCGCCCGGCAGGAAGTGCAGCTGGTTGCTATGAAACTGGCTAGACAGGTACGGAGCACCTGAGGACAAAAATGCCTCCTTTATTCAGAGCATGGCACAAGCATAGTGCAGTGTTGCTCGGCTCGGCTTGGTACGGCGGCTTTGCTGCAGGAGCAACTGAAAGCATTGTAGCACAACAAACTGTTACTTTGGTGCTGGACATTCGTGGTTTTAGTGCTGTAGTGGAACTAGGGATGGGTACCTTTTCACATTTCAACTGGTACCAATACTCAGTACCTGGGAGTTGGTACCAGTATGCAACATTACCCATCTTAAGTACCCAGACCCAGTGGAGTTCGGGTTATTCGGCTTACTTTTATAGCAAGATGATTTCAACCCCCCAAATTTTCCAATGGAAAACCCGTCTGCCCACCATGCAGTCTGTCACCCCACAATAATCTACTTTCATATGTGGCATATTGTTGTTGCTGTCACACGAAGTGCATTCCTTTGCAACCTTGAGAATTGGCTCTCCAGAACCTCTGGTTGGTTCCAGTAAAAGTGCTGAGTTCGGTACCCATCCCCGCTAGCAACATGTGAAAACTACATATTAGCATTTGCTTGGTTCGTCAGATGTACACAGACACTGCTCACTTGATGACTTTCAGGCAGAGCTGAAAGAGAACTGATGACTGACTAGCTAGGTGGCTAACCAACAGGATGAGTGGCATTAAATGTTGCTTCTCTTGATGTTTTATGAGAACAGTGTCAAAGAAACACCAAAATAAGTCAAAAACTGTTGGCCTCCTACCTGTTCCTCACCTGTTGGACTTACTCAGGCCGTTGTGCTGCTTAATAGTCACGTACTTGCTCACAGAAAGAAAAACATGCTACGTGGCTGGCATTTAGAAATGCTAGGCTTGTTTTTGTCCGGCTGCACTCTCTTAGTATTGAAACTCGGATCAATCAGTGGCCGGGAGCCTGCTGGCGTCACATATTAGTGCCAGTTTGGCTGCTTTGTTACCTCGGCCTAGTAGGCAGTATCCCAAGTGGAAAAGCAAAACCACGGTACCGTACCAGTAGGGCTAGGGTCAATGTGCTGATTCTGAACCTAACTCTCTTTGCCCGCCTGCCCCACCCACCCAAACACACAGGTGCAGTTTGTGGCTGTTAACTGTTGGTGGATTCAGGGAAAGTGTCGGAGGCAGACTCGCTTCTACCAGTATCCGATCATCCATTTATTTTACAGACGGTAAGTTAGACAATGTCCTTTGTTTAAATCCTGAATAATGGATGCGTGAAAACATGACTTTTCTTAGTTGATTCATTTAGCTGATTTCATTAGATCTGGCAAAATCTGTGCAGGCCCTCTTTGTGTTTTAGTTGTGGTGTTTTATGCTTTTTGCCTATTTTTCCCCATGTTTGCATGGGCATTGTCAGTATGCTCGTAAACATAACATCTACAGTACAATCCACAGAGCAATGAAATTTAAATTGATTTTAACCTCATGAGCACGATGAAAAGTTGGCTCGAACCAAAGCATTGCTAACAGCGTTACTGACAATGAGACAGACGTTCATGTAAACTACAGGTTGACAGAGGTAAGCAACTACAAGATGGTATTTCTCATTTTCTTTGTGCTTTTGTATTGCAGGTTTGGCCCTATTGAATACAAGGGTCCAGTTGTTGCTCCATATATGGAAAGTTTCATACTCAGGGTCATCACACCACTCACTTACCTTCCATCAAGAGCCAAATTGGAAGAGTTCCTCTCCTATCATGAGGTATTGTTTGTGGTAAGGCTGACGAATAGAGACAGGGACAGAGGCAGACACATTATGCAGCTAATTTAAGGTCACTCCAAGGGAAGAGCTGAGCTTAATACTATCGTCTTCATACCTGTCTTCTTTGAATACAAATTTTCCTTCCTGTACTAAATCTAATACATCTCCTCTATATTCCCCTGCACATCTCTAGCCTCGAGTGGTGGGTTTCTTCCAGTTTAACTCCTCTCCTCAACCTCCAGGATACATCACATACCTGTCCTCTGCCCTGCAGGCACTGAAAAGGGGTAAGAAGACGAATCAAATTGAATCATAAGTCAACTTGTCTTTGCTAACTTCCGAAAGTGGAGCACTTCATTGTGCAAGTGGTCCATACGGTAGCCGGGTCAGACACTCCTCCTCGCATGCCAAGATGGTGCATTCAGGTACCGAAATGTGGTACCGAACTGTACTGGACTGTTGTGAATCGATACTTAAGTACTTAAATGGGAATTCAGTCGGTACCGATACTAGTAGAGTGCAGTGCCGATTTCTGCCGATCACTATATCAAATGCATTGTAATTTCAGCCATAAATCGCACTCATTTTTTCCTGGTCTAGATTTCCGTGGTGTTGTACGTTTTGGGGTTGTGACCAACAAACATGTGGCTGAGGCCATTTCACTAGACGAAGATGAAACCATTTACCTTTACAGAAGATTTAACACCTCCTTGGTAAGCAAAGACATCAGATTGGGAAGCAGTCTGTAACTGTCGGGATGCCAAAGAGGGCATTGCATCGACCTCGCACGTTCTGTTCTCTCTTTTTAGATATTTCCCAGACACAAACACAACTTCACTTCCGAGGCCATTTGTAGCTGGGTGTTTGAGCACCACGAGACCATCCTGCATTGGCTGCAGCCTCCAGGAACAAAGTCCCACCTCCTCCAACATGAGCTCACCAAAGGCCCAGCGTTGCTGCTTTTCCTGCCACACAACCCGCTCGGGGCCAGCATCAGTCCGGTGCTTCAGCAGGTGAGCTGCGATGGAGGAGGTCACATGCAGACATGGCTGAAATGAGTGGCAGTGTAAAGTTAAAAATATCCAGATTCGCAGACTCCTTTGTACAGTCAAATAAGAATAATAATTCCGGTAATCTTGTAACTTTTTTTTTTCCCCCCATACTGTCAGGTGGCAGACATTGCCGTGCGCTATCAGTCCTGTGAAAACAGCAACCACTCCAGCTTGGACAAAAGTTTCCCCTCGCACACGTGGTGCTGCCAGTCAGTCCTCCTCCCGGGGCACAGTACGGATGTGTGCGAGGTGTGCCTCCGATTGTCACGCTCCGTCCCGGCCGACCGCCAAGTGACCTGCCTGTTCCCTTCCGCGGCTCAGGGAGGAAACGTGCTGCAGTTGCGTCTCAGAGACTGCTGCCTGCACCAGGGACCCCTCCCTGTGTCCGCAAAAACAACCACCTCGGCGGGCTGCAGTAACTTCGTGAGCAGCTACAGTCCATTTAGTCAATACCGTGCCTGCTGTAGAAAATTAGAGCCTCGGCTCAATGAATCGCAAGCCACAGAGGAGCCAGACGTACCGGGAGGTCCCCTGCAATCCACTTCCTCGTCTCTTCCTCCATCCTCTCACCGGCAGCCGAGAAGAGATGGCATCACTGGGCTCAGATGCCAGACCAACAGGACGCTCAGGTTTTACGTGCTGGATGTTGCTCTCAACTGGCCCCTGGCCATGAGGCTCGGCGCGTCGGGCAACGGAAGTGCTTTGCCTCACCGGGGGTCCTCGGCCCAAAGAGATGAGAGTGATGATGGGTCATTTGCAGCTATTGTGAGCCTGAAGGACGAGGTTCATTATGTTCTGCAGCGCAGCCCAGCAGCCACCCTGGCAGAGTCTCTTGGTAAGACCAGGGGAGCGTCCCACTCTTAGCACATGTCGATTTTGTTATTAAATTACAAAGACAATATAAAGTAATCACTATGTTAGTTCAAGGTAAGTTTATACCCCTAAATGATCCTAAATCCTCAGACTGAAGCATTAGTCACTGCTTTATGATGATGCCCATTTTCCATGTGCAGCACCTGTTAGACCTCACAGCTCTTTTGGACTAGGCACTTGGTTTGGAGGGACTCATGGTAAACAGTAAATAGACTGATCCTTGTGTAGCTCTTTTCTGGTCTTGATGGTCAAGCTTCACTTAACAGACACAGTCACAAGACACATTCACCCATTCGCATCCATTCATACACTGGTGGCAGAGGCTAGCCAGCACAATCCGTCTGCTTTAACAAAGAGTTTTAACCATTCACACACTTTCACACACGCACTGGGCTGGGATCAACCCTCCTACCTTCACTCCATATGAGCCACAGTTAACTAAGCAAATAGACGGCATAAGACCAGGAATTAAATGTAACTGCCCGGCTATTCATGCAAGGTCAAGGATCAAATGAGAACATAAAGCTACAATATATGGCAATATAGCAACCACGTCACACACAAGTAAATAATAGTAGTCCTTTGGGTAAGGTAGACAATTCAAAAACATACACTGTAGGTCAGTAAAGGTTTCACTCCTACCAGTATCCCAGTAAAACAAAACGGAGCATCCGTAGATAAACAAAGGTGATGTTTTCTGTGGCCAGCTCACCATAAAGTGATCACTTGTCTGATCTTTGACACATGTGCTCCACTATAAATTGTAATAGTATGATGGTGTGAAAGGGTTAAGGTCAAAATGCTCGGCCATTCCATGAAAGGAGGCTTTCTAATGTCATTTTTTTCACGATATCGGGGTTATAGTGCCTATTTTTTGCATTATACTGAATGTGTTCTTTTTTTTTGTTGTTTATTTAAAGAGGCCTTCATCAGGAACTTCAGTGCTCCGTACAGTGTCCTGCAGAGACACCTGGTAGGAGAGGAAAAGAGGGAAGGAGACGAGGGGCAGACGAGACACACAGACAAACACCAGCACTCACCAGATCTGCCCCTGATAGCAGAGCTGACCACGTCGTCCTTCCTGCCCTCTGTCATGGACCTCCAAAAGGTGAGGATGGAGGCGTATTGCACATCACAAGATATTTTAACGACGTCTTCTAAGCGTATTTATGTGTGTGTGTGTGTGTGTGTGTGTGTGTGTGTGTGCGCCCTTCTGTAGGATGTGCTGCTCTTCTACTACACCCAGTGGTGTGGCTTCTGCTCCGTTCTCAACCACATCATAATCCAGCTGGCCAGACTTCTGCAGGGAAACAGCACCATCACAGTGGCCAGGTACAGTCTGCTTGCGCGTGCCGGTGTGCGTTCCGTTTCGATGATCGACACTGTTGCCATGGTAGGACTGTGTCTGCTGGGAGGATTTCTCGTTGAACTAGGCTTTTATGCCACTGCAAAACTCCCCTCAGTAAATGCGTCATGAATATCCTCCGTATCAACTCCATTACGGCCTGTTTTTGTCTCTGCAGGGTGAACGTTGCACGTAATGACCTTCCCTGGGAGTTCATGGTGGATCATGTTCCTTCGCTTCTTCTCTTTCCCAAATACAGGCAGGTGCAAGGCACACAAACAAATTGTACTTGTTTACATTGTGCCTACTTTGGGCTGGGCAGTTTCCAGAGCTGTCGGGATTTTATAGAAGGGTACATCAATCTTGAATTAGAATGTCTAAATGTATCTATAAATCTGTACTCTTCAGATTTCAAACTGGACATCAAGGGCCGTCAAGGGCACTCTCTCCTGCCATTTTAGACATGCAGCACTCAATACAAGTTCAGCACACAAAGTGTTCAATAAAAGCTTGTTCTGTGCTCGCAACTAAATGTTGAACCCGTCCTCGCATTATGAAAATGTGCAACACCTTCGGTCTGATTTTCACTCTTGTTTCGCTGCTCCTTCTCAAGGAAACACTACAGCGTGAAGTTCCCCGACGACCTGCCCATCACGCTACCCAACCTGCTCCGCTTCGTCCTGCGGTACACTGGCTCTGTGCAGTACGCCGACAAGCGGCTGACTGCTTCTGGCCGGCCCGACGGTCCAGGCGCCGTCTTCCAGGCCGAGCTCCTGGCTCTGCAGCGCAAGGTTCACGCGCTGCGCCACGCCCGCCAACGCCTCTCCCAGAAGCTGGCGCAGCTGTGGCGCGACAATCGCCGGCTGACGCTTCACACGCGCAGCCTGGAGGCCCGGAACGCGGAGCTGCGGCGGGAGAGGGAGAGCTTGGAGGAGCAGCACCGGGAGAAGAGCCGGCAGCTCGGGGAGGCGGTGAGACGGCTGCAGGCACTCTTGGACACCTCTGAAAACCTGCTGAACGAGAACACGATGCTCAGAGTTCTGCTGAGGGCTCTGAGGGATAGGACGGAGGCGAGGGAGCAGCTGGAGGTTGAGGGAAAAGGGGCCGAAAAGAGAAGAAGCCACATGGCCTCCTGAAAACACGTCTACAGTGAGCCGTGTGAAGGAGGGAAAGGGGGGCCGGGAAATGAAGGGAGCAGAGAACCTGATGGTAAATAGCGCTGGTAAGAGATGTGAGGAAACTTTGTTTGCCGTGCAGGGCCGGGCAAAACCTGCATGGCAATAACCAGTAGGTCGTGAAGTCGGAGAACAGCGGTTGGATCTATCGGCTGAGACGGAGTGCACTGAAATGCCTTCGTGAGCGTTCCACTCTTAGAGCCAGGCCAGTGCCAGCAGCCCGATCCGGACCGCCCGGACGGGACGCCGCGCTTGCAAAGATGTCACGCCCGCCGATGACCCGAAGCTGCGATCTGGACGTACTCAACACGCACCCCGCGGCCGAATTCCCGTCCCTCCGTTTCTCACGGGAGAGCCGGTATTCAAATCCCAGCCGCTGTGCGCGGTCAGCGAATCATGAGTGCGGCATCGACGGCACGAATGCCATCAGCTCGGCACTCATTCAACAGTCAAAAATGGTGGCGGTTACTCTGGTTTTTGCTGCAAACTTAATTGGCGTGAGGCTACACCCAATAAAACTTGACAGCCGCTGAAGTTTGGTGGAAATGATGCTCATATGCTTCGTATGCAGTAGCTCAAAGCCGTCGGTCTCGCTGGTGGAATGAAATTCCATGACACGATTAATCATTAAAGGTAAACGAGGACGTGTTTTCTTGTTTAAATTAAATAGCGAATGTGGTATGTAAAACTCAAATGTAAAAACTGTTTCCGCTTACCACTGAGGTGAATGGTAGTTATGGAGAATTTGGCTGCAGGGACAGAGGGCTACTCATAAGACTAAGACCTATTTAAGATTGAATATGTGGCACCTACTTTCCAAGCTGTCGGTCAGCCCAAGAGCACTTGAAATGATCTGCAAGATTCTTTTTTTTTTCTTTTCTTTTTTTTTTTTTTTTTTTTTTTTTTACACTGATCTATTTTTTACAGGAATTAACGAGTCACTAAAATATTCTGTGGAACTATTCAGGTATTGATGAGATGCTGCAAATGTTTACATGTGAAATATTGCACCTGTTTTTATTGATTAAAGACCTTTCATCTTTTCTCGAGCTTCATTTCAGGGCCACTTCTTGACCTTGTCACGCTTTACGGGAAGGAACAGCAGAAGGAAATCATAGGTGCTGCGCTGCAGTGGTCAGGGAGGGGCAATTTCAGGCAACATGAGAGTTAAAGCTGCAACTCGTATAGTGCCCCGAACTTGGATCACATTTTATATCTCTTCCAACGGAGCTAGAAAAACTCCTCCAAAACACCGTCTTTGTGGTGCTTTTTAATGTTTTGATGCTTTATTACACAACCTCATTACATTTGTACACACATCTGTCCACCATGACACTATATACTGACCGCAACCCAAACCCTGCCCTTTGGAATTGACAGATTTTCTTCCTGTTAAAAAATTTGCTAAAATTGCCTCGTATACTGCACGGTTAAACCCTATCTCGAGTATTATTCATTTTTCCCCATTTCTTGATCACTAATCTTTGTTCTTTCCCCAGTCAGCCCTGCTGAAAACCCATCTTTCTGGTTCCCCAGGATCACATTCCTCTATTTTTACTCTTTGATGACTCCTCCCTTTGTCCCAACTTCAGTTGGTATAGTTTCCATTTCTTTCCCTTTCTCCAATCCTCGATACTGAATTCCTCGTTTTACAAATGCTTCACCTCCTCCCCTACCTCCCTCCATTCACAGCATTCATTTCAGCGAATAGTTAAATGGCAGATTTAATTTGGAGCAGCATGGGCATGTGCTGTTAATATTGGTTTGAATGGGTCAGTGTGTTGTGCACTGAACACCAAATAACACAGTAAAGCCGGGAACGAATTACTGAGCAAAAGACAAAGGAGGTAAAATCAACAGATGTGGACTAATATAATACCATTACCACTATATTAACAGTCAGGTTGTGTTCAGGAGACGATCCATTTGATAGCTGCTGCCAGGCATGCATGAAGACTGAGGTTGTTTGAGGTGATCCTCGGAACAAGACATTTTCTGTGCTCACTGGGTCGTAATGGGTTGGGTCAGTGGGAAAATTTCCAGCAATCTTATGACTCCTGGTAAGCGAACAAGGTTGGCTGGGAATTTGTCGACACACAAAATACTGTCCCGACTTCAGTCGAGAGGTCTCATCTTCAGACTGTAAGTATTTTGCCTGACATGAAAACAGTGCTTTTAAGTTGTTTGTGTTAATATTAGTAGGATGATATATGTGATGTGTTTTTCCTTAAACTGTGAACCTCCAAGCCATCGTAATGACTCAATCATACTGCAGCTTCTACATGTTTTAACATGAGAAACAAATGTATGTTGCAACGCGATTTGCATATCTGAGTGTTGTTTTGTGAGCACGTAATGAGGACCGGGATTTGTTCGCAAATCAGAATTCACAATAAAATATCACTCCCCCATGTGTTGAATACGTTTACAGACGAGAAGAATGACAACTGCACAAGTGCCCGTTGGTGAGTATCTGTGATTTTTATAACATGACTAAGTTTGCTGCTCTGTCCATACTTCATTGATGGTGTCATGCTGCTCATTTTACGCATTGATAGCCACACATCTGGGAGACAGCCCGGTACAGATCGCCTGTCCTAAATGCCAGCAGACAGTGCTCTCCAAGTTGGACTACACCTCTGGTTTACTCACCTACCTTTTCTGTGGAGGACTCTTTTTCTGCGGGTAAGAAGCCCCATTACAACACTTACAAACGAGAAGGGCTGGAAGCTTGTTTTGCATGTCTCTAAAGTATAATCGAGCAGAAATTGAGGAGATGCAATTGTGTTGTCAAAAGGATCTTGCTTGTTCCTTTTGACAAACAATACATACAGGGCAGAGAACTAAAAATGATCCCATGGGCATGCTTTAACAGTGAGGGCAAGGAACAGGCAGAACCAGGCTTAGAGGGACCAGTCATCTGCAGACTACTGGTAGGGTTGCAGTGCAAAAGTACAACAGAAGCAATAGTAACACAAGTTTGTCAAGCCCAAGCAAAAAGTCCAGGATTCACAGTATTGTCCAAGTTGCTCCAGAAATGACACCCTATAGCGCCTCTTGAAATGAGGACATGGTGGAGAGCAGAACCATCCAGGAGGTCCAGGATGCACCTGGGTCCATCATACTATCCAAGCAGCTCCAGAAACGACACCCAATCAAGCCTCATGCAATGGGGAGGAGCAGAAGAAGACAGTGAAGAGAATGAGGAGAGACAGAGGAAAGAGTCAGAAAGAGGGGGAATGAGATAAAGAGATAGAGAGTAGATAGTAATACCAGGGGAACCACATATTCTGCTACATATTCTGCTCAACCAGTAGCAGAATATGTAGGACCTAAGGTCTTAATATAAGCTTTTTAAAAATCACGGTCTGCCTCCCAGACTGAAACTGAATCTTGGAACTGCAAGTAGGGCTGCATTCATACACTGCTGGCAGAAGCTGCCCTGCGCGGTCCAAATCCAACAGCTCTCAGAGGGAATTTGGAGCCAAAGCCAAAGTAGCCTCACTACAATAGCTGTCCAGTTCCAGTGTAGTATTTGCATCTGCTCTATTTTTAGTCACCTATCAGCTTCATCATCAACATCATGGTTGATGATGAAGACACACACACACACACACATACACACCTAACCCTAAAACTAACCCTAACCCACCCACCGAAAAGACTTTTTGCAGGTGATGTCTGTATTTGTTATGTTGAAGGGTTTCGAGTAAAACTAGTAGTTCTGCACCTGAAATGTTTTTTTTCCTGTTCAAGTCTTATAAATACCTAAACTTATATCTAATATGAATAAGGTTCTACTTTGTCTTCCGATAATCAAGAACTGTTTCTAGTTTATTGTAGAAAGTGATCCTGAAATTAGCTGCTGTCCTCTCCAGCTTTGTTTTAGGTTGCTGTCTCATCCCATTCTGCGTGAACCGGCTGCGAGATGTAAAGCATTTGTGTCCTACCTGCAAGACTGTACTGGGCGTGTACAAACGCTTATGAATGACATGCCGACCTGCTGTGACTAGTCAAATGACTTTTGTAAGTGACAATTTGGTTGTCCTTTTCTCTGTATTAAGCAGTAATTTTTTAGTGAGGAAAAAAAATCCATAATCAGTTCATTCATAGCTAATTGAAAATAATGCAATGATTATAAAACTATGAAACTCATAATCAGTTGCAAACCTGGTAATCCTGGTAAATTCCCAGTATGTAATTAAGCAGAATGAAACTGTGATAAAGGCCAGCGGTAAATGCCTCTTGCTCAGTTGTTTTTTGCTGCTTTTGGAGGTTTCAAAGTTAGACTGGAGAAGCAGCTGCTATTCACCAACAACAGCTCTAACCTACAGATAATTTTGTTGTCTGCCCTCGCACTAAAACCCCTCCTAATTAAATGGTCTCTCATAGATCATCTGGTACTGCTGCATTCAGGAAGCTCTCCTCTTTCCAGCTATAACATTATTTTCTCACCTATTTAACACAAGAAAAGCTTGAAACAGCTGGTATTTTGCCATGAAAAAGTTGGGAAAAGGCCATGAATAACACAGGATCTTGCGCTAATCAGAGTTCTCACCTGTCCAACTATTTTTCACCATGATATGCTGTAGGGTAGGTGACCAGACCAGTGGAGCTCAGAGCATAGAGAGAGAGAGAGAGAGAGAGAGAGAGCGAGCAAGCGAGCGAGCGGAGCAGAAACATCACCGGTAGACAACGGGTCCGGAGCAAATATGTTATTTTGCTCAAGTGCATTGTATGGCAAGACTGTAATGAATTTGATTTGTCAGTCTTCTGTAGTAGGGTTTCTACCTTTCAAATTACATATTGATTGTGATATTTTATGAGCATCTTGACCAGAGAACATTTGTGTGTACTGGTGCTCACACACATCAACCTGTCAATCACAGAAGTATGTTTTTGCCCTAAAATAATACTTTTTACGCCTCAAAGTGTGAAAAGACTCTTGCTTTAACTAATAAAACATATCAAAATGTAAAGATATTCTGTCTCAAAATATCATTTTTGTTTGGTGTCTCCAAATGTCATTTTTGGAACTGTGCCTTCAATGGCCATACTTTGTGCTGTCTTCTTCAAATCTGAAGTGTTCAGTGATAGTATGCCGACAGCTCCATAGTGTTACTTACAAGCTCAGGTGACACCACATTCACTTATTCATACTGAATTTTTTTTTTTTTTGGTATACTAATATTTTGCATTTTGTTTTGACCCATTATTTTGTAATGAGACTTTGTAGACTTTGTAGTCTTTCTGATACTTTCACAGAAACATAACAAACTACAGGGTGTTTCCCGTCTGACAAGACCTCATGGATACATGTAGTCAGATAAATTCAAAAGTTGCAATCATTTTAACTTGGCAAATGTCCATTTAAGTGTGCTTGTTACAAAACGAGGGTAAGATGCAAGAGGTGAACCCTCTCAAAACCTGATTCACATGAGGTGCACACATTGCATATGACTCCAGGTTTCAATGTAAGCATGCCGAAGGAAAGCACTGAAACAAAATGAAAATATCACAGAAATAATTGTTTAATTTTCATAATTTTTAAAATGTTAATCACTGAACCACCAAGACAAGAGGCCAAAGTTAGTTTATGAATATACAAAACAAGACACTACCTCTGGAAAGATCTAAGGGCATAAACACAGGTAATATCACCATGCATTAATGATTTGCATCATAGTAAGAAATACAGTTTAACATGTAACAAATACATTTTTATGCCCCTTCAGTCAACTGAAAGGCTCCATCATCTTTCTGACATTATTTACTTCAATAAGTGAGTATATACTTGTTATAATTGTAAGCCATGGGTTTCTTCATACAAACAGGCGTTCAGTGATGAGGAGGGCCATGAGAACAATGAGGAAGGAGCTAGCACATGCTTGGACGCGATCACCACTGCTGCCTAAAATGCAAAAGTGAACTAAATTTAGAAATTATTCGCACAGAACATTCTTCACCTCATCCAAAATCATGTATCCAGTAAAACATGATTGATATTAACTATGATAAGCAGTTATCATCGTTGTTTTATGACATGAAGGAGGTAATACAAAAACTACAGCATAGAAGAAGTTTCCATCTTATCAATAACATTTTTAAGAGCACCCTCAGGCAGTCAGTAAATTATTCTAGTGGTGGTCATAATTGTGGAAGATTTACAACTAACACTTAAACTAAATTGCAGCATGAGGACCACTGAGTTGTGTGGAACACACTGTGGACAAACTACACTACACCGTGAATAAACAATAATGACCAGAGGTATTTAGCTAACCAAAAAATAGCACCATATATATAGTTACAAAAAAAATTGTCCAATTTCTTTTGCACTCACCTGCAGTAGTTGCAGTCACTGAGCTGGCTACAGTTGAACCAGTGTTGGTTGAGGCAGTGGTAGATGTGTCAGCCCTGCCTCCCTGAAGCCCCAGCCCCAGAGTGTCAAGCTGTGACTGGGGCTGCAAGCGGATCCAGCTCTGAACCAGTGTTTGGTTTTCATAGGCCTTCAAGTCTGCCAGGTTGGTGCCAAGTAGACCTTGAACTTCACTCACACTTAGACTCTGGAGAATGTAAAGAATAATTGCAATAAATTCACACTTATAACCTTGCTCTCCTAATCATGCTGTTCATTCAAAGATGTGTGTCCAGTGTACAGATTCCAACCCCCATTGTAAGTTCAACTGAGACCATGTTGGGAAAGAATCTCTTGGCCGGTGTGAACAGGGGGATCATTACTGTCAGCAAACCTTTAATGGCCTGCCTATTGTTTTAAGACTAAGTGGAGAAACCGTGAACCTAAAACCCAACACATTCACAACTATTGACTCCCAAGCCAACACAAACACGCTTCTCACCAGTACAACGTTCTCATCCAGACTGGTGAAGGTGGCCATGTCCATGTTGACATCAGAGCTTGACAAACTTCGAACAAAGTCTGTGTCTGCCCCCCCTACAGATACGAAGGGGAACGAATTAAGTTACTGCCTGATTAATTTCAAATCAAATGAAATCTGCCCCAGTCTGGAGTTTTGTGTGTGTTAGGGTTGGGGGTTTACATACCCATGTAAGATTGTGTGAGTTGGTAATCGGTAACAGAGACAGTTCCAGATCGAGTGCTTGTGACAAATGCCTGTTTAGCAATTGTGAACAATTCTCTCTTTTTCTCTATGCTGCAGTTGGCCACGGTGAGGGCATCAGCTTCTCTGCAGGACATAAACAAAAACATACAAATAGCCAAACAAAATTATGAAACTTTTGGACTTTATGTCTGTGAAGGTTCTCAGTCATCCAGGTCATGGTCTTGGGTGATAAAAACACAAGCAAGTGAACTTTCTTTCGTTTCTTGAAAATGTTTTGCCTCATCTAAAATGATTTAGGTATGGGTTTCCCCATATAGTTTCATCCCAGTTCATGACTCATTTTCCTCATTATATTTCAAATAGCTGAGGCTAATCAAAGCGCTGCACAAATTTGCACAATTGTGAGAGAACATGTCAATAAAAAGTAAAACAATAGAACGCTTCAATATAATGCAAAACATTAAAAAAATGTTTGTACAATTTGTTGCAATAATACTATGCATTCTTGCAGTTTATGTATTATACTATGTATTAGTATAAACATCATTGTATGTGTGTAGTTACATATGTAACCATTGGGAATGTGCATGACTCAGATTATTAAAATATTTTCAATTTTTAAATTGCTGTTGTGTTATGATATTGTATGTATGATATTGTAGTGTGTGCTCATTGCAGTTTGTTTAGCAGCCAATTAATGAATCATCCATGTATAATCTTGCTTTGTACCGTTACAATGTAGGAGGGTCAGCTGGAGCACACACTTTAGGTGATGGTAGGGTATACACCCTGGACAGGCTTCCAGTCCAATGCGGGACTGAATGTATTGTAATTATATGAATTAAATACTGTCTTCTGGCAACACTATGCCTGAGTAGTTGGTACTGTCACCTCAGATCAAGAAGGTCCTGGGCTCAACTCCCAGATACACTAAGGTTGTTTCTGTATGGACACACACACACACACACTTCTTACCTTAGGCTTTGCTGGGAAATGGTCCTAAGAGTGCTGGCATCCAGAGAGCAGAGGTTGACTCCACCAATGGCATTCAGCTCGGTGCTGCCTAGCGTGTTACCTGCCTCACTCAGATACTTAGTGATGACTGCTTTCGCCTGGACCAGAACAGTCATTTGTGAGAACACGTTTGCACACATTCATCACATACTTCAGCAGCTTACTCACCAGGCCCGGGTCCCACTCCCCGTTTGATGAGTCCATCAAAGCAGACAGTGTGTCTATCTGAGTGATACTCCACAGGTTGATGTCTTCATTAGTGGCCACACGGGATGCTGGGCCCAACAGCTGTACCTGATTTTCTGGGATGGTTATGTTCACTCCATAAGCCTGGACATATACAACAATTAATAGCAAGGGTTAGGGGAACCACACTCCGATTGATTTATTCAAATGTATTGCCTGACCTATTTTTGCAGCTGAGGCAATCTGGCATTTGTGCAAAATTTGTCTATTTTTCACATATGAGAAGTAGGAGGAAGAAAGAAAGAAAGAAAGAAAGAAAGAAAGAAAGAAAGAAAGAAAGAAAGAAAGAAAGAAAGAAAGAAAGAAAGAAAGAAAGAAAGAAAGAAAGAAAGAGAACATGCAGCAAAATCATAGGATCCTGGCAGCTTAGGCTACCTGGTCCCTAATTAGCCAGACGATGAATAAGAATATGTAATAAGAAGAAAGTTATTGAACAACAATAGTAGCCCCCTTGGGTCCAGTGGGACTAGTAAGGATGGAGAAAAGGTGTGTCTTCAGAGAGTGAGTGAGTTTTGCACATACTGGAGCCTGGCCAAGCTTAAGATGAGGCTTTTTATCGGCTCACGTCACATACCTCTTTCAGTTTACTGAGAACGATGGCCAAGTAGTCCTCCTGGTCCACCTTCTCAGTGATGGCGTTCAGATTGTCTTTGACTGTGGTGGCAGGGAGGCAGCAGTTGAACTGGGTTATGTCATCATAGTCGAAGGGAAATGCCTCATCACTAATGGTCACCTGGGTGATCATGCCTACAGTGCACTCAGTTTCTGAAAGACAAAGAGCAAAACTGTTAGAATATCACATGTGTAAGGAAGAAAGTATGTGTCTTAATCGTGGATAAGAAAGCAAGAATTACCTGTAGATCGCTTTGACTTATTTCTGATGGACTTTCTAATTTCTCTCCTCAGCCTCCTTATTTTCCGTTTCTCCACTCCACTTTGTCTGATAAGTTTCAGGAAATACCTCGAAAATGCCCGTTTTGTTTTCTGTGTGGAGGAATCACATAAACACAGGTATTTTACAAGCGGAACATCAACAGCAGTACAAATGCAATGTCCTAACAAAGAACTGAATGAATTTACAGGTAACTCACTTTGTTAAAATTGTCATAGAAGTCTGAGGTCAGATATAGCGGCAACATTCCAAGGTTCTTCAACGTATCTATGTCCCATGTTGATGGAGCTCTGGTTTATCGTTAAAAACATAAACATATAGATCTATGGTTTCATTAATTGTTAATTTACTTTGGAACAATCATCTGATTGAGAACACTGGTGAACATCTTAGTGGATAAGTCTGCTGATGCACTGGGACATAGAGTTATTGTGTTATCATTTCAAAAGAGGGTGGACAATTTTCAAATAATCACTGTACCCGTATTGTGTTGCCCCACTCTGCAGCAGAGCTTCAACAGCTACCACCTGGTCACTGGTGAGGTCTGAACAGCTGTTGAGTTTGTCCAGGATGGATGGGTCAGAGTTCTCGATGTAAGCAGCATCCAAAGTGCAGCACATATTCCCAAGCACTGATATATTGTCCTTCGTCAAACTCGTGTTTGTTATTCCCTTAGAAATAGGAATAAACGCAGAGAGTAGGGTCAATTAGTAAGTTCAGGATCAGGTAAGAGTCTGAACTAGAATTGGATATAAAAAATAATTGTACTGCAACATGAAATTCAACTGAGCATCAAATAAAAGAAAAATTTAAAAATTGTATTGTGTGTTTTTGGTGGTCTTTGCCTCATTCAAATAATCCACATGTTCTATGTGTTTCCACTCAGACAACCAATTTAAGTCTTTGATTTTATCCTTTACAAGATGCATTGTCCAATTCAGATGGACAATTTATAAGAAATCTAGACTAAATCTATTATAATGGCTTAGTTGTATAATAGTCTAATAGTGTAATGATTTATTGGCCAATGGCCAATCATTTTTCAATGCTGCATGTATTATGTGTTCTCGGGACTCACCAGGCACGTCCTGGCATTACTGAACAGAGCAGTCAGCTTGTATCTGAGGTTAGGGGAGAACAGATTGAAGTCTGCCTCCCCTAGCTGTTCAAAATAGGACCTGCAGCTGTCCTGTGGCACCAGGGAGTAACTGAGGGAAGACAGAGACACAGGCTGACAACAAGTGTTGTGACAGTCATGACATCAGAGGAAAGCATGCTCATTCCTGTCCAACACAAACTATTTTGAACTCACTCGTAGTACAACAGCATATCAGGTGGATAGAGCTCAAAGCTGCTGACTTCAGGATCATCTTTAATATAGTTGTACATGCAGGTCAACTGTCAAAAAAAGAATCAATCTATTAATCCTACAAATTGACCACTGAGACAATGAGGTTAGAATTAGTTTACTATATTCTAATATATCTATATAAAGAAATATTGAAATGACTTGCTCCATAGACACAAACAACCAGCTGCATTTACATAGAGTTTTAAGATAGAATTTGGCTAAACTGATATGCCAATTATATCTGTCAATACTGATATATCTGTCTCACCTGGGTCTCAACCAGTGTGACCCGTTTCCGCCCTCTCCTCCGACAGGCTTTTATCAGCCTCTTCACCTGTATGGTTTTAATGGTCCTCACTGCAGTGCATGTGAACCCTTGCAACACTAAGGATGACAAGCTACACGCACACACACATACATACACACACACATACACATCATCATCATCATATCATATTTAATCATACATATTCCATGAAACTAACTTGTTGGACTTCCTGAGACTGGATTTTGGTGCCACATCTTGCTTTACTTAAAACTCACTTGTTTGCACCTCCCAGTGCTGTGGTTGAGGTTTCTGCCCCCATTATGTTAAAGAACAATTCAACCTAAAACAAAAACACAGTATGTAATGACAACTGGCAACTAGATATGTTGAGAGCAAAAGTAAGTTTTGAGTGCTGTATCCTGCTACCTGCTGCTGTTTCCATTTCTTCCTGTTGATTGTGGTGAGGACACTCTCAGTAGTAGAGAAGCTCAGCAGGCGAGTACGGGGGATTTGAGGGGCTAGATCATCTGGAACCATGCCTACGATCATCTCACTGTTTGTGTTCGTGGATATGATCTGGGTGAAGGCACGAGAGGTATGGTACGTAGAAAGTTAAATGTTTTCGTCACCTTTAAGCAATGTCTATCTTGGAAAATAGGCTCTAAGGGAACAAAACAGACTTTTTATCTTCAATGCCAAATATGCAATTACAGTACATGAACTACATTTACCCTATCAGTGATTTTAGTGAAAAGACCATCCAGTCCATTGGACTGCTATTGCTCAGGCCTCCTCAGCCGGAGCCGAGGATCAAACTACTACTTTCCAGTAACAAAGCCACTTTCCTGACCTTTAGGACAACCATAAGTCAGTTTGGAGATGTACCTGGGTGACAAAGGCCTGCTGGACAATCACTGGTGCAGTCATCAGGTTTTTTTGGAAAAAAGGATTTTCTGAGGCAGTCAGCAGCTGGGAGATGCTAATGCTGCGGAACACTGATACGGGTAACCCCCTCACAAGAGTGCCCAGCATGAGGAGCGAGGATGCATTTTGGACCTGGTGGAATAGAAAAGAATGAATGACAACAGCTTTGTCCAGACTGGTGTGCATGTAGACATGACCCTTCAAGTAGCTACCTGCATCATCCCAGAAGACATCAGAGACAGGATAATGGCTCTGGCCTGGCCATCATTCCAGCCTGTCACACTGCTGAGGATGCTGAGAGCTGAAAGCAGGTCCTGAGGCCTTATCTGTCTGATCTGACCAGCAGACATGCCAGAGCTTTCATTGCCAAGGACAGCAATGGCCGTGGCATCAATGTTGTCACCAAGATTACCTGCCAAAGCTGATGAAACCTACAACAGAAACAATAAACACAAATGCTATGATTTTGTATGAATTTTACTACCTTTGATAAACAGAACATCTTGTTCCCAATAACAGCACAATGTATAAGATTTACTTTAAGTCATTGGTGTGAGTAAGTGGTATCACTGATTATGCAGCCAGTCAATAATAATGCACAGCAAAACTTATGGCATTGAAGAGGTTCAACCGTATCACACTAAAATTATTGCTTAGCCCCTTACCTACAGTTGTGAAACATAATTACACTCTAATGTTCATGCTCATAGAAGAAATTGGTATTGGAGAAATAAAATAAATTGGTACCTGTCAGCGTGCATATCTTAGCACAAAAATGTATAAAAGTTTCTTCAGTACACAATAATGTGTTCCTAACCTGGGGGTCCAGGTCTGTGCAGAGTGTGGTCAGGTTGTACAACACAACCATACTTTCTTCTGCAGTCAGCTGGGTGAATGCCGGACCAGGAGCTACGCATCGACACAAAAGAGGAAGACTGCAGACAGAGAGAGAGAAAATAAAGGCTGAAACTGATGTATTGATGTCCTGTGCGTCAGACAGTAGACATTGAGAGCTTTTTTATTTGAACAATTGACTCTGATCGGACAGGGGGGTACAATTTAAAAAATACAACTAGTAATTAAAGCAGTATGACAAATGTAGTGGTAAATAAATAGAATAGAATAGAAAGTAAAAGAAAAAGATGGGCCTTCCAGATGTCAAGAAGTACAAAGAAACATCAAGTTAAAATAATGTACCCTCAAGTACCCTTATTTTTTACTGGAGTGCTACACTCACGTAAGTACTTACACTGCACCGTTGTATTTGCACATTTATTATAAGTGTGGTATATGCATGCGGTGTGAAGGGAAAATGCACAACTTATTGGTTTATACTCACAGCAGAGGGTTGAAGTTGCTGTCCTGTTGATAAATCAGCTCAGTATAATAGTTGGTAAGGTTGAGAGGCAAGCTGGAGTGGTTCAAGAGGGCGATGTTAAGAGGGTTCACCGTGAACACCTGGATCTCCTATAGAAGAGTAGGCAGGTGGAAGCAAACAGGTTAGTAAACCTTCTACAACAACTTCAGTCCCAATTCCTATTATCAACTTAAGATTCATACGGCTGCAGATCCAAATGTCTGAAGATCCTCCAAAGTGAGAAAAGGCATGAAGGGGCCAATGTATTCAGCAAACCAGGCAGTGGAGTTATGTTCTGGATCACTGGGATTATAACACCTGGGCCTTGATGCTGAAAAGACAAATGTATTTTTTCATTAACTCTGTGAGATGAGAAGCTAGAGACAGAGAGGAGAAGGAAACAAATCAATATTGCATGTTGACATTCTGCGCTTTTTCAGCAAACCGGGACATCTTTTCAAAGAGGATTCCAGTTTTTATGTAAAATATTCATACGGTTGTTGTAGAGGATAAACTTGGATAGTGAACATTTTGTCAGCATTTAATGGCTACAGTTTAAAGCTTAAAGTTCATAAGAAGTACATCTTCACCCCCAAATACAGAAAGTCAGTGTTCAGTCAGTTGCACGGCTAAATACCTGATCTGAGGTATGCCCTGATGGTGTTGAATACATCTTGCCTCACAAAGTCTGCGGTGGTGTAGTTATATTCACCAAGAGTAGAAACGCTGAGAGACAAAATAAAACCACATTTTGAACTGTTCCTTCAAAACTAGACATTATTCGCACAGTGGGCTTCTCATGCAACGTGAACCACACTTACAGCCTTTGGAAGGCATAGCAGGAGGCATTGGTTGTGCTGTCGGGGCTGATCAAATTCTTCGTGAGGAAGGCCAAATAGTTGTGAAGACGTGGGCCAAACCAAGAGTCGACCTCTGACCTCTGGGAGCTGCTGAGAGCTACCGGCCAGACACAAGGCAGTGTGAGCTGCTGGACCTCCATGGGAAGGGACTCCTGTGGTGAACATGCACAATGATGTTATTATATCGCTGGTGCACTTGTGGTTTTTGTGTTTTATGTGGCTGCAGGACATACAATTTCCAGGAACGTCGGGGTCCTGATGTAGTTGTTGTAGATCAAACAGAGTTCTGCGCCATTGTCGACAACATCTGGCCGACGGAGAAAATCACCAAGATCTGATGGTGACATGGAGTTCACCAGCTAGAGAAGCAGCACACAAGATTCAAGTCATTGTCCTCCCCCTAACAGCAGTCAAATGCAAAATGTACTGATCACAAGTTTTTTTGTCCTTAATTTGTTGTTTATTTATTCATTGTCTTTGGGCACGCACCTGATGCATCCGATCATGAGGCATCAGGGACAGTAAGGTGGTCAGATTGGGGAACTGGAAACTCATGAAAGAGTTCTTCAGGAAGGCATAGAAACTGTGGTTGTAGTTGTCACCATAGCACCGGAGAGGCATAGGGCCTAGATAAAGAGAGAGTGAGAAAAATCTTTTAACCAGATGGGTTAAAGTGGCTTGGTTTGGCTGAGTGTGTCTCAGGCAGGTTGAAGATACTGAACCCAGTAACACTTAGAGCCTGATTTACTAAGATCCCAGATAAGGGGCGCTAAATTGCGCACTCCTGGTAAGATTTTGTGCGCTTGGTTTGCGTGCGTTTTGCAGGTGATTTACTAAGGGAATTTGCAGCAGTGACAACAGGTGCAAACAGCAGTATGTAAATGAGGGGTTTGCGTGCTGTCAGCCTTTCCATCATAGCGAGTGTAGAGGAAAGTGCAAGAATAAATATGTTTCTTTGGAGTTGGAAGTCCTTGGGGATGAGGCAAACAAACACATCTGGCAGAAGAAAGTAAAAGGTTTGCTGCTCTCAATCACAGGCGATTGCACCAGAGGTGCTAGCAGTGGCCAGTATGGCCAGTTTGGCCAGTATGGCCAGTTTGGCTTGTGCGCTCCAGTAGGACACTCGGGACATTGCTGCGCACACCGGGCAGCTGGTCAGCGCCGTGTCTGGTCCAGCGATGGCCACACAGTCACTGAGTAGAGGAGAGGAAGCTGGGGTACAGGCAGTGGCTGGTTATTCCATCAGCCTAAGAGCTGAGGGACTGGAGGGACTGTGGGGACTGGGGGCACTGGAGCAGGAACGGGAGAAGGAGGACCAGAGAGCGCAGGACCATTGCTCTCGATGCGTAATAGTAAAAGTTAATTATGTGTTTGGTGCAAAAAACAACTAAGAAAACAGAGCCAGAGATGTCATATTGACAGTGGTTATTCTAATTAACGCACCATAAACAGCACACAGAAAATAACTCTGAATCAAAATTCGTTTTCTGCAGCCATTGTGCGTCAAACTGGGAGGATTTGCACCTTCCTTTCAGACGTGTTATATTTAGCCGCAAAAATAGTCACCGCGATTGTTTCCGGGTTTGATAAATAGTTTTGCATGTACTCATATTTCCAATCTGCATATTCTCCTCCCAATATTTTGCTCACACAATCGGGAATGCCCTATATTGCATATGCATTACCGCCAAGGGGCTAAATGGCAAGTGCGAGCAGTTTTCCTCACTTTGAGGATGCAATCCACAGTGCGCACCGTTAGTAAATCAGCTTGCACATTTTTCTGCAGGTGACATCGAGTTTGCACACATTTTTATGCACGCAAAGCTTTAGTAGATCAGGCCCTTAGAGTGCTGTTCTGTACTTTTTAGAACTCTGTTTTATGTGTTACCAATAAAAAAATTCAGATTCTATGTGATTTTGTGAGAGACTGCAACTCATGATGAATAGATTGATGCCTGGTGAGCAGTGTGACTTGGCTTTACCTCTAAGAGTCTGAATGATGTGGTTGTGGATTTCTGTTTTTGTCAATTCGCTGAATGAGGAGATTTTTGAGTTCAAATCTGTAACCCTGAAATAAAGATAAAAATAAGAACGTCAGTCATTTTCGAACGCACAAATTAAGCAAAGAGAGATCCCACTGGCTCTCTGTCCTTACCCCAGTTGCTCGATGCTGCAGTTTCTTCCTGCGACTATGCTAAAGAAGGGTGCAACATGATCAACCGAAAGGTTGGCCAGCAGGGGTGGCAGTCGGGTTTGAAGCCACTGCAACACAACTGAATCTCTCACAGAGTGATCCGAAAGGTTTGCACGATCAAACACGACCTGCAACATGGCTGACCTCACTGTGATGGGAAACATGTTTTCATGATTCTGCAGAAAAAGACAAACAGCAAAACAAAAAAAGATCAATACAGGCAGGCTTTTGTAAATGGGATTTTGCCAGGGTAAGTGCATCTTCCTTTGTGCAGTTAGTGCAATGAGGTTCAGTATTATAGGTTAGTGAAGATATGGTGTTTCTCTTATGTTTAAAAACTCACAGGAAACATATGAATGCATTTTTTTCCTGAGAAAATTATATACGCTATACATGCAGGAAATACAAGAAATACATGTTCATATACTGTCTGCAATTTTGCACATAGCTTTTGCACTCACAACTTTTTCTGCCAATTTCACATAGTCTCTATCTATCTATCTATCTATCTATCTATCTATCTATCTATCTATCTATCTATCTATCTATCTATCTATCTATCTATCTATCTATCTATCTATCTATCTATCTATCTATCTATCTATCTATCTATCTATCTATCTATCTATCTATCTATCTATCTATCTATCTATCTATCTATCTATCTATCTATCTATCTATCTATCTAACATTTTCAATGACCAGTTACCATGATGGCCGGTGAGTAGAAATCAAAGAAGGTGGGCAGGTGCTGGTTGGGGATGTGTCTTGTCACCATGTCAACCATTGCAGGAGTGGTGAGCTGGCCAGGCGTAGCAGACACATCTGCCAGCTGTCTGATCGTTAGCTGTGGTAAGGCTTCCATCTGCTCACGCATCACACAAATCACATTCAACAACATGACTCAACCAAAAGAAAGAAAAAATATACTGTATGAAGAGGAGATTCATTTAACACAGCAAGTACCGCTGCAAAGCTGGGATAGAGCATCCGCAGGTCTTGGAAAGACAGGAGGGCTGAGAAACCTCCCAAGTTCTTCTGCAGCCAGTCGCTGCTGTTGCTAGTGTGTAAGAGGCAGTTGGCATCTGTGCCACAATAACACACACACACACACACATACAAAAAAATATTTTCACTGCAAAAATTCCAGTTACTGTTTGCAGATTAAGTGAGTAGATGGAGAACTTATCTCGAAAAAACAACAAAACTTAAGACAAAAGTAAATGCATTTGATAAATCTGAAGGCCATGCATACATGTACATACATGTAAGTGGGAGTGAGACAAAAAAAATTACATTGTAGAGTAATGCTATTTTAGATTTTACTTCACCTCACAGGAGTTTCATATTGTAAAATCACTTCATGCTTCCTTCATAATTTTGCTCTTGAGCTAAAAAAGGAGGATGTTGACACAAATGTGAAAGCCCACCTGAGGAATCATTTCTGGTGAGGAAAACCTTGATGAAGTGTGTGTAGACAGACATCTGTGTGGAGATGGACATGTGTGGCTGGAGATCGCTCAGAATCTGCACACTGAATACAAAAAATGCAAAGAGAGATTGCATGGTAAGAGAAAGAATTCTTTTAGTACCTGAAAGAAAGAATAAGAACGCATAGAAAGCAAGCCTACATCTCCTGGTAGGTAATGCAGTTAAGTCCCTTAGTGGTGAGACATGACAGGAAGTCGACGGAGACAGCCGGCAGGAATGGACGCAGGCGGTTGTTGAACCACAGCTGAATGAGGGCAGGATCAGTGAGTATGACCCTTCTGTCCAATCTGACTTCTTGTATTGCGTCCAAAATCACTGACACAACAGGATTTTGGGGGTCCATGGTCTGTAAAAGAAAAGATACTGCTTGTACATCTGATCGGAGAAGAGAATCATGAAGAATAAAGCTGGTTCATACTTTTTTGGCTAGAAGATCCAGAGCCCTATCCAGCACATGTGAGGATTTAGAGAGGAAAAGTTTCCAGACCGGTCTCAAACTGCTGAAATTGGAGTGGTGATTGCATGCCAACATAGCTGCCAGATCCTCTGCTCGTAGTTCAGACAGCTGCGTGATGGAGGGGGTGATGGAACAGCAGTGGAAGTTTAAAGAATAGAAAACAGGCAGAAGGTAACACCATTATGACTGTATATGACTTATGACTTATTATGACTTGCAGGACAGTTATTAATCCAAAATGTCTTGCTGTCTCACCGAGGCACAAGCAAACTCCTCCACAGCAAAGTCACAGACGAGTCCATTCAGCTCTCCTTTGTCAATATGGTGTTGCAGCGCTGTGCTATAGTTTCAGAATTAAAAGAGGAAAATTGAACATTTATTCACAATTCATCAAAACATCATTTTTCAAAGTTAAATCATATTAAGATAATGGAAAATAAATCCCACCTGTTCACTTGAGCACAAATATCTGTTTCTGTGGGAAAAGAGAAAGAAGTTAATTCAAGTTGATCAATAACATGTCTATTATCTTATTTGTTTATACCCACTGGTGTCACAGGGGTCTGGTGATGCCTATGTAAACCTCATTACTGAGGGAATAAACCCCGGATAGGTCACTTGTCCATCACAGGATACACACACCATTCATTTTCATTTAGAGAGAAACAGCCAGGAACAACCTTTTCCCTTCAAGGCAACAGCACTAGCCACAGCACCGCTGTGCGGCCCATCAATAACATTAATCTAATAAATCATTTGAAGAGGACATTTACCATTTGTCATGGTGACGCTGCACTGCAAGGAGAAAGATAATTAAGATGGTTATGAATCTGTGATTGCAAAAGTGAAAAGAGAAAATATTCCGAAAATAATTTCATTACCTGTCCACCGTATATTACGCAACCTACACAAGTGGAAAAAATATAGAAATAGTCAATGGTAATGGTTATTTTTGCAGTTGAAGGTTAGCAAAGGTGGTGATGACAGTGTATGAGTATGGAGGACTTTCAGTGAGCTGACACAATAGAATCATACAAAAGCTACTACTCTTGTGCTGATTGTTGCCATATTGAATTTGAATCATCATAAGTTTATGGTGTGCTGCTCACCGTTTGGTATGTGCTCAGATAAAGCTGTCTTGGTGGAAAGAATGACAGATGCTGCATCAAGAGAAACTGTGGACATGGCCAAGTCCAGTCTGTCGAAACTTTAACAACAACACATGCTATTCAGATCATAGGTTAATGCTTAACATAATCACATAATCATATCATCACATATCATCATAATTATAAATAATAAATACAGAATCACAAATAAAAGATGAATATGCATACACTTACAGCGCTTTGTATGATCCACAGGAGATGTTTCCCTTAGATTATAAAAAACAGAGATCATAACGTTTAGCAAACAGCAAAAATGTTGGATAAAATGGAACTGTGTTTTTCTTTTTACCTTCGTGAGGGCAGGAACGAGGTCATTGAGGAACTGTTTCAACTTCATCTCATCGGGCAACGCAGTCAGGTAATCAAAGATCTTATTAATGATGACCTCTTTGTCTGGCAGAGTGGGAAGAGTTACCACCAGCAAATCTGCAGCTTGCTTCGGAGTCAGGAGTTGTAAGACCTCCATCTGAATGGAAATAAAATGAGGTTACTGGTGCAGGAAACTACAAAAGAACCCTCATTGTTTCAAATTTCTGGCGTTAGGAGATATCAAATCTCACAGGCTTGAAGTATGGATTCAATTGAAGGAGCTCTTCAAGGGACAAGAACTGAGAAAATGGACCCAGATTCTTCATCAACCAGTCTGCAGTGCCATTGGAGATGGAGACACAGGCTGGACCTGGAGCAGGATCATTGAGAGAAAGAAATAGCTGTATAATCAAGCACAAGTTACAGCTCACCACTTCATCTAAAAGTTCAAATATTTTGTGAATAGTCCCATTATAGTCATTCAGATAATTTTACCCGATTGCATCAGGAAACGGAGGACGAAGTTCTTGAAGACCGTGTGTTGCTGTTCTGAATTCATGTCGTCAAAACGGTGGATAAACACCTGCAGTCTGTCAATAGAATAAAGGACAATATGGGAGAGGAATATAATCTGAATGGGAAAACTGTATTTAATATTGATTTGTGTCACACATTGTAATAAAAAAACCCCAAAAGATTAGAAAATACTTCCAAACACTGAAAGAATAAACCTGGTTGAGGTTTCACTCTCTACTCTCAATCATCACAGTTTACCAACTAATGTTATTTAGATGCCACTGTGTGGAAGGGATAGGATAACAGCTTTCTCACAGAAAGTTGTGCCTTCTACCTGAGAGTGAACCAAACTGCAATTTTAAGAGGATGATGTTTTACACAGTCACTTGGTCCATTAATGTAAAACACTGATTAGAAGTGCTGTCATGTAAAGGAACACCATGCTAAAGAGAGATACAACATTATGGGATAGAACCTGCTATGCTAGATAATGTTTTCTTACATCTGTTGGTAGGACTGGCAGCTGAGGTTCCTGTGAGTCAAACAGTGTAGGAACTGTGCTGACACAGCTGGAAGAAATGTGCCCAGACGGTCAGAGAACCACTTCCTGACGACGCTGCTGTTCATCAGTTCCTCATCAGTCAGCAGCAACAGCCTGATCTCTCCAATCACGTCCAGAATCTCAGTCGCCGATGAGTCAACCACGGACTATAGGAGAGATCAATTGAGTGAAACATTTTAGATTTCACTGATTCACAGAAAATTTTGACCTAAGAAAAACAACAAGTAAATTACAGCAAACTGGAAAACACATAGTCTTGAGATTAAACAAACTGACTATTTCTGAACATAAATAAGTTACTTGGAACCAGTAAAAAAAAGGTTTAGTGTTAAATGTACTGCATGTACTGCTACATTTGATTTATATACTTAACTAATCCTCAGAATTGATGGACACAGACTCACCATGTTTGCTAAGATGTCCAGAGCTGGATCCAGAACATGGGACACTTTAGTCAGCAGCATTTTCCACAGAGTCCTGGAGTCGCTGCTGTCTCTGGATAGATTACACCTCAGGAGAGATGCCAGCTGATCAGCTGTGAAGTTTCCCAGCTTTATATGTGACAAAATGAGGAGTCATTTAGATAAACATGCTGCGTGTAGCGGAGAAATGGATCCATGGCCAGTATTTATATTTTGACTTTGACTCTTTGAATTTTTATAATCACCTGTGCACATGCATATGTCTGCAGGGAAAAATCACAGGAGATGTCTGCAGATGTGGTCATGTGAGAGTGAAGGTCAGAGCTGTGGGTAAGAAGGAAAATACACATTTATGCAGGAAATAAGGAAGGACCCGAAAGGACATGAAGGAAATGTATTGGTAAGTGGTTGTATAAAAAACAGGATACCTGTTGATTCCTTTGCAGATGTGAGTATCTGTCAGACAGTGGAGAAAGAATTAGAATTTCAAATGAGTTTAGCCTTTTAGGCACTTGCAGTGATAATCAAACTTTATGTTGATGGTTAAAAAAAAAGATCTTACTGTTGAACTGCGTGACTGGGCACTGAAAAATGACAAATTTCATTTATTCTTTAGACTGTTAATATAACACATTTATAATTCCATATAAGCATAGAAAAGGGAAAGAAATCTCACCGTGATGTTTTGTGGCACACACCCTATCCAGATGAAAAAAGAAAGTCAATTATTGTCTCCATATTGTTTCATTTGCAATAGTGTAATAAATAGAAAATGAGGAAAAACAAATGAAGCTTTGAGTAAAAGGCTTTGAGTTAAGATAATCCTCTGTGTGTGTGTGTGTGTGTGTGTGTGTGTGTGTGTGTGTGTGTGTGTGTGTGTGTGTGTCTGTGTGTGAGAGAGAGGAAGAGAGGGAGAGATAGGGACTGACCTTCTGGTGCGATGTTTAGTAGGGCATTAATACCAGCCCAGGTAAAAGGTTCCAAAACTGCTGGCAAAGACATTATGTCCCTGTACAATCTCGCAAGACTGTCACACGAAGAAAAAAACAATGTTATACTGTTATACTATAAACTGTAAATACTGTTATACTATGTGTTATACTAACCATGTCCAAATTAAATTAAATTAACAGTTAATTTTGAAACTATATGAAAGTACTCACATGTGTCTGTACACACCACACGGTGGATTGACCTGGAAAGTTGAATAGTTTAATAAACTAATCATTTTTCGCAAGCGAAATATTTCTTTAAAGATTCAACTTGCTGTATCACGGAGTACCTCTTTGGCAAGGTGGACCAGAGATTGCAGAACCTCAGTAAGCTGCCTGTTTTCAGGTGACTCCAGCAGGAAGTCAAACACATGGTCAATGACAACATCTTTTTCAGGCAGCACAGGTAGAGGGAACAGCAGCAATCCAGCTATCTGTTCTGGAGTCAAGAGGTGAAGCGCATCCAGCTGTAGAGGAAATAAAATGGATTAGTTACTGACAAAACATAAGTTTTACTTAAATAAGACTAGATTTTACTCACTGCAGAGAAGTTTGTGTTGAGTTTGTAGAAGTCAGTGATGGAGGCAAATCTTGAAAAGAGACCAAAGTTGTTGATGATCCATTCTGCGCTGTGATTGACTGAGGGCACACACTGGAGGTCTGAAATAAACATGGAAATTAAATAAATAATGGATAAATAATCCCATGATTCACAACACCCCCAACCCCAGACAACCCCTTAATAGATAGCAGTATGTGTATGCTGCAGTTTGTGTGCAGGGGTGTCTCCATCTGTGTGTGTGTGTGTGTGCGCGCGTGTGTGTGTGTGTGTGTGTGTGTGTGTGTGTGCGCGCGCATGTGCACACTGATTATGCAAATCATATATACTAATATATCCCCTTCATCCTGTGGGCCATTGTGCTGTGCATTTGATCATCATCTGGAAACCAGGTACAAATATGCAGTCCTTTTGCTTTTCTTTTTAAAAGAGGCTACTTGGATAACCAGCACACTTACCAGTGGTGTTGTGATGCAGGAGAAATGAATAGATGAAGTAGTTATAGATGTTCTGACTGTAAACTGGGTCAGCATCCATGAAACTCATACGATCACTGAGTTCTGCCACACTGCATAATGGACAAAGATTAAATTAAGATTAAAGATTAAATTGTGTGTGTGCATGCTTGACAAATATAGCATCCTCAATCCTAGCCACTCACATGGTTTGGTAAACTGGGCAGGAAAAGTCCTTCAAGCTCAGACAGGACAAGATGTCATTTGGTATTTCAGGCAGTAGAGGCATTAACTTGATCTGAAACCACAGTTTGATGAAGTCTGGGTCCCTGAGGTGTTCTTGGGTCAAAGATGGAGACTCTGCCTCACCAAATATCTGCTGAAACTCAGACACCAGTTCAGTAATATTCTGCAAGAGAAAAAAAAACTTTTTTTAGAAAAGATGGTCATGCTGTTTTTACTAACATGATTTAAGTTTCATATTTGAGTTTTTGCTATTTTAAGTCTTAACTATTTTTTTTACTTTTTTAAAGTAGATAAAGTAGATAACGATTAGTGACGCATCCAGTTCATGACATTATTTCTAAAATTAGAAATAGAAGTTGTGAAGCTCCATTTACGTGACACAATTAATATGAATAGGCATGTGTTGCATATAATAATGATTTCTTTATGATGATGCACAACAGGTATGAATTCAGCTCTGATCTACAGTAAATCCTTGATTATCTAATATCTCAATAAAAGAAAAAATTATATAAAGAATGTAAAAAAGATGTATATTGCTGAATTTGGAAATGTTAGATGATGAACTCACTGCTCTAGACAGCTCCTCAGTCAGTAACAGCAAACGCCCTGACAGCTCTTGGATCAGTCTCATAATTACTGCCTCTGACATTGTCAGGTTACTTTGAGCAGCACAGTGCAAAACACTGGCCACATTCTGCACTGCGTCAGTCAACTGGTAAGATGGAAAAATGATAGAAAGATTGAAAGATAAGATGAGTAGTTCTTCAATGACTTTTCAAAAGAATATCCAAAAATATGAACTGATGCCTCACCCCACAAGGGCTCCTGTCGAGAGAGATGCTACAGACATCCAGATTTTCTGAGGTGTCATTGTCCATTCCATGATCTAGATAACTGCGCATAATCAAGATGCAAACATGCATTAAGACATCAGAAAATCCTAGCACAAACATCTTAGCATCCTCAGCTCAAGGAACCAATATATTATGCAGTGACCTGAAGAACAAAAAAGTGCATTGTGCACGAACAGGGGCTGTACTCATTGAATTTTCTGGTATTGTTTAATTTTGTTTTGTCTTACCAGGATCCTAATCCATTCATTTTTTTAGAGAAACTTCGTAACTATCTGCCAAACCTACAATATCATGCATTTTGATTCATAGAAAGTTATGACACCAAAAGCAAGACTCTCCCAATAATTTCTAAAAGGACATTTATTGTAATTATGGTAGTACTAAATAAAAATAGATAAACAGAAAAGAAGCTAAATATCTACTAATTGGATAAGAAAATTAAGATCAAGATACAGATATGTGGCTAGTGCTGTCGCCTGACAGCAAGAAGGTCTCAGGTTTGAGTAAGGGCTTTTCTGAGTGAAGTTTGCTATATGTGTCCTAAATAACTTATGTATCAGTTTAGATTTACTAACTACAATTCATACAATTTTTTTACTTTCGTAATTGTCATTTACTTACAATTGTAATTGCAATTTACTTTACTTACAACACTCGGTGGAAGGCGAGTGTGATATTTTCATGCATCAGACCAGGCAGACCAGGCAAGAACCTTCGCAACATCGGCATCACCACCTGTTGGTACCAGTCCTCCACATTTGTCACATCAAACTCTTTCTGCTTGTCAACAGGGACTGTTTGGTTCCGGTACAAATCTGCCAGCTCAGACAGAGTCCAGTTGAGCATGAAACCGGTCAGAGTGGTGCTTCTTATTTCTGACACATCTCTCTGGAGAAACAGAACAGGTAGGGAGTTACTTCACTAACTTGACTGTGTGTTCACTCGTCTTCATCTCATTTAATAGTTTCACTCTCCCTGTGTGTGTATGCGTGCGTGCGTGTGTGTGTGTGTGTGTGTGTGTGTGTGTGTGTGTGTGTGTGTTTACATGCAAGTTTATACCTCACGTGTGAATGACACAAAGTCATGAACAAAGCTCCCAATGGGTCTCATAGCCATCATGAATCCATCCACAATCTACAAGAATGACAAATAGGTGAAGGTGTCTCAGTTTAAAAGGGTTCACACTTTTAAATATATATATATATATTCAGTCTTTTTGTAATATTTTCTCACATAATCCAAATGTGTTTCTTGCATTAATTAAAACTTCTAATTAAATTTCTATTTAAGTTTTGGAGCTTAACAACCTGAACATCAGTTCATCATCACTATGTAATGAAAATTTTAGCACTCAGTCTGACTTATTCACTCATCTTGCATGGCTATCTCTTTTTCAATAAAATAGACAAATAAATAAACCTGAAACATCAGATTTATTTGAGCCTCATAAAAGCTTGCTGAGAAACATTTCAGATGATGTAAAGTTTAGACGCAAAAACCTTTCAGATAATCAAATCACATGACTTCAACACAAACATATACAGCATTTAATAGCTTGATCATTAGAAAATGTATTATATAATGTATTTGTTCCTAAGTTAATATTATGGACATCTTTGTTGTGTACCTTTGCCGACTTATTATAAGAACAGTCAGTGTCTCACATTACCAGCATTATCCCAACATCCATGCTATGTTTCAATACCTCTCTATGGCTGTTCTGTGGAGGCGGTGGCATGTATGGGTAATATGTTAGGTGTCCGGGGGTTGTCCGCTTGTTGTAGTCTGCAGGATTGGCAGTGGTGTGAGAACCAGAGCCTCCAGTCAGCAAACTGTGGAAGACAAGGCTCAGGGTTCCATTGTCCAAACTGGCAACTTCAGGCCTGAGCAGCAGCTCAGCCTTCTGCACTGGAGACAGCAGGTGTAGAACCTCTAACTGAAGGACAAAACATAGCAAACAATGGAGAATTTCTTTCATCAACTGTGAATAAACTGAAAATCAACTGAAAATATAACTGTGCAGTTCACTGTTCCAATAGATTCAATAAATGCTAAAGAATTATCATATAAACTCACTCCACTGAAGACCATATTAAGTGTTGAGAAGTCCTGCATTCGGGCCATTGCTCTGAAGGCACCAAAGTTCTTCATCAGCCACTCCTCACTGCTCTCCCCTTCACTCACACAACCTGCACAGGTTACACGCATTGAAAGAACACTTCTAAACATTCAATGGAGATAGATGACCTTGGATATTAAGAAATTCAGTGATCCACTATAAATAGGTGAACTTGATCCATTACACTTCTTACATGTAATCTTAATTTCTTATATGTTTTGCATTGCCCTAAAATTGAACCCCCTGGTCTGAACTAAAGTTTCCTCTACTCAAGTTCTTTTCTGAGGAGTCTCCCCTTTTTAGCTTGCTTGCTAGTTTCCGTGAAAAATTTAACAATGTTTGGTCATCACCTCATCAGCCTAACATGAGAGTTTATTTGTCAAGAGGCTCTAGCTTTTCTCTGAAAAAAATTACATTTAAAGAACAATACCATTAGAAAAACACTATAACATCTTTCAGGAGTTTATATTCTCTATAGTGTTGGTCTTAATTCGTCCTCAAAGCTTTTAGCTTTTGATTGACACCTTATTTGATCACCTGGGTGGCGCTATATTTTCTCTAGAGCCAATAATATCAGAGGACAAATAGATGCTCTGCAAGACTTCCCCCTCCTTCTCCCTCTCTCTTTCTCACAATCTCCTGCTTGTGCTTTTCATGTCTACAGCTTTAATGGTCCCAGTAGGTATGTAGCATATGAGATTACCTCTCCAACAAGGTTTAATGACTGGGGATGGGCTGTGTAACACTCTTAGAGAGACATACAGTACAAACGATTAGGCTCCTTTGTAGGTCCCCAGGCTCCATGTTTTCAAATAGGGCCTGATTCGACCTATTGGGAGACAGTATGGCAGCTCCAGAGTGAATATCAGGTGGTCACAAGACTTGCCTTGTGACCACCCTTCTGAGATCCCAACTCTGGCCTATCAGCTTGGAGAGGTAAGCCAATGCTGCAAAATGAAAGCCAATAAGATTATCTTTCTCCCAGTGTGCTGCACAGCACACCTGGGCATGTGGAGGGAAGAGGGGAGGGGAAGAGAAGAGAACCATGGTATTTTTACTGCCACCCTATGGGGAAAATCATGTGAGTGTTTCTGCTGGGACCTAAATGAACATAAATATTTGTACTTATCTGTTCTTCACTGTTCTTATCCCATTTTAACTGTGAATGGCGCTCTTCCACCTCAACACTACAGTTAAACTGACTGCAAATTGTCATCTTTACAGTGCTGATTAATTTCTTTTGCATCTCAAGCTTTTGCATGTACTTCAGAGGGTTGAAGATCAGCACCCAATTTAGGTTTTGTACCAATATAGGTTTTGTACCTAAAACAACTTTTAGTTTTGTTATTTTGTGCAGTTGGTTTTTCAGTGTACAATTGAATTATTTTGAATTATTGCAATATGCAGCTTTGGTGCAGTCATGAAATGGCTTGGTAATCTATAGCCAAGCATAATGTAAAATTTTACCAGCTACTCTGTCTCCAGACAGGAAGGGGTACATGAAGAATGTGTAGATCCACTTTTGTCTGACTGGATTCATCTCAGAATAGTAGTGGCTGAGCTCTGTCACCCTGCAAGAAGAGTCAGGAAGGTGAGAGCTTGTCTTAGCACAGGTGGCAGGCTTGAAGAGATCCTGACTTACATAGTCTGGTAGGAGGAACAGCTGAAAGTCTTGGTGCTCAGGCAAGCCAGGAAGTGTTTGGTGATAGATTTCAGCAGAGGTTTCATCTTGACCTCCAACCACATCTTGACCAGGTCCTCGTTCTGGAGTGGGTCCACACTAGGGTTTAAAGCCAGTGCACCCTCCAGGGTGAGAAGTGGAGTGCCAGAGGTGCTAGACCTCTGTAAGGAGGGAAAATGCGGTAAAGACAGAAGTAAGTAGAAGTGTTTTCTGGTGATATTGTGACATCAAACTTGTGGTATTGGACTTTGTGGTATTGGACTTGGTATTGGAATTGGACAACTATCCTGCTGTTGACTCAGTCATACCAGGAAGGTGTATATGTTCATTGTTGCTTCAAGCATTCCTTTTAGTCTCTGCATGTGGTCTCTTCCCGTGTCAGTGGATGGCAGGTTCACACAGTGGAGAAACTGTGAGGTTGAATCTAACACCTTGAAGATAGATGAGCAATGGATCATATCTTAATTCAGGATGCAATTCAGTTTAGCAGTGTCACATTATCTGTATTCTGTATTATATTGTAGGCCAAGACTACAGCGCTCATGTGTTCATCATTATTAACTGTCAACACTTAAAATATCAAGACCACAAATACATGCTGTAACTAAACTGAGAACCTTTTGATTGTTTCAGTAGATTTGAGAATTATCAAAAGGATAATATCGATATAATCAAAAAGAAACCAGTATACCCCGTTTGAGCAGATTACATGGGGTTGTAATGCAAGTGTACACCGCACTCACCTGAGCACAGTCCTCTGATGTTGCACAGGTCGCATTCCTGTAGATTTCCATCAGTGGAAGATAATTGTTCAGACAAACAACATAGCTTAATCCAAGATATGTCATTGCACGTGGAGAACAACATTTAAAGAATGCACTGTTGCTTTGTGTATGAGCAAAATAAATAGAATCGAATAGAATAGAATTGAAACATGTCTCATTAAAAGACAAAAAAGCAAGAAATTGCATGAAATTACATTCCAACATGAAATTTATTTTACCTTTGGGTCGTAGATGCCACTGTTAGTAGAAAAAAGTTCACTGTCAGAAAAAAGCTGTACAAATACTCACATAGTATATAATGATGCAAATATTCTGCTGGGCAATAAAATGGTCCAACAAAGATGATTTCAATCATTTGATGGATGATTTTCAATTATCATGTTTTTTACTCGATCAATAAATGCGGATGAATTAATTACACTGCGAATAAATTGTTCTAATAATAACTAAAAAGTATTTTATTCCTCTTTGCCATCAATCTTCATAAACCTTTACCATCAATCTTCTCAGGTGTTAATGCCAGTAAAAAACTTAAAGTCTCTCGTCAACATATACAGTCAAAGGCCAAAATCAATACGGCATTATTATGTGTCTTTGATGGAAAGTCATAATTTCATAAAATGAATGAGCTCTGTCAGTGTGTGAACATGACTGTGTATTCATCATCTAAGTATTCATGGCAATGGAGCAGTGTATGACAGCTCTTTTTCATAGGGGGGTCCAGTGCAATGCTGCGGCAACTTGATATTTTTGATTCTTTTTCATAGGCTGAGCAGCACAGAGGATTAAGATGCTGAATTGAATACCTATGGACTTATAGTGTAATAATAAGGACTTATATAGAATATCACAAGTCTTCTGTTTAACACTGGATTCAAAGGTGGAGCTCACAAATCCGAGAAAAGGTACAAAATCTCACCAAAGCAGCTCCCTAGTAAGTAAACCAGCAGGAAAAGATTGTGGGATGTCATGATGTGTCAAGTCTCATGGGACACGAGAGCTTTGTGCTGGAATTCACTGGGGAGCAAATCAGAGAAAGAGGAATAATCAGAGAAGGAGGAACAATAGCAAACTCTAAGAGACAAAAAAACAGTAATAAAGATATGCTATTATTAAACAGCAACATTAGCAAGGAGTAACAGGGGTTATGCAATAGCTGTTGAAGCGACAGCTGTTTTTCATCTGTGTGGTCAAAGCCTTTCGAAAGCCTGTCATCACTGTTTGTTGTTGAGTCGAACCAATGTCGGAGTCTGTAGGTATGTTGGCAGATATGAATCGGGGAGTGGCTGTCAGACATTTTATTGTTAGAGGTCAAATGGAACCTTTACCTTAGTTGCACAACAATGAAACAAAGGCATAGTGGAAAGAATGCTGGATATCTACTTCATCTCCTCTCTCTTAACAGAAAAAACAGAGTACATCAATCAATCTGTTTAAAACGCATTTTCTGTCAAATGTCAACACAATGAAAAGTACACCTTGTTTGTAATGATTAAGAAGCTTTTGAAAGACCCAGGTGTACTTCTGTGCACCGTGGTACTCGCCACACCAGTATGTGGAGTTCGGTATCAAAACCCTATTGACAATTTGGAAGAGCTCTTTTGGCAAAGAAGAAGCAGGAGTTGTTTGTTTACATCGACCAACATGGACGCTGCTTCTTGGGTACTCCTTGTTGCCATTTTGAAAAAGACTATAATGCTATGGATACATGTTTTTAAATAGGGTGACCAAATGTCCTCTTTTGCCCAGACTTGTCCTCTTTTTATAAAACTTGAAGAGAGAGAGGAGGAGAGAGAGAGAGAGCAGTGTAGACATTAATTGCGACCCAGTAGCACCCCACCCCAAACAACAACAAAAATCAAAATATATAATTTATTATTTCATTATTTTTAATGTCTATGATGGTCACCCTTGTTATGTTTTTCGTGTTTCGTGATAACTCAAACACCATTTGGATTTGAATTTTGATATTTGGCAGACTGCTTTGAAGAACTGCTTTGATTTTCATGCATTTCGGATTGTTCATTTGGCCATAAGGGGCAGCACTATGGTTGAAAAATTACTAGAACTATTAGGCCAACATGGAGCAATATGGATGGTTCAATCGTGCCTCGGGGCACAGATATATGGATATATCCATTGCATTTGGTACCGAATGCATGGGTCTAGTTTAAAACAATGTTCTTCTTCCTCTTCATCTACTCATACCACCCTCCTACGGTGGAGCAGAACATTACAGAGCTTGATAGAGACACTTTGGAAGTATGCAGGAGGCTTGCGGTGTGCTATGCGGTCTGCCAACCTGAAAAGTATATCCCAACCTTTAGATCACCTTGAAAGAAGGACGTTTTCCAGTTTTGCTCATAGCATAAGAACATCTTAATTAAGAAGAAAATGTGGAATATGTAGTATGAGCCTCCATATCACCCTCACCCTGTATTTAATCTGCCCACTGTATTTAACTAGAGACTGATGTAAACAGTTGATTTCTGTAAAATTTCTGTAATAATTTTATTCAGAATGAATATAATTTTTCAAGAAAAGTTATTCTTTTATTCTGCACCCCTCCTAAGGCCCCATGGAAATATATATATATTTTTTAAATATAGCTTTTAATAAAAATTCTAAAACAGCCTTCTTAGTGACCAATTGCTCACTGATCCAGCCATGTCAGGGAACTTTATATTCTACACACAAAATATTAAAATAATGCACTGTCATGGATATGCACTTATATACTGCGGAACACTGGTGTAAGAAAGTTTTCCACATACATCACACATCTGCATGGATACATGAGTTTATAGTAGCTATACGTACAAAACAACCATTTGCCACACAGATACAGGGGAAATTATATCTGCAATATCACCATGACGAAATCATAATCATAATATAATCATGATATAAATGCATTTGTATGTCAGCACTCCTCCCGGGCTGTCAGTCAAAGTACTGGATTTGCCGTAATTGCACCTGTGTGCGGTGTTCACAGCACTGTGCATGACTTTTGCGATGATGAAGAGGGGGGTGATCAATTTGCCTGGCATGGATTGATTTAGCTTCCACACCATGCCTGCACTAAGAGTCTCTTAAGAAGATTTTCCTGGGGAATCTTAAGGTTCTCCTAAGAAGGCAGTTAAGTACATGTCTGGGAAATATCTGTTTCTCAACACTCCTTCTAAGGAGCCTTCTTAACTCCTTAAGAATGATCAAAACCCTTGTCTTTTATCACGTTATCAACAAGTTATCACAAGGTCGAACCCAATTTAACCAGGTAGAATTCAATATACCTACAGTGTGATCAATTCCCTAAACAGCTTTGTTGCCAGAGACACACACACACACACACAACAAAAACAAAACAATGAGTGCACTTAAGGTGGTAAGTTCATAGATTATAATGAATCTGTACTAGTATGACATGCCATAATTTGAATAAATGCCCCATTTCTATGTAATTTCTCTTTAATAGGAATACATATTTACCGGTAGAAATGAACTAATCTGTAGACTGGCTCTAGACAAGGCTGAGATAAAGCTCAAACATATGAGGAGGTAACAAAATTACTGCGGGGGCATCAAATCAAAGCCAAATCTCTTACCAAGGTCTTGCTTTGGGCTGTAGTCCTTCTGGTGTCGCACAGTGTAGTTGTTCAACTCGCTCTCACTTGACACCTGAGAAGCAGGTGCACCAGTACATGGCCCAAGGGTGTGTTATCTTGTGACGCAGCAGGTGGTGATGTTGCACTTGGGGGAGGAGCACATTTTGCTCAGCTTTGACTGCAAAGATTTATTCCTGTGGGTGTATGTCTGTGTCAACACACACATATAATTTCTGTATGATACTTGTGAGAAAGAATTACACAAGAGTGAGTAAAGTAACCCCAGTTAGAGTAAAGTAGAGTAAAGTAACCCATTATTCATGCTCATAAAGTCACACCTCTCTCATATTTTACTTTGGAAATAAGATATTTATTCATAAAGCAAGCTTTCGATCTCTGGCCTCATTAAATCCATTAAAAACTTGAATCTGACACATCCAGTCATGCCACATGTAACTGAAAGAGTGACTGTGTAGACTGTGCACGCTAACTAACAACAGAGCATTATTTACATTTTTTCAAAAGCTTCAATAGACAGCTTTAACAAAGACCTTTCAGACGGCTTACTGCACAAAGTCAAATGACAATGGACTAGCAAAACATAAGGGCTGACCATGAACAGACCCACCTCAGGTAAATAAAAGGGATTTCTTTCTGAGACTTGCAACACCTTTATATTTCCTGTAATCTGTTTCAAGATTGTCTCAAGATTCTCAAGATTGTTTCTTATACTAGACTAGGCTGAGAATGGTATTGGGTTACGATTCTGAACACATGCACATTTAGACACATGCAGCACATGACGTATCCACATACTGAGCAAGTTTAACTGGTTTGGTAACCACGAGACTAAGAACAAATAGGGCTGGGTATGACAAAAAGTCACTCCGCATAAAGGCCATCTTCTTCACCTTGTTATTAAGTAACAGGGTGTTCAACCATCCTGGGGCTTATTCATAGGAAGAAGTGCAAGTATGGGTTATTGTAGCTACCATCAAAGTCAGTTGAGCAGTTTAAGATAATCTAAATTAGTTAAGAAATAATTTGTTGTTAAAGATATGAATGGTTTATGTTTTTGAACAGGGGAATATTTTTTTGTCATTTCATATGGATGTAATTGTGTTTGACGAGAACTGTTTCTTGTTGATATAGTGGAACCAATGTTCGCTGAGATTAGACATGTCACGTCATTTTGTATTGACGCTTGTTTTTTCTTGGCCATGCTTCAAGAGAGCAGCGGTTTGTGGTTGAGATGGAAGATGAAAGAGGAAGAATTATTCTTTAACTCCATTTAGTTAAGAAGGCCATTGACGTATGTTATATATATTGTTTATGTTGTCCTTTGTAACTCTGTTACATGAATTTAATTGTATGCTTATGCTACTTTGTGTCATTGTAGTGGTTATTTGTCGAGACTAAAACAAACAAAATCAAATGGCCACCCAGGCACCGTCCGGGATCAGGCTTTATGCAGGTCCAACAAAAATTTATGTCAAAAAAATTAGTTTAAGCAGATTTATTCACCATTTCTGGCAGCAAGTTACAGGCAGATAAACTGACTGTTTCCTCTCTGAATGACACAGCTTACTTTAGAAAGTAATAATGTGAGACGGAATGGTGATTAAGACTTTTAATTGTGTAGGCTACGTATTACTACATAATTATAGCAATTATGTAGCCCCCTCTGTAACTGTTGATGTCCGATGCTGTGGCAGACTCTCTGCCACTCAGTGGGTCTCCAATATGTCCAACACCTTCACACGGACACAGCTTTTCAGCCTTTTATTAGTTGTCCTGGCCCAGATCTCTAGCTCTAGGAGCTCTTTCAGTTCATGCCTGTGGGTTCTCCCCCCAATTAAAGCAACCACACTGGTTTTACGGTGGGCTGATTGGTCAACTCTGAGGCCAACCATCCCACCTGGCACTGACTGCACCTGGCTGGCCCCACCTACTAAGAGGCTGGGATCGTCCAGACCATGGCCACATTTCCCGCCCACCTTATTTATACCGAGGAGTCACCTGGCCTAGCCAATCACCATTCCCCCCATCCCTTTATAGGGTAGAGGAGGGGAGTCAGCAGCAGCTGATTTAACTTTCCAGGCCCAAGGACCACCCCAGACCGTCCCCTAGACACATCATCTGACGTAGAGCCTTGGCTGCTCCACTGCTCACTCGGACAAGCAACCTCGGACGGCAGCCACTGTCCTCAACTCTGTCCCGTCCTGTGCTCATATCTGTGCTTCCACCTCTGAGGACCCCATCCCTCTGCCGGTGATAACACTGGCAGCTGTGCAGCTGCAGTCCTCCTCCTAGTCCTGCTTCTCCTCCTCCGCCTCCTTTTCCTCCTGCCCGAGGGTCACAATGTACTAAGTGTGCTGTTCCTCCCAGACAGGGCGAGGGGGTCAGAGGGACCCGAACCCAGACCATCCGGCTCAGCCCCATCCAGGGGCACCCTAGACGGAAGTGTCTGGGTTGGCTGCACCTCCAGCCACTACGCCGTGGCAACCCCCAGTGTGTTGGGAGCAGCGCCCCACATGGCCAGACCCTGGGAGGGAGAGATGAGAGGAGAGCTGATGAGGAGGAGGTAGCAACCTGCAGCGTGGTGGATGTGGTGGGCAGTACCACCGGTCTCCGGTGCGGTGCTGGCATCGGCCTGACACTCCCCGCTGGTGGCTCCCCAGTCCCACCATCTTGTGGCTGCCTGGTCCAGAGGTCCTCCTCGGCATCCCGTGACAGCTAGCCCTGGGTGGGCTGCAGCATCCGTCGAGAAGGCTGGTTGACATAAACAATTTATAGTCACTGCAAATTGTATTTCAAAAACAAATAGCCAATGCTATCCCTGGCTTAAATTAGTTCACTGCTCATATGATGGGCCCTAAGCATAAACTAAGCTTAATGCACACTCTGGACCTGTGGCATGTCAGAAGTGATGACATCCCATTACCAATGTTAAGCTAATGCTGATGCTAGCTAAACTTGGAGGGTAATGCTCTAGTAGTGATACACTAGACTTATGCCAATTTGTTATTGCGTGGCCATTTTGCTTAAGGAGCTTGTTTACATAGTAACAGCAGCTAGGATGTATGATTGGACAATGCCTGTTTGAGGGCAGGGTTTTGTAAAAGGTCATTTCTATGCCCTCAAGGAGGTAGAGGTGGTCAGAGTGGCATCCCTCAGCAAGGGCTGGCTCATTCGTGCTATCTATCATGTCCCTAGCAAAGGTATGTTTTACATAGGCCATCATTTGCTATGTTATACATAGCAAATCTGCTTTCAATATGTCATTAAGAGTAAAAGTAGTCTAATCATTTTACACAAACAAATTATATGTAACTGAACACATCTGGGTTAAGTAGAATATCCTTAATGGAGCTTGTGTGCACTGTGTGAGTTATCACATACAGCTTTGTGTCCATTCTGCCCGGCTGTATTATTTTAAACATGCTTTAAACCTGACCAAGGCCTGTAATATAGACTATCTTTGACCTGACGTAGGTGCACTCCTTCTGAGGAATCAGCAATAATTGCCCACATCAACAGGATGCTACTGCCATGTACCAGCAAAAAGTCGAACCAATTCAGTGGCTCACACACAAGCTTCACAGCCTTATAAAATTGTTGTGTGTCTGTGTATATAAACATATGTACTTTAGCCTACACTTAAGCCTAACTAAGTGAACGAAGGTCACATGAAAAAATAACACTGTTATATAAAAGCAGTTATATACATTTCATAAAAGTGTATTACATAGTTTGTACAGTGGTGTAGAGTGTTTGTTTTTTTTCTAAACATTAGCATTAAAACAACATCACCACACAGTGCAATTGTATTTGTGTGAAATTCACCAACAATACCAGAGCAAACACACTGGTCTGAAGTTGTTTTCTTTTTCTTTACATGTGCCAGAGTGTAGGTGTAGGTGCATGAAACACAGCAAATGTCCAAACGTCATTGTTCGCTACACAATGTATTCAATTGACTACATACCCCAGACCTGGACTTACACTGCCACCTATCTTCATAAATGCACAATCACCCAAGAAAACTGATGAACAACCTGGCTCCTACCCGGACTTCTTTTGTGCAGGTGACGTCTCTCCAACTTCAGTTCTTGAAATTATAGTTCTTTTCCAGTTCTTTTGGATTATAATTTTTATTCATAAATGATTTATGTAATGCAGAGGTTACGAATATTGTATATATATATATATAAGTATTTTTTGCTAAAAATGTTACTGTTGCACCATCATATAGTCCTGTGGGTTTCTTTTATATGGATTAGAAAAAGAAAAAATAAAGTTTAAAAATGTTCCAAACTGAGGATTCGAGTGGTGAAATGTAAATTCACTGTAGTTTTCAGCTTTATTACCTGAGTATCAATTCCCGCTGGCTGGATGTTTTATGTTTGACTATCATTTTACGGCTAATCCTTTGACAAAATAATGTTGCCACTAGGAATATGGCGGCGACGCTGGCGTATTTTGGTCGTGTATTGAGTATTGAGTCAGAGAAGAAGCAGACGTATTACGTAATACATTTATCGTGTGGTTATGTTTATGGGGGTAAAAGGGAAAAACGCACAAAATTATTTACACATGTGAAAATGACATTTGAGGTTAACGTTGTTACAGTTGTTAACAGTAATGTCAGATGTGCGAAGAACTCGAGTGGCGTGCTCCTCAACCGGAAGTTATTGAACTTCCGAGGTCCGTTAACTGTTACGTATAGGTAAACAGACCAGCGTCGTGGATTTGATTGGGGGTGTCAGTATCACTGAATATTAATAAAGTTGTCCCCTTTCACATGGAAAGACGTTCTGTTTACGTGAAGCACTCTGCTGTCAACTGGACTCAGCAGTTTGGTAAGTAATGCCGATGTTATCAGCTCTCTCTCTCTCCCCGGCCAGAGTTACATTGAGTTGCTAACGCAAGTGCACGTAGTACTGTCTCGGAACACCGTGTCAGCCTGGGAAGACCATGCCGTGTTTGTTCATTCTGATTGACAGGCGTGATAAGACCGCAGCGGAGTCACGGATAGATGTCTGAGTTGAACCCATGCATTCACGTGACTTTCTATCAACGGTTAGCTAAAGGGAGTTCATTTTCAACAGTCCTTTGGACCAAAACACTTGGAGCAGGTTTAGATTTCAAGGAAATGCAGATTGCAGATGCACATTTCGAAGGCTTTATGCGGAGAAAATAGCACAATGTTTCTACTATACGTGTGTGGTAGCGAATTTATCTTAGATGGAGTAATGAAAGTTTAGTTCCATATAGACGTAGGGTCACTCACGCTACGGGATTGTGTTTAGTAAATAAAATGCACGACTCTGCTGTGTTAAAATCATTTTCATTATTGTCACCGTACTTGTCGTATGTGCAGTAATACTTCCTGTAACATCCTCAACTAGTTAAACCAAAGCAACACCATAATAGTAATTTTCACTTCTCCAAACTAGCGAATGGCCGGATCACCGGATCGGACAGTAACGACTGTTTGAAAGGAGTCGAGGTTTTCTTTTCGAAACAACAATTTAGCGTGTTCTTGGAAAGTTAAGAGTTTTAGGTTAAGAGTTTTAGGAAAATATAAGGGAGTTAGCTCAGATGAAGGGAATAGAGTAGTGCGAAAAAGGGTTTGGTGGAATAATTTCGATTATCCTAAAGTTCAGGAAAGATGATGAGCATATCAAACTAAGTCCGACAAACCCTGACCCACTGACAAAAGAACTGAGAAAGAAGCTGGGAGATGTGAAAATGGCTAAAGTCCCGTGGGATGGAAACTTGATAATATGCAAGACAGAACATTTAAAATTCATAGGGGTATGGTTTGATGCAAGGCTTACATGGGCAGTGCACGTTCAAAAAATATTTATAATTGTAAAAAGGTGGTGAGTATAATGAGATGGTGCGGAGAGAGTGGGGAGCAAACAGAAATGCCTTGAAATTGTTGTACACAGGATTAATCAGAGCCGTTCTGGACTATGGTGCTATTGAATATGGTTCAGGAGCTGACACTACTCTTAAAAAACTAATACTTAAAAAACTAAAAAAGCCTAAAAAAAGAAACTAATAAAATACAATAGTAGTGTTTAAGATTATGCACAGGTGCTTTTCCAACAACTCCAGTAGCAGCTTTTATAGGTAGGGATTGGGAGATAGGGAGAGAACAACTAGCACTCAACTACTGGATTAGTTTACAAGACCAAAGACAGGATCACCCAGCACAAGTCACTTTAAAACCCTGCAGAGAGAAGGAGGTGGAGAACAAAGCGTTTCTGGATGGTCAGAAGAACAAATCAACAGATTGATCAACTAGAAATCAGCCCAACATTGTCGTTATACAACCATGGTTATTTCCAAAGATAACACTAGATTTATCATCATTAGAGAAAAGGAAAGACAAGACTTTTGTTCTCACATTGCAGACTGCAAGCAGACATTGATCAATATAATAGTCACAATAGGTTGCGATAGGTAAAAAAAGGAAAAACATACTGATCCATACAACTAAACAGTTGGTGGTGGTAATGCGCTGAATCATTTTGTCAACCACCATAAAACAAAACCAAGAAGAAGAACAAAGGTCGGAAATGAAAGCTTTTATTGGACTGAACCTTGTTCTTTTGTTTCTGTTTGCTCAGACATTTTGGTGAGTCTATCATGATGGTGTCGTACAAGCAGCTGATCAGTCAGGATGCCCTGTTTTCAAGTACAGTCTTCTCAGAAGAGCCACAAGATGTCCATGAAGAAGCTCCGGTAAGTTTATGTAACCTTCTGTGGTCTATGTATCTATGTATTTGAAATACAAACTTACTCTTTCTTTTATTTGGTAGTGTTGTGGGCTAATTGCGTGATTTTGTTGGTTGTAAACATTTGCGGAGAAAGCTGAAAGTTTTTAGTTGCTTTAAAGCAAGGCCATGACATTAAAGCTTCCAGCTGAAATATGCACATACGTTTTAGGGTGTGGTATTCCTGGGAACAATGACTTTGGAACTGAAATAGCATTTAATAAATAAAGCTTTCTGAGAAACAGTTGTCTCATGGCACAGCTTGCCCCCCACGTGGGGTAAGTTGTGCCCTTGGAGAGCATTCATTGAGGTAAATTGTGCCACTGATTAACGTTTAATCTCAGAAACTGTAATGCTAAAAAAAAAAGCTTGACAAATTCCACACAAAATTCCAAATTTAAGGTTTTTAGCCATTTTACAACATTTACGGACAGTTTTCTTAAACAAGGCCGATTGATTCATCCATCAGGTTGAGTTAAAATGGGGAAAAAAAAACGGCAGTTTTTTCAGATGGGAACTCAGAAAACTGGGAACACACAGAGGAGAGGGAGGCTCACAGGGTAAGGAACACTGTGGTGCATCCTATTAAACCTAGCAGCGCCCATGTAACTGCCATCCAACTTCAAAATATGTTTTTACACATTTTTAACAACAGATTAACAGGTTCTTGCTAAATACATTCTCAACGTTCGTTAAAAATACAAAATTCTGGAGCAGTGTGTGTGTGTGTGTGCGCGCGCGCGCCATTTTGAATTTCTCTCACCATTTCTCAGTTGGAGTGAAGACAAAAATCTCATTTCTGAGCACCAGCTTTTTTTTTCTTTTTTTTTTCATATGAGAAGTCTGCCTAAACTAATGTCCTGGAGATACAAGACAATAGTCCTGATGGTGGCGCTATAGCAATCCTCTAAATGTCAAACTTTTGAAAATTTGTCGCAAACGTATGTGCCTAGAATTGCTAGTCCCCAACCGTTATGGTAATGATTAGCAATGATGATTAGCTTTGTGTGGAGGTAAAAAAAAAAAAGCACTCGACTGCACTTGCTGTGTTCATTGATGCATTATTGGTGGTCCGCGTAGAACCTTTCTGTAAATAGTTCATTTATTTTTGTGATGACACGAAGCTGAATCCTGATGCTGTTTTGTAAACAGTTTTCTTATCAGCAGTATACAGTGTAGCAACTTCTGATCAAGCCATATGAATTGCATGCTCAAAATAACAGACTGGTTAAAGCCCCGCCCATTTCGAGACCAATCAACCAGCTCTTCCCTGTTTCTGGTTTAGGCTATGCCCACTCCGAGTACAGATACACATACAGATAATTCATATGGTTTAACAGACTCAGATGCCGGTGTACTCGATCATCCCACTGACATGATTTAAAGTGTAAAAACTCAAGTTTGCCCACAGGAGACCAACAATGTATTTGGGCTCATGGAGAGATGACTCCCCGCAACGGCCAGTCTTTTTGAAGCTTTTCGGAGTCTTTTTCTTTTTCTTTTTGTTCTAATGGAGCCAAAAAAGCAAAACGGCACGATCTTTGAGATGGCATGGATGGAAAATCTACCCAACATGCTGATAAGTGCGGCAAGACACGACACGTTTTGTTTAAAGTTTAAGAGATATATGGCAAGATATGGCTCTGGCTATTTTCTTTGCTCCTTTTTTCCCATTCATTCTTATGGTAAAACCGATATTCTGCAGAGAAAAATAGTAGCACACATCTCCCGATTGAGTCACATGTATTTGTACATCATTTGTCTGGGTACTGGCAAAACCGTTGGAGAAGTGAACCGAACGTTGACATGGAAGACCGAGACGTTGAGGAACAAGAAACACGTCGGATAATTCATAGTGCTTTGTGGGGTTGAAGTCGTGCCGAATTGGCGCCATTGTTACTTGTGTCTCCTGTGATCTCCCGTGTGTTACCTGTCTGATTTCCGTTGTTGTGTTGCGTTTGAAGGTACCGGAAGGAGCCTCGTTGCTTCCGCCGAGGCCGTCGTGCTCCGTCACCACGGGCCTCCTCGTGATTGGCTGCCTGCTGCTGCTCCTCTGCGGCGGCTGGCTCTTGGCCACCATATTTTGGCTGCACGGGCCACCCGATCAGCGCAGGCTCGCACCCCCGACGCCTGGGGCCCCCCGCCGCGACGCTTGCAGCGCGATCCCGGAAGCTCGGAGGTTCGACTGCTACCCCGAAAGAAGCGCGGTGGTGACCCGGGAGATGTGCGAGGCGAGGGGCTGTTGCTTCGTTCCCGCATCCCCTCTCTCTCCCGCCGCTGCGCGTCCTTCACGGGGAAACGGCATCCCATGGTGCTTCTATCCTCCGGGCTTTCCTTCCTACTCGCTTGTGTCGAAGAATGACACCCCCCTGGGGTGTCAAGCCATGCTCCTGAGGGAGGTGAAGACCTACTACCCAGACGACGTCCTGACCTTACAGGCGGAGATACGATACGAGACGGACAAGCGACTTCGCGTCAGGGTGAGTGAGCGTTTGGCCGACATTGATAGTTAGTCGTACAGTGGAAGACAGGTTTATGTTTTATGACGTTTTTTTTTTCAGTTTTATGCTCTTGTATGATAAAACTACGTCTATTCTGCATGATAAGCACGTCTAAACTACATATAATCATTACATATTACAAATCACATATTTGTACTTTCCCTAGGGATCAATACAGTTTAATCTAACCCTAATCTACTCTATATACTATAATCTACACTATAAATCTAACAGATATTTCATCAAAGGCTTGTTAGAGAAGAGTCCAGACTGTTTTGGGTTCACTTACCATTTCTCCCAATACAAGTCTCTGATGTCACTTTGAACAACGGCTTTCCTGTTCAATCCTTGTTGTTCACAATGAGTCAAATGACAAGTTGTAGAATAGCGTTCACTTTTTGAAGTTCGAACCAACGAGTAGCATACTATAGATTTTGTGGCGTGTAGTCCACCACAGCCGTGCTATTAGCCATGTCAGTGCACCCCTGTCTCTGCCGACCTGTTCTGCTCATCGCATATTCCGCATTCAGCGATAAATCTCTATTTGATGAAGAGAGGGAATGTCCCGGAAAAGCCCTGGAAAATAACTTCAGGTTAGGCGTGGGAACCCTGGAAACGTGTCCGGACCTATTGTGCAACCATAACCTCCTGCTGCTCATTTCATTTAGGTTCAATTGCATTGTAGCTTTTTGTTTTTCCCCCCACTTTTTCCCCCCACTCTAGATCACTGACCCTGCTGACTCACGCTTTGAGGTGCCAATCTCTGTTCCAAACGCCACTGAGAGGGCGCAGAGTCCAGACTACACCGTAGAGATCTCACAGCGGCCGTTCGGCCTCATCGTTAAAAGGAGGCTGACTGGGACGGTGCTGTAAGTCGGACTTGAACTGCCCACATCAGATTCACTTGTATAACCCTCTGCATGTTGTAATGCAACGGTTCACGCCGATATCTCCTCAGGCTGAACACCACGGTTGCTCCTCTGTTCTACGCGGATCAGTTCCTGCAGATCTCCAGCTCCCTGCCAAGTCGGTCGATTTACGGCCTGGGAGAGCACCGCTCGACGTTTCTGCACGATGTCGAATGGAACACGCTCACCATGTGGGCCAGAGATGTGCCTCCCATGGTATGTGTGACATACGGCATATGGCCACACGAACATTGAACTTTTGGCTTGGTAGTAGCCGTGGCTCAAGAGCGGCATGGTCGTCTCTTTTATCAGAGGTTTGGTTGTGCGCGTGGGTGCGTGTCAGTGGTCAAAACGGCCCTCGTATGGTGGACTTTGCCACTCGTATGGAAACATGTGAGTGGTTGAATGTGACGTATGCTGAGTGGTCGCAAATGCAAGAAAAGCCCTATACAGTTTATGAATCCGTCCGTTTACCATTGACACCGCAGATATTTAGCTTTCAGGGAGGAGATCAAAGAAGTCAATATGTTTAACTTTGCTTCCACTAAACCCAGTTTCGTCCCTCGACAATCTAGGAGAAGACGAACCTCTATGGGGCTCATCCATTTTATCTGGCAATGGAGGACGGCGGGAATGCGCATGGCTTCTTCCTGCTGAACAGCAATGCGATGGGTTGGTTGACTGCTCGTTCGCCACTTTCGTGTGATGCTTGGAGTTAGATTTGGTGCCTCTTGAAACTGGACATTAGCAATGAAATGAAAAACGCTGTCGTTGAGCACAATGCGTTATGCGTAGAGTTATGTACGTACTGTAACCGCATCGGTTTGCGTTATTAGTGTAGTTAATTGTCTCCCTAAGGGAGATTGAAGACTGTAGTGCCACAGCTCGACCGCAAATCATACAACTGGTACATGCATATGACTGTACTTCTTACTGTTAGTCACAGCTCCCCATTGTGGGACAGCAAAGCTACTCTTCTTCCTATGCTACTGTCGTTTTTCCTCGTTTCCTCAATGTCACATGACTAGTTTTTTTGCCCTTTGTCAGATGTGGTCCTCCAGCCCGCCCCTGCGATTACGTGGCGTACGATCGGAGGGATCCTCGACTTCTACGTTTTCCTCGGCCCCGATCCCGGTTCAGTCATCGCACAGTACGTGGAGGTTGTAGGTCAGTAGGGTTCGGCTCGACCGCTTTACCGAATCTGTGATTATTGCCAGGCTACCTCGCGTACAACAAAAGTTTTCATTATGTATGAGTCGGACGTCTGTGCAACAGTCACTGCATCAGCATCAAGTTTGAGGCATCACCTGGCATGGTTGATGACGTTTCCCTCAATTTCTGTCAACTGTAGCGTCCGTCCTCCTGACCCAGACTCTCCCGGTCTGCCCATGTCTTCACAGGCTACCCAGCCATGCCTGTCTACTGGGCGTTAGGCTATCACCTCTGCCGCTGGGGTTACAGAACTAGCAATTCCACTTGGGAGACCGTCAAGAGCTTGAGAAGTTCCGGGATACCCCACGTAAACACTTTCTTTGACTCTTGACAATTCCTCATGTATTTTTATGATTCATGATGCGTGTGTGTTGCGCAGGAGGCTCAGTGGAACGACATCGACTACATGGATGAGTTCAAGGACTTCACCTACGACCCCTCAAACTTTGCCACGCTTCCCGACCTCGTCAAAGACCTGCACCTGCACGACCAGCGCTACGTGATGATCGTGGTGCGCGGCGGTTTGAGTCTCTCTCCTCCGCGTCTCCGTGCGTCGGGGCGTCGTGCCCCGCGCTCTCGTGTGACAGTTTCCTGTCTTCACCGACAGGACCCGGGCATCAGCAGCACGCAGCCCCAGGGCTCTTACTGGCCGTACGATGAAGGCCTGAGGAGAGGTGTTTTTATCAAGGACGCGGAAGGAAAAACGCTTATTGGGAAGGTGAGATGAACTCCCTCTGTCCTCTGCCGTCAATAGACGACGTACAGGGTCACTGGTGAGCTAATTCTCCTCCTCCCCAGGTGTGGCCTGGTCTGACTGCATATCCGGACTTCTCCAACGAGGCCACACATGAGTGGTGGTACGAGAACCTTCTGAGGTTCCATGAGAAGGTGCCATTTGATGGTTTGTGGATTGTGAGTATAATGGATATCCAGTTAAAAATGTCACTGTGGTAGTAAATCACAGTGTAAATCCCTGATCTTCGGCTTTATTTCCTTTGTATTAGGACATGAATGAGCCATCAAACTTTTTGGATGGTTCTACCAATGGCTGTCCATCAAACAGCCTGGAAAATCCTCCCTACACACCTGGTAGATGCACAGCACACAACATAACATACATGCACCAATGAGATATATATGGTTATTCAAACAGGAAATTTGTGCTATTTATCTTTCAGGCATATTGGGGGGCTTTCTGAGAAGCAAAACTCTGTGTGCTACTGCCCAGCAAAAGTTATCCACGCATTATAACATGCACAGCCTCTATGGACTCCTGGAAGCTAAGGCGTCTGCAAGGTGAAGACCTACAGAACATACGCAAACATTTTGATTTACTTTTGCATTTGCAGCTTTGCTTGTGGTTGTCTGTCAAATTGGACAATGTCTGCTCGTGTTTTCTCCAGGTGAGTTTCCCAGTGGCTGAATGTTGGACTCACTGGTTCCACTGCAAGTTAAACGTATGCGTGGTAGTTGTGTGATTAGCAATGGTGGGTGAACCCTATGTCTGTGGGCCTGTTGCTGCCTGAGATCGCCTACCCGATTCGGTGCAGTTACCACGTGTAGCCACAGGGAGGCACTGCAGAAGTTTTGCCCGTAGAGAGGCAGTACGCTGTCAGAAGCCTCAAAAGTCAGGGACATATTGTACAAGATGCAAGATTTTTTTGCCAGACTTTACAAACGGTTCGCAGTTGGGCCGAGGGGGTCTGAGGGGTGAACAGGGGGAGCAGACCTGAGCCAACCTCAGCCACTTTCAGCCATGTTTGAGGCCAACTCAGGACACAAGTCGGGTCATGTTTACCGATAACTGACCCGACTGCAAACAGCTCTTGCTGACAGCAGTTGCTCTCAGAGACATGCCTGCTCATTTGAGAATGTGTGTGTTTTGAGTGTGTTGATTTTTTTTTTTTGCCAAATCGTCTGTGATTGCAGATCAGGTGCACTTGTTAAATGTGTGGTTCAAGGTCTTTCCGTCATCATAGAAAACAGCCGATAAGTGTGAAGAACTCAACTCAACTCTGTTTGTTTACCCTTTGTTTGGCACCCAGGGTGGACAGGTGGGGACAAGAAAAACAGTACTGATGGCTGCACAGTTCAGAATATAAATAAATCAAAAGTTGAATGAGTCCAGAGTAGAAAGCTGGAGGAACCGCAGTGAGAAGAGCCCGGTAGAGGGAGGGAGTCCTGGATCCAGCTCAGCATTTATGAAATCTGGGAAGGGAAAAAAAACACAGACCTATGTTAGTCCTGCATAGTCACGGAATCGGAAGGGAGAGGAAGAAGTGGTGGAGGAGGAGGAGGAGGAGGTGGAGGTGGAGAACAGACAAGGAGAGACCAAGAGCAGAGTGAGAAGCTAGAGGGAACGTGAACCCGATTCACACCCACAGAGAGAGCGGAGAAGATAGAGCTTAATGTGCCGGGGACCCCCAGCAGACTCAACCTATAGGAGCTTATCTAGGATTTATGGTATATCTGTAGGCTCTGTCAAAAAGGAGGGTTTTTAACCTACTCTTGAAGGTAGAGAAGGTGAGACTGGTAGATGGTTCCACAGCAGAGGGCCTTTGCAGCTGAAGGCTCTGGCTCCAGACTAAAGATCTAAAGACTAAAGAGATTCTTGGAACCACAAGCAGGCCTGCATTCAGAGAACAAAATGTCCAGGTGGGACAATAGGGTTTTATCAGGTCTGAAAGATAAGAGGGTGCCAGACCATGAAGACCTTTATATACAGGGAGAAGGATTTTGAACTGAATCCTGAATGGTACAGGACGCCAGTGCGAGGAGACCAGTGTTATAGTGTGTCCCAAGCTTTAGTTATGTGGCTGCTCTTTTCACAGGCCGGTGGTGGGAGCTGTGAGCAGAATGCAGCATGCACTGACTGCGAGTGCTGCCACGCTACAGCGTGTTTCCATAATAACATTAATGTCCTCTGTGTACTCCTGTGCAGTGCTCTGAGGCGGATTGTGGCAAAGAGACCCTTTGTCATCTCTCGCTCAACCTTCCCCAGCCAGGGCATGTACTCCGGCCACTGGCTGGGAGACAACCGGAGCCAGTGGAAAGACTTGTACACTTCTATCGCAGGTTTGAACATTTTGGACATTTGTGCAAAGCAATGAATGATTTTGTGCTAAACTGAAATGTCACAGGGGACGAAGACCGGACACAATTGAAACTGAAACAGAAAAGAACACGTGGCAGGCAAGACATAAAGTCAGCACTTGATCTCAGATTTGTGCTCGGCATGTCTCCGTCAGGGATCTTGACCTTCAACCTCCTTGGCATCCCACTGGTGGGAGCAGACGTCTGTGGCTTCAGCGAGGAGCCCCAGGAGGAGCTCTGTGTCCGCTGGACGCAGCTGGGCGCCTTCTATCCCTTCACGCGCAACCACAACAGCATCGACATGCGGGTAAGCTCTCCACGGTGCCGCCTCAGTGCCGCCGTGGGCGGAGGGTATTCTTTACAAACGGACCCCAGTGACTCTGATCCTCTGATTCCCAGTGTTTTGCGACCTGCTTTACATCCGATTCGTTTCACTCGCAGCCCCAAGATCCCACGGCCTTCAGCCCTCCGGCTCGCGATGCCATGAAGCAGGCCCTGCTGCTGCGCTACTCTCTCTTCCCCGTCCTCTACACCCTCTTCCACCACGCTCACGCGCACGGACACACCGTTGCGCGGCCTGTCATGTTCGAGTGGGTGACGCCTTCGACTCCATGAGACCAGCTGTCGTGGCGCGTTCGTTCTTTGCGCTCACCGCACGCGCCGATTGTGCCCAACAGATTCCCGAAAGACGTCAAGACCTACGGGATTGACAAGCAGTTCCTGTGGGGCAAGGGTTTGCTGGTGACGCCGGTGCTGGATCCCGGCGTTGAAGATGTGAGGGGTTACTTCCCAGAGGGTCTCTGGTACGACTTCTACACGGTGAGACAAACAACTGCACAAATCCAGTTGTAGCCGTAATGAGTGATCGGCCACGTGTTCTGTCACACCAGATGTGTGCCTTGCCACGCAAAAACATGTGGAAATATGAAAGTCTTTGGTCAATCTGAAACTGAACGCGAGGCAGCGATTGGTCAAAAGCTGAAACGTCGAAAAAAAAAAAAAAAAACATTATTAAGGAGGTATGAACATCTCATGCTCTGATCTGACTGCTGTAGGAGGACTGGGCCACCTGTGAGTGCTTTAGGGACATGGGAGGGGACCATGGCAGCACCTGCTACTATCTATCTATATATAGATAGATAGATAGATAGATAGATGCTATAGATAGATAGATAGATAGATAGATAGATGCTGTAGATAGATAGATACTGTAGATAGATAGATATCTAAATAAGTTCTGCTTTTAAGTCTGTATTTTCCTCTGCTTTCCAGGGTGATGTTATGCGTAGTCAAGGTGAAGAGCTTCAGCTGCATGCACCTCTTGACAAGATCAATCTGCATTTGCGTGAGGGCTCTGTTATTCCGACACAGGTGACCGCAGATTTCATTCTCGACTTCTGACACTGCACCATAATTTGTAGGATGTAGATCATTTGGCATGGTTGGCTATCTGGTCGTATGTGATTTTGGGTAGTGGTTGAGTAGTTAATTGTAAGCCTGGAAGCTCTGTACCCTTCAAGATGCTCATGTTTATTAGCCACGGTCGACAGTTTCAATCTTTCCGTATGTTTGTCCAGGCACCTAACCTGACTCTGTGGGTGAGCAGCGGTCAGCCTCTCCATATCATATCAGCTCTCACTGAGGATGGTCTGGCCAGCGGAGATCTCTACTGGGACGATGGAGAGAGCATTGACGCCTACGAGACCAACGAGTATTCCTACATCGTCTACAGTGTCGCTCAGGTATCCCCTGGCGTGCTGATCGGCATAGCTAGAGAGGTTAAACAGCGCCGAGACACTGCAGTCGCCTCAGAAGTGTATATAATCCAGTCACCCTGCCCTCGTCTGAGAGTATGTCGCCCACCTATCCACTTACACAATCTGTTCCACAAATAGACAAATGATGCATTGTCACCCTCACGCCCAGGGGCAGACTGTTGTGGACCTGCAAACTCCAAACAGGAGGGCCGGGATGAAAAGACACCTCTGAACGTCTGGCTCTTATCTTTGAGCCATACGTTTTAAAAGTCCCTGTTGTGGTTAAACCTCGTCCATCTGCTCACCCGCAGAACGTGATGACCTCACAAGTTCTCCATAGCTCAGCGGAGGCCTCGTACATCACCGTGGAGACCGCCTCCTTCTATGGTGTGAAGCAGAAGCCGGACCGGGTGCTGGTGAATTCCCAGGACGTGGCGTTCTCTTACAGAGCCAACCAGGTGAGCTGATCCGGGGGCGTGGGGAGAAAGAACAGTCACAGGGGCTGTGGCGTGCAGGTAGTGTCGCACAGCTTCACTTCCGTCGGAAACATAACATAAGCACCGATGCCAGGCGGAACACTGGAGTAAACTGTCATACTAGGAAAGGTTGCTACAGCAGCAACGGATCAAACCGGGTAGCCACGAGCAGCGTCACCATTCTGCCTGCGAGCAACCAAAGCAGTTGTTGTTGACGTCACCCCTCTGCCCATAGACAGGACCCAGCGTCTATGCCCCAAAGACGTAGCCTTCCGGTACGAAAAGGGAGGCCAACGCAGAAGCGACTTTGCTTGCAGCACCACAGAGATGCGCCAGGCCTGGCTCCAAGAAACTCTTTCTCCAACACACGCCCAGTCAAAAAAAAAAGCCTTTTTCAATCATGAAATACCCATTCAGTGTATTTTTTTAAAAAGATATTAATAAGATATCGGAGCTCAAAGAAATGAATGAATGTGGACGTGTCCACTTGGCCGACAGGGGAGCCTCGCAGAAGCGAGAGCGCGAGTCACATCAGTCGCATCAGAGACTGTGTTCACCTCGTTCATACGGCCGTGTTACTCTCCGATAGCCAGTACGGATCATAGGGATCAGCGGGTGTGTTGAGGAGGACGGTGGTAAAAAGTTATATCCGTCACTCCTTCCTCTCCCTCTGCTCTATGGTTTCCCATAGAGCCCTATGGGTTCTGCTGGCTCCATTAAGAGGAATGGCAGCCTCCTGCGACTCAAACTCCTGGCTTCATAAAGCGTGCCATGCAAACCAATGGGTGACCTCACGGATGGTCGAGGCTTGGTCCTCTCCTTGCTCTCCATAGCTGCCGTAGCTAACCCTCTTAGTATAAATGCTTACTCACTGTTACTGCTGCCCGTGCTTGTGTTTCCAAAAGTGATGCGCTGCTTCCCGCTCCACCTGTTTTTGTTTTGAAAAAACTCCCTATATCCATATTTTTGTTACCGCATCGGCCACGACGACTATGGATTAATGACTCTGCCCTGTTTGGTTTGACTTTTTGGAATATTTTGGGATTGTTGAGCTGTACATACAATTTAGCTCGTACACATGAACAGGGATGGGAGAAGTGTCGGTCTTACTTATCTTAAACAGCAAATGACTTCTCGATGTTGATCCACTCTTTCCTTGTGTGTCCATAGGTGTTAGTAGTCGCAGATCTTGGTCTCAACCTGAGTCGTAACTTCACCATCAGCTGGATGTGACCCAACATATAGGTTTTAACCCATCTGATGTGTGTGGCGGAGAACATGCGGACGACACAAACAGGCCCCCCCCCGGACCAGGATTCGAACCAGCAATGCGACAGCCCTTTGCACCAAGCCTCGTTTTCCGTCGTTTTTTTGTTGCTAGTTCCAGCCCTAGTACGCAAAGGGCCAGCGTGTCTTAGTGTTTTGCTACAGCACTGCAGAACATGTTATTTTGAAAAAGAGCAGTAATGGAGGTGATCCGTGTGTTCTGGGCAAAAACTATGGCTTTTTGTCGACCTATTTTATCGTGTGGATGAGAAGGGGCTATGATTTTAAATTCTCTCAAGCGATATAATTTCAGAAACTCCTGATTAAAGCTAAGAGTCAGCACTTTCACCGCATCCATAGTTTCACTATCATGTGCACTGCAAGACGGACAAAATAAGCAGGCCAAGTCTTTGGAACTCGGAAGATTGAGAACCGAAGTGTGATTCCATCGCACTTACTGTACAGTGTTGAGAAAAACAAGACCTGAGCCTTTCTTTGCACTGCAACACACATCTAAAGAAGGAACGTCACTCTGCGGTCTGGACAGCACTTTATATACATCTGCATGAAAAACAATTTGAAGCAGAGTGTGACCTTGTGCTCAACATCATCATTGGATTGGACATAGAGATGTTTTCCTGCACAAGGGTTGGGGTTCGGCCCAAATTTGGCCACAGCTATCATAACATCACTTCAAATGTTTTCACGTGTATCTTTTGGTGGTAAAAACGTAATTTAATTTAATTTATTGTGAGTTACAGCTCGTACAGCCACTCCCATAACCCCAGAAGTCTTCTGCAAAGCTTTTACTGGTAATTTCGTCAAGCACTGGTTTTCTCGCTCAACAGGTGATGTCATTTTCTAAAGTCGTGAAAGCTTGTATTTCACCATGATGCGCGATTTGAAAGGAACATTTGAATGTAGGGGAACTGGGCATCATCTGCCTGTTTCTAAGTTTGTGTGAACAGTGTTCCACTTGTGTTGAGCAGCTGTGACTAGATATTTGCAATATTCTACGATGAACGTTTGTGTGAGTGTTTGCGTGTTCTGAATTGCTCAAATCCCAAAAATAAACAAGACGAAAGACCGCAGCGGAGTTGCTCTGGAGATTCTATGGGAATAGATTTCATTTATTTCAAGTCATCACATGAACTATAATATATAGAACCATAATATATAGATATAATAGAATGTCATAGAAACAAGATGTATGGGTCATGTTTGTCACCCAAGGCCCACCGTGTCAACAAAGTTTCCACAGTGTTTTAAATACGACATCATCCTCTGCACAGCATTTTTTCCCTCTTTTTTTGCTCTAAACAGCTCTGCAGCCTGAGTGCCTTTTGATTTTGATTGGTTTTTGATGATAAGACACAATGCACGGAAGGAGCTGCCGACTGATCCGCATTCATGTGCTGAGGCTGATGGTGGATGGAAGCCTTAATGAAAGGACAATCATTTCGTGGCTCTAAATGTCAAAAAAAGTGACGTTTTGTCTGCGCAACTTTTTTCATTTTCAATTTGTTGCACCTATCCTTCCGTGTTAAGGTGTACATGTTTGTGCACATGTCCGTGGAAAAAGGAGTGAAGCCTCAAAGTTTGAGTCGGCACCTGCCGATGTTCCTGTTGTTTCCAGAGGGACACGTCTCATGTAACTCTTCAATAGGCACGCAATACAAACGGTGGTTATAATGACGGGAAAAGCGCTGTAGTGGTGACTTGAACTGGTTCATTGGCACTAAACAGTGCACGTTAGGGCCGCCCACTGTTTTTCAAAACTGAGCTGAATCCCTGGCATCATATTCAACCTGTTTCATATTTTGTTGAGATGCATTTTGAAGTGCATTTTGAAAAACCTCATCATTAGCTTCTCACACCCAAAACCCCCTTCCAATCACACAGCACATATGTTAACAGCATTTCTCATTCTCTGGTGTTTTTCTCACATCAGAATAAACGTCCATAACTGTTAGATCAACCTCCGCAACATTTAGTCATTTGTGCACATCACAGGAGGAGTTTCTCATTCCTATGAACAAATTGCATATGCTTTTGGCAATGTATCAGTTGCTTTCATGCAATTCTCTGTTTTATCTCTGTTTTGTCGTGTCAGTCAAAATTAACTATACATATCAATGCTGAAAGGTAATTTTCTGTCAAATTAATAATCCTCATTTCATTGCTTAACTCAAAAGCAAATTTAATATCTATCACTTTTCCTAGTCCTCATAATACACAACGTTTGCTAACTTTCTTAGACACTCTTTAGGAACATAGTTCCTGAGAACGAGAGAGGCGGAGACCTCAGAGGTGGCGTATGTTGCCGTGTAGGGTCCGTTTTCGCCACTCAGATCAGTGGTTTGATTTTCTCTTCCTGGAGGTGGGAGGTATATGACCAAATGTGTATCTCGATCTCTCTGTGTGTAATCAGATTCGTAAATGTGTACCTCAAATCTGTGTGTGTGATCAGATTTGTAAATGTGTGCTGAGATTTGTGTGTACGCGTGTCTGTACACGGATTTGTAAATATGTAAACCAAGTCCTTGCGAGTGAAGACAAATCTGCAAATGCGTACAAAGATCTGTAAGTGTACACAAACCTATAAATGTGTAGAAATCTGTAAGTCTGTAAGTGTTAACAGTCCTAGAACTACGTAAACAGACCTGTAAATGTCTTACACAAGTTACATTCAGGTGGGAGCTCTCCATTCGAGGTCTTTTTACGCACGAATTTTGGTACATTCTGCCGTGCATCCGCAAATGTGTGAAACGATTTGAGTGTTTACAACGATGTGTGTATCCTATGCCTTTCCCCTGGACAGTGGGCGATCCCCTCCATTGTTCTCCGAGGGCTAGCCGAAAGTTAAGTTACCATAGTTTCAGTTTCGATTACGTCCACCTATCAACACACACGCCCTAGCGTAAAGTCCCACCGCAGAGTCATGCAGAGTGTGGATTCATTGTGATTTAGAGGAAAACACGTGGCAAAACAGACAGGAACATGATCAGTTACAATACGCATGTACTGTTCCAGTGCATTGTTCACATTTGTGCATAGACCTACCAAAAGGGTGTTTCTTATGTTTGTTCTAAAGAAGTGACTGTCATGCCTTTTTTTTAACAATGCTGTAGAACTGCATAGAACATATCCAGTAAGGATGTGAAACATTCATACTGTATTTGGTCTATTGTACCCAGTTACTCCCATGAATACAGCAAGGTGTAACTTTAGTTTTAGTGCGATGTGTAGCACTGTCTGGAACATTTTCAGGTAATGTCACCATGTTCTGACTTTTGCATTGGAAAACACTGCCTGTCCCTGACCCTGTCACTGTCACGATGAAAACATAAGGAAGTCATCTGATTATGTTGTTCATAAATACATTTTGATGACACTGACAGTTTCATTGACATAAATACTTGCCTTTGAGGGATAAACTATTTTTAGCAAGTGACTTGCTATTACAGATAATCCACTAGGTTTTGCAGTTTGCACTAAGTGTTTTGAGAAATGCACAAACTGTTGTGTGGAAAAATGTGAGAAAAACACCAAAGCGATGGAGGAAAAACTGTTAAATATAACACTTAAACACACGAAACAATACATTTTTTAAAAATCGAATGAAGCCCAATAAAATGTTTAAAACACAGGAGGCCACTTATCTCTCCCACATAGCACAGCAGAAAAAGTGAGACAAATTAGTTTGACAGTTGACATGGGAGGGAAGTGCATGTAGAGTTCTACTTCGAGGTTAGTTTTAATGTCAAAAAACTAGTACAATTTTGTATATTTACAGTACATACTACACACATATCCTATACTACACACACAAACCCTTACGTACACACACACAAACACACACACACACACGAGGGTTAACACAAGGTTAACAGAAACACGGAGGCGTGTAACTGACGACGTTCCACAGGTGTCGCAACCAAGTTCTCAGTTGAAAGGAGGTCATTACATCACAGTCGGACACTCCCATAGTCCGTCACTTCCTGGATCCAGAGAGTCCACGGAGCTGTGGAAACTTTCCTGGCTCGTCTCTAGCTCAGACTTCTAGGATGTCGGCCGTGAAGGCGCTGCAGCAGTGGTGCCGGCTCCGCTGCGAGGGCTACCGGGATGTGTCCATAACCAACATGACCACGTCGTTCCGGGACGGTCTGGCCTTCTGCGCCCTCATCCACGCACACAGACCCGATCTCATGTGAGTACATGCCGGGAACTGCTCAGAGTGCGTTCAGGTTGATGGGTTTCAGCGGAACAAACTTCATCTGCTCGGGTCTGCAGGAAAACACGGGTCTGGAGTGAGACTGTGGAGCACTGGTGGTTTTGTTTGAGGCACTAACTGCACCTCCTGTATCTTAAACTTCAACACATCAATGGCATATTTGAATGGCATATTTCACATAATATTGATAACAAATGTTTTATTAGCATTATTCAGAAATACACATCATTTGGTGACAAAGAGCAGCAGTGACCGAAAAGCCTGCCTGTTTCTGGCTTCGACGGGGTTGTGAAATGCTGGGAGCTTTCATATTTGGAACCTTTCCATGGGATTTTTTGGAAATGAACAGGAATTTTCAGGGAATGTATGTTAACTTGTCATGTCTTTAGGTATAAATATTATTTTTGTTGGAATCAAACAAACACGCAGCTGTTGGATTTCAGTGTTTTTCATATTTACAGTCTCCCAAAACTCATAGAAACAAAGTAGAACCTTTCTCCAAACCCCTTCCCCAGATAACCCCCGCTGTTTACAGGCCAGATTGGATCCAGCTGGTTTCCCCCCATTCACATACAACGACCCGGGGAACTGTCAAAGCAACATTTCTACATCAGAACACTAGCCTTCTTAACAAACTCTCCCAGACCCACTTATCAAAACACCTTGATCATAATTTATTATAATTTCATCCATGAAACTCCATTAAAATAGAAATAATCCTTTTGGTCACAGCGGACCCAACCTTTTTCCCTTCCTACACTTCCCATTGGCCTTGGTGCCCATGACCGGCACCTATGGTGAAATCCAGTCCCCCCGAAACAGGTATAAAAATCTTGACCACCAAGATCTCTTTTGAGTTTTACTTGAGTACTACATTACATGATCTTATATGTTCATCCTGTGATTATTGTACACTACTTCCTGTAAAACTCTCCAGTTGTTTATTTGCATGACCGTTTGGACCACTTTTTTGCGATTAAATAAATTAATCATCAAACTGGCTTCTTTCCTGTGTTTTCCTGCAAACACTGAAGGGAAGCAGAAAGTCCAATCGGGGCTGTGATCTGGATAAAAAAAAGCAAATCATTCAGTTGGTGGTGATATGAATTTGCAGTAATCTTTCACAACATTTATAAATGGCATGAATCAATTTTCATAACTATAGAACTTTAAAAGAGACATATTATGTTGCTTTTTGCTTGTCACTGATACAATTCTGCATAACTTTCAGCTTCAAAAACTCCTTAGTTGTCTCGTACAGATAACCAATTTCAGCTGCTATGGGGCTATTTCCGGAAACGTCCATCTTTTCTTCTCAGATATATCATGATATATCATTCTTGACACGCCCCTCTGCAAAAAGCTGCATTTTTTGAGAACTCTAACCAATGCAGCTGCATCTGTGTGTCTCTCTCTCCTCTTCTCTCTCTCAGATATACACTAACACACACAGCTGAGAGAGTGGCAGCAGCAGACAGACTGTTTGGCTTCACACCCTTTGTCTTGTTTCTTTGTTGTGGGAGCAGGGACAGGATGCCAATTGGAGGCGGGGACTTGTTTTGGTCCGTCGTGATTAGACTGTAAAACCTGATGTCAGGTTTTGTACAGATCTCGCAGAGATTTTATTTCCTTGTGCTCAGGGAGACTGAAGAGCATGTGAAATCTGGTTGGTGGGTTACAGCTGGACCCCTATAACTCATGTTGTACAAGAGGTTCACCATGGACATATGACATTTATAACACTGTGAAAATGATCTGAAATATGGAACCGCACAATATGCATTCTTTAATCTGCCTCCTGGGTGTGGCAGACAGGTTGGTGCCTGCTCTTGTTCGTGTTCTTGGCGGCTTGGTGGGGGACGGGGTGGCTGGAGGTAAGGGGTGGGTGCTTCCTGTCTTCCTTGGAGGGACAGCCCCGTCCCCCAATCATGGCAATCGCTGCCACCCCGACGTACTTGCTCCAAATGGTGGGTAGAGCCTACTTCAGTTGTGCTATATGGGAGGAAGACAAAGTCTGACCACAGAAGACTCTCTGGAAATGTTCACTGATTTAACCCAGATGCGGTCCATGTTTCTAGTACTATTCTTACTGCGGTATCTAGTACTGACCCCAGAGGATGATGCTCCCTAGAATCTTTCTTCCAGGCTTCAGAGCTGGGCTCCCACTCCTTAGCCCAGGGTTCACTGACAGAGGTGGCGGACAGCTCCATGCTTACCATTTTCAGCACATCCCTTATTGTGTCTCCCATGAGGTGCTGTAAATTGATGCTAGGTGCCCCTGACCCCAGTTCAGGATCACAGACGACATCATCACAATGGCATTTGATGCTAGAGCATGTACTGGTTGAAAAAGAACTCTCTAAGCCACTCTACAGGAGAGCAATGCGAATACTGACCCCGTCAGTCATCTTCTGTGGGGTGTCACTGGAGGCATTTCGTCTTACTATGAGAGATCAGAGAGATGAAGTCCTCCCTAGTCCAAATTAGGAAGCCTTAGTCCATGTTCCTCACGAGTGGTTGTGCAGACCCTGTCAACCGTACCATAATGAAGGCAAGATCTCCATCCACTTGTCTGCAGTGTGACAATACATGGAAATTAGTTTTCAACTTATGTACAGGTTGGAGGGCAGGTGAAAAAGATAGTTGGCTTTATGCCTACTATCCTGGAGTTGTTGTAGTTCTTCCCTGATAAAAGGCTGATGTCCTTCTAATTTCATAATGTTTGTAGTGTCAATATCATCTCAACATAGTACAGTGAACAATAAGGGACCGCCAGAGCACTGGGATGGTCATCCTTGCATGACACTGGAAGATACAGTCCCTTTTGGGGTCACTGGTGACATTGCATACATACTCTGTGCTTGCACAAAAGTGAATATTCAGTGTTTGAAAACGCCACCTCTGGCAATCATTCAGGATTCACAGAATCACAGTTATATTTGTAACTTTTGTAGCTGTTCCATTGTTATCTGCTATTGTTTTTACATTTGGTCAGTGTAATGTGCTGGTTCATGTCATTTCTACATGGGCTGAAGTTGTTTAGTTGCCGTTTCATCAACATGGAGAGTTGCCATGTCCAGGCTAAGTGTCTGTTTCCTCCATTGTCATGCTGCATGTGCCAGTGCACTTCTTGAGCCGGTCAGTAATGCTGTATGTTCTTGTTTCACGTTCATGTTCATTGTGATGTGCTGTGTGCTGATGGGAGTGCTGAACTAAAGAACACATACATGCTCCAGTCTACATGTAAACAAAAGGATGAGGAAGTTATATTTTGTGTTAAGCTGCTCATTTGTATTTCTTTTTGCAGTGACTTTGATGTACTGAAAAAGGAAAATGTCTACGAGAACAACAAACTGGTAAGATGTTTCCATCCTGCCTGATAAACTCTCTTTTCCAGATGCGTTTTCTGTAGTAGGTTTGTTGAATATGGCGGTTATTAATTTATATCAATTATGGATTTAGTTTTGGTTGCTGCAACTGTCAACATTAAGATAGAAAATTGTCCAACTCATTTCTGTGAACTCTCATTAAGAACCAGTTCCACACAGGGACTCCTAAAGTCAATGCTACATACCCATTTACTTTAACATATCAATAATAACCTAGTTCCTAAGTAAATAAGCAAGCAAGCAAATGAGCAAGTAAATAAGCAACTAGTAGTGAGTCTGTTTTTTTGTATAGAAAACATCAAGACAAGCATTGACACACCAACATAAACAAAATAGTGTGTAAAATCATTGTAAAATCAGAGCAGTAAAGAATTTATCAGGTAAGGTTCAAGGTTCAACTTTACTGTCATTGCATGTAGGGCAAGTACATAGGGCAACAAAATGCAGTTTGACATTTAACCCGAAGTGCAAAGAGCAGAAAGCGCAAATGTTTCCTGTATAAATTCATGAATAGTATAATCAAGAAAATGTGGAATAACCTATGCAGAACAATGAACTCTGCTATGTGCAGCATAAGTAAATTGAAGTTTGTGTGCACCATGATTATAGATATGTCCACAATGGGTGTGACCACTCATCTACTGTGTACAATAGATGAAACAGTAGGTTAGTGTGCAGTATTGCATAGTACTTTCATAGAAAGAAAGTCCCCGGTTTGACTCCTGCTCAGATGCAAAGCCTTTCTGTACACCCCCCTGTGTCTGCGTGGGGTTTCCTTCACGTGTGCATTGTGCCACCATTCCCCAAGAAAAACTGTTCACAAAAACTGTTCACAGTCTGTGGGAGGGACTGAAGGTATCTTTGATCATATTGTAAGCCAGAATTTCAGGAGAAAGGCGACTTTTCCTAAGTCACTCCAGGAAGAAGAGATGCGTGTGAATTAGGCTGTAGATGACCACAAAAGGTCATCAGAAATGTGAGCTTCAGGGAGCTTGAAGCTTGTGATCCATTTAGCAGTTTTGTGATGGTTGTGCATATAGGTATGTGTATGTCTGTATGCATGTGAGTGTGTGTGTGTGTGACGGTTACTATCCTCCTGAAGATTATCTTTTTTTTTTTTTGTGCGTTCAGGATCAGGTTGTCCTCATTGTACCAGGCTGTTGTACAGTCATCGGTAAAACAGAAAGTACAGGATTTGTAACATTGGAATGGAGTACTGTGTAGCGCTGTGAATTTATGAAATGTTTTTCAGAGTGACATTTGTGGGGTTGTTGCATTATTTGTTAGCGTTTTATCCCCGGAAATCCCCAGCATTTTATCCCCAGAAATAAATAGCACTAAGCTGACAGGCTGGTTAATTAAACTGCAAATTCTAGAGAATTGAATACTGCAGGTCACAGCAAAGTAAACTGTTTCTAAAGCTGAAAGCAAAGAAAAAACAGAAAACTTTCCCTGGAATTCTCTTGGTCAAATGAGTCAAGCGGTACAAATGAGACATTTTTCCCCAAGAATGTAGCAGCTGCATTCTAGACAAGATAGCGAGCAGGAAGCAGCACTATCCAGCATCCCTACCACTGGAAATATAAACACTTAAGTCATTTTCTCAGGCCTTTGCTGTTGAAGTTTGCATGTTCTCCCTGTGTGGTGAAGCTGGTAAGAAAATTAATGAATGGTTGTCTTGTGTATTTTATGAAAATTTTAACCAAGAAATTAGTTTTATTTTCCTACCAAAAGATTTTAGTGATAGGGCAAACAGGGGTGCAGTGGTTATGAGTTCAATCCCAGCTGTTGCCTTCCGGCAAGTAAAAGACTGATGTTCAGTCTGAAGCAAACAAAATGGACAAAGTGTCTCTGAAAGTGTCCCTGAAAGCATGTAATGACTGCAGTTCTCTGCAATTCCTGTACAAATGCACTGCAAGGTTCTTCTCTAGTTTTGTTGTAAAAAGCTGATATTATTGGCAGGCTTTCAGGGTTGCCGAAGAGGAGCTGGGAATCCCTGCTCTGTTGGATGCAGAGGACATGGTGGCTCTCAAGATTCCAGACCGCCTCAGCATCCTGACATACGTCTCCCAGTATTACAACTACTTCCATGGTCGCTCCCCAAGTGAGTAATCATAGTTGCACTATTTGTATAGCTGCCTTTTTCCCCGTCCTCCTGCTTCACGTCCCTTTTGTGCTGGCGTGTCTATTCACTGCAGTCGGTGGTATGGGAGGTATAAAGCGAACAGCTGAAGGCCCGACAGATGCGCCTTCTGGAAAGAAGAGCCAGGCGCTGGCAGCTACGGTGGTTCCCTCCAAACCAATCAGGGAAAACAACCCTTCCCCCTTGTCCAGCCGCAGGAGGCCCCCATCTTCCCCAAACCAGACCAGAGACTCCCCAAAGGTGACTTTTGCTGGATTAAGATGTTACTTGAAATTACTAAGATTTAACAAAACATAAAATCACCCCACATTTCCTCAGATCAGTCTATAGGGCAAAGAGAAGTTATTCAAATCGACATGTTATTTCCACTAAAAAAAAACTTTTCTCGCCCTCTGCCCCAATCATTTAGGATGCTCGAGTCGAGACACCCAAACACACTGGCACTTTGAGTAACAAATGTGTGTCTTGCAACAAGCACGTTCACTTAGTGCAGCGACATCTAGAGGATGGGAAACTCTATCATAGAAGCTGCGCAAGGTAAGGACATTTAAGCAACCACAAAACTCACAATTTGATTCGACCTCATAATTTATTGTTTTTACAGACTGTTTAGAAGACTTACTTTTACGTGTTTAGCGTAACACAATGAAATCTTGTGAGTCATCAATCATTTTTCATCAGAATCATAGCAATGACACCAGCCAGAGAAAATCTGTCCTTCAGAGAATGTGAACGTGATGCTTTTTCAATTAATGAGTGCCCCGGGAGGGAGCATTTATTCCACTTATCGGTTATTATCATTATTACTATCAGTATTATTCTTGATTTTCCGCATAGATATCAGTTTGCATCTACTTTGGCAGCTTTGCACACACCCACACAAATGATACATCAAAATGTGCTATCCAAAAATCCCCATAAGAAATAAATGGGAAAAAGAAGGCCCCTCACCCCCGACACACGCACCATGGGGCACTGTCAAAATTTTGTAGTTGGTGCCCCAGGAAGGAGCACTGTTGTTCTCCTGTGCATTTTTTCTTCTTCTGTCTCCTCTTACGTAAAACTTTCAGTTCGTATCGCCTCCCGCAGTTTTTTTTTGCGAGGACCCACACAAATTATACATCAATCGGGAGAAGTGTGCAATCATGCTATCATTTTTCTTAATAAAAACTCACATTTTAAAACCTTAAATTTCTGATTGGAGCAAGCGTTCCAACTGTATTCCAGTATTTGGGCCAAAAGCTGGGCTACCGCCCCACCCCTCCAAAAAAAAAGAAGAGCAAAAAATCAAAATCAAAGCAAAATTTTCACTCTGGCAACTGACAGACCACTCACCATGGACACACACCAACACACCCAAGCACCCACATGGGTGGCGTGTATTGTGACTGATCCGAAGGCAGAGAAAGTGCTGCAACAGGTTCACACACAAACGTACACTCACCCTGGGACACTAAAAATTTGCACGTGGGAATTTTCTAGTTTATTAGTTGTTTTGTTTAAAAGCAATGCAAAAATTGTGAAAATTGTTAATACCCATTTCACAAAGGTCCAGATAATTGCCTTTATTTTGTCCTCACATCAAAAACGTTCAATTTTCTGTCATTGATATCTCTGAAAATGACATTGTGATTACTCTGACCTAGGACATGTTAAAAAAAATGTTAATCAACTCTCTGCTGGTTATGACCTCCACAGACTGTGTGAATCCAAGTAATACTGATTTAGTCACACCACATTGCCACTCAGAAGTTCCAATTATTAAGATGTTGTCCTCTAATCTGCCATCTGAGTTCTCTGATCTAATCTCTCTTTCAGGCAAGTGTTGCCAGTCAACACAATGGCATCCATGAGAGATCTAAGCACAATCACCAAATTCACTCCTCTGCCAGATACCGGCAAAGGAAACGTAAATGCCCCCTCACAACCTCCCTCCAGACTGGGACCAACATGGCACACAGAGAAACCCAGAACCCCGCCAAGCGTTTCCAGCGCCTCTTCTACTCCATCACCATCCCGCCCTTCTCCAAGCCCTTCCTCTGCCATTCAGATATCTTCAGTGTCCAAACCCGCAACCTCACGCCGTGAATGTTCTGTTGTCACAACCACCACTGTCAGCACCGCACCTACTGTCGCACCGTACACCTCTACCACGGCTGCGAAGACACTGCAGTCCAAGCTCAGGTTCTTTCAGGCAGACAACAACAGTACTTGTGAGGAGAAAAAGTCCACCAACACATGCAACCTAAATAAAGGTCATGTTGCAAGAGTGACGAATTTGAGCTGTAGCGCAGGCGAGGAGAAGGCTGGAGCAGCTGGCGTTGACAACAGCAAGACCAAAGCATCCGCAGCAGCCCTAATCTCCAAAAAAATAGCAGAAGAGAACAATAAAAGCAGTAAGCCATTGTGGATGACTTCGGCCGTTAAGAAAACTGAGTAAGTAAGCATGTGCACGCATGCAAGTACACACAGGCACGCAAGCATGCATGTATGTATCACATGCATGCAAACATACATGCACACACACACACACACATTACACATTGGGTTCATTTATAAAGGAACAATTCCCTTAATAAACAAATGGTTTTGGGGTTGGGAATAAATATCACTTTGATCCAGTGAAATGTCACTCTGATCCAGACCATCACAGGTGCATACTGAGGGCGTTAAGGGGAGGGTGAAGCTGCGCGCAGACCCATCCCTTCTTGCTGACCTACAACCTCAGGAGCCCCCAACCTTTGGTCCAAGCCTAGCCAACCACAGTGGACTAAGAGCCCAGACTCCAGACAGAGTAACCACATCAGCCACTAGCTCAGGTTAAATGAACATTCTTTTGGATCAGTGATAATGAATATTTGATTTTGATAAACATATTGTTCATTTTAAAACTTTTCAGATATTTTTGTTAACACTCAGAGGAGTAAATACAGTTTGCATTTCATGGGATCTTCTCAGGTCTCAGGCTATACTTAATTTCCCTGAGGTTAAAATACTTAAACACTTAAATGATTGAGGAAAGGAACACCGTACTTGATTATGTTGACTGCTGTCGAAGAGCTACAGTTACAGCCCTTGTGAATATCTATCTTATTTTTAACAGTACACAAAATGAGGAGTAAAGTTTAATTTGATCCCTTTGTCTTAACAGCATCAGAAAAAAATCAGTGTCCTGCAGAATGGAGGTTGAACCTTAAACCCATCAGCAAGTAAGACTTACCGTTATTGTCTAACTTGGCTTGCTCCCGCATTGAATGTTTTTGTTAATTCAGCTGGTTTAGCTCATTGTTCATCTGAATGTTGTTCATCTTCAGAATGTCACCATTGTCAGCAGCTCTGTTTTTGGCTTTTCGGAGCTCTTTACAAGAATCTCTTTGGGGATCCCTATTTGTCAATGGATAGATTCCTAACACTCTTAGGTGATCCACAAATGCCACATTTCCACTGGCTGGACTCGACTCTGCCTTTTTGTGTTTCCAGTACCTGGAATCTGGAAATTGATTGATTGATTGACTGATTTGAGTGGGTACCACGTAGTGGAAAAAGATGCAACCAACTAGCACATTTTAAGAGGAAATCAAGCTAGAGTCCTGAAAACTTCCCTTACACTAAAATCAAACCAGTATACACATATGTACGATAAGTTGACCCATCCAAGAAAGTTGAACTGACTGAAACAATAGTGATCTTCTATATGTCAATAAGTTAAACTGATGCATTGAACAAATTGTTGAAATTATATTGAAAGAAGGTCCTTAATATAACAACTTCATGTAAAATTGTTCTGACTACTAAACTAAAGCCAGAAAACCTAATTAAATAATGAAATGAGGGCAAGCCCAATTTGGACAGGATGTAAATAAGGATATTACTTACAAATCAAACACAAAACAAACTGGAACAAGGCTCTAGTGTTTATTCTTTGGTTTTGGTTTTCTCACTATTTTTAGGCAATTGCACAAATGAACGTCAGTAAAAAACCATTAAGACAGCAAGAAGTTCCTCCACAATTTCTTTATAGAAGCTGCAGCTAAGTTTCCACATGTGGCTTGGAGCATCATGGAAAGAGAAATCATGTACAGTTGGACAGTTGGACTCTAATGGAGGCAAAAAAGCATAACCACAGGCTCTTTGAGTTTGAAAAGTTTAAATAAAATCTCTGTGGCTAAACAGCCTGGACTCTAGGTCCTATGGCACTAATAATGAGAAACGTTGTGGTTAACAATATTTCAACCTGGACCGTAGGTCCAATAGTACTAATTCAAAGAAATGTAATGAAGAACAGTAGTTGCCTACTGTTGCCTAGGGGCCAGTGGCCCTAGTAAGACAGAACATATTAAGTAACAATAAAAGTTATAAAACACGGTAATCCAGCATATTTTGAAGTGCAACAATGAAAACAAACCAAGAATAATTAAAAACCTATGTTGTATTTTTAAAGGAACTATATAAAACTATATGACTATATGAAAACGATATGATCATGCTCTGTATCGTCAGTCTTAAGTTTTAATGTATCTGCCCTCTTTTTCTGCTCCTTCCATCCTCAGGCCAGCCAGCCTTCCACAGTCTTCCCCAAAGCTTTGGGCTAAGGGAGCTAGAAAGTCAGAGACCTCAACGCTCACTGTGCAGATTTCTCCCACACCTCATCCTCCCAGCGCTTCTGTTACTCCATTAGCATCAAAGGGTAAAGTTTAGTAATATACAAACTGAAACAGTCTTTGCCCTTTGTCCACTGTCCATGTTCAACACATGGCAATGCAATGTATGACAAATTATGAAAATAATCTCTTCTTTTTCTCGCAGCTCTTCATAATCCTTTTGCGTCTTTGTCTTTGTCTGTTTCAGGACTCAGTAATGATCAAGGAAACCAAACTGGTACCAAGTTGGATGAAAAGATTTCCAAGGTGCCAGACCTAATAGGAAAAAATGTTTTATATGTTTAAAGGGATTTTATAACTAATTCTTTATTATAAAAGTAACCATAAGAAAATAATACCTTGAAGCAGTGCACGCCTCATGCATTCAGTAAGCTAACCATGGTTAATGCTGAGTTAAAGTTACATTTGTCAGAACTAGAAGAAGCGAACCATCAGATATGAATATATCTGAATATATTCTGAACCAGAATATATCTTTTTACACCAAATTTTAGATTTACATTAATATGTAAACAGAGGATCTCATATCTTTGTGCCCATGTTCTTCATTTTAATTTTTGACTTTATTTGTATTTGTGTGTGTGACTTATGAAGACTAAGCCCAACTACATTCTCAAAGAGGACATAATAAAGGAGCTTCAGGAGATTGAAGATAATCTAAATAACTTGGAGAAGAGAGGGGTGGAACTTGAGGTGAAGCTGCGCAGCTGTGAGGAAGGTGAGATATACATGTTATGTCTGCTTCTTCTGTATGCAGCGAAATAAGGTACACTTGAAGGATGTGAACATGTGTGTACATTTGTGTCAGACGGGGAAGATGACTGTGTCATGGATGAGCTCATGGTTGAGTGGTTCCACCTGATCAGGAACAAGCAGGTGGCCATGCGCAGGGAGTCTGAACTGGTGTACATGTGAGTGCACAAACACACACACACTTAGAAAATGGGCATGACACTCTTTAGCTATTAGTGAAACAGACTTGTGGCCAGAAGGCTGACAGTGTGAATTCCCAGTGTCCTCCCAACCCCATCCCACAGCAGGGCATCGTGGAACATGGCAAACAACCCCCCTAACACCACCTCCACTACCACTACCACTACCTCCCACCCATCTCCGCACTGCAGGAACAGTTGTTGCTGCACACACATTCAACCTCCATATCAACCAAGGCAGAAGTACTCTCATTAAAATTTTTGCAGAAGCTTTGTCATTTTCATTAAGAAACTGAAGAAAAAAAATATGGTCTGATATGAAGAGGTCAGTTACAGCCATCCAAAGATGCTTTAATCAATACATTTCTGTTATCAGTGTTTTAGTGAGTGTCTTTGGAGATTACACACTGCAGTAGTACCGTTTTGATTGCCTGTGGAGATTTTTATTTGAGAATAAATTGAATGGTCCCTGGAAGTTTGGTCCGCAGATGCAGGGACATTGAAAATACTTTCATGTTGATTTTTGCAACCAACAACTGAGCAGTTGACATGGGAGTGATGTTTATACATCTTTCAGTCATTCAGCAATTGCAGTGCTACAGCTGGCGTGGTTTCATGTGGTGGGCAGATCAGGGTGGTGGAGGAGAGGCTTATGCCAATAGCCTCCTGTGGAGACAACATCACAGGAGGAGAATCAAGACACAACTCTATTGGACAGTAATGGATAGTGCAGACTTGAATTTTAATTCACGTGTTGATATTTATTTACATGTAGTGGAAGAACTCAGGATCTGGAGGAGGAACAGCCCAGTGTTGAACGGGAGCTCAGAAATCTCATGGAAAAAGAAGGTGGGGTGAAGATCTGCGCTAACTTATGTCATTCACACAAATGATCTGATCCATACCTTCATCCAACTTGCCTGTTTTCTGTTCTAGTCACCCAATCTAAGTTATACTAAGTTGTATAACTACCTACGGAAGAAAAATAACTTCAGGTCCAAATTCTTGGCTGGTTTATTTACGCTCTTTTGCTGTACAGTGGAGACAGAAACTCATATTGTGGCTGTAAAGTTCTGTCTGCTGGTGAACTTCCAGAGCAAGCTTTTATACCAAAAGATCAAATAAGAAGATGATATGGATATTTGGGTCAGTTATATGGACATTTCTTCCATATACCTGACAATAAGCAACTATGATAACTATGTACTGGAGAATATACATTTACTTGAATCATGTATGAGACAGAAACCTGTTGTTGCCATTGAACAGAACATCTGAAAACAGCATGGGACCGGAAGAGAGAAGAGCAGTTGATGGCAAAACTAGTTGAGATTATCAACGACAGAAACGCCATTGTGGAGAGCCTGGATGATGACAGGATCAGGTGTGTCAATGTTGAAGACACCTCTGAATTGTAGGATTATTCTGCTTACCTGTGATTGCTTACTTGTTCTCTTCTCTCTTTTTCAGGGAGGAAGAGGAGGATGAGGAACTAAATAAAATGATGAAGACTTTCAGTGAGTATCTCTGGCTCTGCCACAGGCCAAGTGATTCCCACCCCCATACTCTGTTCATTAGCTATCTTGACCCTGGAATATGATGTTACTAAAGTTTAGCTGGATTATAAATGATCCATTTCAGGATTCTTATTATACATGCCTCTCTAATTCTATACAAGTCTATACAATTCTCATTGTGGTTTATGGAAAAGATGTGTATGTGATTGTGCTGCATTTATAAGGGTGCCATTCGGCAATGTTTTCATCTTATTTGAGCAAATGACTGTTAATGGAAAAAGCATGAAACAAAACACTCCCCCTCTTTTGGTCAGTAGTGTTCCTATTTAATAAATGGATACTGTTGCTGCTTAACTTGACCCCCTGATCAGAGTGAAAGTTTGCTTCATTTGCAATTCATTACACGGGAAGCAGGACTGAAATTGAGGACATTTGTTGAACTATAGTGAAAGGTAGTTATGCTGCACCAACTAAACACAGACAATGGGCTAAAGACAAGGCATATCACTTTAATATATTCATAAAGTTAATGCAAATTAACTTAAAACATTCATGCGCTGAATCATGTGATATTTAGCAAACAAGTAAAGCACAAGACCGAACTATAAACTGCTCATAACGACAAACTTTGTGAACTCCCACTGCTGAACTAGAAAGAGTTGAGCCTATAAACATAATCTAGACACAGTGGTGTTGGTCCTGTGGTAATAGCATTATGCACTGAATTTACAAGCAGGTTTCGTATATGAAAGATAAATTTGAAAGTCAATTTTCCCTTATTTAATTGCATTGTCATTTCAAAATTCTCAGCATGTTTCAGTCTTTTGGATCATACACATTTTGGGTATAAGCTTTATGAGCAACACGCTGCTCAAGTCTTATATCCAGCTGAGATGGTTGTTGATGTTAGCTTAGGTGTGCATAAACGTAAAGCTCTGTCTTGGAATCGGCACATCTGCTCTAAGACTAGTAATGTATTGGGTGATGAGTTTTCTCTGGAGACTGTTGTCAGAAGATAAAAAGAAAACAACAGTTTAACTGAGTGATAGCTGTGGAAATGCTGACAAACAGATTTTAAAAAAGCTTTTCGTGATGTTAATGTTGTCATCTTCATTTGTCTCTTTTTTTCTCAGAACTGAAAGATAAACCAAAAAATAAGTCTCCAGTGTCAAAGCTCTTCAGTTGGGGGAACAAGAAAGAAGGATGAAGCTCAGAAATGTAATGCTGCCACAGGCCTCGAGCTCCTGTATTATTGTGTGTAGTGTGTATGAAAGAGAAAGAGAGGGAGAGAGACAGAGAGAGAGAGAGGAGTATAATTTTAGGCACTTACACCTCATAGGAAAATGCAATTTTTTGCGCATGCATTCAAGTGCAGTGCTCTGGTTGTTCTGATCATGGTCTTTTCTGTCTACCTAATGCTGTCAAAAACATGCACACCGATTTTCTGCCTCCTGGTCATATTTCATTCTGTACTGAGTCCCTTTTCGTTGTTCAACTAACTGATGGGGCAATAATTTGTAGATGTGTAGAGAATTGCAATTCTTTCTCAATTAGAGACTCATGACACTGATCATAAACATAAGGCTTAGCAGCTAAGAGACTAGATAAGACTCATGATTTTTCATTTTCACTATCTCTGAGTCATGTCATATCTTCAGGTCTGGAGAGCTGCCTCAAAAGTTGATGATTCAGGTTTTTAACTATGTTTGTAGATCCTCATCTTTAACTGTGATCATTCCATCAACTAATTGCGTCTTTAAAATCAACCAAAGCAACCAAAATTTACCTGAAAATAACCTCTAATATATCAGGTACCAAATGTCATGTTCCACAGTGTTCTTTCATTTTATTCACTTTCAATTTTGCACTGTTTTGAACACAGCTAGATTTGTTTTTGTATATATGTTTATGTGCTTGTCTTAATTTTGTTATACTTCATCTGTAAATGTTTTGAAAAGTTTTCAGATAAACAGTCTTGATAAATGGAATGACTAATCTGTTTTAAATAAATTGCTGTATGAATGTACTGGTGGTTTTATTGTCTGTATTGATTGTAAATCACAGATTGTATATTAGTGTTTTTTTTTATTTTGTAGTCACGTTTGAGCTTTCTTTTTTTTAGTGGCAGCATGATGCAATGTCACTATGCAGCCACCAGGAGGTAGGAGAACACTTAATTTTCATCTGTGGAGCAATTTACAAACGCAGTACATGGAGACACATACCTACTATATACTCCTACAGCCCTCTTCTGTCCACCTCCTAGGACTTAAATGATGTGACTAATCCAGTGAAAAACATACAAAATTCCACTTCTCTCCTTGTCAGCCATCGGTGGAACACAAATTACAGTTAATATTAAATACACCTCCGTGACTGAACTGCAGAGGCACTTTGTCATCTGTAACTAAACAAACGTCTAATACACAGGCAGAAAAGATAAAACTCAGCCACGTTTGCATGCATGATTTGGTTGAAGCCAAGTAAATCCTGCTCTAGTTTAGAATTACAAATCGCTCATTAACCCCATAGGTCTTTATACTGTGTAGGAATACATAAGTGAAGTGAAACCCTTCACTTCATTTTCATTGATTAATTCATTCATCCATCCATTCATCCATTCATTCATTCATTATCTTACCTGGTTTGTACCCAACAGTGTTGCTACGCTGCTGGTGCTTTCCATCACACATCTCTCTTCCACATGGTAAACAAACATAGCTGAGAAAAAGAAAGGATTTATACAATGAAAAAGAACAGTAAAATTGACTTTTAGTTCAATTCTATGACTGTGCTGCCATGTCTGCAATAGTCATGATTCATTTAGAAAACGTTTATTTGGGATATATACCCTTAAATTGACACATTGAGTTATATTTATAATAAGGGGGATGAGTTTCAGGTTCATTTCCATTACACTATGGACCCTCACTCTTCACACAGATTTCTTTGTCATTTCAACTGCTGTTAAAATGACCCATTTGTTCCCCTCAATTGCAGTAAATTTACTTATTCACTCATTAGGATATGAGCATACAGTATATATATATATATATGGTTTCATCACAGTTCAAAATGATGAAGTTCAAATTGCTTGCCTCAACACTGAGTCTACTTTTCAGAAGCTCAAACTTGCGAATGATTGAAAAATAAAACATTTAATGGACAATTCAATTGACAACACCATCCATTCTGGTTATGAAATTGATAATCGGTGGGCTAAAAACATTATAGCATGTAAACATCTTGTGATAACGTGATAATTTCACATAATAATGTCAAAATATCTTATCACAAAATAACGTGACAATTCATTTTCAAGATATTAAAGATATTGTTGCAACAAAAAACTTTTCATGTAATGTGAAACTGAGACTTTTTTTTCTTCATGTGGCAGCAATACGCTTTCTTTAAAAAATACCATAATATGTAATAAATTTATAAAATATCTCGCAAGTTCACATCCCTCTGACAGGTTGCTAATGTTGTTTTCAATGTTTTGTACAGTGCTTTGTTTGAGGTAAAGAATCCAAGTGATTTCTGGTGCATGTATGATGCATTGATGTCTATGCGTGCGTGCGTGCGTGCGTGCGTGCGTGCGTGCGTGCGTGCGTGCGTGCGTGCGTGCGTGCGTGCGTGCGTGCGTGCGTGCGTGCGTGCGTGCGTGTATACACAAGTTGAACACAACAGCGGAGATTGAACTGCCCCTTTTATTCCATGAACCCCCATGAGTGGTGTGAAAAGTGTGCCTATTTTTTTTTCATTTGGAACATTTCAGATCATAAAACATATTTGAATGTTCGACAAAGATAACACAAGTAAACACCAAATGCAGTTTTTAAATGAAGGTGTTTATTAAGGGAAAAAAAGTCTATACTTGCATGGCCCTGTCTGAAAGAATGATTGCCCACTAAACCTAATAACTTGTTGTGCCACCCTTAGTAGCAATGAGTATTTTACCGTGCTGTAGAGGAATATTTGCCCACTCATCTTTACAGAATTGTAGTAATTCAGCCACATTGGATTCACATCACTCCAGACTTCTTTTCTCAAGCCATTTAGAGGTGGATTTGCTGGTGTGTTTTGGATCATGTCCTGCTGCAGAGCAGGTGCTTGTGCTTGCAAGTGTGCTTGAGCTTGAGGTCACAAAAACGTGGGTGGACATTCTCCTTCAAGATTTGGTAGACATTAGAATTCATAGTTCTATTTACCACAGCAAGTGTTCTAGGTCCTGAAGCAGCAAAGTAGCCCCAGACCATTATATGATGTTCCTTTTCTGAAATGATTTGTTATATACATGGCACCACATCATGATAAAGTGACTGTTGTTTAAACGCAACAGCATGGCCGCTAATAAATAAGTGATCAATCAATTTTCTACTAAACACTGTATCTCCTTCACGTACGTAAATGGCCATGTGCGTGACCAAGTATAGAGAGAATCATTGACCAAAGCTTTAAATATGTTTGATGTTCTGAAACATTTAAATGTGAAAAGATGCAAAAAGATAACAAATCAGGAACGGCGCAAACACAACTACACCACTGTATTTTAACAAAGAGGTCTTTGATTAATATTGTGTCTTAGTGTGTGATGACAGCACTGGAAAAGTGATCACATTCCCGTGAATCCTTCTGGGCCCACTGGATGTCGCCCGTGAAAACCCTTTCCATGTGGTCTCTATTTCTGCACAAACACACACACAGACAGAGTTAAATGCATGAACTTGGTGATGGTGACAGGCGGGAAAATCATCTCAGGATTTTAGCTCAAGTCTCCTCTGTGTTTTTCTAAGTGTCTGTGACAAGGCAGCATGGTTAATGATCTGTGTGTGTGTGTGTGTGTGTGTGTGTGTGTGTGTGTGCGTGTGTGTGTGTGTTAATATTGAGTGCAGACAGATTAAGGCCCTTCATGGCTGGATACTTGTGTTTCTATTTCTGTATAATGTGAAGGAGAGGATATTGTCTATGCTCAGTGAAACATAAATATTTACCAGTTCTCCTAAAGTTCCAAACTAAACAAATTATAAACAAATCTGCAGAATACACACAATGCCAACATGTTATTGATTTAGGCTGGCAACCTGTTGCCAGCATGTTGTGTGCATTTGAAGGTCAATGACGATACATGATTAATTGAACTAAAATGAGATCAGTTGCAATAATAGATCAAGCTTAAAGGAGAAAGTGCACTAAACACTGAATAGGCTGTGCCATAAAGGCATGGAAATAGAGGAGGGAGGGAGGAGGGATAATAAGGAAATTATTTGTAGTGTTGCTGTAATGTGAATATAAGAGCTATATTTAAAAATATATATATTTCCTTGGAAAAATAATATTTAGTCCGAATAGAATAATTTAAAAAATGTTGACCAGTGCAACAAACAATAAATGTTTAGATCGCACTAGCCAATAGTTGCCTGGCATTGTGGGTTGCCAACTACAGCCGCTAGGCTGGCACAACTAGGCTTGCACTGGGTAAAATAGGTTCTCATTGTTTTCTTGGTTCCCTGCTCTCCATTCCATCCTTTTACTGAGAGGTCTTGTTTGGTTCATTGTTTTTTCTACCAGTTGCAATGATTTTGTGTTTCTTGGTTTCCTGCCTTTTGCTTCCCCTTGTAAGATAGCCTCACCTTGGGTTATCAAGGAAGTAGGAGGCAGACTCAGATGTTCAAGCATGGCTCCCTTTGGTGGACATTTTATTTTAAGTGCTCCCCAGAAATGTGCAAGAATCAAAATGGAAAAAAAGGAAAAAGAAAAAGAAAGCAAGCAAAGTATTAACAAAAGTGACTGAGGCTAAATTAATTTACAATAACTTCAGAATAGCCATTCTGAAGTTATTGTAAGTGCCCTGGTCGGCGTTGTGCATCTGGTCTTCTCTGCCCCAGGCTTCTCAGAGGCCTCTGACTAAATCCCTGCCTGTCTCTCAGCAGACCTCCCTTGGACCATACCATTCATAACTACGGGGTCCAAAGTTTTAACAATTGTACTCCCCCACACAACCGACGCAAAGAATCCCCACTGCCAGCAATTATTATTATTACTTAACTCTAACATCTTGCCCCATGTAAAATCTCTACTGGTCGGCTGAGAGCTACATATAATATTAGCCACAGCGCCGATACATGATCCCCTTCAATATGGTAGCGCCCATGACATAATCGATGATGTCATCGAGAGCATAAAACACTGGGAATTGTGGAGCAGCTCCCTTTCCCCCTACAATGGCTATCTGCACAGGTAAGAAGGTAAGAGCAAAAGAAATCACTTAAACTTAACTCAGGAAAACTGCTGGGAATATATGAATAAAAGTAACTGAAATATCAACCATGTTTATTGTCATTACTGTTTAACCAGATTTTAACAGAGATAACCATCTCAACAAAATATAATGGTAAACCCAAACAGACCCGGGATAGTTATGTGTATTGCACTAAAATGTGAGTCTTGGATAACTTAAACAACTTAAATAAACAAGATGTAGACACAAGATGGCAGAAACTTGCTTGACAAGTGGCATTTACCAGTCCACTTTGTCATGCCCCTATTCCCTTAAGCCCCATTTCCACTATGTGGTACTGGCTTGACTACTTGACACAATAGTATACCTGTATAATACTATTATAGTAACTGTATTTCCTGATGACAGAATTTGAAATGGTATGGCTAATGGAGCTCCATTAAGGCTAATTTATGCTCATTTTGCGTTGCCATAGCAGTTGAGCAATTTATCCACCTGGTGGCAGCACTGAGGAGAGAGGAAATCAGGATTACGTATGCTATCCAAAACAAATTCAAATAAAGGAAGTACTGGAGACAGCGTTGTCTGCGTCATTAAATACATTGCGCTTTGTTTCTCTCTCTGTTCTTCTTCATTCCTTTCCGACCGCTACAGAGCTACAGTGCCCTCACTTTGTGTTGATGCATCATTGTGCTGAGAATGGATGAACTTACCCATGAGATGTATACACAAAACGAAACAAAGCTTGAAAAAGATACACAAAACTGATGAAAGGTGCCACACTCACAGAGCATAAAAGAATGGGCCTTCCATTCATTCATTCATTTACTCACATTTACCTGCCCACAGCCCCTATCAATGATTTCCGGCCATATGTCTGTCCTGTATGTCACAGAACTAGAAATTTTATGGGCAAGGATTGAAAAATGAACACCAAAAATCTGAATGAAAACTCACCTCAGCTCTGCTATTTATATCATGCCGAGAATCTTCTCATTAGGTGTGTTATCTATCGGAACTTCTGGGCCGTTTTACAGGAACTTAACGCTACGCGCGTGTTTCCACTGGACAGACCGTTCCGACAGGCCTCATTTCAGACTTTGTCTCAGTCTAAATCCTTGCTCTCAGCCCTCTATCTCTGATACCATTACTGTGTAAAGCAACAGCACAAACCCAACACACATCCCAAGTTCGTCCATGTCCATGTCTAGTCTTGTTGTGATTTCCTCCTCTGCTGCTGCTTTGTTCTGGCGCTTTTCAGACGCGATATGATGACGTAGTTGTGAGGTTCTTACAGGGCCATTAGTGTAGTGGAGACCCAACGCCTCTTTTTGGGAGAGTACCTCTCCCAAAAAAGTACCAGAACCAGCATAGTGAAAGCACGCCTATTATAATTTCTGAGCACTCCTGGATAGCCATCCACTGCAGCAAGTAGGAAATTTCAGTGTGGGTCATACCAGTTCTGAAAAGGTTTGCAATTAAATCAGCGTGTAGCTCCAAAGCCATGGTGTCACTACGTTATCTGCACTCATATCTGCACTGTCATTCAAAAAAACAGGACTTTCGTTTCCTGATTAACCTTATCTGTCCTTTCAGCAGCGGAGCTGCAACATTCTGTTGGAAAAGAAGTACTGCTGTCCTTCCAGTGTGTGGTGGAGAGGGTGAGCGGCATGATGGATAACAGTCTGTTCGGTGTCCTCTCCACCACAGCCTCCATAGTGTCTTGTTCACAGCCAATGATGAGTGCAAATCCTACATTTCACAGTTTAAGTGGTGTACTGTCCATACAGGCAAATTGACAGACCAGCTTGCCTTTATGGTCAATATACAACTTACAACACATGAGCTCTTTGGGGGCTAGTATAGCCAATAACAGAGTCAATATAATGTAATATATAAACATCCATGAGATTAATACCACCACTAGGCTATAGCATATAGTGCTGTATGCTGTAAACAGAGCAGGGTACATATAACTATACAATTATGGTGCATACACATAACATACATGGGTTTTCACTTTTCAAAACTTTTCAAATCGCCATTGCCTGTCGGAAAATACATATGTTATGCCCAGTTATGGAAACAAATAATCATTTTTCATAGTTCACCCACTTTTCTGTTTGCCTTTTGATTTATTATGGGCATTATGACATGCATGTAGCACCATTTATGTACACTTTTAATTGGTTTTGTACTTTCATTCGTATTTTCCTTATTGTCTGAATCCATGTAGGCTGTCAAAGTGGATTTCTGTATTCAACGAAATGTCAAAAATGATCACGTGACTGCCATTTCACTACTTTCTTGTCAGAGTCAAAACACCTTGAACTCACCTCTAACATGGATCATAAAATAAACTGCGGTATTACATTAGGATAATTTTTACTTTCAAACTCAGTACAAACATACTTATTTCATGAAGTGCGTAGATACCAGAGGTTGGAGACGAAACAAAAACTGGGTGCATGGTATGGCCTAAAAAAACCCCACCAGTTTCACAGCCCTAATCTAAACACTTGGTTTTAAGTGCCTGTCCCTTTAAATGCTCATGAGCTTTTGCATTCCCTTGCCATCTGGAAAGCAACCAGGTTCACATCTGGAGCTACACTTTCCCTCCACATCAGCACAAGAAAACAGAAACATCAGAAGACGAGTGGAGCTAGGTGGATGCTGTCTCCCTATCAGTGTGTGTGTTTGTGTGTGGACCCTGACAAGCAACGTTATTCTTTTTTGTTTGCAAGGTGTTGACATCATCATGTGCAAGCAAGCTCCTTGTTACTAAACAAGGGGACTGAAATCTAAACAACTCATTTAGAGACACATTTTCTGATGACTGAAGTTTACTTGGGCAATCAATCCTTGAAATATTGATTTTGCACTCGTTATCATGTACTAATTTCAAGATCTGGATATGAATGAATCAGTGATTTTGAGTTTGCTTAGAAGAAATATTCACAGGCAACACTTGAAATTCTAAAATGAAGATTTAATGAAGGATAAATGCTGAATAAACTAAATCCAGCAGTATGAATAAATTAATAGAGATTGTTAGTAGATTAACACCTTAAAAGTTATAAGGCTGAGTTTGATGATAGTGAGAAGACATGGTAATTTGAGGAAAACTGGGCTGAAGACATCACAACTTATAGGATATAAATTCGGATCAGAATAATTAAGTCTTTTAATTGACAGCAAACTCCAACCATTACACAGCAGCAACACCGCCAACTCTGGCAGACAAATGAATAGCTGTCTGGTGATGATTCCAGGGACTTGAAGCAGGGAGGTGGGCAAGGCTGGTAGAGATCTACCCTTAAGAAGTGGGGGTGATCTGGACAGCAGGGCTTTGCAAGGGGGAAACTCCTCCACTGTGCTCATTTGCGTTAATGGCTTCAGGCGAACTTTATCCTGCAGGGATCCAGCTGACACAGGGCCTGTCAGTGCCATCTCACTGGGTCTTGATGAGTTCCAACTAATGGTAATTTTTTTTTGGGTGGTTAAAGACAGGTAAATGCGTGGATTGTGTGTCCACTTCCACAAACATGTCTTGATTCAAATCATTATCAGAGCTTTTTTTGTTTTGTTTTTTTTGTTGATTAAGTATAGTAAATTTTATTGATATATATATATTAATATATATCAATATCAGGAGCAGCTGCAGTCACGTCGAGCAACAGCTGAGTTCCTTTTGTAGTAGCAACAGTGGGAGCGAGAGCAACAGAAATTGTTGTTCCCAATCTCACTGCTGCCAGTAGCTTCATTGGCTCGGTGGAACATCTCAGCAGCTGTGGAGAGGAGAGGAGAAAGAGAGGGACAGCGGCAACAGAAGACAGCAACAAGTGACAGCCATGAGCTGCAATGGCTCTGTAGCATAATGGATGGAACCAAAATCAGTGACAAGCAATGACAACTCTCAACCTAACATAACATTGCGACACAATGTTGTGTTTGCATTTATGTGTGTATGTGTGTGTGTGTGTGTGTGTGTGTGTGTGCATGAGTGTGTGCAGCAGGTGGGTGAGAGGTTCCTTATGTGCGTGGTTGCACCTGTGCACATGCCTTCATGCAGAACTACATCAGTGAGAGGTTTGTCATTAGGCTTCAATGGGAAGGAACCGGAGTCAACGACATCGCGGAAGGGGAGCCCCTGTCCCACAGTGTTCCGAAGACCCCCGTGCCGGGCCCACCGTGTCAGTTGGGCCGGTGTACATCTGTACAGCACCAGACGCCGCCTCATAATCGCTCCATCACTGTCCTGGTGAAATGATGATGGGCAATCTAATAGTTCATCCGACTACATGAAACAGCAACATATGATTTTCTGCCCCCACCACCTAAAGCCAGCTTGGCTTTACTTGGCTTCCTCAGAAATTTTCGCCACGCCACGCCACTGGCAGGTGTCAGATCACGCAAAGCCCATTTTGAACATCTTTTGCCCCATGTAATGTGTTCTATGGAGGATTTTATGTTGTATGAGCTGCAGATTTGGTTGGGTCACTTTGAAGGTATTAAGGCAGATCTGCTTCCACAATTCATGGTTTGGAGTAAGTGCCATGTCTGCCTCCCATTTAGAGGAGGGCAGGGCGATTGAGCAGTCAGTCTTTAACAGAGTATATATTTGGGATAGTAGCTTTCGGGGTGATAAGATACTTAAGATATACTTAAGATATACCTCAAATACTTAAGAGATACTTAAATCCACATGTGTGGGTCTAATTTTGAATTTGGCCAGGATGATAGATTTAAGTTGTAAATATTCAAGATAACTATTTTTGTTGATGCCATATTATTTGAGTTCTCAGATTCTCTTACAGTTGTCTCAGATTAGTCACTTTTATACCTCAATCATATCTTTTTTTCTATGAGCTATCATGGAAAAACTGTAAAGTGCAGTACAGTAAAATTGTACTGTAACTACCATAAAATATCTTTCTAGTAAATTACTGTAATTTGCAGAGCTTTATGGGTAAAGTGCCTTTATTTACAGTAACATTGTATGCAATGTTACATTGCAAGTAGACAGTGGTTGTAAATGGTTTGTAAGAGATAGAGAGAGAGAGTGAGTGAGTGAGTGAGTGAGTGAGTGAGTGAGTGAGTGAGTGAGTGAGTGAGTGAGTGAGTGAGTGAGTGAGTGAGTGTGTGTGTGTGTGTGTGTGTGTGTGTGTGTGTGTGTGTGTGTGTGTGTGTGTGTGTGTGTGTGTGTGTGAAGCCAGAGCAACTGAGAGAGAAGTCAGACTGCAAAAGTGGGTAACTTGCCTAGTGGCCAGGTTCCTCCCGGGCCGGGGGAAAGCCTCACTTCTCCTTTTCATATTAAACTCAATAAATATTTGACCGTATTTTGTCCGGTAAACTGAGAACCTGCCGGTCAAGTTTTCCGGTGCCATATTTTTCTAGCGGAAGCTCTGCTTTCCAAGGTAGGCTATGCCGTGACATACCCATTTATACAACTACAATTTTGAAAAGGTACATTTACAATAATAATTTGTGGCTGCTGGCACCGCCAAATTTATTCACTGACTTCACCGGGGTAAGGTCCTCGAGGTAAGGACTTGTTTTATTCTATATCAAGCTAATGAATCCCACAGGAACACATTAAGTTTTCAACGCTCCGCTTTTAATCTGAAATGACAGGAAGTAGCCCAGTAGCATGTAGCTGCTGGTGTATGGTCGGTAGATCCCCACCGACAGCTGCACACAACACGGTAAGTGCGGCACGGTTTTATCGCTGAGCTGTGGCTAAACTTTACGTCGTATGTTAAAGAAACCTCCACCCTCTTGCTTTTCGTTTCAGTGAAAATATTTAAATAATAACGGCGATTGTCGGCGACGATGACGTCATGCGATGCGGCTGTTTTTTATGTCTAAAATGGCTGTTCTCTGTGCTTCACTGTGTCTAATTGTTGACATATGACTACAAGTTATTTGATGAGTAAGTAAATCCCATCTTCTTTATTCAGTTGAAATGTTTTTTTTAATGGTTTCAGTCATCGTCGGCGACGTTGGTCTTATGTGACGTGACCAACGGTCGTTCCCTCCTTTTTTTCCCTCGTTGAAATTACAAGGAATATTGTGTTTTGTAGGTGTCTTCCACTAAGATTTCTGTGGAGAGGGAGATTGTACTACCAACCACTCCAGGATCACCATGCTGGGTAATAGATATATTTCAATCTCGACATGTGTGTCGTTCTGTAATTCTGTAATTTCATCATGATAAGCTTGACAACAGTGTATCTGTTGGGTCAGCACTGAAAGAAATGAGAATCAGGGAAATGCTCATGATACAGAGGTAAGTGTGATGGCATTCACTTTGTCCTGTTTTCAGTTTTCTTGTGTTGCTATTCTTTTTTAAACAGAGATAAATTAGCCCTCCCAACGTGGAATGAGCCACATGACTGGCAGTCTCGAAAAGAGAAAGGTGACAACCGTCTGCATGCAGTTGTATAGGAATAGAAGGCTTCCAACTAGTGCACTGGACTTTCCCCTTGCAAATTCTCTGTCCATGAGACTAATTGAGTTTCTGTATTTGTCAGATCAAAACACAACTGCATTAAAGTGAACTTGATTTTTGCAAGCTGGAGTTTTAAATTTATCAGCATCCCACTCTGCAAAATGTACTTTTTACTGATACTACACTTGTATGTCCTATTGCCACTGCTTACCATCTAATCTCCTCATTGCCCTTCTATTTCTGAGGAACAAGAGGGAATGAGAGTGTGTGTCTGTTCATTCATATGTTAACATTGGGATAAGGATTGGCAAGCCTGTTGATATTCTGATAGCTTGAGTTTGATTGAATCCACTGTTTTTGAAGTTTTTCATGAAGGTTATTGAAGTTTTCCCCCCCATTTTATTTTCTGTTATTAATAGCCATGCTTATACTTTGGCATGCTTGACTGTTTTAGCTTTTTTATCACCTGCTTCATGTCATTTGCTACTTAGCATGTTACTCACTCGCACACGTGTGAACTATGAAGCTATGAACTTTGTGATAAAGTATTTAATAAATGAGCGTCTGCTCTATTGCAACTGTGTGGGTGTCTTTAATTTAATACCTTGGTATTAACCTTAACCTCTATTTGCTATAGCTCAGATATTCTCATATAGCTTCAGTAAGACATTTAAGAGAAATAATAATAATAATTATTATTATAATAAAGAAATAATAATAATAATTATTTAATAATTTGCTCAGACAAACTGTCCAGAAAATCAAAACATTTAACAAGGACATGCAAGAAGGACCGTATGTCCTTTTGTTTATTGACTGCACAGAGGTCCATGTGCCTGGGTCAGAGAGGCCATTCAAACTGTATGACTATAAAAAGGAACTAGGGAGGGCATATTCCAGGATCACCTTCTTCATTTGTCTTGAAACAGATTTACTCTACTGAAGGATACATCTTCAGTATCTATAGGGTCTGATTATTTTTGGGGGATTTTCACAGCAATGAATGATACCTCAGACTTAGACTCTGAAATTATAATTGCATCAAGGAGTGCAGCTGAATTCAACCAAGCTGACTCCGTGGTACACCAATTATTGAAGTAAATAAATACATTTATGTATTTCCTCTCAGGTTTTTGAACCACAACACCAAAGCACTCCCAAAGACAAAAAGACAAAGACTCCCAAAGATGAAAGGTCGGCACATGTTGGCATCTAGCATTTGTCAGTGAGTTTTTAATAGACTGTTGTCGTCCTGAAGGACAGTAATAATTAATATAGTATTTTTTAAATCAATTTTATGCACCAGGACATTCAGCAACAATTCAGTCTGGGCAGGTACTATGGCAGACTGGCAGGCTAATGTTTCTTACTTTCATTTTAATATGTTTTTCAGATAGTAATATCTGACCCAGAGGATATTGATCCGCCTGAAAGAAACCCAGCTGAGAGCTCTTGCTGCCGGTAAGTACACATGATAGCGTCTCATGTAATTTACATTAAATAAATCAGGAAAAAATGTTTTGTTAGATGTTTTAACATGGAAACATCATTCCCCAACAGTAAATACACAGCTGTATGCACCAGGTGTTGAGGTAGAGGATTGGTGATCTGGTTGCATTTAGTGTGGACCCTAACCCTAACCCTGTTCATTATACAGCAACACAACAACCCAGTACCAGGGGCTATAAACAGCACACCTGACGTGCATTCAGACAGCCCGGCCTGTCACGGCTGCTGTCAGTAGTGCTCATTGTCTCCACAACAACAATAAACAACAACTTCAGTGGACTCACATGCTTCATCAAAGCAAGCAAGACAAAATACGGACTGTAATCACATCAAAACAAACACAGATTGCTAACTGGGCTGTTCAGTAACTATTAAGATGTGTAAAGAAAAAAAATGCATTTTGCTCACCCTATCTGAAGGATATCCGTGAATCCTGTGGTAACCCATGGATTGTTCAGTGAGCATGAATTCGTGTCAAAAAGGAGACAGGGCCAGCAAAAATATCGTTGGAAGTTTAGCGCTTCCCACTAGCCACTCAGTGGGACATAATTCTCCTCATTGAATGTCCGAAAACCTTCCTTCCTCTCAGTACGGAGATTTGGTTTTGGTGTTGGTCTCCCATCAGATTTAATTTCGAGTTTCTGCTCAAGAAGCAGTTTAGTAAAATTGTTTTTAACCAAATATTCCATATCCCCGCCCACCATAATTGCGCTCTCTGGCTACCCGGAAGTCAACTCAAATCTTTTGTTATTCGTCGTATCAGTGACGTTAAGGTTGACGTACTGTGATTTGAGTTCCTGGCTTCCCTTGACTCCATCCTGACCAGTCACAGGGAAGCAGTGAAAACAATAGTCTTATCTGATTGGTTAATAATTAATATTAAAAAATAAACTGACGACAGCATTTTCAACGCTCATTCACCACATAACCTTTAGAGGGGCGCTGTTTCACACACCATAAACGCTCAAATAAATAATAACAAGAGAGACGAGAGGGAAACGACAGCAACACAACACAGAAGGCTTGCGAAAACTGCTTAAAGAAGGGTTTTTATTAAATGACGTTACATTCTGAAAAAAATGAGGAAGCCTGGCTTCCCTTGGCTTCTGCAAGAAAACGCCACTGCTGCTTTGCTGACCCCTGACCCCTGGCTGGCTTGGAACTTGAGAGACTCTACTAACCTCACCTCAGCCCTTCAAGGAGTAAAAAGAGACAAAAAGAAAGTCAAACGTTGGCCTACTGGGCAGACTATCTCCTTGACTGTGAAGGTTCACATGTTTTTTTTGTAACTTACCTGTAAAACGGTGGTAATGGTATGTTTAACTTTTTATTTTGCAGAAGGCGAGGCTGCAGTGTGGAGGATGTTTTGATGTTTTCATCATGTTTACTGGGAGTTCACTTCACCCTTCTGGCTTGGAACCATTGACACAAATACAAAAGTTTTTGGACGACTCTCAATTGCCAACGGCAAATACATGTGGAATCCAATAGGAGAGAGGTTGTTGGGTCACGTGTTCCAGAGATCTTCAGAACTGTCATGGAGGAGCAGATCGTGAATGCAGTGTCTCAGTTCCCCGAGCTTTGGGACATAAAACGTAAAAACCATTGTGACATCGTCAAAAAGGCAGATAGATGGAGGGAGATTAGTAGAAATTTGGAAATACCAGGTTTGTAGAAAGTGGTAGAAAGATGGCAGATGTGATTTTGGCATGTGATTTTAGCAAGAAAAATGCTTAAAATACAATATAGCATAGGCACACAGCTTCACATGAAAAATACATCAGCCTCATATATTCATACAACATATTTTATTTAAAAACCTTCTGTTCATACGTTATCAGTCACAGTTCATTGTGGAATAGTTTTCAAAACATGTATTTGACAATTTACAGTGGAGGAGTTAAAGAAAACCTCAGGGACCGCTACATAAAAGAGCGAAAGGCAGCGAGGGAAAGAGCAGCTCAGCCAGAGCCAACCTGGAGGTAGTACCGAATAATGACCTTTTTGGATCAGTGGGGGAAAGGGGGACCTCTACAAACTTCTCACAGTCATCCAGCTCCATTTCCCACACCCCAGCCTGGTTCAAGCCCTGGCACGCCCCTGGATGATGGTGAAGGCACCTTCACCCTCAGTTTGTCTGTGGTTGCCGCAGAGGAGTGCGAGATGTCCACACCAGGCACCTCATCCTTTGATGAGGTCTGCCAGCCGTCGTTTGCTCTCATGCTGCCTGCGCCTTTGAACTGGCCTGCCTTTGTCTCTGGACTTTCCGTATCTCTCTGGGTCTGTCTCCTGGTAGTCCCACTAGCACTCGTGTTCTGACTGTCCTTGCTCTCCTGTCAACCCTGTTCAACCTGGCCAATACCAGAAGAAGGGGAAGAAACATCATTGGCTACAGAGCCATTATACATGTTCCTGGCGAACGTGTTGGGAGCATCACAATGTGTGCTGTCATCTCAAAAATGCATGGTGTCCTCCACTGTCATGCCAACCTTGGACCATATAACACAGCCCATATTTTTTAATGCAATTTTCTTGCTCAGTTTAATGTTTTTTTTGTGTGAGCATATTTCTGTTCATTGCAATGTAAATACATCTGCTGTGCATATGTTGCACTGACATTTTTTTTCATGTTGAACTATTTTAGCATTATGGCAAGCATACTAAAGATGAGAGTGCTTTACATTATGACACAATGGCAGCAGTGTGTAGTTGGTGAGAGAAAAATCTGTTAATATGCATGGCATGTGCAACTTGGTGCAAAAGTTTGATTTTGCATGAACCAAGCCTTTGATTTGCTTTTACTTTTATTTCATTTTTTCAAGTCTTTGCTCTTCTCAACCAGATATACTTCTGGTCTGAGCAGTTATGTGTTCAGAAAACAACACACACAATAAGAACATACAGCAGTGATATGTTTGGATGATGTTGGCATGGGCGAATCAAAATAAATTTCAGTTTGTTAGGCTTTCTGCACACAGAGACATTTGCAAGATGCACTCACACAGTGCTCAAACATATACATGCACACCCTAAAACCCTTAAGGTATGACACACAGATTTCCACATTAGACCCCATAATCTAATTCATCTCTATCATTTTACAAATCGAATCATGACACACTACTCATATTCAATCACCAAACCTCCAGCCTTTTAGTTTAGCCTCTCAAACCACCATGTAAAAGCTTCATCATGGGTCTCACTGATGAAATTATCCTTTATTGCCCCCCCTCCTCCTTCACCTCATCTCTGCAACTCTCACTCTAGCTGGTGTGTCTTACTTGAAGGAGTGTGCAGATTTAATTTACAGCAGGACTCATGAGCCACTTAGTGCAGTCTCTCTCCATGTGCAAGGACTGATTGATTTGGTCTGATCTTGTTATCTTGGCATGTGGTCGTTTTATAGGCCTCTTTGTTCTCTCACTTGTCTCTAAGTATTTCTATCTGCATCCCCTTGCTTCATGTCATTTCATTCCTCTGTATAGTCTCTCTCTCTCTCTGTCTGTCTTTCTTTCTCTTACTTTGTGTTTGTGAGTATGGGTCCACAGTAACTCCAATAAGATAACAAAATCCCTTTATTTTCAGTTGGACTGCAATACTTTTTCAGTTGGACAGAAATGCTTTGCTCCATGTTACAATATAACATGGAATACATACCATCTCCCACCGAGATGACGATAAATAAAATACCTTTTATTATTTTAACTTGAGCAGACTTGAACTTGCATTCTTGAATGATCTCTATCAAGAGGGGACCTCCAAATACTAGTGATACTGTCTGCAGCCATTATTTCGCCCAATCAGTATCTCTGATTGGGTGAATTACTATGGTTATTTAACTTTAATGTTTAAACGTTTTTCTGTAATAGAGACATTAAATATTCATGGCCACTGGAATTACAAAATGAAATAAAGCTGCAAGCAGCTATGCATGGGTCTTCCCACCATTCACACAACTGGGCACTGGCAACCACAGGGTTAATGCAGATCATATGCCTTCCCAAGACTCACCTCTTTTTTAGCATGCTTAAAAAGGATTCTGCCCTGGGCTGAGCAGTTTCAATGTGATTCAGTGTAGATGATAATACAGTAGCTGCACGTTGACACTGTATATATAATATTTCATGTATACATTGGTGTTGCTGTTCTCTCTCTCTTTCAACCCTCTCTCTTATCCACAACCCCCTCTTTCTCTTCTCAAACTTAACCAATCAAGGCAAAGGCCACCCACAACTCCACTTCTCTCCAACTCCACTTCACACCCTTTTGGTTATACCAGTCATCTTCACCTCTCCACCAATTAGCTGAATACTTATGCACACTTCTTAGGTTCACTCCTTGCCAGATTGTCACCATTTCCTTGTGATGCTTTCCAGCACTTACCTAGTCTTTGATCTCCAGTTGCCGACCCATTTTACTCTCAACTCCTCTCTTTGTCTCTGTTCCAGGCAAACCAGTCCATCCGGTGGTTTGTTCACCACGTGGCTGCTTCCTGGCTCTCAGAACTGCTCACCCTCCATCCTCCTCCTTGCCTCAATTCCTCGATCTGCCTGCTCACGTCTGTTCGAGCCTCAATCCCTCCCTCCTGGGTGGCCGCTGCTTCAGTTCCTGAATACTCCCTGTTCCTGGCAACCAGTCCCTTAAGTTCCCCGTCCTTGACTTCCAGCACCTTTAATCAACTCTGCAGTCCAACCTGTGCTCCGTGTTGCATGTGGGTCCCAGAGAGTCCCCATGACAGTACAATCTGGCCATGATGGACCCAGCACATGGCTCATCTCCTTCCGCTAAGGAGCGGCTGGGACAGGTGGAAGACAGTCCCTCATGGCTCACCTGTCTCCTCCTGTGGCCGTGCCTGTTCTAGACCCAGCACCGGTGGTCCCTCCGGCTCTGCCAGCCATCGCTGATGCTCCTGAACCAAGGCTGGAAGGTCCGGAGCATTTCAGTGGGGATTGAGAGTCGGTGGGTCCATACCTCACAAACAGCTCTTCAGTCTCCAGCCCCGTACGTTTGCCTCGGAACTCACTAAGGTGGTCTATGTCATCAACCATCTCTCCCGGAGGGCGCGTCTCTGGGGCACTGCTGAATGGGACCATTTTCCACCTTTTCTGCGGAGCTCCGAAAGGTCTTCAGATTCCAACAGAGCGGCTCTGCAGTCTCAAGCGATCTGTTAACAACCCGGCAGGGTTCGCAGACAGTGGCGGACTACTCATAGAGTTTCGGACTCGAGCCAGCCTGAGAGATTGGTCCGGAGCAGCTCTGCGGGAGGTCTACTGTATCTCCATGGGTTGGCGGACTATGTGAAAGATGAGTTAGTTTCTCATGACATCCCCTCCACCCTGGACGGACTGATAGAACTAACTGTCCGCATAGACTCGTGGCGCGCAGACAAGCTCTCTTCCATGACAGCAGTGGCCTGCAGTTTTAGATGTTTCTGCACCAGAGTTTCAGTCAACGGATCCGGAGCCGGAACCCATGCAGCTGGCGATGCCAGCATCATGGATGAGGAGTTGGCTTTGCAGTTCGGGTTAAAGAGGGAGGTTTTGCCTCGTCCATTACCCGTTCGAGCTCTGGATGGTCATATCCTGGGAACTGTTACCCACCTGACCTCTCCAATTCAACGTCAACTGTGAGGTAATTAGACTGAGACACTACAATTTCTTTTGCTTCCTTCATCTCATATCCCGTGATTTTTGGTTTTCCATGGCTACGACTCCATAGACTGGGTTTCAGGAGTAATTCTGGAATGGAGTTCTTTCTGTAAGCAGCGCTGTCAGCTCCATCCAGGGGGCAGTGTTTCACCTGTATCACTTCCTGACCTGAAAGGAGTTCCTTTGGAGTGCAAGGATTTCGTTCAAGTTTTTAGGAAAGCCAAGGCAACATGTCTACCTCCTCACCAATTTTATGATTGCTCCATCGATCTTCGCCCAGGGACCTCCTAGGGGCCATCTGTACTCACTGTCTGAACCCGAACGCAATGCTATGGAGGAATATATCAGTGACTCTCTTGTGACAATCTTCATCTCCAGCAGGGGCAGGATTCTCTTTTGTCAAAAAAAAGACGGATCACTGAGACCCTGTATTGATTATCGAGGTCGCCATCACCATCAAAAACAGATATCCGATTCCTTCACTTTCTTTTGCGTTTGAACTTCTCCAAGGGGCCACAATTTTTTCAAAACTGGACCTCCACAACGCCTATCATCTCATGAGAATCAGGGAGGGGGACAAGTGGAAGACTTTCAATACACCATCTGGACATTATGAGTTCCGCGTCATGCAGTTTGGATTAACAAATGCTCCAGCAGTCTTCCAGTCCTTCATCAGCGATGTTCATCGGGATGTGTTGAATCATTTTGTTTTCATCTATTTGGACGATATTTTGAATTTTTCTCATTCCCGTGAGGAACATATTCATCATGTCCAGTCTGTTCTCCAGCGTCTACTCGCTCACGCGCCATTTGTCAAAGCTGAGAAATGCGAGTTTCATGTCTCCACAGTTTCTTCCTTGGGGAGTATAATCGCCAAAGGCATCATCCACATGGATCCAGCAAAGGTTTCCGCTGTCACCTCTTGGCCAATTCCCACAGACCGGAAGCAGCTCCAGCGGTTCTTGGGGTTCGCCGACTTCTACCGTCGCTTCATCAGGAACTACAGCACCATTGCAGTCCCGTTGATGGCTTTGACCTCTACCTGGACTTCATTTCTATGGACAGATGCAGCTGCCATAGCTTTTCAGACTCGAATAGACCGTTTCACCTCCGCACCCATCCTTCAAATGCCAGATCCCGAGCGTCAGTTTGTGGTTAGGGTGGATGCGTCCCACTTAGGGGTGGGAGCCATTCTGTCTCAACGTTCGAATACAGATAACAAGCTACACCCTTGTGCTTTTCTCTCTCTACGCCTTACCCCAGCAGAGCGGAATTATGACATTGGTAACAGAGAGTTGCTAGCGGTAAATCTGGCCCTAGAGGCATTGGTTGGAGGGGGCTAAGGATGATGTTTATTAGCTAATGAACTAATGAAACAATTAAATGTTTGGATTGTGCTAAGAATCACTGTTCCAGCACTGTAGTACTTTTAGAGAAAAGACCAAGTAGGAAAAACTTTTTAAAAAAATTACAACATTAATTAATTTATTAATAGTGGGTCAAAGTACTTGGTTTGTCTGTCTGCGAATTAAAGGTTCTTGCTCGATCAAATTTCTTGCACCTCTGAGACAAAATTGTTGTTTTTGTTAGACAACATGAGCGTGTTATTTACCTGCAGCTCTGAAGACAAACAAATATTTTCTAATTCAGTTTTCTAATTATTTTCTAATTCACAATTAATCCTTTTGTCCTTGCTTAAAGTTCCCTCCATCTGAGCTCACTCCGCCCACATTGCCAAAACAGGAACCTTCCTATGTCTTCCAACAGACTAGGCACTTGCACTGCTCTTTGAGCTCAGTCTATCTTCAGACACTTCTTCGGTCCCCTGTGTAATATCACACACACACACGCATACACACACACACACAGGCACAGTTGGCATGGCAGGTTCTCTGTAATGACGTCCTCAGAGTATAATTAGTCTGGCCAATTAACAGCAGTAACAACACTTGCATTCATTATGTCAAATTATACTGTGCTGACAAAGTGTCAATGCTGATCTGCTCGTTTGCTGAGGGTACCTGCATGTGTGTGTCTAGTTTTTGCTAGTTTATTAAATCCTAATTCATTATCCTAGAAATGAGGATTGTCCTGCCCCCAAACATACTGTACAGGGGCACAGACATGCATCGTTCTATCAGAGTGCTTTCTGTAACTATAAAGCCACAATGTGGAATCAGTGCATTTATCTAATTTATCAAAAGTGCATTATCATTATCATTTATATTTCCTGTGTGTGCATATGTGTGGTCTTAGTTCTGTGTATGTATGAAGTTTCATTAAATGCTATTTTATTTATTTATTTGTGTGTGTGTGTGTGTATATATATATATATATATATATATACACACGCATATACATATATATATATATATTTAAATGCTATTTATTTATATAGACTGTTACACTCTTTCTGTTGTTATTTTAGTTTAACCCTAAAATGAAATTATCTTTAGTATGGGGACTTGAAAAGGGAGGCTAAACACAAACTGAGATGAGAAACATGGGAGAGTACCAATACACATCTAAATGTGTATTGGGTATTGGCAAGAATTATCCTATCAAGCAATTTCAGATTCTAGAAGAATCTTTGATACTGCTCTGGTGAATATGCATACATCCATATCTACATACACAGCTCATACAGTGTACTTACCAATAATTATATATAAACACATATTTGATCCCACAAAGTACAGGGACTTCAGCAGTCCTCTTATAGGCAATTAGCGAATGAGGTGACAGACATGCATGCAGGGCCTCTGGCAAAGTACACACATACACATGCGCACACAAGAGGCAGAGCTGGCTTACTCTCTTCATAGATAATTAACTTACTTCAGACACCTCATCAAGTGAAAAAAACTCCCTTTTAATCGGCCACACAAACATGCACACGCACATCCTTGTGGTTTTGCATATGCAGTGTTCACTGAAGCATTGATATGCAGTGTGAGCAGGAGAATCTGTTCCCATTGCTAGTGCCTTGGTGTTTCTGAATTTCAAATACGCATATTCAAACAGCCACACCACACTTGCACACTCACATAACACTCATCACAGAGATCAGGGGGCAGATGATTCGTCAGGAGTCCTGCTGAGTTAAGTGATCACACTGGGGTGTTTAATCACTAACGAGGACCCAATGATGCTCTTTAATTAACACAACACTAATTGAGGATGGCTGGCAAATCATAGGTCTTAGTCTTATCTGTGTTTTGAACAATTAAAAACAAAGGGGTGAAAGTGAGTGAAAATCTGTTGGTGAGTCAGACAGTTTGTGTAGCCTACAAAAACCAGGATTGTAGCCCGTCTCACTCCATTAGCAGAACCAGCCAATTCAGCCATCTTTTGGGAGCTGGGTCAGCACCCAGTATACAGGATTATGGGACTGTGGTCCCTCCAATGCCTCCTACCTTACTGGTGCCTGAGAATTTGTGCTATGCAGTCTCCCACCCATGTACTGTAAGTGTCCTTCAAATCAGGAGTCCCCAACCACCAGGCTGCAGAGCAATGTTGGGCCGTGGACCGATTTGATACCAGGTTGCGCTGCAAGAAATAAAATGTAATTGGTTATCATTGGTAACCACTGTTTTTTTTTTTTTTTGAAAAATGTTTAATTTCGAAAAGAACTGGATCTATACCAGTAGACAATTTTCAACACACTTGATTCCACAAAAGGTGCATTGTTCCACCCACCATAACTGCAGCGGGACATACCAGCAGTGTAAACTGTGGACGCTCAATTTCTATGCAATGCGTATAGAGCCAGAACCATAGACTGTATATAAGATGGATGTAGTCTTTAGGGTACAAAAAAGGAGGCCAATGCGCGAAGTGACTTTTCTTGCAATACCAAGGTAGATCAGCTAGACCTGGCTTCAATACACACCCGGTTAAAAAAACGCCAATTTCAGTCATGAAATAAAAAAATCAATAATTGTTGTCAATAAACTCATACTGGCTCCAAAGGCTAAAGTTTCTTGTGCCAGCATGTAACATGCTAGTCAATTTGCAATTAATTCCATGATTAAAAAGATATAAGAATTTAAAGAAATTTAACGAAATCCCCTGTTAGTCCATTTGGCTGACAGGGGAGGCTCACAGAAGCAAGAGCATGAGTAACATTAATTGGACGAATAAACTGTGCTCACTGATAGCCAGTATGGACTGTTTCAATCAATGGGTACGTTGAGAATGACAGAAGTGAAACTTTATATCCATTAATCATTCCTCTCCACCTCCACCCTATGGTTTCTGCTGGCTCCATTACAAGGAATGGCAGCACCCTGCAACTCAAATTCCTGGCTTCATAAAGCGTCCTTGGCAAACCAATGGGTGACGTCATGGAGGGTTGGGGCTTGACCAGAACAGTTGCAAATGCATTTGGGAATTTTTATATAAATGTGATTCAAAACACAAAAACATTTTCAATGCGCGTTTCATTTGGTGAATACAAAAAATCTGCATAGAAAAAGTGACATTTATAAAATCAGTTGTAATGCCGACAAATATTTGTTTTATGTGCAATAGAAATTTACAAATGTACGCATGTAGAAGTATTTGCAACTTTCTCAAATTCATCAAATATGTTGGTTGTTACATTGAGTAATATACTTTTGAGGCTCCCGACATGAATAATTTTCAGAGGGAATTGTCTGCATGTTTTTGCATTTTGAATCACACACACACACACTCACATATATATATATATATATATATATATACACACAATATATACACACAAAATCCTTTTGTGTGCATTTATTCTTGTCTTTATACTTGTCTGTGTATTACTTGTGAGACTGCGTCACTTCATGCCCAGGAAAACAATATGACAACAACACAACACTGTTATGATGTCTTGTTGATGTAGCCAAGTTAAATATGTTGTGGTGTCAATTTGAAAAATTCTGTATGTTGTTTTGACAAGGTTTTTGTCTGACCTCTGGCTACGCTGTCACTGACTGCAGCTGAATTGCTTGTCAATAGGCTGTCAAAAATAGAATCACAGCGTATTTGCAGCCTATCCTGAAAACTGATAGTGGAGAAACAGTCCTTTTTTTAGTGCTGTTATGCTGATGGCAAACATAGGCTCATTGAATGTAGTGGTTGATTAGCTCTAAAGTTGGGGTGTAGTTACGCTTACCATTATAATTTTGGGGTCACACCCTGGCCTTTTGCTCCTAACCCTGGACATGTAAATTACTGGAGCTGTAGTGCATTGGTCACCATACTGAAGTCATCATTATTGATGTAATTAATGAATTTGGCTTTCTGCTGCTGCTGTTGTTGTTTAAATCTTTTTTCTTTTGTCTTTGTCACTGATGTCAGTGCCCAGGGGTACGAGGCACTCTTGCTTTTCTGTGCGTTTTTTAATGCCCTAGGGGCTCTCTTAAGGCTCTCTTGTTCTCGTGTGTTTGATAAGGCCGGAGTATACTTCCGAAACACGTCACACTCAACGTTTTGCGCACAATGACTGCACACAATGTATTGCATGAAATCAAATTTTGGAGAATCTCTCAATCTATATTTTACATGCAACACTGTTACTATTTTCCCTCAAATAGCCCAGTCTAGTACTCCACTTCAGTTTAAGATATGCAGGCAAGAACTCCCCCTTCACCACGGATGTTGCTTGTTACTATCACTAGCTAGCTGCTAATGTTACTACAGCTTGATTGTGAAGCAGACTTAGTTCTTTCTTTCCCACTCGAAAACGCTTCTTAACTTGCAACATTTGTGGTCCTTATACAACATGTCTGTCCAATCAAGATGAACATTTTAGCAATTCTATCCTAACAGTGAAATTAAACAGTTAGCAAACTAAAATACAACTCATAACTTCAGTAACTTATTTATATTCATGAAATACACAACGTTTGTTTGTTCACCCACCAAATATAAATTTGCTCCTTTGCACATATGCCAGTACTAAGTTTTATTTTAGAGAAATAACAATAATTACCTGATGTAAAACTCTGAAGTCCACCATTATGTCAATCTCGAGTGCAACTTTGAAGTCAAAGGTGCCCTGGAGAAAGGTATGCCCCCGTAGAAGGCATGCCCATGAACATGAAGTAAGAAAAAGTACTTGTTTGAGAGTGCTACTGTTTATGGTTGAGGGAAATAAAGAAAAACTTGTTTTGGTTTATCAAATATCCTTGTTAAACATTTTCTGAGAGATTAGTTGGACAAACATGTCAGATTACATGTGTGCTAGAACAATAACTGTTGTTTCTCTTTTCAAGTATACCTGTTGTCAGTGCTGAGACAATAATAAAGTCAATGTGTCAGGTCCTGTTCCCAGTAATCCCTTTCTCTCTCCAGCCCCTGCAGCCAGCAGTAGATGTGCAGGAGGTGGCGGTCTGGTCCACAGCTGCAACTCCTTAGGCTCATTGGCCAGCCTATTTAAACCCTAGCACCATTTCAGCAAGTGTTAGATTTTACACTCACCACAATGAACCTAAGCTCCAGCAAATAGCCAGTCTCACCCTCACCAGTCTGCATAGGATTAAAAGGGTTGTCATGACTGCTATATTCTTTGCTGTCACTATAGCTCTCTCTCTCAGTTCTATCCATTTTATGTCCCCCATTCTGATCCCGTTCAGCCAATCGATCCAGTAATGTTTCAAACAGTGTCTATAAAAACAGTAATATCAAGAGGGTTTTTTGCCATAAAACAGGTGAAGAATATTAAAATTAAACTGTGTCTCTTGTAGAATAAATCTGCTTGGCACCACAAAAGCATTCAGGACTGTATACCTAAAGTGCTGGACAGGACGAGTTAAAAAGAAACAAAAACATCATGATTACACTGATTACACAGTAAACTATAGAGAGGTTAAACTTCTGGCATGACATTAAACGTCATGCTGTTTGTCTCTATTGTGTCGTCCTTTGTTTTCCCTGTCACTTCTACAACAACAAATACTGGTTTTAAATTAATCTCTGTCATCAGTACACAAAGCTGTCATCACACATTCAGACACTGGGCACTTTCAGACACTTTCATTCAGACACTTCTCATATTAATGGCAGTCAGCTAATGTGAATAAAAAACTTATGGATGAGACTTTGTTTTAAGATGGTGAGACAGATAACAACTCATGCTTTATACAACATTACCTTTATTTCCGTTATGGCATCAATATCTTGTCATGTTGTGACAAAACAATTTACTCCCATGTGTTAAGACCAAAACAGCATCATTACACTTTCAACAATAAGATATAAGTGCCGTAGTTCCAAAGTAGAAAAAGTCCATCACTCCAATAAGGCCTCAAAGAGAGGCTGGGAATATTACAAGGGGACAAACGCGTGATTTAAAAAGTTAAATAAAAGAATAATTCTCAGCGCTACATATTAACATATTTTTATGTTTTGAGACTTCAGATTTTCTGTCTTGTTGACTCTGGCTTTGCTTTTACCTTTATTAGCTATTCTACCACTTTGTGTCATTGTTATGTATCAATGCCTTGGCTGTGCCAAGTACTTTTCCTTCAACTTCACAATAGTGTGCAGCTTTGTGTTCATCTTTCACATAAAATGCCAATAAAACATATTTATGTTTGTGGTCGGAACATGACAAAATGTGGATAAGGTCAAGGGGTATGAATACTTTTTCAAGCCACTGTAAATGCTCATCTGATGTGGAAAGAATTGGCATCCTGCTTAGGCCTTGGTAAAACTATTGATAGCAAGTTGCAGAGAGCCATGGCCCCTAAAAAGGCGGCTAAAAAGGCAAGTGATTGACTGCATATTCTCCCTTGCAGTGGAAAAAATGCACAGTTAGGGAATCCTAAAAATGGAAATTTTCTGGGCATCCTTGAGCCCATAGCACTGTATGTTGTCACTGGTAGAGCATCTTAGAAAGGCTGCCTCAAAAAAAAAAAACACACATCTGTCCTGGTGCACTCAAAATGAATTTTTAGATTCAATATCAGAATGTGTTTTAGGTAAAATTTGTGCCCAGATCAAAGCTTCCAAAGTACCTTGCAGTGGCAAGCAAGAGCAGGTCTGAGTTATCATATGATATGTTCATACAGATGAGAGGAAGAAGGTCACTATTACTGAGTCTATTGTGGGGTTCACTGCTGTAAAGGACACAACTGAGAAAGGCCTCACAGATACACTGACAGGTGGGGTGGGTAGTCTGGGGTTGGAGGTGGCTAATCGTAGGGGGCAAAGTTACGACAATGGCTCCAATATGAAGGGGATACACAAGGGTGTCGAAGCTTTAATACAACAGAAATGGACAGAGGCTGTAGCCACCCCAACAAAGAGTGTCTAACCTTCTTTGGCACTCCTCAAAGATTGTGCACAATCTTTTCGTCTTCTGTAAAGAGGTGGGATATTCTCACAGAATTTGTTGACGTCACACTGAAGCCTGAAGAGACTGAAAAGTGACACCAGGTGGGAAGCAAAGTTAGACTCTGTCAAAACTGTTCATTTCCAGTTGGGGGGGATACTAGATGCGCCAGAAAAGCTTGAAGAAGTGGCAGGAGACAGCAAAAATATCTCAGAGGCAAAGTCACTGTCTGATGTGATTGTAAGTATGGAGTTCCTTGTGTGCCTCTTGGTTTGGTATGACTTATTGTCAGAGATCAACTCTGCAAGCAAGGCACTACAAGCACCAGATGTCTCAATGGACACAGCCATTAGATCAATCGATTCTCTAAAAGAGTTTTTGCTCAGGGATAGAGGATGGCTTTCAGAAGTCACTTAACATTGCACACAGGATAGCCATTGAAATGGATGTTTCTCCAGAATTCAAAAAGATATGTTTTAAGAAGCAAAAGAGGTTCCAAGATGATAATTCCAGCACAGGTCATCATGAAAAGGAACCACAGAAGCACTTTCGGTGCATGGTTTTCAATGTTATTGTCGACACAGTCCTGCAAGGGTTGCCTGACAGATTCTCCAATCTTCAGCTTGTGTCTGAGAAATTTAAATTAATCCCTAAAATGGAGCACATGACAAAAGCTGAACTGGAGGAATCCGTTACTAGGTATGCCCTAACTACCTGTGATGTTTCCAGAGATATCATTCAAGAAATATACTCAGCAAGCCATCTACTGAAGGGTTACAAGGCTCTTGAGAAGTCTTGATTTGGTGTTCCCAAATTTGACAGTAGCCCTTAGAGTATTAAAGCTTATCAAAACATACCTTTGTTCGAGTATGAACAATGATCGCCTGACCCAGTTAGCAGCGATCCCCATTGAAAACAGTGTGGCAGGTTCTATGTCATTTGATGCCATTCTTGACAAATGTGCAAGTGCAAGGGCACGACATGTAACAATTTAGTGGTAATACTGTTACATAGAGTACAAAAATGTTGTTTAGAGAACTTGTTTATGTTTTGTTTGTTATTGTTGTTGCTATGTTATATGTTATTACATTATAATACATCATTTTTTGTGTTTGATTGAGCTGATCACCTGCTGTAATACATAAAATAAAATAAAAGTATGTAATAAAAGTCTAGTGTTTTATAAATCCATGAATAAATAAGATTTATAAGGGGGGGTAATGCATTTGCATACCCCTCAGAAAAGTAGGTAATTGCGCCCCGAGTCAGCGTCTCACAAGTGCAGACTGGTCAGCTATATGATCATCACTAGCCCAGTGTCTGAGCAAGCTGCCAATCAGTCACAACTGCAAATACAGTTTCTCACCCCCTTCCACATTGTCCCACACATCATTTTAATAAATACAACAATAAGTCCCATATCTATCTCTTCCACACAGTACTTTCCCAATAAAAGGCACACACTCATATAATCCCCCCTCAACTACCCCAGAGATGCCAGAAAAGATGGCCATGAACATCTGGAAGCAGCTATGAGCAGAACTAAGAAGGGCCGAAGGGCAAGCAAGTGTAATGAAATACCCCCATGAGGGTCAAAAAGCCAGTGAAGTTGCTGACTGGGTGAGTGAGTGTGTTGAATGCTAGGAAAGCTCTGGAGCTGCAACGAATGGAGAAGGTGGCAGTGCCTACCATGCAGATGATGCAGTGAGTCTATAAGCTTCAGGTCCCCACCACTTGTACTGATTGGCTCTTGAAGAAAGAGCTGCCAGGCTGTGGACTCGTTGAGCAGGGACCTGGAGGGAGCAGTGTCCAGCAGCAATGACAAACATCATCTAGCTCCAGCCTGCAGCTAGGATGGTTATTGGGCTCGATGTACCCAATAATAGTGGAGACACATTGGGGAAATGGTTCAGTTTACTACACATCAGCTTTGACAATGTACACTCACATCTTCACAATTAACAAGTGTAAACTTCAAGCAGAAAGAATTAAACTGGTACAGCAGATGTTTTGCCCATGCAAAATTTCTCTTTGGCAACGCTATCATATAATAGAGGACAACTGTGAAACTGATTTCATATGAGAGTAACTACACTGTGTCAAGGCAAGGTAGAGACAGGTTAGGATCAGTAGGGTGTCAATCACTATGTTAATCACAGTCACTCAGCTTTGCCGAGCTGTCATTGCCCAACCAGGAGGTGGTTTACGGTTGAAAATCCCACCTTTCAGCATGGTACTCAGAGACAGTTGCAGATAGTTGTTATCTAAGGTGGGGAATGTTGATATGAACGCAAAATACTTGCATACACACATGGGGACATGAGGGAAGAACTGCGAAGGAATCTTACCGAGTTCATCGACGTCTTGGTCAATTATGTAATTATGCCAACACAGCTAGTTTGGTCTGCCTGCAGACCAAAGTACCATGCTAATGAGATGCTACACATTTTCATTAGCAGCAAGTCGAAATTATGAGATAGTAGATCGAAAGGATTAGATATGTATGAGATGTGATCCTACATAATTGACCACATCAACTTTATTCCACTTGTAATACATCCAGAACAAGTTGGTGAAGCTACATTACAAAGGCAGTGAGGCTAATACCAATGGTATCTGTGTAGCGGGTATGAATAACGATCCCACGCCATGTATTACGAGTGGCTTTGTGATGGCTTTAAAGAACTCATATCGTCATGAAAATTGGTTCACTGATTGAGGACAGAGAGCTCTGATGTTGGATAGGGGCATAGCCCATGGGGGCTAAGATGCAAAAGTAGTGCCCCCTAGAAGTTTGGACCAATCCTGATAAGGATTTTTTTTATTTTGTCATGGGCAAATAAAAATTGATATGCAAATACATCCTAAAGAGATATACAAAAAGGTTTCTTGACATGATGACCGAAACCCCAGGAAGTCAGCCATTTTGATTTGAATTTTTGAATTTTAAAACCATCTCCTCCAAGGGGGTTAACCCAATTGGCTTCAAATTTGGTACAAATCATCTATGGACCAAACTGAGAAAATTTTATGCACAGAATTTTGATGATAAGGTTTAGTTGTTCGTCATCATTATTTCAAAATGCTCTTCTGGGCAGGCACTTCATCATAGAAACTTAAAAATTGCTGAACATGATTATATTATATGCCTGAACAGCCAGGTAATGGCCTCGTCATTGGCCATGGCTAAATGTCTCTACAGCGCCATCTTGAAATATTCAAAACCCCCTCTCCATAAAGCTTTTGGTGGAGTAGAAATATGAAAATCTGTAGGCTTATACAGTTCATCGAGATGCACAAAAAAGTCTCTTGCACTGATGGTTAGAACTGGACAGGAAGTCAGCCATTTTGGTTTCAATGTTCAAGTGTTGCTATTGCAATACATCACTTGTCACCCGAGTCCGCCTAGAGATTTCATCGCATCAACTACTCAACATATTGTATTAGATCACCTTAATAGCATTGAGATCAAAAGTTCAGAAAAGAATTTCAGGGGGTGTCAAGGGGTGTGGCTGTATGGCAGCCATGGTAGAAAGACGGTTCATTATCTGAATCACAGGGATGCTGCTCAGCCCAGAAGAGAATACTCTTCAAAATGCTAAAAAAGAGTGGTACAGATCATGCAATAACTCCCTGAGGTTACATTTTGTGGTGTGTGGTGGAAATGACAGTGACCCAAAGGGACAGATAATCTTTTTAGTAAAAAAAGACATAAAATGAAATTTATTTTACAACAGACAGTACATTTTCTTCAAATGGGGTTTTATGTCATTTGCAAATTAAGTTAATATTTGATCTAAATTGAATTCAGTTGTCTTGAGTGACTGAATGTTCAAAATTGGTTACAGGGACAAAGCAAATATAGCAAAAACCATACATAAAATACCATGTTTTACATATTAAATATATTAACTGAGCCATGATAAATTTTAGTGTTCCTTTTGGTGTCAAGTACATGGAACAAAAAAAAAAACAAACATGAAATTAGCTGTTTTTTTTTCTGCTAGGGACACAAATTCTTTGACCGTACTTAGCCTTCTGCTCTATCTGCCTTCATCTGTATGAAGAGGAAATGAGAAAAGGAATATACAGAAAGAACATTTTGGCCCTTATTTGTTTTTTGGGTTTTTTTTTTTTTTTTGGCACTGATGGCAAAACAAAAAATGAAATGGGGCCTCTTTTTCAGTTTGTTTTTTCAGAAAAAAAACAGATTATACTTTGGTACATTTCTTTTTTACTAAACGTATCCGTGTGTATAATTCAGAGATTAGATCAACTGCAGTGTAAGTGAGATTGTCAACTTGTCAAATTATGTAATTATATCATCTTCTGCTTTGACATTGCTGAATTGTGTGTGCATGTGTGTGTGTGTGTATGTGTGTTTTTCTGTGTGTGTAACTGTGAGAGAGATAAAGAGCTAGAAGGTGAGATGGTTCCTGAGCTAAATGTTTGCGAGTAGGACATCCTCCTGTTGACAGATGGTGTTTGTGAGAGAAGCTTGCTCCCTGCAGAGTCTCATCTTAGGAAAATGCTCATGCTAGTAGAGACAGGTCCACTGTATGTAGACACTTAATGTACCTACTTTTACAAGGGATTAACAGTGTCACCTCTCTGAGTAGCAGACAGATTACAGGACAACCAGGTGAAACAGACCACATAGAAAAAGACGACATAGAAAAATGACATAAAATGAGGAGGAATGGGCACCTACTCTACAGTATAAATACACTTCCATCATCCTCGTTATACATAAAAAGAAAAGAAGCTATTGTCACTGCCTCCTATTCTTCCTGCAGACATTACATTGGACCAGAGATGGGAACTGTGGCTTCAACAAGTCCTCATAATGCCTCTTTGAAAGGGAAAGGATTTCCTCCTGTAAAACACAAGCTGACTGTCCCTGAGCCTGGGAAGGAATTATGCCCCATGCAGCATGGCTTCAGATTACAGCCTGTAACCCCTCAGGATGTACTGAACACCGAGGGGGAAGCTGCAATTGTGGCCCACTTTTGCCACTTTGCAGAGAGTCATCTGCCCCCTTTTGGAGGTGCCCGGTAGCCTGAAAGTGGTCCACATTGGACGGCAGGCTCGGATGAAGGTGGTTTGTGACAAAAGGCTCCATCAGGGGCATGTGGAGCTGACCCTATAACCACATTTCCTTGCAGTCGAGGGATGAGGCAGCAGAAACTGGAAATTGAAGTTGGACTACAGCCACTGAATGGCAGATCTTTCCAAGCACGCCAATTCCTCCAGCCACTTGGGGAGGACAGGGAGGAGCTGCCATGAGTGGCTCTGCACATAGGCAATGTTGGGAAAGGTGTTTCTACCTGACCTGATGAGGCGAGTAGAAACACAGTGCACTGTGTAATCTCACAGAGGCTCTGTTGTCCCAAAAATTGCTGCCAGTGTCCGAAGACAGAAGCCAAGAAAAAAAGGATCCATCTGTGTACAGTTAACAGCGCAGGGCAAGAGATATGTTCAGAGTGAAAAGAGCTCTGCAAATGCATCAGCAATTAAAACTTATCACTATACGTGGCAACATTACCTTTGCACCTGTTCTTTGAGCTATGTAACCACTCTAGTGTCCCAAATTTTTTTAAAAGCAACCTTAGGTGTATTGTTGCTGCCTTGGTTTAAACAATGTTTAACATTAGTTTGCAAATCCAGTGTAACTCGATCGATCCTTTGCAAACAAAAGGCATTCCCAGCAGAATAATTTGCAGCCCCCCTTGGAAGCTGTAAGTATTGCTCGGCACACTAAAGGGATAGCAGTCCCACCTCTTACACAGATAATCTACTCTGATTGGCTCAAGAGTTTGACAATGACCAAAGAAAAAACAGAATCTAGGTGACTGACAGCAGACAGATAACATCTGGGTATGTCAATTGAGCTAGTTACCTTCTCTGATCAGGACAGAAAGGAGAAAAAACACAGGAAACATAAGTCCATGACAACTTTTGACAGTCTGTCGATGTTTGTGGATGCTCTGCACATAAATACACTCGACAGTTTTGCCAGAGACTAACAGCAATTTCAATTCCTTGAACAGACAAACTGCTAGCCAGCTAGGCTAAAGCTAATACATGAACACGCTTTACTCTGTGCATGCACAAGAGTGGACTTTAAACTTTAGACTTTCGTTCATTAATCCCTTTGGGATGCTCCCTCAGGAAAATGTACATTTCAAGTAGTGTAAGATCAATAATGACCAATAGAATCTTAGAAATATTACATATATAAAATATATACAACAGAAATGAATGATAAACAGTATTAACAGTGTGGTAATAAAACAAGAATTATAATAAATAATAGATAATACTTGACATACATATGGGGATTGGTCAAAATTTCTCGGGGGTGCTACCTTTGCTTTTGGGTCCCCCATGGGCTGTGCCCCTCTCATGCGTCAGAGCTGTCTGTCCTCAATCAGTGTACCAATTTTCATGATGATAGGAGTTCCTTAAAGCGTCACAAAGCCACTCGTAATACATGGCGAGGGATCACCATTCATTCCCGCCACACGGATTCCATTGGTGTTAGCCTCACTGCCTTTGAAATGGAGCTTCACCAAGTTATTCTGCATGTATTCCAAGTGGAATGAAGTTGATGTGGTCAATTATGTAGATTTACTGCATGTAAGTGTAAAACCTGATTACTTCCTGTCACCACTGGGGAGTGGCATGAGTGAAGTAGGAAGTTAATATATCAGGCTTTTCAGGATGAAGCCCTCATCATGTCCAGCAAGTTTCAAGGTGCCGTGAACAAGTATGTGGGTGTGAGAGCCGTTCAAAGTGAAAGAGTGTGAAAAAAAATCACCAAATTTTGACACATCGTAGCAACCACGCCCCTTGACCTACAGAAATTGTTTTGACAAGTCTTGGTCACCATGGTTTCTGGTTTGCCGAGCTGCTGTCAGTTATCAGCACTGACAACAACTTTTTTATCATAATAGGGGATTTTAACATCCACATAGACAATAATATGGACACAAACGCCTCTCCTCTTGACACTTTTAGCCTCTCCCAACATGTGAAAGGGCCCACACACTCGAGGCCACACTCTGGATCTGGTTATCTCTAGAGGTGTTGACATTACTTCTGTTGATATCAAGGACTTGGCTCTTTCTGATCATTTCTGTGTGTTCTTTGACTTACAGATAACTCCAAACATTCAGTTACCCTCTGTGTCTGAAAGAAAAGGTACATAAATGAGAATACCAGTGTTAAGTTTATGGAGGTTATAGTCTTGTCACCAACTGTGAGTGCAGATAAGGTTGATGAACTCCTGGATAATTTCAACTGTAAAATCTCAAATATCATTGATACCACTACACCTATTTAAACTAAGATTACCTTGACCAGAGAACACCATGGAGGAACACTTTGATGGTAAAGGCTCTGAAAGCAGAATGCATGAAAGCTGAACGTAAATGGAGAAAAACTGAACTTCAAATCCACCATGACCTCTACAAACAAAGTCTTTGTAATTTTAACCATGGGTTATTCAAGGCTATACAGCAACACTTTACTGGAATAATTAATAAGAACATCAACAACACTCATGCTCTGGTTGCTATGGATGGTAAGCTTACAACCCCCCCAAAAGAGATAGCTTCAGAACTCTTTTCCACAGAAAACTTCAATGAATTTGCTTACTTTTTCAATGACAAAATGAAATCTATAAGGCTAAATATCAACACAAATCAGCAAAATAATGCAACAATGCAATCCCTAAAATCACCTAGAAATAAATCAGTTTGTTAGAGTTTAATACAATTTACCAAAAAACATAGAAGATACAGTTCAGCACCTTAAAACATCGACATGTTGTCTTGACACAATACCATCAGATTTTTTTTGCACTATTGTAAGCTCTGTCCAAACAGATCTGCAGCAATAATAAATTACTCACTTCAATCAGGCATGTTTCCGAAACTCCTAAAAGTAGCTGCCATAAGGCTACTCTGAAAAAAGAGAATATTGGATACCACAATTTTAACCAAGTACTCTCAAATCTTCCCTTTATAGTCAAGATTGTTGAGAAAATGTTTTTTAATTAACTAGCAACTTCTTAAACTCCAGTGAACTCTTTGACAAATTTCAATCAGGCTTCCAACCTCATCACAGTACAGAAACAGCTCCTATTAGAGTAATAAATGACATAAGGTTGAACACTGACTCAGGCAAGGTGTCTGTTCTGGTCCTGTTGGATCTCAGTGCTGCGTACACACACATACGTTATTGGCAGTTTTCCCCGCGATTTGCGGCGGCAGGTCTGCAGTTAGCTTCCCAGGTGCAGACCTTTGCATTCCAGGTGGGTGGTATTTAAAGGACCACCTTGACTGTAGGGAGGGGGGAGTGTGTGTGCCGTGGGTAGGTTTGGGTACATATTTGGTTTTAGTAGATGTAACAGAGTGTTATATGTGTTAAATGTGTATGATCTTGTTATGTAGCGTAGTTGGGACCTGTGGAACATGTTGTGCTGTGTTGAATTATTGTTTTGTGTGTGTTAAATGGTGGGTTTGTATTACGAGTGATAAAATGGTACGATCCAATCATGGTTAGCCAATGGCAGAACAGGCCCCCCAAGAGGGGAGGAATATATAAGAATAGGATTCATTGTTGCCTGGGTGGAAGGTGAAGAAAGGTGCTGGGTACCAGAATAAGAGCCTGTGAGAGTACTAGCCTGTGGGAGATTTATTGCTAACAATTTGTTCGATTTTCTCAGAACTGTAAGTTATTGGTTTTTTTTCTTCTTCTTGCCTTCTCTGAGTATTTGGAGTACTTTGGAGTATTTTTGTTTTTGGTGGAAATTGTATATGTGAATAAATTGCACATTTTTCGTAAATATATTTTTTGGACTGCTGACATTTGTGTTAACCTCCAACATCCAACCACTCAGTCTCTTGGCGAGTGAGATGGCCATCTGTTCTCTCACAAAGTCAAAAATTGGATGAACCAAAATTTTGTTTAGTTAAATCAAGAAAAAAATGAGGTCATTGTTTTTGGCAATACACCTGACACTGGCTCCCAGTCAGCTATAGAATATGTTCTGCTACTCGTTTATAAATCACTGAATGGGTTAGGTCCAGAATACATGAATGACATGTTAGTCGAGTATAAACCCAGTAGAGCTCTGGAGCACAGAGTTCAAAACAGACATGGTGAAGCAGCATTTAGCTGCACACAATTGGAACAAAATACCAGCAGAACTGAGATCAGCTCCAACTGTGAGCACTTTTAAATCCAGGTTAAAAACATTTCTTTTTTCATGTGCTCATAGCTGAGCTCTTTTTAGTAACTTTAAACCTTATCCTTTTTCTTCTATTTTACTTTTATTTGCCCTTGCTTTTATCTCGTTTTTTATTTTATTTAATTTTTAAATGTTCTGTCTTTATGTAAAGCACATGATGTTGACTTGGTATGAAACGCACTATATAAATAAAGTTGCCTTTCCTTGCCTTCTTGCCCGCCTGTTGCTGTTTTGTCGCTGTTGCTGCCTGCCTTTTTGACCTGTTTCCAGACACCGTTTGCTCTCTTGTTGCCTGCCCTTCTGGATTAACCTGCCTTTGCCTTGGACTTCCCTTGATCTCACGCCCAGTAATCCGACTGGCATTTGTTCTCCGACACTCCTTGGTCTCTGGTTGACCTGAGTTTCTGTCGGTGAGGGTGGGCCACCTCTAGGGAGGGTTAGGATCTCGCCTCGGCGACCAAAGCCAGCATTGGGGTTGGTTATTCCAGTGAGGGTGGGCCACCCCGGTAGGGGCTCACAGCCCAAATCATGGGGACGGGCTCTCCCACTTGGGGTCGGGATCCCGGGCGAGGACGGCAGGTACGGGGTGGTCGTGCTTATACCTCTCCAGCGAGGGTTAGGATCTCGGCTTGGAAACCACACCCAGCATTGGGGTTGGTTATTCCAGTGAGGGTGGGCCACCGTGGTGGCGCCTCACACCCAAAATTGTGGAGATGGGCTCTCTTGCTTGGGGTCGGGATCCCGGGGAAGGAGGACAGGTACAGGGTTGTCGCGCACTGTCGGGCACTGCTGACTCACTGAGTGAGCACATCCCCAGTACCCATGCCACTGGGCTTCATTCATTTCTTCAGTTTTGAAGTTCGATCACTTATATGCCTCTATACTTATATGCTTGCTACAAGACTGAATAATTAACCGCAGTTTATGAAATTCATGTTTCAGGCAAGTAACTGCTTAATGGTAATTTAGAATGTTATGCAGCAATTCAAACCATAGGTAGCTGAGCCATAAGGAAATCTCCAAATAAGCATTTCCAAATAAATTAACTGGTATGGCTGGGACCTATAAGTACACAGTGTTAGGAGCACTTGCTCCTCACCATGATGCCATCATGTGAGCAAGTGAGAGCTCCTGTAATTAGTCAGTTAATTGCATCTAGATCATGATCTGCTCAGGAGGATGGATGTTCAAGCAATGTGTATATGAGTGTGTACAATTATGTGTGTGTCTATACTTGGTGGCTGTGGCCAGAAAGTGTATACTTGAAATGGGAGGTAATTCTCACTGTCTGAGGCCATTACAGTACTAATTTAATTTGGTTTAGCTGTCACTAGCTCATTAACACATCTAATTAATTCATTGACATCAGAATTAAGTTGTTTCACTGAAACTGACACATCTCTCTCTTATTAGAGAGAGTGGGAGGAGAGGTGACAACAGATTGAATGAGAAACAGAGACAGAGGGTGAGAGAGATGATGGATTTAATCACAACTACTTGACAATTTACTATTTAATTAGTGTTAGAAAATGAGTAGAGTCAGAATCAGACATACAGGAAATAAGAATGGGAAATGAGGGGTAAGAGGTGCAGACATAACAATGGTTACAGACAAGAAGAAGGAAGTTGATTATTTGCTGTTTTAACTCCAGTCATGTATAATGTGAGCTTTTCAAAATGTAAGCCTCGATAGGCGTTCCCCTCACTTAAGTCATTGTCTATAGACAAGACTGTCGATACACTGTGGATCTGTCTATCCAATCTACTCGTCCATTCAACAGTCTGTCATTCAAGTTTCCTCCCACAGACAAAAAACATGTATTTAGGCTGACTAGACATTCTAAAAATATCTGTTTCCCAGATTTGATTGTTTTTAAGAAGGGTTCGACCCGAGAGAGAGCAATAAGATAAGGGTGTTGACAAGACGCTTTCCTAACTGCCTTCTTAGGAGAGCCTTTAGATTCCACCAAAGAAGCTGCAGTACTTCTCTGCAGTAAGCAGAGAAACACATTTATATAAACCATATAAACCATTTGGCTTTGAGCATGCCAACATATTTGATTTGTTGCAGGAATATATATTTAGTGCAGCTATGGTACCTCACACACTATATATATTGCCTTCATATATAGCGGCAGGGTTCATCTGTCATTCCCTGATATCTGTGAAATGCCAAAGGGTTGATGATGTTTTTCATGTGTAACTATTATAAACTCAAAAATGCATGCAGATGTAGAATGTATATTGAAAATGCCATGTAAAGATACCAATTATGTTTAATTTTTTGTATCTACAGGTACAGTTAGCCTCAGAAATATTTGGACAGACACACAATTTTCATGAGTTGGGCTCTACATGCCACCACACTGGATTTGAAATGAAACATCTTGAACAGAATTGAAGGGCAGACTGTAATGTTTAATTCAAGGGGTTGAACAAAAGTATCTGATTGGAAATGTAGGAATTGCACACATTTTTCTACAAACACTCCACATTTTAGGGGCTCAAAAGTAATTGGACAAATAAGCATAACCTAAACAAAAAAGTTTTTTTTAATATTTTGTTGCGTATCCTTTGGAAGCAATCACTGCCTGAAGTCTGGAACCCATGGACATGACCAAACGCTGGGTTTCCTCTGCCTTGATGCTTTACCAGGCCTTTACAGCAGCAGCCTTCAGTTCATGCTTGTTTTTGGGTCTTTCCGCCTTAAGTCTTGTCTTAAGCAATTGAAATGCATGCTCAATTGGGTTGAGATCTGGAGACTGACTTGGCCATTGCAGAATATTCCACCTCTTTGCCTTCATGAACTCCTGGGTTGCTTTTGCTGTATGTTTTGGGTCATTGTCCATCTGCACTGTGAAGCGCCATCCAGTCAACTTTGCAGCATTTGGCTGAATCTGGGCAGAAAGTATAGCCCTGTACACTTCAGAATTCATCCGGCTACTTTTGTCTGTTGTTACATCATCAATAAACACAAGAGTCCCAGTGCCCTTAAAAGCCATGCATGCCCATGCCATCACACTGCCTCCACCATGTTTTACAGACGATGTGGTGTGGTTTGGATCATGTGCTGTTCCCTTTCTTCTCCAAACTTTCTTCTTCCCATCATTCTGGTACAGGTTTATCTTCGTCTCATCAGTCCAAAGAATACTTTTCCAGAACTGGGCTGGCTTGTTGAGGTGTTTTTTGGCGAAGTCAAGTCTGGCCTGTCTATTTTTGGCAGTGATCAATGGCTTGCACCTTGTGGTGAACCCTTTGTATTTACTCTCATGGAGTCTTCTCCTAATTGTAGACTTTGAGACACATACACCTACTTCCTGGAGAGTATTTTTCACTTCTGTAGATGTTGTGAATGGGTTTTTCTTCACCATGGACAGTATTTGGCGATCATCCACCACTGTTGTCTTCCGTGGACGTCCAGGCCTTTTTGAGTTTCCAAGCTCACCAGTGCACTCTTTCTTTCTTAGAATGTACCAAACTGTGGATTTGGCTATTCCAAGTATTTCTGCAATCTCTCTGATGGTTTTTTTCTTTTTTTTCTGCCTCAGGATGTTCTCCTTCACCTCCATTGAGAGCTCCTTTGACCGCATGTTGTGTGGTCACAGCAAGAGCTTCCAAATGCAAAAACACACACCTGGAATCAGCCCCAGCCCTTATCACTACTTAATTGATGACAGATTAACAAGACACACGCCTTCTGAGTCAATTTCAGCCTTCTGAGTCAGTTGTCCAATTACTTTTGGTCCCTTGAAAAAGAGGTATAAAGAGTGTAAAGAGCTATAATTCCTAAACCCTTTCTCCAATTTGGATGTGGAAACCCTCAAATTGAAGCTGAGAGTATGCACTTTAAGCCCATATTAATTATATAATTGTATTTTTGGAGTATGTCTTTGTAAACAGTTAAAATGACAAAGCTTGTGTGTCTGTCCAAATATTTCTGAGGCTAACTGTAGCTACAGGAAAACACATGTTCTCCCACACATTATTTAAAGTAATTATTAGGGTCCAAGCAACAAAATTGCAAGTAACCCACTGAAACTGAAGTGTTTCTTTTTAGGGTCTAAGCAATGAAGTTGCAAGAACCCTCTTAAATCCCTCATGTTTCTTTTTATTATTATTAGGGCCCGAGCAAGGAAGTTGCAAGAACCCTGTAAAAGCTCTCTTGTTTCTTTTTATTATTATTAGAGTCCCACAACTAAGTTGCAAGAACCCTATTAAAACTCACCTGTTTCTTTTTATTTTTAGGGTCCAGGCAACGAAGTTGCAATGAACCTATTGTATCTGCAATGTTTCTTTTTAGGGTCCGAGCAACAACGTTGCGAGAACCCTTTTAAAACTGCTGTGTCTCTTTTTATTATGGTCCGAGCAACGTTGTGTCAAAGTTGTGAGAGCCCTCTTAAGTCTGCCGTGCTTCTTTTTATTATTATTATTATTCTTTGTAGCAAACGAAGAACGCATTTTTGGGGGCCTGGAGATTCTTGAAAATGCACTATTTTCGGCATGCACATTGGGATCGGCCAAAAATGTAATATTATAAAGTTGTTCAAAATGTATGGGGCAAAATTGTGCAATAGCGCCACCCAGAAAACTTGAAACGGCAAGCCCCACTTCTGAGTTTCACCTATATGCATGAAACTTGGTGACCAACCCTCATCAAAAGAATTTCTGTAGGTCAAAGAGCGTGGTTGCAACAATGTGTCAAAATTTGGTGATTGTTTTTTTTCACACTTTCACTTTGAACAACTCTCATGCCCACCTACTTGATCATGGCACCTTAAAACCTGCTGGACATGATCAGGGCTCCATCCAAAATAGCCTGATATACTACCTTCCTCATGGCGCTCCCGAGTGGTGACATGAAGTAATCAGGTTTTACGCTTACATGTAGTAATCATACATAATTGAACACATCAACTTCATTCCACTTGTAAAACATATAGAACAAGTTGATGAAGTTACATTACAAATGCAGTGAGCCTACTACCAATAGTATCCATGTGGCAGGCACAAATAGTGATACCTCGCTATGTACTACGAGTGGCTTTGTGACAGCGTTAAGGAACTCATATCATCATGGAAATTGGTACACTGATTGAGGACAGAGAGCTCTGACACTTGATAGGAGCATAGCCCATGGGGAGCCCAAAAGCAAAAGTAGCGCCCCCTAGAAATGTTGACCAATCCCCATAAGGATTTTCTTTAAACGTTGTCATAGGCAACTAAAAATTGGTATGCAGATACATCCTATAGAGATATGGAAAAAAGTCTCACATGTTGACCGTAACCCAACGGGAAGTCGGCCATTTTGATTTGAATTTTTGAATTTTAAATACATCTCCTCCAATGGGGTTAACCCAATTTGCTTCAAATTTGATACAAATCATCTCTGGACCAAGCTGAGAATTTTCTCAAAAGGGCGTGGCCACTACCGCATGTCAGTGTTCTTCCGGGCAAGCACATCATAAAAATATCATAAAAGCTTCAATATTGCTGGACATGATTGCATTGTATGCCTGAACAGCCAGGTAATGGCCTCCTCAATGGCCGTGGCCAATTGTCTCTATAGCACCACCTTGAAATTTTCAAAATCCCCTCCCCATAAAGCTTTTAGTGGAGTAGAAAGATGAAAATTTGTAGGCTTATACAGAGAGAGAGGATCTGTGTCCTCTCAGATGATCAGTCAGAAAAACGAGAGATGTAAAGAGTGTTTGTGGCTTAAAATTCTGTTCAGGGCTAGTATACCGGGTAGGTTGGGTCCTGCACATGCGCTGTGGAGGTGCTTGTCCCGCTTCCTCAGCCAGGAGCTCAGGCGATTGGCTGGGGCAGGTCCTCAAACTGCCCTGCCATGAAGGGAGTGCTGTTGCCAGACTCCCTGCTAGAGGGCGAACAAACCAAATTTTGAATCTTTAATCTTTGATAGTGAGGCTTCTGCATTTTCCGGGCTTTGCACTCAGGAGGGGCTAAATGACACAATAGCGCCCCCTTGACCATTTTGAAAACCCCATAATTTTCCTTAAAGATTCCACAATGCAAACAACAAACCATTGCCTGACACCTGGGTGTGTCCATTTCTCCTCAAGTCACAATGCTTTTGCTGTATTGTGCAAGCAAAATTTAACTTGTTGGTTTTAACTCAAAATATTTACCTCATAATATGCAACAGCCTAGCAGCACATTCCAATGCCAATGTTTAAATTCAATGAAAATTTGACAGCCTCTGTACCTTGTATTGAATAGGAAAAGGACTGAGCAAAACCATTCTTTTTCAAGTAAACCATTTGAAAAAATATTGTTTGGCACCAGTATTGAATTCTAACTTCACTTCTGCACTAATGTTCATTCTGTCCCCACTTCTGGCACAACATTGTCAATTTGTCTGTGTGACAGATTTGACTTTAATTTGTCACACAGCTCAAATGTCTTTGTATAAGAAAAACAGAGTGCTAGGCACTGAGTTTGAAGGGAAGATTATTTTAGTACAATCTGGCATGGGTATGTCATTAGAGGTGGGACACCTTTAGAAGTGGCAGAGGTAGAGATTATTTGGATGTAACACAGTGGGTTTCATGTTAGAGGGGGGCGTTGTCACAGTCTGTCTCTGTGGTAAATTTGATTAAGGTTGGCGGGTGGAGGTGGTCCAACTGTGAACAGGTGCCCCTCGCAGCTGAGTCGGGTTCAGCCCTTGGTCTTGCTCTCACTTTACATCTTGCTGACATTGTACTTCCTGCGCTTTGTTATGCCATCATCTATCTAAGATATCTCTCTCCATTCTCACCACTGTCTCTTCTCACCGCTGCTGACCCTTGGCTTCATCTGTCTCTGCCTATTGGGTAGTTGCAGTTACCAGGCTTTGGAGCAAACCATATCTCCATGATGCAACATGTTTCACTCCTGTGCTCATCTTGTCCGCTGCGTGACTTTGACTCACCTTCATAAACCTCAGTAGATTTTTCTCCCCTCCTGTTTATTGTCTCTGTCCACCCTACATCTTATATAGACCATGACTGTCTGGATCAGTCTAGCCATACTGATCCAGGTCGGAGTCAACAGATGGATACAATATTTTTTCAATTTTTCAACTTGTTTTAGCACAATCATACTCAATGCCGATGAGAGAAACATGCTGGATTAGACCACACTGCACTGATTAGACCAGTTGGCATTGAATTAGCCATGTTATTGATTCACCACAAAAGAGTACTAGGAAAAAAAGCACAAAATCAGAGGAAAGGAAAATAAAAAAATAATTCTTGCTGCATGGAAAAATAATTTCACTTGACAACATTTCTGTATTTGTGTAAAGATGAACACTTAGAATAAGAAATTAAGGATAAATTGTCTCATTATTTTAATAATTTCACTGATATAATAATATTGAGTGGTGTTCTATCTTTGTGAGAACCAAATATTTTAAAGTGTATGCCTTTAAACAGAAAGTTAAAGAGAGTTATAGATCACTTTTTTCAGTCGTTGAGATTATTGTTACTGTGCTCTTTGTACTTGTTACTGGAAAAGCATAAAGATGCATAAAAGTATAAAGCATGAAGATGATTTTGATTTTTTTGTTTGTATGTTTGGTCACCTTTTATTTACACATTTTCATATTTTTAACGATTGCAAAATTCGTATTTACAAATTTTTTGTATTGGCGCTATTGAGGGCCATAAACTGAGAAGTGTACATGAATATTTGTAATTGTAACAAAATTTATTTCAAAACTTTACCAAACACTCATCAGGTGAAATGATTTCTTACATTTGTGGGAATAAATTCTAATCTCAGAGCCATCCTCTCAGTCTGTCTCGTTAACACTGTTAGACAACTTCCCCCAGAGAAAACCAAAGGAGAGAGGGAGGGATCTAGAGAGGAAAACCTCATGTCTTCAATACTGAATAAAGACATCACCAGCTGCAGCAATTAACCTCTCATTTCTCTGGGGAACCATTTGGAGGTAGAGTAGCCTTTGAAATTACATATGGCTGTAATTACAGCAGAGAAAATGATGAAATGATTTGGCTTAGATTTTGCTGGCTAGATTTTTTCAGAAAATGGCCCCTTTATATATTCATAAATTGGAATTTAAAAAGAGAAGATCTTCAGCCCTTTTCATTTGTCCTACCCTCTTGTTTCCTCTTATTCATAATATTATTATGAATGACACAGGAGAGCAGAAGAGAAAAAAGGATGTAATTTTTTTTCTCCCCTGCTCTTCTGTTATCCATTCCTCATTTAATACTTCATGATCTACATCATCTCTGCTCATCTCCTATTTCTCGTCTCTTCCTCCTGTTACCGCTTACCACCTCGTCCTTTCTCGTCCCTTGTAGTCTTTACTGTCTCTTCTCTATCTTTCCTCCTCTGTTTTATTCTGTCCCCTTCCTGCTGTTTTCTTCTTTTATGTCAGATCTCTATTGAACTATTCCATCCTACTTCTGTCTCCTTGACTCATTTCTTTTTTGTAATTCCTTGCATTCCTGTTTCCCCTGTTTTCCACTTCTCTCCTCATCTCTTCTTCATGTTCCTATGTTCTCTAATAGAATTATTTTTTCCCTCTTCTCTCAACAGTTACAGAGGGGGGGGGGTTAGGAATTTGTGTAATCACATTAATTTTCCATTCATATTCACATATGTCATTTCAAAATGTTTCCATTTGTTTATTTTCAGCTTGGGTCTTCCCCAGAGCTTGCCCACTTCATCATTTTTCATCTCTTTTTCTTCCTCTTGTCAATCAATCACACTAATCATGGGCTCAGTCAGACTTCAAATCAGCCACTTAAGAACGCCTCTCTTAGTTGAGTGTGACACACATGCCTCTCTTGCGGCATTGTTTTTGCATCATTACTAATCAGGATAATTACACAAAAGGAACTAAATGAACTAAATGTTGAATAAAGACGAGCCTGGACAGTGAGAGGTAATGGGGTGCATACAGCAAAGTGCTTCCTGACACATGTATTCAATTGTGTTTCATTTAGCTGCTGTTAGCTGTTACCTCATTACAAATAATCCAATTAAAGCACTCAAAAGGAAGTGCCCACACAAACTCATCTCAAAGTGGGTCCAGCCTTGGAGGGAGGACAGGTTGTCGTGGGGTCTGTAAAGCCAGCAGTTTCCATCCCTCCCTTTCACTACAAACAGGGCTTCAGGACATTGTGCCAGGGGCTTGGGGGACTGAGACAATAACATGGCTCTCTGGCATCTCTGCATAAGCTCTAGAGCTGGTCAGCCGCCTGCCTGCATCCCCTCGTGGTGCTTTCCTGTTGAGTGTTGGCTGACTGGCTCCCTAGTACACATATGCCTACTTACACTGTGTTCTTCTCTAATTAGCTGCTCTCATCTACACAGGCGTGCAAACATTGCTGTGGATTTCCTGGCATGTTTTCACAATGTTAAACTGGATCATCCTCATATCTACAGTTGAGCAGGTAGCCTTATTAGTTCTTTCTTTGTACATTCCAAGTAAGATAAATAATAATAATAACAATAATAGTTTTGTAGGGCCTTTCGAGGACCCAAGGATGCTCTACAAACAAAAACCGACAAACAAACACAAACGGAACACAGAGTCAGACAGCAGGATTACGGTTTGAAGGCCGCTGAGGGGATTACGGTTTTCTGGCTTTACCATAATTGCACCTGAATGAGGGGACCACAACGCACTGTGTGTGACTTTTGTACTGATGATGAGGTAGGTGATCTATTTACCTGGCATCGATTGATTTAGTTTCTGGAGCAGGTTTCCATTACAGTATAGTACCACCTTTACAGTGGTTGGTCATCATAGTGACGCTGTGGATTTCATGACGTCAGCTTCAACGCAACACTGCGAATCATTGGTAAGACAAATGGAGGAGAACAACAACAAGGATGAAAATTCAATGCATGAACACAAATAAAGGGGATGCTTCTTTCATTGATGCCATGACAACTCTAATGCCAACCATGTAGTGCATGGTTGTCACTGTGCCAGTGCATCGTCAGTGTGCGACCACCGCCATCTGAACAAAATAAAAACAGCCTGACTTGGCCCAGCCAGATACTACAAAAACAGCACAGGATACCAGATTCCGGGTAATGGAAATACAAAAGTATCAAGTCGAGTCAATCTCACTTGAATCAATTGAAATTTGAATCATTGCCACATGTTAAAGTGTTAGTTTTGGCAGGTATTTTTAGTCCTTTTCTCAAATGCCCTTTTATCGTACATCAGCTTCTTTCTGTTTTTATTCAGTCAAGTTTTAGTTGACTAAAAGCAATAAGGGAAAGAAAACATCATGATTTTAGTCTAGTCTTAGTCAGTGGACTGGACTAGGTCTAGTCATTTGAATATTGACATAACACAAATTCATTTTGATGCTGAATCAAATTCGATTCAAAGTTCGATCCTCATTTGAGGGACAAATAAGAATAACATTTAACATCAGTTTGTAAATTTGCTCAGGTGTTAAGTGCATACTAGGCTGAACTGATAGGTGAATTGTTCTCAAATATCAATAATATCAATACTAAAGTTGATATTAATATTGATCGATACCAGAGTAATGAGATCAATACATTGACAAGGATTAATTAAGCACAGCCACTATATAGAATTAAATTCCCACATGCAATTAATTTGCCCTTTTTGTTCTATTTATTTTCAAAGAAAGATCACCAGATATGTTCAATACCTAGTTGACCTCACTTTACTTTAAAGTAAATTCTGTTGGATGAAAGTGACAGTCAGAAAATTCTCATCGGTCTACTTTTGTTTGTTTGGTAGCTTTTTTGTTTGGCAGCAGATTTGTAGCTAAGTTACAAAAAACTTTCTTTTGAAAACAAAAGTGGAGTAGAGTAGATTCTGTTAGTAGTAGGCCTACAGCTTTGGGAAATCATAATGTTTATCCATTCATTCTATGAAAACAACCTTTTCTTTGAAGATAAATTGATGTTTGTAGATGCTCTTTATTGTAGTTCCTATGAAAAAAACTGTTGAGGTAGCACCTCACAGCAAGAACCTGTCTAAGTCTGACTCCTAGTCAAGGAGGACCAACGGCCTTTCTGTCCTGAACATAAACAACAAAGAGCCAAAAAATTTCCCCATGTGAGCAAACTCAAAGCACCCATGCTAGTGATGGACCAGCACACCTCTCCATTTAATTTCTTCAAACCTCCTCTCCTGTCCTCTTTCTCATCTCTTACAACTGCTTTCACAACACAACTACAACTACACAACGCAACTAAAACTACACAACTGAGTAGATTCCTTTACATTTGAAAGTGTACAAATGAGGTAGTGGGTGACAAATAACAATGTGTCCCAATCCAAATAAAATGTTTATTTTTACTTACATTTTGATTCGCTAGTTAGCATATAGCCCATCAGATCTGGGTTAGCCAAAGCAGAACATCCCTCAGTGCTGTTGTGTTAATGATGATCACAAATTGTAGACTCTGACCAATTTGAACACACATTAAATTTTGAACACACGTTAAAACATTAAACAATTTACTCAATAATACTTTTTACAATGTTATAGATCATCTTTTCTTTTTCTTTTTTTGTTTTTACAAAAATATGTATTTTACAAAGTTGTAGTGTGCTACTTCACTTCCATAATAGTGCTGTTACAAATAGTCTTAAAAATTGTTAATATAATTTAAATTCTCTGAAAATGCTGAAAACAAGACTTGTCCTCCTTTATTTACAGACTGTCTTTGCCCTCACTGACCAGAAGGTGTCACCTCTGCATAAGCCACTCACACAACTTGCGCACACAACATGTACACTTGCAGGGTGCTATTCCCACTGATGTCCAGCTGCTCCTGTCAACACTCCACTACAGCGTGTAATTCACCCTCAAACACAATGACAGCTGAGACCTTTGAAAAGCACCAACCCACACACGCACACACACACACAGAAAGAGAGAGAGAGAGAGAGAGAGGGAAAGACAGAGGAAATTAGAGGTGGAAAAAAAGAAAATCTCTCAAAAAATAAAAGTGGACAGAGAGCAGCACTTTTAGGGGGACAGTTATGGCTGAGAGGCTCAGTGAGAGCCAGTCAGATGAAGAGAGGGGGGCAATGTGTTTGAGGGGGCTGATCAAGGGACCACCCTATCAAAGGAAGTCCTGGTGTGCTTGTTTTTGAATGTGTGCACACACATTAGTTTCTGCATTGTGCAGGGAGAGGCTGGGATGGTTACACATGGATGCACTGAGCCTAAGGGTGCATCAAACTAGTAATATACAAGACATTAGCTCAAATTAAAAGGTGGAGTTGAAAAATTTTACCTATGTTTTCTATACCATTACTGAGGTTGATCCTGCCCAGAACAGACAAAGAATAGTTTAAATCACTAAATTATCCAATATAATGAGACAATTTTTAATTGAAACTGATAATTAATCATGTATAACGTGATATTTTGGGCTTTGCTGTCAAAACATCATTAATTTTTTATTTGTACACCTACACAGGTGTTGCTAGTGGCTGCACAGAACTAAATGAGTCAAAAACTACATTGTATTGAATAAACAAAATTGCTTGAAAATTATTAATATACAAAACTGAAACAGAGGCAAAGCAAAAGCCTATAGCAACGTATCAAATGTGGTATTGCCCCTGTATGGTAGATGCCAGTAAAACAAAGGAATATTTTTTTCCAGACATAATATGATTTATGACTTAATTACTATTCAATTATTCAGAAAAATATTGCCCATCCCTTGTTAAAGGTTGAATATGCAGGGGTGTCAAATTGGTGTTTAAAATTTGTGTGTGAGTAAGTGTGCGTATGTGTGTTCATCACCATATTAAAATCTAAATGATATTTGTACACTGGGTGAGAAATCGGCTTTTTCATTTGTTTTCCCATTCATTCCTAATTGGGGCCTGTTTTGGGTCCATGGCCCCTAGCAGAGCCCAAAAAAAAGAATGGGAAATGCTCACTCTCTCACTATTTTTGGGCCCTGCTTGGGGCCATGGATCCAAAAGTGGCATTTCCCATTATTTTTTCCTGGCCCTTAGCAGGGCCACTTGCAGCTCAGGGCTCCACTCCAGGATGTATGTGCTATACTGCAGCACACATGCACTGCAGGTCAAAATTGACTATGAAGCCTCTGCGTGTTTGTTTGGTCATTTGTGTGCCTGTGTTTCATGCTGCAGAAGAAGCCTCTTTGAGAGAGAGAGAAAGATAGTGAGTGAGTGAGTGAGTGAGTGAGTGAGTGAGTGAGTGAGTGAGTGAGTGAGTGAGTGAGTGAGTGAGTGAGTGAGTGAGTGAGTGAGTGAGTGAGTGAGTGAGTGAGTGAGTGAGTGAGAATGTGTATGTCAGTGTGTGTGAATGCGTGGTGGGACCCTGGCCCCTGGCCCCTGGGGGAGGTCCTTTGAGGTGGCCCGGCCCTTGAAGCACACTTCTGCACAGGTGAGAGGTGAATATTGATGAATTTGAAAAAGTGGATGTACTGGCTGACTGATGAAAGTCTGCACCAGCCTTTCTCTCTTTCTCCCACTTGCCCGCTCTCGTACATTAGTATGATCTGAATAGTATGTATCACATACTCACACGCAGACCTACTGTTCATATGTGTGTGTGTGTGTGTGTGTGAAGAAAAAATAAAAAGAATAAACTGAAAAGAAAGCAACTCTTACTATATCAAATCCTTACACTTGTTTTTTGGGCACCACCTTCTTTGGAGGGAAATATTATTATGAATTAATCTCACAATCTGATGATGAACTCTCCATCAGTGTTCGAGTTTACTCAGGAGAAATATGTACCAACAACATTTGGTGCTAAATGAAGATTTAATAGAGGCTAAATAAGGAATACATGAGGTACAATAATAACGCAAGCATGTATAATGATGAATAAACAAATGAATGAAAAACGGAATGAATGGAGATTGTGAATAGACCTTAAAAGTTATTGAGCTGAGTTTGATGATAGTGAGAAGGTATGGTAATTTGTACCAGAAAAATTAAGTTTCTTAATCGACATCACTCTGCCCACTACACAGCACCTGCAGATGAGAGAATCTTGTCTGACTTGGGTACCACCAACTCGTGGTGCGTGCAGTAGAAACACGGATATAGAGACTCTGAGCATTGTGACCAGTTGCCGCAGGTTGCTGGACTTGTACCCTGTATGCACTGTAACTTCACTCCTCTTGGCCAAGATTAAATTTACCTGGTGTGATTTCAGCCTTGAGTCAAGTAGGTTCTTTCATCAAGGAGAATTTCCTTGACAAACTGCATTTGGAAAGAGGTGCTCCGAATGTCAGGGACTCTCCTCCTGTACAATTGGTAAGTCTCGCCACTTGTGTAACGTTATACATTACTTGTAACATTACTTGTAATGTTAAATGTTATACGTTACACAAAGGACCCAAACTACAGCTGTAACGTACGAGAGGATATTTTCAAAGGACATTTTGACCAGTGTGATTAAAAGTTTGTGGACGGTCATCATCATATATTATCATAGTCCAGTAATTACTGGATAACATAAACCCAGCTATATAGTGTATGAAACCCTGAAAGGATGGTTAAAAGCAGCTAATTGCTAATCTGGATAATGCTAGATGCTAACTGGACTAGTATGAACTATCACAGGCAGCCAGGGTTTCCTGCAAAGCTATGTAGTAACCTCCCCATCTATACCTTGACTAACACTGACAGTGATACAGACAGTTTTTTGTGACTCGCCCCGATGACCCATAAGCTCACAAAGGGTCCTGATCAATGACTGGTCGTGGCAATACTTGTCTAGCTTAGGGTTGTCTAACTTAACTTTTGAGTCTACAATCAAATTTCAGGCTGTGTTGTGACAGCCATTCGACCAGAGATGGAGGTGTATGGCTTATGTGGGCTTGGTTTTTGCTGGTCCCCTCCTTGTCTTCCAGGTTCTGCAGTAGGCAGGACCATCATCATGAAGTGCTGCACCTGGGTCTGGTGGAGCACATTCCCAGTCGACTGCCTCTGTGGTCTCTGCCTTCATGCAGCTCATGAGGACATAGCAGCATGGCTGTGCTTCTCTTCTGCTTCTCTTTTTGGTTTTGCTTCCTCCCACACACACATACACACATATGCACCCACACACGCCTGCCCCTCTGATCACTGATCACTCAGCTGGTCTTCTTTTATGTACATAAACTTGTTGGTCTAGTTTGAACGTTGTCTTATCTCCATGTTTCTTGTTGCAGCCTTGAGCTGGGCTATAACAGTGCTTTTTCACATCAAAAAGTGTTGTGATTGACAATTTAGACACTTCAAGAGCCTTATTAATTATGTGTGAACAGGTCAAATGTCTGTCAACAAATACAAATGTGTAGGTGCACGTGTGAGGTGTTTTACCACTAATCCATGAAAAATCCTCTTCCTACTCCATTTCCTCTTCCTCACAGGATGTCTGGGTCACATCAAAAGAAAACCAGTGACCTCTGACCTCATGCCTTCAAGTTTAGCAGGTTTATGAGCATACAGGGTGAGACTCCATGAGTTATAGAAACATCAACAGCACTGCTGATGATTTGAGCAGAAGATTTTAAATCAAATAAATGCTATTGAAAGATAATGAAAATGAAATATATATTACTGTAATTACATGAATTTACAAATAATGATCACATTCCATGAACTTACTTACTTACAAACTGTGTCACAGTGCAGCCAAATTCATATGATTTTATTTTATAAGAGACAACGATCCACAGTGTCTTTATCAAATGTTTCATAAAAATTATTTTGTCCCCAAAGATCGAGTGGCAATGATTTGATTCCATCTTTTCATAACCAACTATGATGAGGCAAACTGAAAAGCTTACAATGTAGACAAATGTGAATGCATTTGTGCTGGTTAATGTGGCTAACCTGCATTTAACGCAGACCCTGGAATTGCTCCCTGTTTTTGTCTTTCGAACAATGAGTAACTTATCTAAACCATCCCCTTTTCAGGGCTCAACTTCAGCTCCCAAATTATGCATTTTGGGTTGCGCACAGTCTGTCGTTAGTATTCCAGTACACACCTCAACAAAGCTGTTATCACAAAAACACACACATTCACATGCAGATGGGTGGCTCTTAGCCTCTTAGCTCTGCAGCTAATGGTGCTAACCACTTAATTTAGGTCACTTACAGACAAACTCTGTTATCACAAGCACTAATAAGTACTGCCCATACAATGGGACTGTGTGCATGTGTGTAAGTGTTTATGGTAACGATATTGCTGGAAAGCCTGACCTGCAGTCTCCATTACCTCCAGCTTATTGAGTGGTTTGTTTTGCAGAGTGGCTCTCAGAGGTGGGTATCATTGAAGTTTCACAAAATGGACAACTGGACACTTTAGAAATGCATCACAACACATTTTGGGCTGCAGTTTAGGGGTGTGTCCATGTGTGCGTGTGTGTGCGCACATGTGTCTGTCTGTGTGTGTGTGTGTGTGTGGCCCAGTTAAGGGGCACCCACAGACAGAAAAAAGAGATAAAGTGTCTGCAGTTTTCTCACCAAAACCCATGTGGAAACTGAATATCCAGCACATCGTTAATTTATAGCCTGAGCTTTTCAGTCCTTTGCTCATGTCCTCCCTTCCGGAGCCTCTCCTCAGGATGCCTCATCTAAAAACAATTAGTTCCCCCAAGTCAAGCATGCCTGGTGCAGTTCTACTGGGTAGCACAACATTGCCCTCTAACATCACCACACAGGATGCTTCCTAAGACTTAGCGACCTTTCACCTTCAGTAGAAAGGATACAAGAGGGAATCATGGAGGGGGCCTGAGCTAGCAATAGAGGTGGGTAGACCCTGCTTCTTCATCAACAGTTTAATGCAGGTTGCATAAAACCAATGATAATACAATTATCAAATATGCACAGTCTAGGGATTAGGGGCCACTACAATAAATCACCAGGAAGTTAGGGTGCAGCGGCTCCACCCTGACCAGCTACAACATGGGGATAATTCTATGTAGCTGGTCACAGCTTCTGATTTTATGACAAGTACTTATTTCAATAATTCATGCAAACTGACTTGATCATGCATCTGAATTTCTACTGGATGAAAATATGAGTTTAATGGAGTATTTTTTACATTGCTGTTTTAGCAGTTCTACCCAAGTAAAGAAATCCTTCTACCACTGATTTTAACAGTATAATGTATAACGGCAAGTAAACACAGTGATTCAGATGGATTATTTTTGTTCATATTGTATTACACCTTGCACACTCAGCAGCCATTTACTGAGAGACATCTACACTTATTCACCAGGTTAAAACAACTAATTATACTTTGTAACAGGGACACCAAACAGCAACAGAGGTCAGATAAGTCACACCTCAGTGTGTGTATGTCTGAGTGGGTGTGTGTCTGTGGGAGAGAGAAAGAGAGTGAGAGAGATTGTTGAGGATTGTCAATAGATGATCTATCAAAAGATGCCTGCAGGACTGTAACAAAATGACATGTGTCCTGTATATAAGACAAACTGCGAATTCAGGATACATGTGGGCTATTGCAGTTCAATCCTCTGATACAAGTAGTTCAGTTAGGTTCAGTTAAATCAATTAAATGCTCAGATCTCTCAGCATGAGAAACAAACATTATATTTCATATTTATGTTTTGATGTATACATATTTGAATGCCACTGAATCATGTTAAAAGTATACTGTGAAAGTAAGTGGGTACATGAAGTAAGCACACCCAACACAAACAGAAAAGAAAATCTCTAGTTAATGTAGCGTCCTCTAGATGACTAGTCTATCTTGAGATGTGCTCCCCAGATTCAGTAACCCCTCTTTGAAAATTAAATTGATGCAATTAATACTTGATGTTACCCCCAAAATGATTATGTGTATTTCAGAGCCTATTCATGTTTTGAGGGCAGTGACCCTCTTTCTGCTGTTCAAACTGCGGAGAATTGATGGAGGGAGGAGATCAGATTGGGTCCATCCACGAAATTAGCGCAGATTTCAACAAGGTAATTTTTCATCATCTTGTTGCGAAACTACAGCTGGACAGTCAACAGCATTGCAACTACTTCCACATGATTCCAGAATAATTGAATGAACTTCTGTTGCTGGTTGGGCCAGAGCTGATGATGCCACGATTAAACTCTTGAGAGTGAGATATATTGTCAGGAACAGAAGGTGATAGTTGGAGATGAGGAGCCATTAGACTGTTAATTATCCATAAACCTAATATCAATTATAATTCATTTGAAAGCCTTGTCATCAGTTTGTCCCTACTAGTCCTACTTGTCGTAGCATACTGGGCTCTGGGCACTTACTCTGAATTTCTGTCTGAATTTCCTTAGTTTCTCTCAAGCTTAGTCTTACAAACCGATCAAATCATTATTGTTGGGGACTTCAATATTCATGTAGTCAGGGATAGTTGCAGCATGCATTCACCTCAATAGCTAAGTCCATTGGCTTCTGTCAGCGCGTACATGTACCCACGCACTGCTTTAATCACACCCTGGTTCTTGTTCTAACTTCCTTTTCATCATTGCAGTCAGGTTGAGTCATAACTCCCCTGAGTGAGCAGTATATTCCCATACATCTCAGCAATTGTGACTATGTGTGACTATGAGTTTTTTTCAATGATAAAATTATAACGCTCAGGCAAGCAATAAACAACCACTGAGCATCAACTTCAATGAATCTACCCCCTGATGCAGCTGTTTTGTCCCCACTGACCTGCATCAGCTGACTACTGTCAGCTTCTCTAAATTGACTTCCCTCCTAGACTCAATTCCCACTAATCTGTTCAAGGAAGTGTTCCCTTTAATCAGCACTGCCTTACTTGACCTGATCAACCTGGCCCTAACCACAGGTTACGTTCCTCTTAATTTTAAAATTGCCATAATCAAACCCTTTTGTTGTAAGAGTTGTAAGAGTTGAGGTGTCATGGCACCCGGCTTGGCTGACACGCTGGTTTCTTTGCTGCGCTCAACTTGCTGTGGCCTCGAGCAAGCACATGTAATCTGTCTTTGTTGAATCAAGGTGCCCTTTTTATTCCACAATGAATCCAAACAAAATGAATGGTTGCATAGTACTTGCCGGTATTTCCTCCTTGAAGCGTAGCACCACGTAACCCATTCAAAGTGCAGCGCAAGTGGTCAAAACACCTAGTCAGACACCTAGCCAGCAACATTACACTTCTATTCGCCACCCAGTGTACAAAAAATTAATTGCACTCAAAATCAAAAAGCATCATTTTGGCTCCTACACACCGGCCCCTATTTGTTGATGGCGGGCAGACGCAACAATTCACAAAAAAAAAAGAAACAAAAAGAAACCAAAATGTAGCAAGAAACACCAAGTGATAAATACAATGTAATAGCACATTCAGGATCATACCCCATGTACTAAGAAGAGTTTGGTCACAGGTCTTTCAGTGATGTTAGATTTTGTTCGCAACTCAACAGAGTGTAACAGGCCCTGCCTATCAGGCAATACCTCAAGCACCCTCGCAAGTGGCCAAGATCCATGAGGAGCAGAAGCATCCATGATAACAATGTCCTACTTTCAAACTTTTCTTTCTCTTATGCCATCTTTGTCTTTCTTGGAGCAAAGGCAAATTCTCTTGGACCCATCTCTTCCAGAACAAATCCACAATAAATTGCAGTCGCATCCATCTCTGTCTGACATACATGGCATGTGGCTCAAAGACCTCTGGTGGCATAACGGGTTTACCCTTCAGTAAGAGAAGGTGGTTGTGTGTGAGCAGTTCCGAATCATGTGGGTCATTGGAAAGCTTGGTGAGCACACCAGGCAGCTGGTCAGTGCCTTGTCTGGACCAGTGATGGCCATGCAGTCACTGACTAGAGGAGTGGAAGCTGCAGTGCAGGCAGTGGCTGGTACTTCCGTCAGAGTTGAGCGATCGGAGCAGGAACGGGAGAAGGATGACCGGAGAGCGTAGGACCAGTGCGTGACATGACTGAAAGAATGAGATCCCGGATAGAAGCAGCCGAAATAGGTTTCCTCCGCAGGGTGGCGGGGCGCTCCCTTAGAGATAGGGTGAGGAGCTCTGTCACCCGGGAGGAGCTCGGAGTAGAGCCACAGCTCCTCCACATCGAGAGGAGCCAGCTGAGGTGGCTCGGGCATCTGTATCAGATGCCTCCTGGACGCTTCCCCCGGCTAAATTATCATCTTCGATAATTTAGCTGAAAGTGAAATGAAAATACAAAATAAATTCTGCTATGAGGAGTCGATGCAGCAACACCCTAACGTTTACTATCTGCTCATTTAACCTTTTTATCAGCAAGTGTTTGCATGGTAGCATATCTGGGACCTGCAACATCTCAGCTTTTATCCCTTCCAATGCAGTTTTCATAGTCAGCAGTGCCAACCTCTAAAGGCCCCAGTATGCTTCCACGAAAATGGCACAGACATACATTTTGGGGAGTGGCGCAGACGGATTTGTGAAAGGGAAAGATTTGAGACCTCACGCCATAAAAAGCAAACAAGAAAACTTTCTTGCCACTGTGAATTTGGACCGGATAGAGAAAAGTACATACCTTGCATCGCTCTGCAACCCCACTCATTTTGTGGTCTGATCTGTGTAGTATTTCCCAAACTACCCTACCCAAACTACAGGGTTTTACGCCGCCTCCAGCCTCTTAACTTTTCACCTTGCTGTGGAAAACAGCCACATACACAGGTAATACTTGTGAACATAGACGAGACACAAGGAAGTGAGCTTACCCCTGGGGAGAACACTGGGATCTTGGGAAAAAACATGAACATGAAACATGAAAACACTAAACTCTAAACACTATGTTAAGAAAATGCATAAATGATTAGTTATCATACTGACTGTTTTTAAACTGCTTGCTATGTGCATAAAAGTGTTGAAGTACCAAATGAAGCTAAGAGGGAAAGTACTGAAAAAGAAGGTCAACCTGACCCTTGATGATATGACTGTCTGCGGTGAAGCTGGATTGAGCAGGTTTGTGCATCTCTGAAAGATAAACCCCATGTGACAAGAGGCGTTCTCCTTATGGGATGAAAAATACTTGCTGCAAGTAAACTTTACAAAAGACAATTTGATTCTGTTTTGTTCGGGATGGACATGGTCAGCAACAATACTCGGGTAGGCTGTGGCATTGCAACGATGCTCAATTGGTACCAAGGGGCCCAAAGAGTGCCAAGAAAATATTCCCCACACCATTACACCACCACCACCAGCCTGAACCGTTGATACAAGGCAGGATGGATCCATGCTTTCATGTTGTTGACGCCAAATTCTGACCCTACCATCCGAATGTTGCAGCAGAAATCGAGACTCATCAGACCAGGCAACGTTTTTCCAATCTTCTATTGTCCAATTTTCAATGAGCTTGTGCAAAATGTAGCCTCAGTTTCCTGTTCTTAGCTGAAAGGAGTAGCACCCGGCGTGGTCTTCTGCTGCTGTAGCCCATCTGCCTCAAAGTTTGACGTACTGTGCGTTCAGAGATGCTCTTCTGCCTACCTTGGTTGTAACGAGTGGTTATTTGAGTCACTGTTGCCTTTCTATCAGCTCGAAGCAGTCTGGCCATTCTCCTCTGACCTCTGGCATCAACAAGGCATTTCCACTCACAGAACTGCCGCTCACTGGATATTTTTTCTTTTTCGGACCATTCTCTGTAAACTCTAGAGATGGTTGTGCATGAAAATCCCAGTAGATCAGCAGTTTCTGAAATACTCAGACCAGCCCTTCTGGCACCACCAACCATGCCATGTTCAAAGTCACTCAAATCACCTTTCTTCCCCATACTGATGCTCGGTTTGAACTGCAGGAGATTGTCTTGACCATGTCTACATGCCTAAATGCACTGAGTCGCCGCCATGTGATTGGCTGATTAGAAATTAAGTGTTAACGAGCAGTTGGACAGATGTACCTAATAAAGTGGCCGGTGAGTGTAAGTCAGCAATACAGTCCTACAGAGAAAAGTTTCTTAAGAAACTAAACACTTTAAACTCTCTAAACACTTTCACTCTCAACACTAAACATGAAGCATGGAGTAGCAGGAGTACTAGCAAAAAATTCACAAAGAGCACCAGAATCAACAAAACCTGACAAGATACAAAACGCACAGGCACAAGACTCGGACTTTAAGCACCAGTGATTAGGGGAGAACAAGACTCAGGTGTGACACAAGTGAAGGGGAAGTGACCGGACACGTAGAGGGTTACAGAGTCTCAAATAAAACAGGAAATGAGGAGACATAACCCTGAGACAAGACAAACCTCACCATGGTGGATCGGATAAAACCTAAATAATATCCAACCCTAAATGTAAATAATTATTGCAGGCATGTATTGTGATTTGTGTCCTCTGTATGTTACATGTTATGTTATGTTATGTTATGTTATGTTATGTTATGTGAGTAACATAACACTGCTTTTTGCAGTGCTGGCACATGATATTCATCCATCAGTTGTTTTAAGAACTGTTTTTAAATGTTTTAATAGTTTTAGAAAGAACATTTTGATGTAATTCCACTAATCTGACAGATTAAAAATCACAGATTTTAAATAAATGCAGCCTTCAAACCACAGAATGTGGAATTCTACTCATTAGTGCGTGTTTAGTCAGTGTTTTTACTGAAATGGTGTGTTTCATATGGCCTATATGTGTTCTGTATGTGATATGGTTGGACAACCGTCACAGGCACATTAACTGGCAGTGATCCATGCTGGTCCATACAGTAATGTTTACACACGGTAAACCATATGTGTGCATGTCAGTGTGACTTTGTGTGTCTTGGTGTAAAAATGTGTATATATATATATGTATATATTTGCCATGGCCTGTGATGAAGAGCTTTGCCGTAGTTCGTAGCATTACCAATGGGTTGGCCATGCTTCCCATGAGACCTATTATTCTGTGTCTGACCTAGGGAATGTTCCAGATCTGTGACTATACACCATACATAGGGATGTGTGTGTGTGTGTTGCAATGCTGCTGAACTGCATATTGTGTAACAAATATTTTTGGAAATAATTAAACAACCGTAAATACACATTAATGCATTTTACTTTGTTGGTAGACTTAGATCCATTTGTAGACTGATCCATTTGTTGTTGTTAAGTAAACCTTTTCACTCTCTTCAGTTTGAAGTCATTTGTTTTCAGTGTTCTCTCTAAAGGTGAAGTACAGCTTGGAGGCCCCTGCTCTATAAAAATAAATAGATCAACAGATTTTTTAAAATCTTTTTAAAAAATCTTTGTCTTTAATTAATTAAAGAAAAAAACTAAAAAAAAAAAAAAAACCTAATGCCATGTTGAAAGACATGTCAACCCTTGATCTGAAGGGAATATGTTTGCCTTTGAAACATCACACCACCACATTAAAGTAGTTAAGGGGAAATTATTTTGTTCATGTTCTTCCAGCAAGTGAGACATGTTTACTGTCTTAACTTTGAAGACTATGTCATCTTCTGTTGCATGTCACTTCTTATTGTTTAAGTCCTCTTAGGCACTCTAATCCACAGTATTGTGTGTGATTGTCTGTCTATATGGGTTTGTAGCAGGGGCCATGTGTGTGTTTTGATGGCTGTACAGTCCCCCAGTGGCTGTTCCCCTGCTGTAGATGTCTGTTCTGGTGATAGCATTGTCTCCATGTCCAAAGAGCTGCTGGCTGCCCTATTCCACCAAGTCTTTATCATGGTAATACAGAGAAAGACAGAAAGAGGGAGGAGGGGAGGATAGAAAAAGAATTATAGTTTACCAAAGCGAGAATGGAGTAATCTTTACCCTCTTCCCTCTGTTCTCCTCATCCTCACATTCTCACCACCTTCCTTTCTATCCCCTATTTCTTTCTTCTTCTCCCCACACCCTCTTCATGTCCCGCTTTCTTATCTCCCCCTTAGTTCTTTGATAATCCCTCCGAACATTGTCTTCATAATTACACACAACAATGATTCCCTTCCTTACTTGTGGACCGTGCATGGAGAATATTTCATAGATGAAGACCAGAATGTGAATTAATAACTTGGGTCTCTGAAATAAGGTTGTGTGTGTGTGTGTGTGTGTGTGTGTGTGTGTGTGTGTGTGTGTGCACGCATGTGTGTGTGCGTGTGTGTGTACATGTGTGTGTGTCTGTGTGTGTGTTTTGGTGCCCAACGTTGTTTTAACACAGCTCTTATATTATACATGCTGAGAGCCCCGTCGCTCCCCGTTAAAGGCCCATCTTGTTTCTGCATTATATCTGGTTTCTCTGTTAATAGAGTTCTTTGCGTGGCACTTCTCTTCATAGCATATGCATTACAAGATGAAGGTCGGTGCCAACAAAACCTGCCAAACTGCCACATGTCTGACCAAGTGACAACAAATGCACCTAATGTTTATACACTCTTCTAAGAGGGTTGATTTCTTTTGCATTGTGGTGCAAACATTAGGAGGTTTATCCATCAAAAATGTCTGCATTAATGTTAAAAAAAATAAAGTATACTAAAGCCCTATTCGCACAGAATAAATAGAACCTGGGGACCTCTGGTAATTTGTAATAATTGCAGAGGGCGTATGTCTGTGATCTTAATCCCATGCAAATTCGCTATGTAATTTCTAAACTATATTTCGCCAGTAATACTAATCCTGTGGAAATCTTTATCTCAGAGGGGTATTTTGATTGTTGCAGGTAAATTATGCAGGCTGTGGTGAAATTGCAGTTTTGACAGCAAATGGAGAAATGAACAAATGGCAAGCTCAGATCCATCAGGAGAGCAAAATTTCAGAGGATGCCACATGCTGGTCCATATCAGCATGTGGTAAAAAACATTTTCTTTCAAGAAGTTTTAAACAAATGCCCTGATGGCCTATTATCCCAGCTAACAACTGCCCACTGTTCCAAAGACACATTGCTGCTTTGACATTTTATTTACTGTTGGCATGACTTGCATGGCTTTGTCATCATATTTGGGCCATAATGACAGTAAATTGCATGCAAGAAACATAGACTGGGGAGGGGCTTGATGGGGCTTAGAAAATGGTGTGCATCAATGATGATAGGTTCTTCAGGTGATCCATGAGTGCGAAATATCATCAGACAGTATCTCAACAAAATTTTACTATGAGACAACTCAGAAACTTGGACCATCAGAAGTAAAAGTAAAAAAGTGGTTTCTGTAGGGCAGTGTCAGGTGCAGCAAGCCAACTGGCACCAGTTCACCCTTCAACCTTGATTTTTCTCTTATCTTACTGAAGTTTTCAAAACAAAAACGGCCATGTCTTCTGACTCCTGCCAGAGCATACCACAGGTGCCATCCCCAGAGGAGATGGCTGCAAAAGACTGAATAGCAAACACTTCAGTAGATGGCTGGCTTCATCAGAAAGGATTTACAACATCTCGGGATCAACACTGAGGACTAAGAAAACCTGGCACCAGACTGCTGCCCGAACACTAAATCTTATCCTAATCAAAACATATAATAAGGGAGGTTTAAAATAATGAATGTTGAATAATATCAAAATGAGAATTGTGTGTATTCTTTCAGTTGTTAATGCAAAGTCATTATTTTTTGAAAACTGTTTTTGGACAAATGACAAAGTTCATAATTTAGACATTTGGCAGTAAAGCAGTTGTCTGCTGCTAGACACCAGATGCACTCATTGGTCTCTTCATGTACAGTGTTGTGTAATAAGCCATTGGCAATCATTCATGGTAGTACTTGGCAACCTTTATTACCTTGCCTTTTTTTTTTAAATCTGTCCTATTACTGCCCAAATCTAGCTGGAAATACTTTCTACTTTCATGAATCTCCTCCTATTTAGATGTTGTGGAGTGACTTCATTAAAATAACTGAATTAAATTTTCTGCTCTGTTGTCTGATTCTTTTTCAGTACTTCCTCCTTAAGCCCCATTTGGGTTGTTTTTTCTTCTGGATATCTTTTTGGCAGTGCCCCCCACCACCACCACTCCTTCCTCTCCCTCTCATGAGAGTCCACTGTGTGCAGGTCTCTGTCAGTGAACCGTGGATGGTAATGGCCATTCCTGCTGCTCCCACAGCACACACCATTACTACTAGAACACCCAGACATAGAACAACAGATGAAGGAAGGATGGAAACAGAAATAGAAAAAGTGTATTTTTGGTAGAACAAAGCATAATCGGAAAATTAAACTGGAGGCACAACAGCATGTGTGTATGGTACAGAGTGTGTGTGTGCGCGAGTGTGTGTGTGTGTGTGTGTGCTGGGACAATTTCATGGCAAGGATTAAGAGAGGGCCAGGTATGGTATCTTATTTCCTGTGACCTGCTCATTGCAAGATTTCCCACACTCATCGTTTCACTCTATTACATCTCTTTTACTGACACAAAACATAAAGTCATCACACACACACACACACACACACACACACACACACACACACACACACACACACACACACACAGTTACTGTACATTACCCAAGCCTTGTACATTTACGTGCTGTTGAGCTGTCTCCAAATTATCGGTGTGACTGCTTCCTGTAACTTACTGTGGGTTATGATAACAACCATTTCTCCTGTCAACAGCCCATAATGTCAGATTTAAAGGGTTGCCTCCGGTAACCAGCCAGGCTGCCGTGGCTGAGTGATTCTACAGCATCTGCTAGAGAGGCCATCCATCACCCACACACGCACAGACGGACTACACTTACACACTCATATTTATGTGTGTGTCTCTCAGAGATCTCTCCATGAGATTCATTTTTACAAAAATGTCATTATTGTTTGCTTGTTCAAATGGCTGTGTGTTTATACTTTATTGCTATGAAGGTAGTAGTTCCTGATGTGCTACTAGGGAGAAGGAGAGGCTCAAATAAAACATCAGATGAGTAAAGCGCTGATCATATCTAAATTGACAATGCTATTTTGGATGGTTTCATTGATTTAGATTGTAGTCTATGTTAGTCTGTGTTGACCTGTCATTTCAGGAAAAATGAGCCTGTGAAAGTAAAGCCAATGAGGTCGACTCTAGGGGCGAGACTTGAAATTACATCGAGAGGCTGTCAAAATCTTACACTGATAATCTGAGAAGCTTCATCAAAGGTTTTCATCACATTTTCTTGCTGTTTGAAAATGTGTTTCTTGCAAATCAAATGAGTTTCCTTTGACTACCTAACTTTTACTAAAAACCTCTTGAGCATGACCAAAAGCTATTGTCTTACCCACTGCCAACATGATTTTTTTTTTGTTGTTGTAAGGAACTACTGTAAAAATCAGTTTAAACTGACAGTGTCAGTGTGGCCAGTAGCATCTGTGCACATTCTGCCTTATGCATCCCCAGTAGCATCTTCACGATATACTTGAAAATTTCCAAGCTTTGTTGCTCAGCCTGTGCATGGAGCATTGTATTGCTCCATTCATGGAGAAGTTGTAAATCATCAACCTTTAGAGAGTTTGAGCCTTTCAAGCTTTAAGCATTTTAAACTTGATTTCTGTGATAGATTCTGAACTACAGGGCCATTTTGTTGTCTGGAATCACTATTACTTAAATATTACAATGTGTTCATATTATATTCAGACTTCTTCCCTATCCCTCTGTCTCTTTTTGGTACACCAAAAACAGAGCAAACTGAGAAGAATAAGTTATGCCTTTCTTTCCCATTAATGTGATCAAAGCAGTGTTTTCCCTGCTTTAAATGGGCCTTGCTGGAAGGTGTTTTGACTGATGTGGTGCCTGAGGGACATATCAAAGAACATGATTGTGTTCTCTGACTGTTAAGGTCTTATCACTTCACACTTTTCCAGATCTGATCTTGGTAGACTATTTTAATTCTTATCATAATTGACTATTTCATGCACTGATGCCTTTTTACTCCCATGTAGCTGTGATGACAAATAATTGGTTTGTTCTGCACATTCTCATGCTGTTAGACCATGTAGCAGGCAGAATTTTTATTGTATTCCTTCTTGTTGACTTTTTTTCATCTCTTGTATTTTTCATGTTGATTAAACAGCAGCGTTCCTGTATGTTTCCTCTCCCCTCCAAGTCTTTTAACACACTCACAGTCAAACTTAAGAGTTGTTGCAATGGAAATAGTAGTGAAGTACAACTCAGATCATCTTTAACCTTAAAGACACTGTCAGTAGAACAATTGGAGCCATAGTCTACATTCACATCTACCACTGTGACTTAAATCTATTTTCCTCCCAATGTTACCCAAATCCAATGTCTTTATGACAGTGCAAAGAACAAAAAATGCATAAAATATAGTCTTTTCAGATCAGATTCATGTTGTATGTTGTAATAAATTGGATCTGTATGGCAATGTAAAGATGGTAATGTAGCATAAATCAGAATTTTCAACACCTTTAATGTCATCTTTTATTCATATCTGGCCAAAGGCTCTTGGTATAGACCATATAGAAAACAAAGTAACTTCAATTAAACTAATAATAACTAATAATAAAACTAGAAAAATAAATAAATTAATAAATTAGAACCATGCCATAAAAGAATTTTAAATATCGAATCATCATGCACAATACCAAATTATCTAAGGCTACCAATCAAGAAAACAGTTTAACCCAGATGTGAGAGACACTTGCGCAACTTAAAGAAATCATTTTCGATTAAAATCAAAGGAGAAAAAAAACAATCTGTCAATATATGCTTGGCACTACCACTGCCAGTATCAACCTACAGTAAAATACTGATGTAATCATAGTATATAGAGTTCTCAAAGCTGTAAGACCGAATGTCTTTTTCTTTTCATCCTGAGGTTTTTTTCTAAATTCATGAAAATGGCTGCTTGACTGGTAATTGACTGGCACTGTCTCTGGCTCTTTTCAACCCCTGCCCCGCCTCTACCTCAATGAACTATTTGGCAAGAGGGAATCTTGGGTGTAACTTCACAAACTGATTCAACCAGTCACCTTTGTGCAATACAACAGGAAAGTTGAAGTTGAGGTCTGCTCTAAGGCAAGACTAGGTCATCGCTACAGTGTTAGGTTAGCTAGTCTACCTGTCCTTCCCCTTCCTTTCTCCAGTCTGCCTCAACATCTTCATCGTTGTGCACCTCTATATGTTTCAATCTTGCAATGTGAAAAACTTTTCCTTTCCTCTCTCATGCCTTTGCTTTTAATGTCCCTGTTAGAACAAAATACAAGTTCTAACAGATAAAATAAAAGATTAAATGAAATCAACAGCCATGACATTGTTTTATCTTGGGGGTTTTTTAATCTGAAAATGTCTTGGTTCGTGAGTTTGGATGTTTTAATAACGTCTGACTGAATTATAAAACGCTAACTTATCTGGAAAATGCAGTTCTAAATCAAGACCCTTCATGCCTGTTTTTTGCTGTAAGAATGATTTTCTCTGGGTAGTACTTCTTTCTTGGCTGGCAGGATCTGGGTGTGTGACAACTCACTGCAGTTAGACTCACACCCTTCAGTGTTGCTGCTTCACAATGTTTTCCAGCCACCAAGCTTTTCTGCCCATCACAACATTCAGCATATTCCTCCGCTTCCATTCATCAGGTGTCAGGCAGAGCAGCCTCAACCGGAGGCTCCTCCCACTCCATCCTACCCTGGAGCCCCAGGGATTTCCCCTCAGAAGAGGAAGAAGATTTTAACTACCTAATTTTATTTACAATTTTTCAATATATTTTCATATTATAAATATGAAAGTGCTAAAGTGCTGTGTAATAAATATGCATAATATAAAGATGAATATGTAGAGGATGGGGGGGGGGGGGTACCCTCCTCCGCAATCCCCCCCCATTTTACCATTTTACCACCAGTCCGCAGTGGTAAAAGGGTTGGGGACCACTGCTTTAAATGAAACAGTGGGATATTTATTCATTGAGGCAGCTTGTAAAAACAACTTTGTCATCTTCAAGTGCACAATATTTAATTCATAGTCCATATGATTTTGAAACTGTCCAAATATCATAGGACCTAGGACCCAAAAGCAACACGTACACCAAACTCTGAGTTTAGTCTCTCACAGAAAGGTTGGTCATCAGCGACAAGGGGCGATTAGGGGGCTGATTAGGGGACACAGGAGAATCAGGGAAATTTTATCTTGATGAATAAAATATATAAAATATATGGATAAATATATGGCCAATGATTAAAAAATTGCAATTGACAGTTTTCCTTATATTATTGTTATAGTCCATAGCAGAAATAAAACTTCTACTCCTAAAAGTTTTATTGGACAGTCTTAAAACACCAGTTAAAAGAGTGAAGTCTCTTACGCTCACTAAAGGCATGACACACTGTAAGATTACAGAATGGGCTCTGGTCAAATACACCTGATTTCTTGATATTTGAGGCAAAGGTTCCATGTAATTCTTCACTGGAGATAAGCTATCCTCCAGGAGAGGTTTGTACAAAGTTCTACATTGTGGTTGGCAGTCACAGTGGGAGCTCTGCCACACAGTCTGTCTTTGTATATGGTATAGACACAGTCCCTGTACAAGTCTTTTTTGTCCATGGCTTGGAGGCCTTCCTGCTGTCAATGAGAGGTCCACCAAGCTTGGAACAGAGTTCAAGTTTTGGGAAGGGCTCTCCTCGATCAGATTCAATCCAGGCACTCCCTGGCTGACTGGACTTCCAGCAGGGAGCCTACAGCTTGGGTATCACTTGCCCCACCATGTCCCCAGCTGTTTAAGGACCAGTGTCCCAGTCCGGAGCAGTGCTGCAGTCAGTCCAGGTGTGGATCCACAGTCCATGCACCAATGGCTCCTTTAAAAAACAGAACAGAGAGTTACAGCTTTTCCACGTATTGGAAAAAAGCCTGTGACTAAAAAACACCCTGATAAAAAGGAGGAAGCCCATTGCATTTTAAAAAGGGCTGTGGTTTGTCCCAGGTTACTCATGCATCTGAAGATCTCACCCCTGCATGTACCGGCAACTTGTCACATCGCTAGAAGTCTCATATCGACCCACAAGGGACTCTTCCGTGTCTGTATGAAACACTCAGGGTTATCAACTGACTCCTATGTAAACGCACTCACTGCTGTAAGAGATGCTCAGAGCAGGAGCTCAAGCCATCCATTCACTCCAATAAAACCCGGTCCCAGTGACATCTCATACTGATGCACAAGGTACCCTTCTGTACAGGGCCGCCCCTGCCTACACGCAGAACACGCACAGTAGTAGGGCCCCGAAATCCAATCGGGGCCCCATTTTGCACGAAAGATGCACATATGCGTAGCCATGAGGCACACTATGAGATCAGCTGTCAGCACTTGGCAAGAGGAGAGAAAGAAGCAACCTTTTTTATATTGTAACCTGACACCGTACACGCCGTTATGCAATGATTGAGTAGTTGTAGTTGATCAACTGACCAATCGCTGGTCAGTAGTGCTGGGAACACCGACTCCTTTTACTGACTCGGATATTCTACTCTCAACTTGAACTTGCACTTGAACTTGAACAAATCTTGAATCATTTCGTTAATTTTTATAGTGGCGCTGAAGCCCTCTTATGGCCGCAAGAAGGCAGCAGTTCTTAAACTACAGAAGGCAACATGGTTTGCTTTAGCTGACAAAGTATAATACAAAAAATGTCACAAGCAATTCAAACCATGTGAAGTCAACTGCGTCAATGCTTTTGTTCAAAAGGAATGGCTCATGGACCATGATAATGTTTTTTTTTTAATAAATGTGCTTTTTGTCTGATACAGTTTGTGTAAATAGTGCTCATATGAGCTTTAAAACAATCCACTAAATGCTGCCAATAAAATGGGGAATAAGCTACTCTGTAGGGTTCATATGTGGGAAAATCTGATCGTGATGATGTCAGCGCCTCACCAGCCATGAACCTCACCTCATGTCACCTTTCTCATGAAATAAACATATATGCGATGGTTATATATGTTTCTTTGAATATTGACTGGATAGACAAGAAATTCTGAGCTCTGCTGAGAAGATGTGAAATTCTGACAAGGAACATTGGAATCTTATTATAGGTTTTGGGGCCTGCTCCAAGGGTGCTGCCTCTGATCTCCCCATAAACATTCTAAATTGTCATCCTCATACTGTAGCTCAAAGCTATTCCAGAAAAAGCCCGTCATGGCCACATCCAGGGTCGACCCTGACCAAAATGGGGCCCTAATCCAAAGAAACAATAAGGGTCCTTCGTGCCAAAAACTGCAATTTAGTCATCACCCCCCTCCCCCCTCAGCATGCTGGATGCGCTTGACTTCCTGATGAACACAGTCAAGTTTCAGCCTCTAAGCTCAAAATAACATTTAAGGGTCTGGTTCAGGAATCAGGGGCTGTAAAAGCTATAGCGAACTAGACCATCAGATGCTGGAGGGCATTCTGGAGAAGATCTCTTTCTAAAGGTTGAGTGGATACCTCTCCAAGAGTGCCGGTTCCTGAGTTTTGTCATTCATAAGAGCAGTTCTAGATGCCCTATACCTTAGATGCTACACCAGCTCTGTATCACAGACTGAAGGGACACCCCCTACAGTCTGCGCACAGTAACACGTATCAACTGAAAACTATGTTCAAAGTTCACATTTCCTCTTGAATTCTCTGTTTCAAACAATTGTTTTAAGTTTTATTTATGTAGGGTACTAATCGCAATTTCAGGTATGGAGCGTGGTGCGTGCATGCATGAAACCAATGTGTATGTGTTAAGAAATGTTGAAAAGGTCAAAGAAAAAAAAGAAATCCTTACAATAGTGAGAAAAACACTTCTAGGCTGAGGATCCTCGGGTCTCCAATGAGATTGTAGCTTGCGGCTGGAGCCTGTGCTCTGAGCGTCTCTTACCACCGCATTGATACATTGATACATTGATAACCAAGAACATTTCATACAGATGCGGAAGGGTACTTTGTGCATCAGTATGAGACGTCTAGGGGCGTGACCCTAGACGTTATTTTACGCTCTGGAATGAGAACGGGTTGACGATGCATCTGGCCACCTCTCTCCACACTAGATCTGTGGATCCTGGAGGTCCTGGCTTGAGGGAGCCAAGACAACATCATCTGCAAAGAGTAGAGATAAACCCAACATTCCATGTCCCTGTAGCTAGAGTTGTTGTCCTGAGATTGGTCCGTCATGGCCCCCACCCACGACTGCCACCCAGTTTACATTGCATCCAACCCCAGTCATTCATCCTGTAGGTGGTGGGCGACAGAGATGCCACGTGGCTCCTTCTGGCTGTGACCGGCCAGGCCCCATGGCAGACCTGGCCACCAGGCGCTCGCTGACAGTCCTGACTCTGGATGTGGGTCAAGGGCTTCCTCCGGGCAGGGTCCCATTTTCCTCCTTGATTTTTTCATGGGGTGTTCTGAATCATTCTTAGTCTGGCCTCTTGCCTGAGACCAGTTTGCCTTGGATGACCCTACCAGGAGTACATGAGTCCTGACAACATAGCTCTCAAGGTCTTGAAGGCACTCAAACCTCTCCACCGCGATAAGGTGATGGGGCACTTTCATTGTGTGTTTTTCTAATCTGAAAATCCGGTCGATGAGTTCTGATGTTGTTTTGTTGATGTCTCTGATTGATTTGTAAAAAGCAAATTTATCCACAATTTGTAGTGTAATATTCAGACCCTTCATTCACTATGTCTTTTGTAAACATACTTTAACTATTTATTCCAGGTAAAAATGTTTCTCTTATCCTGCAGTGACCTCGGTGCGTGACATGTCACTGCAGTCAGACAAACATCCATCAGTGTCACTGCTGTCTGCACCAGCCATCTTCATCTTCCCAGCCTTACTGCCTACCACAACTATTGAGACATTTTTTCTATTGCATCACATTGCAGGAGCAGTTTACCAATCTGGCTCCACCTCCACCACTGCCGCCTCAGCAGCAGCCCGGCTCCCAATCCACCTGCTTTCTCCCACACACCCTTCTCTACTTCCCCATTCTCACAGACTTCTCCCGTCTCACACACATGATCAGTGACTGCCCGAGTCTCACACCCTCTACGTCACTCACTGCCCCATTTTCACCATCTTCTCTCTGCCATTTCATCTATCACCTCTATTCTGTTGTCTTCACCTACCCCACCTAATTCACCTGTCACCTCCACTCTGGTTTCCCTCTCTCTCACCCTTCTCCACCTCACCTATCTTTTTTCCCATCTCCTTACCAATCCTTTTTTTCCCATCACCACAACATTTTCCCTATACCTTAACCTTCTCTACTCTTATTTTCCACCTCCACCTGTTGCTCACCCACTCCTCTACTTTCCACCTTTCCATACTGCCCTGGAAACCAGGCAGTGTCCTCTGCCAGGCTGCAGGGACAGGCTGTCCGGAGGCCGCCGCAGCTGGACCAACAGCCCCAGCTGGAGCTGGAATAAATCCAGAGGTTCAAGCCGGAGCCGCTCCACACAGCCCGCGGCTAGAGCTGCGCCCAAATTGAGAAATGTTCAGTCTGGGCTTAGCATGCTGTGAGTACACCCTGGCGAGAGGGTGAGGCGAGGAGAGCGACTGCATGGCTCTAGAATGAGTGACAACTAAATGGAGGTGGTCAAACTGCTCCCTGCAGCCTCAGAGCGGTCATCATGGAGCTGTAACTCCCAGTTGAGCCTGTATCCCCCCAATTCCTTCCTTGCCATTAGAATTAGATGGACCCACATCCTGCTTTTTCCTGCTGCTTGTATCTTCCTCCTCTTTGTTGAAACGTTGGGTGGTACATTGTGTAGTGCTGTGCTATGTTGTGCTGTGTGCAGAATTATCCTCCTGTGCCTCTGTTAATTTATATCAAAACCAGTGGGAATAGGACACCGGGCAGGAAAAATACTTCCTGGTGTGTTCCTGGTCACTCGTTAACGCCATATCACGCACGCCAGTACCATGTCCGCATATCCAGCTACATCCTGGCCGGAGCTGCATGCCTTGCTTGCCACCTCTAGTGTGAAAGCACCTTAAAGTTTTTACCGTTTACTGTGTTTACTGTTGTTGTGATGGATAAATGTTAGTAGTTTTCCTTATTGTAATTCTGGTGGAATTTTGGAGTTCATTAGTGCAACATTAAAAAAAAAGTTTTTATATAGTCCTGGTAATTTGCAGCAGTAATAGTATTAGTAGTAGTAGTTGTATTAGTAGTGTCTGGTTGTCTGCATAAAAAAGTGGGACGGAGTAGCATCATTCCCAGCTTGAATTACTGTCCCAGTCTACCACTACTGTGTGTGAGGGTGGAGCAGGGGAGCGCAGGTGTGCGTGAAGACGCAGGGGGTGGGGCAACCTGGGACACACACCAGGGGACAATCAGGCCGTAATGACTCTGTTTGCTCCCCATAATTTAGGCTAAAGGAGAGGACAGTGTGGAGGAGTTGAGGAGCTGCATGTCTCTGGATGAGCAGCTAAGCTGGACCTGGAGGACTTTTGCCTTGCGTGTGTGTGTGTGTGTGTGTGTGTGTGTGTGTGTGTGTGTGTGTGTGTGTGTGTGTGTGTGTGTGTGTGCACATGCGTGCATGCGTGCGTGCATGTGTGAATAAACCGTGCCTGGAGGCCATAACAGTGAATGCTGTCTCAAGTTTTCATCTCTGAGAAGGAGCCCTACACCCATTCATCTCTACACCATGCCACAAAAAATAGTTTTTACTGTATTTGTACTTCTTGAAGTTTCTACTTTCATGACTTCAAAATAAGTTTTTGAATTACTTAATGGTGCTTGCCCCTGAAGTTCTTGAACCATATTAAATATATCTTCAATGGGTTGGCCAAATCATGAAATACATTGCTTTATGAATCCCTATTTTGTCTAATTTTCATACCCCCCCCCATTATAGAACATAATAAAATTAAGTCTGTGGTGCCAGTGCTTGTGAGGTAAAGCAATGATCGAGGAAATATAACCCAATGTCTGTGCACTGCAGTCACCACCTAAATGTGTGAGATATGTCATCATGTGTTATGTTAGTCACTGCCCCTTTGATAGATCATGCCAATAGGTGGGTGATACAGCTGTCATCATATTCTGGTGTGAATGAGCTTGGCTTGACTGAGTCCATGTATTTGAAATTTGTGTTTCTGTGTATACTTTTACTGTATGTGTGTGTGTCTCTGTGTGTATGTGTGTGTGTGTGTGTGTGTGTGTGTGTGTGTGTGTGTGTGTGTGTGTGTGTGTGTGCAGTCCCAGACGGAAGCCCAGTGAACAGATGGTGGGTTCAGACACAGACTGACACACCATAACCAAGCGATTACACACTCAATGATTTCCCCTAAAAAGAGAGAGGGGGATGAGGGGGAGATGATAGGAGGAAACAGGGATATAGAAAGGAAGAGTAAGGTAAAGAGGACATGAATGGTTCAATGGAGTGAGAAGTAAACGTGTTTTTGTTTTAGTATCAATAAAAAACAGGTAAATTAATAAAACAAATTAAAATTAAATTTTAAAGGGGAACAGTGATGGTAAAGAAGAGGAGAGTGTCCCTATACAACAGGGCCATTTGGGAGAGAGAGGGTGAGAGAGAGAGCATAATGTCTTCAGGGATGCCAGGTTACATGATAGCCAGTTAGAACAAAGGATGTTGAAAACTCCCCTGATAAAACTGATATGATTGGTACTGACCTTCCCCCTCTCACAGAGCCATTGCCTCTTAACACACTGAACTGCAAATGGACACACAAATATTATAAGTTATATTATATCATCATATGTATTTTGTAATCTTGAACTGATATTTTTTGACTGTATAGATCTAAAATAGATTACGTGTGTGTGTGTGTATATATATATATATATATATATATATACATATACATATATACATACATACTACAGAATTTATGCACAATTGTGACTAAGAAACATAGCTCACAGCAGAGCAACCCCCCTTCCCAGGTCAGGTCAAGCAAGATCATGGGAAACCATTCCTATGGGCCTTCTCACCTTTTTCATCTTAAAGCGTCTCAAAAACATCCCAGACATTCTGCTCTGCCCTCCCCCACCCCCACCCCCACCCCCTCAGGTTTGCAACAACTGCACCCACAGAATACCAAGCTGTTGTTAATGTTCACTATTTTATCCTTGTCTTTGATTTGGCTTGGCTTTGATTTTGTTAGCACTACAACTAGTCATGTGACGGTTTTGTTCAGCTCCTTTCATGGTGTTTACACCTTCATGACTGCTTGTTGTCATGAGAGTTGCAACTTCACACTTTTGATCACATTCATACTGTTACGTGAATTTGCTCTGAATAACTAGATGTTTTTCATTTAAAATGTCTGGAGATTACATTTATCATTTTTTTTACCATTGATCATTGTTTTGTTATGTTTGTTACGTGTGGTAGGGAGCCAAAATGGTATCGTGTAAGTACTCTAAACCAAACCCCCAGTGGCAGCATGACAACTCCACCTTCACCCAAGGAAAATGTTAATGTACCCAAGTTAAGGTACTCAGGTTTTTTCCTTAAGAGAAGCAGGAGATGTTGTTCCAATAGAAACAAACTGACTGAAAAAACTGGCTGCCTGAGTTCATTTTCAGATATAATATTTAAGATAGGTACTAAGGTCTAAATAGAAGCTCAGAGGGGATGAAACCTCTTCTGCTGCTGGTCCCAAACTTTGGAACAACCTTCTGTTGCACATTAGACAAGCCCCTTCACTGTCCATTTTTAAAACTCATCTTAAAAACCACTTTAATTCCTTCATTTTAATCCCAGCATCACACTCTCCTTTGTTTTACTGTTATTGTTTTTATTGTTTTTATTTGTTAATTTAATTTTGTTGTTATTTTTTGTTTTTATATTGTTTTTATATTTTATTTTTCATGTTCTTCTCATTTTATTTACAACAACTTGTTCCAGCTGTGGCTGTTGTACTGAATAAAACTGAGTTGAGTTGAGCAGAAAGAAACACTTTATTATAACAATGTTTATAAAATACAGCAAAAACACCATACCCAGACAGAGACCTAAGAGAAAGGGGATGTGATCAATCCTGAGGCTTACCGCTGGGGAAATGGAGGATACACAGAGGATAAGGAATCCAACAAAACAAAAGTTACCCATTATGGTTGGTGAGGGGACCCAGGACCAAGGGATGCACACAGGAAAAGGGATGGTGAACAACCACCCAGGGCATCAGGATCACCACCATCACCTCTCAGCATCTGAGGAAAAGAGAACAGGGAATAAAATTTGCATAAACAAACTATGAACCAGTAAACAAAGACATAAACCAAACTTAGGGTGGCAGCAGTAAACTAAATTGATAAAGCAACCAAACAAAAACTATACAAATACAGAAAATATTCCAATTAAATAATAATTAAAAAAAACAGAATCACTAAGCCAAATGAAAGGATGGAGTGAACCCCACAATACCCATACAAATGCATTAAGGCAGGGTAGTTAAAAAGCACAAGAAACAGGCTACCAAGTCTTATTCACATACACACACAAGCGCACACACACAAACACACACACACATTAGGATGGAGCCATTAACAAGCACAAGAAATGGCGTGTCAACCTGCAGCATTCTCTCTCACACATACACATGCAAAAAAAAAGCAAAACAAGTTGAAACAGTCAATCAAACAATCAAAGTGTCCAGCCCCAAGCAGCTCCAAGCAAGGCAAAACAATCAATCAATGCAAGGCAGCATCTGGACGCAGGAAACTCCAGATGAGGCAAAGCAATTCAGTCTGGAAAGCAGCAGTGGTTCTTCTTGTGCCTCCAACAAAGAACCAGGTAAACTAAATTAGCGTAACAATGCTCACAAGGCTATTTATTGTCCAGTTGGTGTCTGACCAGCTCTTTCAGTGCAACCCAGCCTCATAGAAAAACATACCCTGGATACGTTGGTCCACAGTGCAAAAACGTAGAGGAGTTACAATAATGGCCCTTAAATTGTGTAACTGTTACGTTTTTTTCTGCCTAATCTTTTCCTACTTCTTGGTGGTCATTTCTCACATTCTTAACGGAAAAGTCAATATTTTGAGTTAGTTTCTGCAGTAAAATGCGTTTTTATTACATTTCTAGCAAGAAATTGTATTTTCATAATATTTATTCAGTGAATGTACCTAACCTTTTCTCACTTTTTCCCACTGATTCTCACTTTTTCCCAATGATTTCTTTTAATTACATCACCAACATCTCTCAATACAAACATATCAGTATCACTAAAGTATCACTAATAATTCCGTGCTGCTCTCCACCACTCGCGGCAGAGACACACAGACACTGTCTGCGACTCAGTCTACGACACGGAGCCAGTGTTAACTATTTGCAGACTGAGACAGGAATCGACACTAAACTAATGAAGCGTCTGAGGTGTAGGGCTTCTACAACTGCTCTTTTGACAGACAAAAACTCAGGAACCGAAACTCTTGATGCGGTATCCCCCCGTTTATTATGGTTTATTACGTTTTCACTCTGAGAAAACACCAACTCCCAGCAGTGCTGCCCTTTTTCATGACGTCATAGTTGCGCCACACATGACAAGCTGGCTATGCAGTGTCCACTCTTACACTAGTACTAGTAAATGTTTATGATTTATAACGTACTGTGTCACATTAAATAAACATAAATGTCAAAGTTATCCATATTTCTTTGACCTGAAAGAGGAATTGAACTACATTACAATTGCAATTGCAACACACACTGATGTGCTCCGCCATTTTGTTTGTAGTTTTAAGTCAGAAGGGAGGAGGGGAGAAAAAAATACCTTCCCCTTGAAGTTTCCTATTGGTTTTGGACTATGTTGTTTGTCAGAAGGTCTTGTATTAGAATCTTCTTCCTCCCTTCTTATCAGGATAAACAATACAGTAAAATCTAATAATAATAATAAATAAATGTTAACTCTGAATGAGCTTTTATTAGGCTAGGGTAACAGTAAACTCATAACAGGATGGAAAAAAACAGTAAACTCTTGGCGAAATGTGCAGAAAAGAAGGAATAAAGTGATGTTGGATATGAATAAATATAGAGCCTTTTTTAAATTAAATAATTGATTATTGATTATAATAATTAGAATTATTATCTTGTTCTCCGTCTGACAGAGAGTGAGATAGAATGATAAAGAGAGAGAGGCTACAGAGGGTTAGAGAGGCAGCATCCCAGTGTGGAAGCACCCTTACACCCACCTTTCTCATGAAATACACATATATGTCATGGTTATACATATTTCTTTGAATATTGACTTGGTTGATGAGAATTTCTTAGCTCTGATGAGAAGTCTGAAAGATTGACCAGAGGAACAAATTCTGAACAGGCACCTTGGAAGCCTATAGATTTTGGAGCCTGCTTGAACGCCACTGCCTCTGACCTCCTTGTAAACATTCTAGTTATTCTCATTGCATCAAAAGTTTATGCAGGGCTGGTTCTAGGCATAGGCAATATAAGCTGTTGCCATGGGTGCGATCTACTGGAAGGGTGCTATCATGTCACCCTTAGACCTGTTATTCAATTCTGTGTAGTCATCTCAGAAACTTCCAAAGGTAGTAGGAGTCTGAAACATGCTGGATGCTCTTGGCCTACCAATGAACATAGAAAAATTTCAGCTTCTTAGCTCAAAGTGTTAGAGAGGAGGGCCTGGTTCCAAAATGAGGTGCTATAAAAACTATAGCCATCAGATTCTGGAGGCCATTCAGGAGGAGATCTCTTTCTAAAGGTGCTATGAATCTGAAATCTCAGTGTGTTGTAGGGGGGCCATGGACGAGCGGATATATGCTGGTTTGGTCCTGATTGGAGCCATACTTTTCGAAGGGCTTTGAACATTCGCTATTTCCAACTTTGAAGGCCCACCGCAATCGCAAAAATAGGCTAAATGGCCTGAAACTGACCCTCTGAACCCTGCCTCTGTAGACTCTTGGGGAAGCAAAGTTGCTCTAGGAAGGTACTTTCAACATGGAGGCAGCACACCCTAATACAAGACCTTCTAACAAGCAACATAAAGGGAGAGAGCGCAAACAAGCAAGCAGCGCAGAAACATCCTCAGTGAAGAACTTGTCCGGGTGCCCAAATTTAAACATAATAAGATGGTCCAGAATAATTTTATAGACCTCAGGAAGAACCAAGTCAGAAAGTCCACCAATCCCAAAGACTATTCCAAAGCTAAGCTTTGGAAAACTTAGATCTCCTCCAGAGAGATGGAAGATTTCATTGACAGCACCTGTGCCTAGTCCAGCCGATGAAGCCCTGCAGTACCTCCTCAGCTGAGTCTGAGTTGCAGCAGTCAGCATCCACGCCAATCCATGATCACTTAATATAAATATGTTTGCACTGGTCTTCCATGAACTAACACCTCTTTGTGTGTGTGTGTGTGTGTGTGTGTGTGTGTGTGTGTGTGTGTGTGTGTGTGTGTGTGTGTGTGTGTGTGTGTGTGTGTATGTTTGTGTGTGTGTGTGTGCGTGTATGTGTGGATGATGAACGGGTGGGGGAGTGTTGAGACCTGCTTATTTGTGATTTAGCCCTGTGTGAGAGCATGAATATATAAATGCATTTATATTGCTTCTCCCACTACCTTTGATGCATTGTTGTGTTTAAATTCCTGAGCTGTGTGTGTGTGTGCACTTATTTTTATTTCTTCTCTCTCTCCACTTGCTAATGAAATATTTATTTATTTCTGGGGGCAAGGGCACTGGGTTGCGAGGAACTCAAATGAAATGTCATATCTCATTGTGTCTCTCCTACGAGGAGGGGTGGCAGAGGGAATAGAAGAACAGAATTGCTACTGAATTATGTAAGGAGGATTCAGAGGAGAGTGATTACAGGACAGAGACAGAAGAAATATGACAAGTAAGATATATATATATAGAGAGAAAGATAGATACTGGGAAAGAATTCAGTGGGAGGGCAACAAGTCATTCATCTAGCATTACTTATTGTGTAAGTCATGGCACTTTGTTGCCACATCATCAGCTTGTGGCTCTGAACTCTGACTGTTGCGATTTCAGTTAGTATGTAGTGGTCATGCAAGTGCTCACACAAACTGTATTCAGTGGCACATCATAGTGTTTTAACTGCATATTTTGACAGTAACATAAGCTATGGATTTTGTTGTAGCTGCCATCATTGACCACTTCCACACACATTGCAAAGAGAGTGTCACTAAATCTCAGTAAAAAGGTATTCAAAACAGGTAAAATTACCTTGTAGTATAGACAGATAATTTAACTTCACAATTCTTAATAAGATTTTTGTTGCTTGATATAAGATTATATTGTAAAGCTGAAGACTTAAAATAAGATACATACAAAATACAAACAAGATACTTTAACACTTCAAAAATAAATTTATCTTGCTAAGAACCAAATCATTTTTAGTACACTCATACAGAGAGAGAAGCAGAGGATGGACAAGAGAAAGGGAGAAAGACTGGGCCTTGCCACCAATACAGAGAAGATTAGAACTTCTTAATCTCATCTCTACTTTTGTTGCACAAACATGCACAAACACCAGCGTGTTCTCATGAATAATTTGTATGGAAACATACGAAAGCTAATACACCAAATTTAATTTGTGTTGGAGGACCACAGACATTACTCCTATTTGCCACTGGCAATATGGCGGTGAGGTTAATGTATTCTGGTGCACTCTGAGAATCTATTCACAGACCAAGACAGGAATCTCCACTAAACTAATGTAGCATCCGAGGTGTAGGACTTCTACAAATGCGCTCATGACTGACGGAAACTCAGGAACCGGCATCCTTTGAAAGTTGTCAACTCAACCGTTTATAACACACTTTTTCTCTCTGACACAACTACAACTCCCAGCAGCTACTGCGCCACACTATTTCATGATGTAGCTGCAATACATACATATTGTTTGTAGTTTGTCTTCAAGTCAGAAGGGAGAAGGAGAGAGAAAAAAAAACTTCCCCTTGAAGTTTCCTCCTGATTCCTGGCTATGTTGCTTGTCAGAATGTCTTTTATTAGGATCTGCTGCTGACATGTTGATAGCACCTTCATAAAGCTAAATGGATTCGCCCAGGGTCTATGGATGCAGGGTTCAGAGGGTTTGATCCAGGTCCCCCATAGTGTCTGCAGATTGAGTTTCAGACCATTTAGTTTATTTTTCAACTGTGGCGAGCCCTCAATGGTGGAAAATGGCGAATGTTCAAAGCCTCGCCCTTCAGAGTACTTTTAGAAAGAGATCTGATCTGGGATGGCCTCCTGAATTTGATGGTCTAGTTGGCTATATGTTTTACAGCCCCTGATTCCTGAACTGGGCCCTTTAATGTTATTTTTTTTATATCTCCTCAAGACTTTGAGCTAAGAAGCAGAAATTTGACTATGTTCACCAGGAGATCAAGAGCATCCAGCATGCTGAGTTTCAGTCTCCTACCACCTCTGGAATTGTCCAAGGTGGCCTGTCGAGGAATAATGGGAATGTGAAGGGCTTTTTCTGGAAAAACTCATAGGCACTTTGAGCTATGAAAACGAAATTTGACTGTGTTCATCAGGAGGTCAAGAGCATCCAGAATGTTGAGTTTCAGTCTCTTACTACCTCTGGAAGTGTTTGAAGTGGTTGGTTCTGGTACTTTTTGGGGGGAGGTACTTTTGGCCGGGCTGCGACTTGGCCTGGTCCTCTCAGGCGTCATGTCTCCATTACACTAATGTCCCTGTAAGAACCGCCAAAACAAAGCAGCAGCAGAGGAGGAAATCACAAGACCAGACATGGACACGGACGAAGTTGGCATGTTTGTTGCAATTGTGCTGATGCTTTACACGGTAATAATATTAGAGATAGAGGACCGAGAGCGCCGACTCAGACTGAGATGAAGGGTAAGCTTACTTTCATGAAGCTTTCATGAAGCAGCAGATCGCGAGCAGATACTCCGTTGGTTCCTATAAAAGTTCCTGAAAGCGACCCTGTCGGAACAGCCCAGTCAGTGGAAACATGCACATAGTGTGAAGTTTCTGTAAAATGGCCCAGAAGTTCTGATCACGCCTTACAATAAGCTTCCAAGGTTCGGAGTCAGAATTTCTCATCTCCTCATTCTCATCTATCCAGTCAATATTCAAAGAAATGCATATAACCATGACATATGTTTATTTCATGAGAAAGGTGGGTCTACGGATGTTTTGTTTTCCTGTTTGTAATGGCTATAAAAATAAAGTTGCCGATTTACTAACTTCCACATTTCTTCTGTCAAAACAGAGATGCAGGAATTGCCACAAAACTAGCACTGATAACTGTAATATAAAAAGTGTAAAAATATGTAAGGAAAGAACAGGTGAGTGAGAACAGGTTGCAAACATTTAAACAGACAGCTGTTTCCCCAACAGGAGACTCTAAAGGGAAAGCTTGCACAACACCGCAAAATGGATAGGCCTGTCAAGAAGCACCTACCTCCCCTTAACCTCCCAAGCCTCCTACCTGAAAATAACCAGTGAAGGAATGGGTGACACAGTGAGCATTAGATATTAATAAAATAAATAATATAATAAAATTATAATCAGGTTGTGGATTTTTTTTGTTCTTTCACCTCAGGTTAAATCTGACAAAGCTGTTACTCATTATGGCAAATCATATTTAATAAAATTCAAGAATTTTTTTAAAAGAGTGGACAGATTTTCCCATTGAGTTCAATGAGGTAGTGTTCAAACTTTTGACTGTTGTGGTATATATAGTGTATATATTACCTCATGAATATAGTAATTATTTTATTATATCTTAAAACATATCTGTAATTTTTAAGATAAACATTAGACAACCAAGAGCAGCTGAAAACATGGCACAGACTAGTGTCACACAGGTGTGACAAACGTGCAACACATTAGGGAAAACAGGTATCCACAGACGACGGAAGCAACAGGTATAGAGGAAGTGGGTGACAAGACATGACAGTAAAACAGAAAGTGGGATGACAGGACAGGAGCATGACAATGGTGGTCTAAAAAAATTATGTGTAAATCAGGGCAATCTCGGTGGGTGATGGGTGACAGAAAACTAAGTGGTGGTGACAAAGGACGGTAGCATAGCCAGGATCTGACTCTAAGCCCTTACATACTTACCCCTGGTTTTCTTCAGCCTTCTCTCCATCATTCCAGCCTCTCACATTGGCAACATCCTCCAACTACCTGTACTCCTCAACCAATCACCTGCTCTCCATACCTATACCTCCCTTACCTTTACCTTATACATTTCCATACAGGATATGGTTCGAGGTGCATATAAGCAGAACAAGTGCATATAAGCAGAACAAGTGCATATAAGCAGAGCAAGTGCAACCTCACATCTTACAAAGAGGGAGCAGTCGTTACACTGGACATACCCAAATAAGGGTGAGTGAGCTACCCAGATGCACCCTGGCTGACTATATCACTAGCTTTCATTTGAAAGTCTAGCATTTGGTCTTGTCAAAATAAAAAACCTCCAAGTGTACAAAACTACATTGACTGCAGGTACCTCAGAAGTGATGTTGGAATTCACAAATTAAAGGAAAGCCATGCTATTAATAGCAAGTCCAGGGACATTTACGTATCACAATAGTGCAATTCATGGTGCAGTCATCTGTGCCTACAACATTATTTTTGTGGAGCGCAGAAAAAGAAAGTGTGATTAATGAAAGTGCATTAAGCTTCCTGAAGCAGAAATGTGGTTTCTTTCTTTTGTGATTACATGCCTACCTCTCTATGCTTAAGTAATTGAAGATGTATTGATAAAGCACAGGTCTTATGGATCAATCGAGTTGACATGTTAGCAACATGTTATGCTACTAGTTTCTCTACCCTCTGCCTGCAGTACTTTTGGCTTCTCCAGTTCAGTCAGCTCTTTCTGCTGCAGCTTGGCGCGTTGAGTCTCCACAGTGTGCTTACGCTACACATGTAACAGCTACTGTGTAAGGTACCAGCTGAAGACCCACAAGCACGCTCAAACACAAGGTTGTAGAGACAACAAGGTACAAAAGTACAACAGAAAATCACCTGGGACCAAAGGTCGCCGAAGGGAAAAGGTAAAAAGCACAACTGACTACACTGAAACAAAAATGAGCCTGGAACCCTTATGGTCTCCGCAGAACAACTATACTAAACAGAAACAAATGAAACGAAAAAACAAGGTTTTAAGGAAAATAACCAAGAACCCAACTAACAGACCAGAACCAAAAAAAAACTCAACTCTAAACTAGAAAGTAACAAAGGAACAGATAACCTGGACAAACTGGATACAGGATCAAAGCAAGGGCAGGAGCAGGAACAGGAGCAGGAACAAGGCACAGAGTTTAGAAACACAGTCTGGCAGCTGGCTCATCTCACAGGTGAGTTATATACCTGGTTGATGAGCTAGCTGCCAGCCAACCAGTATCTAGAAACAATCATTTGCTCCTGAACCAATAGGAACACGCAGGAAACAGGTAACAGACAAGCAGGCAGGACAAAACAGGCAGACGTGCAGACAGGATCGTGACATACTGTTGCTTGTGTCCTTGCTCTGCTCTGCTAGTGATTTAGTGGATAATCTCCTCTATGTCTCCAAACATGTTGGAAGGGACCACTTCAGGGGGCTTCTCTGGTGCTCTGTTTACAACCCTTTGGCGGACTGGTCCCTTAAAAAATTAAACAACGTTTTAAAATGATTTAATGACTGTGTTTCCCATTTTTTCATGGTTTTTGGGGTAACCATGATGCATAGTAGTAATAAGGTTTTAAAACCATTATAGTGCTATATGTAAAACACAGTAGTACCAGCCATCATAAAGGGCTTCAGACAAACCATGGTAGTACTATGGGTAGGACCGTAAAACTAGCAATCACCTACCACAGGAAAACCATGGTTACTGCATAAAAACCATAGAAAACCATTGTGTACCAGTGAGACTGATGCAAGCGGGAGTTTTCAGGGTCTGGTGTTGGGATCTGTGGTGGCAGCAGTGGCGACTTTTGCACTCTTTTCTGTGAGGCTCTGTCCAGACTTAACTTTGCTGTAATCTTGAGTTTCGAGCTGCTCTGGTCACACTGTATCCATGGGGTGAACATTTCCTCTATCAGACTGAGCTAAACCACAACTGAGTCAGACATGGCACTCAAAACTGAGACTGAAGAAGCTACAGATCTAAAATAAAGATACTGAAATTGTCTGAGTGTGTCAGCCTCAGTATTTAAGTGTGTGTGTGTGTGTGTGGGTAGGTGTGTGCATGTCTGCGTGTGTGTGTGCATGCGTGAATTTGTGTGTGCATGCATGCGTGCGTGTGTGCGTGCGTGCACGCACGTGTGTGCATGTCTGTCTGCCTGTACTCAGGTGTAAGATGAAGACAAATCCCTCATGCACAACTGACCCCCACTCCCCTCACCCACCTCCCACACACCTTCACTTCCAGAGGAAATGTGTCATTTAAAACCAGCTCAGCCAACAGAACCTAATGAATCTGGACTCAATTTTACGCTAGCTTCCCTTCCAACTTTCTCTCTCTGATTCATCTCCTTTCTCTTTCTTTCTCTCTCTCTCTCTCTCTCTCTCTCTCTCTCTGTCATACACACACACACACACACTCAAACAAACATTTAGATACTGACCCACATATCTACAGCTACCCAGTAGTTAAGACCAAAACCGATCAAAGAATATAACTGTATGTCATTGAGTGAAGTGGGATTACACTCACATGCCTGGAGGTGCTTTCATCAGTCACTTTTTGACCTGATGACTCAAACTATTGCAGGCGGAGGCTGTTCCATGTTGTTACTACTAGTGAAGAAAGCTCCTATCAAGGTATTTGGTGTTAGAGTTGAGGGGTGCTATAGCCCAGAACATCCAGTTGAGGTAGCAGTGCTATTAGATCTTCTGGACAGTTGGGAGTGTGCATCCTGAATAACACAGTTGTTGCTGTAACTGCTCATCTTGCTGATGGCATATTGCATAAGGGCATAGTCTTCATCTATGCCAATGATTTTTACAGCCTCTCTTGGATAATGTCCAAGTACTCAAGATTGGCTGGAGTACTGCAACTCTATGCTGGCTGGATGCTCTAACCAGCTGCTGAGAACTTTGCAGCTCATTCAGAACACAGCAGCTCCTGTCCTGACAACTATGGATTCATTTGACCTTTAGACTAAAATCTAAATTGCTAGCAATCGATCCATACATCTCTGTATACTGTCTTGCTTCTGCCCACCTGTCCGTCCTGGGTGAGGATCCACTCATCTGTCTGCCTTTATTTCCGTGGGTTTTTCTTGGGACTAGTTCCTCAGCCAATTTGTGGGTCTAAGAGTAGGGGGTGTTTACAGTTTCACTTCTCTGTACATATTGAAGTAAAGTGTCTTGAGATAACATCTGTTATGAACTGACACTTAAAATAAATAAATCTGATAAAAGCTGAATTGAGTTTAATTGGTCTGTGAAACAGTCATCCAGGCAAGGCAGGAGTAATGTCTATGCAGAAACTTATAATATGTATTTGCATAGTCAGTTTATTTTTGTGGTCCTGAAGAGCAGACGTAGGTGAGAGAGAGACCTCTCTCTGGACATGGCCTTGCATTGGCTGTGCTTAAGTGTGACCTTCCAGACAGAAGCCCATGGACATGGTTTCCAGGTCTTTGATCATGGATGCAGCCACCTTCAGAACTTTTAAATTACGTTATTTTGGCAAAGATGGTGGTATCATCCGCATATAGAAAGATGTTGTTACAGTAATGGAGGGGAGAGATCCAACATTTGGATCAAGAATGGATTCCTGGGGAACTGATGCGTTGATAAGGAATGCAGATGAGGACTGACTGGAAGGCACAACTTTGACTGGATTTGGTTGATCTGGATTTGGTCGATCACAACAAGAGGGTACTCTCAGTGGGGGCATTGGTGGCTTCCTGCACAGCATCCCACAACCATCTGCAAAGTGTGCAGGTGGAGGTGGCCATGGCGGATGCGCTGTGAGGTGTCTCTTGGCCAGTTCTACTGGCCAGCCACACCTTACGCAATCTGCATGAAGTGTCTCATGAGGCAGCAGCATAGCGCTCCATCGAGCTAACTGCTGATGCTGGATGATGAACAATGGGAGCCTTGGCGGCTCTTGATTGGAAAAATAGTAAGAAAAAAGTAGTATATATGTTGTGGCATTGTTATGGAGTTGTTGTCAGTACTTACTGCTCACATTTATTGTCAACTTTTTATCTGGAAAAAAGAAATAAGCTCCCTTGCATGCACATGTGGGGGGGAAAACATCAGATGTAAACATGTTCTCGACTAACTACCATTTCAGGCACTCCAACATTTGGATGATGTTCTAATGTGTCTTATACCAAACACTGGAACAGTGGAGCAGTCAAAAACTTTTTTCTATATTGAGAACTAATATCAACACAGATGTGGCAGAAAATGGACTAGCTTAGGTCTTGAAGCAGTCTGGATACATACATTCAGTCTTCTTTGGGCCACAATTCTTGTGACTTCAGGAAGCATGCGTATGAGGTACAGAAGCTGCTCTGCAAAACTCTGCTAGGCTTTGTTTGCTGGACAAAGGAAATGTGTAAATGCCTAGAGTATCATAGCTAAATTCCCATTTAAGTTGAAGAAATTTGAGTTAAAGAAGCCGGTCAATTTAAGGATTGGTATAGACAACTTATTTATATATACAGTACATAAAATATCATGAGAAAATATAATTGTAAATATTTCACTGTAAAACTGACAACAGCTTGACATGAGGTCAGTGATTTCAATAAAGTTCCGTTGTGGCTCATACAAAACACCCAAAATGTCTCTCTCCAACATGCACAAACACACAAAGAGACACATAATCACAAACATGCAAAAAAAAGCTTGATTTGGTCCCTCTGCGGCTCTGAGTTTGGATCCTTTCCCCACTGTTTGGATATCCTCTGTCATTTCTGTCTTGCCAATTCATGTTCTATACACACACACACACAGATGCACGCACACACACAGTGCATGCCAACTGTTACAATATGAAAGCCAGAATGACCATGTGTTGTACCCTTCAAATGTCTCTATCATTGCAGTAGTGCTTCTAAAAGCACTGGATCACTTCTGCCACATAACAGTCTTTAACGTCAACCTCAAGCTACATCAGCATTTAGATAAATAAATAAATGTCAATAAACATGGCAGCTTGCCCTAATGATACATACACAGACCCCCACACACACAGAGACCCACATACAGCTCCCAGCATCAGCCCGATAATTGAAATATTTTAAACCTGATTAGGACTGGCCTGCTGGCTAGGTTGGTTGCTAGGGCTGTGATCCCCTGTTGCTAGGGGGAGTAGATCATCTGGCATTATTTGATTTCTGTTCCAGATATGAAACCAGTACCGACAATTAAATGTCTCACAGCTTAGATACCTAGGGCAGGGGGACTGAGGAGCAAAGAGCGAGGGATATAATTCAGGTATATAGAGTATGTGAGAGAGAGTGAACAACAGAGCAATAAGGATGAAATGTTTTCCTGCACTTTCATGTCTTAGTTAACTGTTCTCTCCCTCTGACAGCAGGTCAGGTGTGTGCATGTACACATATGACACAAAACCCTCTTGCTATTATTTACTTTATTGAGGCTATCTGCAACAACACTGTAATAACACAAATGAAAAGTTTGAAAGAACTTAAAAAGATGAAAGATGAAAATGAAAGAACGCAAACAACAGCAAGTTCAGAACAGATACAGTGAGGGGAGAGGTGGAATGAATCTGCCTTGAGCTGCTCATGGACTGCTCATGTATTTTTACACTCACCAGAAAGCCACTCCCCTACAGACTTCAGCCAGTTACACCTGTCCACCTCCACAAACTGACTGGCTGCCTCCACCAATTACCTGCTCACTCCCACCAACCATCCCATTAAATCCAGATCCCAGACACGCTTTGCTAGATTTTTATACAATCTTCACTCAAGTCTTGCTCCAGCCTCACTCGTAACTTGTAACTCCTGCCCCCATAACTCACAGAGGACCATCAGCCATCAGCCTGCCTCAACCCACCTGTTCTAGAATCCTTCCTGCCAGCCTGAATCTGTCCTTTTTGAGTCCCAGCAGTCGGATTCACTTCCTGTTCCCAATTTCTTGTGATATGGCTGCTCTCCCCTTTAAAAGCTGTACCATTCCTGGATTTATCTTCTTTTCATATCCAATTGATAATAATTGTTATTTCAAGGCACTTAACAAGAGTAAGCAAATAGCATATACAGAGTAACCCGCCCTTAGACCTTCACATCAAATGAGGAACAACTCCGACCAGGAGTCCAAATGACTCAACAATAACAACAGTCAGTAGAAGGCCATGGTGAGGGTTAGAATCCTGGAACCAAGTCTGCATTTATGGGGTCTGGGAAGGGAGAAAGCAGAAAGACTCCAGAGATGAAGGGTCCCCAGTCCAATATGTTAGTCCTGTGAAATCAAAGAAAGAAGAATTGGGGGTGGGGGGTAGAGAAGAGAAAGAAGAGAAAAGAGAAGGGAAGAGAGGGGAGACAGAAGAAGAGCGACGGAAAGGAAGGGAAGGGAGCTGACAGAGCCATATTATTTTGCTGCATGTTCTTTATTTCTCTCTTCTTCTTAAATCAACTCAACTTTATTAAAAGACTTATTAGAGATTTATTAGAGACAAGACTGCTTTTCTGTGGATTCACAGTGCCTACACTGGTCCAATCCAAATCCACTTTATCCAATCTAAGTGAGTCGTATATGTCAACATAGTTTTCACACAGTTGATATGTCTTATTGTGCCTTATTCTCAACTGTTTATTACACACTTTTTCTCTCTGTCACAACTCCAACTTGCAGCAGCCACCACGCCGCACTTTTTCATGACATCATGGGTGCAATACACACATATTGTTTGAAGTTTGCCTTCAAGTCAGAAGGAAGGAGGGGAGAGAAAAATAGCTTCCCCTTGCAGTTTCCTCCTAGTTTTCTGACTATGTTGCTTGTCAGAAGCTATTATGATCTGCGGCCTCCATGTTGATAGCACCTTCCTAGATCAACTTTGCTTCCCCAAGGGTCCATGGAGGCAGAGCCCACAGGGCCTGTTCCAGGTCCCCCACGGGGTCTGCAGATTGACTTTCAGGCTATTTGGTCTAAATTTGTGACCATGGTGAGCCCTTAAAGGCGGGAGATGGCGGATCTTCAAAGCCCCGCCCTTCAAAAAGTATGGCCCGGATGAGGACCAAACCAACACATATCTGCCCGTCCAGCCACCCCCCCATCAACATACTTAAATATCAGATTCACAGCACCTTTAGAAAGATATCTGCTTGGAATGACTTTCAGAATCTGATTGGCCTTGTTGGCTATAGCTTTTACTCACCAATTTGTGAACCTGGCCCATAAATGTTATTTTTTTCTCCTCAACACTTTGAGCTAAGACGCTGAAATGTGACTATGTTCATCAGGAGGTCAAGACCATTCCAAGTTTCAGTCTCCTACCACCTCTGGAAGTGTATGAGGTGGCTCCTCCAGGGGTGATGGGGCCGTGAGGGGCTTTTTCTGGAAAAACGTAGGCACTTTAAGCTAAGAGCTTGATTTGAAAGTCATGTATACTTTTCTTTCTACTTCACAATTGTGTGCCGCTTTGTGTTCATCTTTCACATAAAATGCCAATAAAATATATTTATCTTTGTGGTCAGAACGTTTGAAATGTTCAAGGAGTATGAATATTTTTTCAAGCCACTGTATATGCTACATTCAATGTTGACTTTGGCAGTTGGTTTTGGATCGGCCTATAGTGTTGTCTTCCACATTCCCATCAAGTTCTGGATGAAGGCCCTTAGGTTCCTGTTGATCTTATACAGTTCAAGATATTCCAGTATCCATGTGTGGGACATTGAGTCATAAGCTTTCTTTTATTCAATCCAGGCGGTGCAGAGGTTGGTACACCGCGGTTGGCACCTGTAGTTGGATGGGATGGACCCCTTTTGGGGGTCCTTCAGGATCCGGACCACCCTGCTCTTTTCATAGAGTGCAGTTAGCTTCTTCAGCCAGCCAGTGTAGATGACATTTGGGCCCAGTGCAGTCCAATCCTTCATTTTTGACACTCTTTCAGGGAGGTTGCTGTGGTCAGCTCTTAGGTCCACTAGCCACTAAGGCATCTGAGTTATGTGATGCCTCTCTTTTCCACATGCGTTTGCAGCATTCTTTCATCTCAGCTCTTGGTGGATCTGACCAATTTTTTTTCCCTGCCACTGAGAGTTCACCTTGGCTGGTTTAGTGGAGAACAACTTGTACATTCTCCTGGACTCTGCCTCTTTGGTGTATCTCTTCAACTGGGTGGCCAGAGCTGTCAGTCTCTGTTTTGAGTGCCTCACATATGATAACTTTTTGTACTTTCTGGGTACCCCTTTATTCACCATGTTGCCCTTCTGTAGCTCTGGTAGCTGGCTAACTTCTGTCCATGTTGTCCTTGTGTTGGCCTCTAACTGTATCTTCTGCCTGTTATGGTGAAGAGCTGAGCCCATCTTGTACCCAAGTATCTCTAGGATTACTGCTGCTGTACTGTGTATCAGTTTATTGGTCCCAGTGATGGTTCCCGTAGCTATTGTTATTAGTGCAGCATTCACATATACTAACAGATCTTTTGAGGGTAAATGGGCTTTGTTTTTTGTTGTGGAGTCCAGGTTTCTAACTGAGCCATGATCTACCTTCTTAGGCCAGTAGCACTTGGTTTGAGGCTGATGGCATCCATTCGGGCTTGGTACCCAATCTCTGATTGTGGGGGTGATGGTGGCATCCCCCCGCTGACCTGTTGTCCTGGCTCCTCCCTGCCATAGCTTCATTGTTGTATCTCATCAGTTGGTGATAGGAGTTTTCTGTTGCGGATGTTGGAACACTTGACTTTGAATTTGTGTTTGAAAGTAATTAATCATTAATTGTTTTGTTCCACAAGCATATTTCTCATCAGGTTGCCCTGCTTCCCTCGCAACTGACACAGACCTAGTTGACCCGGGCGCAGTCCAAGCCGTTATGACTCATTCGTCATTTGTTTTTGCTTTCATGTTCCTGAGGTAGGCCTCAATAGCATTAAGAATCTTGCCTAAGGATCCTCACTGGATGTTGTGTTGTTATTGTCAACGTGAATAAATGACCTCCTTGGCACAATTCTCTTTGATGTTCCTGGGGCCCGTTTCAGGAAACGGGCTTAGTACATATCTCGACTGTGTTGAGCCTGAAATGAGGAAATGTCAGACTTTTCCATTTCAGAAAGGGGGCTAAGTAGAGCTAGACATCAGTTACTACAGCAACTTCCTCTGTGAACCAAACCTGGTTGGGAGCAGGCTATGTTGAAGAAAGCTCGAGCTGTCTCCTCCCCTTGACGTCACAACCAAAGTGTCATTCATTGTGTCCGAGCACATTTCCTGGAGTTTGGAGAATTTCGATCACGATTAACTCCATTTTACGACCATGGCCTGTCCATGGAGGGAGTTGCGCCTACAGCGGGAGATCATCTACAGACCCCGTTCTTTTTCTTTCTGGAAGGTACCGGTTCACAGCGCAATCCTTTAAGTATGTTCACAACGTCATCCACCATGAAATTCGCAATACCACCCACTGTGGAACGACTTATATCTGAGCTTTGTGTTGCGCTCCGTGTTTTTCTGTTTTCTGGACAATATCTGCGATGCTGAAAACATCAAGGTAACTGCATCCCATCAACTGTCGTACTTTTAATTATCCTTAATGTTGTTTCTTAATTATGGTTTCTATCTATCTCTTCATGGATCTATCTATCTATCTATTGCAGTCAAATAAAGACAATTCAATTAATTTTATTTGGTCTTCTTTATTTCCTACAAATACAAAAGCAGCATGGTGCTTCTTGACCAGAATATCATGCTGGACTGGAGAATAACTAAACTGGATCTTGAAGTTATGAAACTGAGGTACGATATAGGTGGATGCATTGTGAATTGCACTAATGATTGGGACAATGGTGACAGGAATAATGCAAAAACAAGAAAATAACTGCTGCTTTTGTAATTGTAGGAAAAAAAGAAGACCAAATGAAATGAATTGAATTGTCTTTATTTGACTGTGATAGATGGCCTCTAAATCTTCAAATTTATAGTAAAACATTTATAGTAACTCAAAGTCTTGTCTGAATCTTTGACATGATAATGTCAAAGAACAGATAAAAGTCTTACATGACCTTAGCAAAAGTGCAGCTCCTTTCCTGTGTTCATTGTCTTACACTTGTTTTTACAGGTTATGTGGTGTGTTCTACACTGAAAGTGAGACAATGGAAAGTTATATTTTGCATCCTTGGAAGAAATAAAATCTTCAAGCATACCATGATTGATGATACACATGGTTTATTTTATTGACAAATATTGTATTGCATATTTAACATTCAACATAATTGAATGAAACTGTGACCCGATTTAATACTCTTTAATCCCCTCTCCATGCCAGCCCTAACACAAACCCTCCCCTCAAAAACTGCCATACCATACAGCTTGAAGTTACTTCAAGTGGACATCCAGACATTTGTAGACTCACATCTGGAAACAGCATTTATTTCTGGTTGAGTCTCAGGAAGTTTTCACACTTCATGACTCATTAACTGAGCCGGACAAAGAAAGAAAGGACAGCTAGATAGTGCTGCATACACAAATAATTGGATGAGAACGGTTGAAAGGATATTTTTGAAACCCTTAAAAAGTTGAATCATTAAAAACAATTTAGTCAAATTTAACAGTCTGTTGGTCAGTTTTAGTAGTGTTGCAAAGAAGTTGAGAAAAAACATAGCACCAAGGACAGGAATGAGGGGCAATGAACACAAGACTGCTGGTGTGTGTTTGTGTGTGTGTGTGTGTGTGCACTATCGAGGGTGTCTGTGTCCAACCCTCTGTGAGTAATGTGTCTGAAAGAGGAGCTTTCCTAATGAAACACTTTTCCCGGAGTGATAATTATACCAGTAGAGAGAAAGGACACCTCCGGTCAATGTGTGAATGTAGCTTACTAAAACATACATTTTTTTTTGTAAGCTACATTCAACCCCCCTCACCTCACACACACACACACACCCACACCCACACCCACACCCACACACACACACACACACACACACACACACACACACACACACACACACACACACACGGCTTGATGGCTTTTGTAACTCTCTTAAGCAGGTACAAACAAGCTGCTATCCTGCAAAGGCTGACTGGATGCATTTATTCTATATACCTTGTAAATATCATCCCTCTGTCCTGTCTGACTGGCAGCCACTGCTTTCACTGGATGTCACAATGGTTGAAATGCATATAAGCAGATAAGCAGAGGGGCTCAGATTGGCAGAGGAAATGAGGAATTCAATATGTTTTTTGTTGCAAAATTATAAGAGGAGGGGGACAAGATGGGGATTTTTTTCAGTATGAAAATGCACACACTCCAAGAGCATATATGTTTCCACATTTTGTTAGGAAGTCTCTGTACTTGTTCTGCCTGCTCTGTGGAGGAGTTTCTGAATCTGCTGAGGTTTAAACATCCAAAGTGTTTCCCACTCATAACATTTCCTCAGGGAATGTATGTAATCACTCGCTTGGAAAAAATATGATTTCACCCTTTTACCATTAAAAAACATCTGACCAAACCTGCGAGCTTCCCACTCCCAAAACCTATAATGAGGCTGTGTTACAGGTCTTAGGTTAGAGAAATGTGTGCATGTGCCTGAGAAACAGCTAAAAGAATGAGACTGGCAAACACAAGTCTTCTTATTCAGAGTCTCCTCAAGCTGTGTTTATTAAACATTACCAAAATGCATTCAGACATGTCTTTTCCTCTCATATGGGCTGTATTCATGTTTCTAGACTGTTCATGTACTCAGCATGTCAAAATATAATAATGCATATGTTACAAGGTGGATAGGGCTTAATTTTCTTTTTTTTAGGGGGGGTACCAGCTGTACCCTAGCCCAAGCCCCAACCCTTCATGACATCACCCACTGATTTGCAAAGGACACTGAATGAAGCCAGGAGTTTGAGTTGCAGGAGGCTGCCATTCCCCATAATGGAGCCACTCTTTCATGTTAGTCTGAGGTGATAAGTACTGTTGACTTCAGACTTCAGTTGACTTTGCTGTGACAAAGTCTATTGGTCACATAGTACACAGAACACATCTGAGACAAACTGACGCTATCCATCATACAGAACATATTCACACTTAAGTCACACAAACAAAGACTTGAGACTTGCCCTCAGAGACTTGAGACTTGACTTGGTGTAACATAGCATCAACTTTAAGTCTTTAAGGAAGTAGGAGGCAGACTCAGAAGGCTCAAGCAAAGGTCCTTTTGGTGGACATTTCATTTACAGTGCTTCCAGGAAATGTGCAAAAATCCAAAACAGAAAGGAAAAAAAGAGAAAAAAATGAAAACAGTCAAAGTATGAACATAAGTAACTGAGGCTCAATCAACTCACAAACAAAATCTAAAATGGCTGCACAAGCCCTGGTCGCTGCTGTGTCCACGTTCTTCTTCCCCAGACTCCCCAAAGGCCACTGACTAAATCCCTACCTGTCTCTCAGCAGACCTCCTTGAAAGGGAGTTTGCCAGCAGGAATCAGACCTGGCTGCTTTTTGCCAAATGGCAATTGTAAGCAGACCTATGTTTAAAAAAACTGTCAACCTGCTAATTTCAGAAAACAGCTTATTTTAGGATAGATTGTTCTGCATTGTTTAACTGAGCCTGCCCCTTGATTCTGGTCCAACGCTGCTCCCAGTTCACAGAAGGATGCATCAGCTGAGACTGTGATCTGGGTCCAGGTTTGGTGGTTGGCTTAGTTCTTTCTTGATCTTGTCAAAAACATTTTGTTGTGTGGCGCCCCACCACCACATTTTCTTTTTTCTCTCTCTTTACGCTCTCTTTTTTTTCTCTTCCAGGTGGGGGAGGTATTTCCCCATATTGTTGACCGTCCCCAAGAACCATCCCCACTCACATCCATTTGCTCCTCCATGTCGGTAACTGCACTCGCCTTCTCCAGGTCTGCTCTCTCTCCAGTGCTTTAAATGTTTTGACCTAAAAACTTAATGGAGGTCTTGGAAAATTCGTACTTACCACACTTTAACGTCACACCAGCCCATACTACCCACTAACCAACAGTCATGCATCATGCTGAGCCTGTGGTTCTGCATACAAGGAAGTCGTCAATCCATCACTCCATCCAGACAGTGCAGTCGCTGTGATATCCATTCCTGCGAGTGCTCTGGTGCCGGGGAGATGCCAAAACACAACATGTTGAAGCAATATCGTCCAAACTGTGCTATGAATGTTGTCAGAAGAGCCGACTCCTCTGACAGGTATATGCTAAACGCCTGAGTTGCCATCAAGCTTTGAAAATATCTTGGCTCCTTCTAGTTGTCCCACAGGGTGTTCCACAGATGGCAGCATGTGGCACTCTTTTTCGACAGTTATTCAGTATTATACGGTCTACACATATGTATACTTCTTCTCCAGTGTGTTTTGGCACGGGGCCATCCCGGCACGCCAGTCTGTAGGCTGTTCCACCCTTGAAATGACTCCTCCAATTCTTTTTTACTTTTGGTAGCAGGAGAAGTGTAACATATCCAGGGGCTGATGGAGCAAAGAGCTTGACATCCACTTTAAGTTCAATGTTGTACTTCCCCTCCAACCAATGAACAGGTATGAGCAGGCGTTGTTGCTTCACAGCTTTCACTGAGGCGAACAACTGCCTCAACTCTTGCCACCAATACCAGAGTCACTGCACTGACTGAACTGAAGTTCTCTTGGCTGTGCTCCGGTTATCTGTAAACTTCCCTTTTACTGTAAGAGGAGACATCCCTGCAAAATCTTTAGTTTTGTTTGAGACCAAAGAGTTTGCAACTGGGGTCTCTGTGTCAAGTAGTCTGGCAAACAGTCTGGCAGCACAACTGCACCTTCATCTATTGTAAGCTGGCAGTATAATATACTTTTACTGTGGCGATCCAAGCATCATCCATTCCTTAAAATATAACTGAGCCCAGAAATGCAACCTCGCTTTACTCATGGATGTCACCCGCTACACCGGACTTACTCACCTTTGCATAGTGACCCTTGTTTTTACATATATTGCACAGTACATCACTGGCTGGGCACTGATTCTTGCCATGTGTTGGAGCCTCTATAGTTGCTAGGAACGCCTGGTGCAGGAGACTCTCTTTTCCATCCATCACAGAGACTAAATATATCTCTGCTACCCTCTAGAATTTTGGGACCAACACTTAAGTTATATTTTGGGTTCCTCTCCCACCACCTCCAGTAATAAAACAGTTTCAAAGACTTTTTCCTGCTTGGAAGAGCAAGACATCCCTCCTAACCAGATGTGCATCATAAACTGTTACTGATAAGATCTGGTGGAGAAACCTTTCCTTGTTCTGAAGAGGTTTTTGGAAATGTGCAGTAAGAGTGAAATATTGTACGTATTAATTCTTATTGTGTCATATCATATCATGATATGTCATATCAAAATGTGCAGTTCAGCCCCAAGAAGTGTACTATTATTTTTCACAACAAAATTCCAGTTTTTGGCCCCGCTAGACAACAGGGTCCCCCCAGCAGCTTTGACTCGCGACTGTTGGCAAACGATCCAGAATCTGGACAAATGACCCCAGTGCATTCCTCAGACTCTCCTGGGGCCCGTTTCAGGAAGCAGGCTTAGTACATATCTCAACTATGTTGAGCCTGAAATGAGGGAATCTTGGGCTTTTCCATTTCACAAAGGGGGCTAAGGGAGCTCGACATCAGTTACTATGGCAACTTCCTCTGTGAACCAAACCTGGTTGGAAGCAGGCTTTCTCTCCTCCCCCTTAGGTCACAAACAGTTTGAATCATTGAGTCTAAGCGTGTTTTGTGGAGATTGAAGAATTTCGATCACGATTAACTCAGTTTTTAGACCATGGCTTGTCCATTCATTGTCGATCCAGTGGATGAAGAGGCAATATTATTTCGGAGGCAGTTTAGACATTTTTTCCTTTCCTGACAGTTCACTTTTCAAAAGGTACCTTTTCACAGCGCAGTCATGAAAGTACATTCATAACGTCATCACCCACCATGGAGGGACTCTAATCTGAGCAAATACTTTGAGTTGCGCTTAATTTTTTTCTTAAACAGCAGTTTTCTGTACATCAGAGATGCTGAAAACAGCAATGCATCTGTATGCCATGTAGTTACGAAAGAATCTAGTATGATCATCCATCATCACCACCATCTTCATCAACATCACATCAACTGTCATGCTTTTAATTCGCCTTATTGTTGTTTCTTGGATTATGGCTCAATCTATCTATCGATCTATCTATTGCAGTCAAATAAAGGCAATTCAATTAATTTTGTTTGGTCTTCTTTATTTCCTACAAATACAAAAGCAGCAGTTATTTTATTGTTTTTGCATTGTTCCTATCACCGTTGTCCCAATCATCAATGCAATTCACAATGCACCCACCTGTATCTCATATTTCAATTTCATAATTTCAAGATCCAATTTGGTCTGCCAATATGATATTCCAGTCAAGAAGCACCATTTCTTTGTCATTTTTTTTGCATTTTTTGCATAGTTGCATTGTTTGCATTGACAACATGCATTTTATATAAGTCCTTTACTGGTAACTGGGAATACATTAGGATGGCATATCATGCAGCTGCACATGAAGTCCACAGAATTAACCTTTGCCATTTACTGAAAATCTTATTACATTAATTTGATCTGTAGAGGTAGATGGACCCCTGTCCTGCTGCACAGCCATGCTCTATTAAAAAGGAAAATAATATCTGTTATATAATTGTGCAAGATAAATGTCACTCCATAATGGACACAAGAATGTCGGTAACGCCACAAGATGTTACCTCTGTAGGACCCTCAGGCTCCCTCTCTGCCAGCAGATAATATGGCCTCATCATCGTTTTCATCCTCATCCTGTGAATATGAATGTTATTTTTCAGTATACTTTAAACTACTACATAGCATAATATACAGTATTGGCTACTAACAATTGCAGTGGCAGGTTCAACCAGATGAAGAACGGCATCAGAATCTGTTGGGACAAAAGAGGAGTCCATGAAAATGAAATGAATATTTCTGTGAACAATCTAAGCCCATAGAAGATATACGCCTATTACATCTTATGAGGTCTTGTGGCTCCTGCTGGGTGACCGGCTCAAAGGATGAGGTCCTTCCTGCAATATCCCCTGCCGCTGGCCTCCCAGAGTTCTGGTCAGGACCAGCTCCTCTGCCTCTGTTTAAGGTGCCAGTAGGACTACACATAAGTAAAATACATTTTCCTTTCCTTTCCCATTCCCTCTCCTTTGTTCCTGCAGGTGTGTTACAGCGTTCCCTAAATACTGGCTCAAAGTCACTAAATGATTGCATTAAAATCTCTAACTCCAGCGGAGTAAAGTACGTGGACCTCTTCTTTTCACTCATTGCCAGGGTGAATTGGTGTGTCAGGGCTCTTTTGAGGATGGCTTTTTGTAGTCACAGTGCACGCGCTTAGTTCGAGCTGACCATAGTTGGGCTTGATTGAACTAATGGAAAACCAGTGTTCTGAAAGCAGCTAGCCCGAAATTCTCAGCACAGCTCATGTCAAGCCTCAATCCACAAACATAGTCGGACTTTGTTGAGCCTGCTACCTGAAACGGGCCTTCAAACAAACATTTGCTGTGAAGCCATATCTCGACAAAATTTCTCTCAAAACAATGAGGGTTACATGTTTTCATTCCTGCTCAAAAAATCCCGACAAGAAATTGATGGAAAAAATGAACAAATTTGAAAGCACTTCCTCAAACAAACGTTTACAGCGAATCTGTACATTCACGTAGAAACTTCATTAAAACTTCAAAACGCTGGAAAACTTGTCCTCTCTGGCTGTACCAGAGGTATCCAGGTATCCAGGTCCTCTCAAAAACATGCAGGTTTGGCATTTTCAACCAACTGTCAGTGTGGGATCACTGAAAAATCAGCTCTCATTTTTCACACTGTATTCGCAGTAAGCAAATTCTTTTTGCCAGTTTTCTATCTGATTTGTACACCACAACACGACAAATCATCAGCGGGGCCTCCAGCGTTGTCTGCAAGCAGAAGCACTTTAAAGTCTAGTCCTTTTACTCCAAAATAATGCTTGACCTCCATAATGAAACACTGAACCAATCGATATTGAGCGCTTTTGTCCTCCAAGCCTTTGCGTTGTGCATCTAGTAAACGGGTAATGCATTCTTATTTTTGTTTTTTAGGGCTCTAGGATTTTTGGACCTCTAAATAAATCCCAGTCCTTAAATCCTGGGGCTTTGGCTTCATCCTGCATCATAAAGGTGTGAGAGGGCATTTGTTTCCAAAATAAGCCTGTCTCATTCATAATAAAAACTTTTTCGGGCCTATATCCTCCTTCCTTGATGATCCATGCAGAGACACACTTTTAAGTCAAAAGTTTCTGAAATTTGTCAAACCAGTCCTTGCTGGCATGAAATGGGCCTAGTACTACATGGACATCATTCGTCGATGGCCCGGGCTCTGGATCATCCTGTTCCTTGTTGTCATGAATGTCACTCTCAGCAAAGGTTTCATAAAGCTTTTTATCTTTTGTGTGGATGATGTTGGTATCCAGCGTGATGTTTCCTGTAGTCACTGATCCACAAAGCTAAAGCAGACTCCATCCTTATGATTGTCTTGTTGAGGGTACAACCCTTTTTGCATCCGTGTTAAAATGTCCTTATGTAACTTCCCTCCTTTATGTAACAAAGCAAAGATTCATTTATTCCATAATGGCGACCAACAGCCGCATAGCTTTTACCTTCCTTCAGCATGTCGAGAATCGCACTTTCTGTGCGATGGTTATCATCTTCCTCACGTCAGGTGCCTTTGTCGGTGCAGAACGTTTCATCGACATTGTGGGTTTTGTCAGGGAGAAAACTTGCAGACATACAGCACTTCAGAGTCACAGTGCTGGCGATCGAACATTTATGTAAATTCGGCAAGCTTGGCAAATGGAGGCAAGCGTCTATTGTACAGGTGACATGGCACAGAGATTGATTGACAATGGTCTACAGTCCCTTAGCCAATCAGGACGCAGAGCACAATGCACTTTGATATGCTGTAAAAGAAAAAAAGAGCATGGAAAATTGCACAAAAAAAAATCCACAAAACAGCAAGGCTGGGAAAGGTGAACTGCGTCATAGCAAGGGACAACTATGACGCTTGTTTTTGGACTGTGTAAAAAAAACTGGAAAACCCATGTAAACACCTGAGGGGATATGAAAACTCCACACAAATGGCCGGGAAAATCCTCGTCAAATTTCAAATCATCATCAACATCATCACCTTGGTTTTTCAAACAGAGCCAAACAAAAGTATTTTAAAGTAAAGGTCACTCACTGTTAGCTGTAAGTAATCTGCTGGCTCAACAGGCGGCCTCTTTTGTTTGAACTTTCCTCCGCCCTGCATGAAACTTCTGTGACATCGTCTTCCACGTGACACCGCTGACTGCTGGTATAGCGAAAGAGGCAGAGGAAAAGCAACAACAACAACAAGGCCGACGACACAATACATGCACACAATGGAGGAAATCAAGGGGATGGTATTTTCAGTGGCACGGTGACAACCCTAAAGGTCATGGTATACTTCCGCGTAAATGGCTCGCATCAATTTGGCGGGCAAGTGGCATGGCGCGCACAGCTCAACAATAGCACGTTGGGTGCACCAGTAGGTGACAGTAGGTTGACAAGGAAGAGCTCTTTTGGATACAAAGAGGCGGTGGTTGTTTGTTTGCAGCGTCCATCATGGCCACTGCTTCATGCAATCTCTTTGTTGCCATGTAAAAAAAATATCGAAATGCTAATGATCCGTGTTTTTTTTTCTTCTTCTTTCTCGTCCACTCCACGAGTTGGACCAGTCTGTGTACAGAATTGTGCCACCCCCCTGTGGTGGCACAGAACATTACAGAGCTCGGCAGAGCTATTGCTTAAGTATAAAGGAGGTTTGCAACGTGTTGCAAGACATGTTGCGCAAAAGGCTCAATGCCGTGTCTCCACTATATGGTTATCACTGTCATCAATGCACAACCTCCACCATGTAAAAAAAAACACAGCCTGACTACGCCCAACTAGGCCCAGCTTGGGCCAATGGCCAAATCAAATCAAGTTGAGTCAGGTCAAGTTCCACCATTGGACGCGAAGGTCCAATATGCCAATTTCATTCAATTACAGTTATTGAGGTTTTGATTTTCCATTATTGACAATTATTGGCATTTATTGATTTTCCATTTAACAGCTAACCGAAACAAATCGCAAACTTAAAAGAAAGTCACCTACTTACTTATTTCTTTACTTCTTTCTCTGGACGTTGTCTTGGAATAAAATACATTCTCACAACAATGAATATAATAATAAGAAGAAGAAGACAAAAGCAAAAACAACTGTTTTATCTTCATCTTTGGGTCAGTCATAGGGTTAACAGGTTGCAGGGAAGGAAGGAGGAAGGAACGGAGGAGGAAGGAGTCTCTCTATTGCTTCAGGCTATAAGGCTGCTCTGTGGCAGCTTCCAATTTTTCTCCCTGTGCTTAACACCCTCCCACTATCCAGCTTTTCTAGACTTTCTTTGCAAATTCTGCATTATTTGAGCCACAGACTGTGTCCTCGTCGCGAACTCATTGTCACTGCATGACCTTTTAACATTCATTGTTCCTTTTGGTACATGGTGTGACTCTGCTGTGCTTCAACCTAACATTACAGGGCTTAACGCTGCAAATTGTGTTGTGATCTGCTTCAAAGTATGGCTATATTCCTGCCACATGGTTGGTTTGGTATGTTTGGAAATTTAAAAACTTGTTCATAAACATTAACATAATTGTGACGATTGATGATCCTTTTTTTTCAAATCCTCTAGTAAACACACATGCTCACTCACTAACATACACACACACCCACATACATGTGGGTGTGTCTGACGTTAACTTAATCAGGGATGGTACAGTGGTTGGAGGGAGATGGTGTAAGAGGAGGGGTTGGAAGTTTATTCTTTCAAATCAAATTAAATCACCCTTTATTGATCCCACTTGGGGAAATTAACATATCTGTAAGCAGCAATAAAATATTGAACATATTGAACGGAAGAAAAGGTTATAAAAGTAGGTCTACAATTAAAGCTGTCTGGGGATATATGGGCACTATCACGATGGGCAGTTTTTCATGTTCATCTAAACATGACAGTGTGGCACATAAACTGGATAGCACTGTGAAATGGCTGTATTGATGTCTGACTGCTGTTGAAGAGCAGCCACAGTCTGTAGGGGTGAGAAGTGTTCATAGTGGACATAAGCTTAGTATATGCCCCCCTCTCACCCAGTTAAAAAGAAGGTGTGCGAGAGAAAAAATATCCACTCATTAAGAGTGTGCATGCTCCTGGTAATTCATCCTGGACTGTCACAGCTTGTGTATGACCCCTGGGTAACATATAAATCACACACAGAACCAACCAGTCCAGAAGCAAGCTTCATGCCCCTAATGCTGTTGATTTATCAACCAAATTACTACTAGTCCTGCTCAGCCCCGACACTTTGCTAAGGAAATCACTGACTAACCCCTGAGCAAATCAATTTATTGAAAAGCTATCCGCCTCCACCACAATTTCCCCACCTTGGCATCCTTTCTATGTCACTCCACCCCTCTCACTGACTTAATTAAAATCTATCCTGTTGGCTCATTCGAATTTATTACAAGCACTGGCCTAATGAAACAAAGAACACAACAAAACCAAGGGTACTTTTAAATGAAAGACAGGGTTTCAAATCTTTTGTCGGCCTCTTTTTGTTGTCTTGGTGGGGATGTCTGATGTCTCACAACATGACGGTCCCTGGTTCAAATCCCAGTTGGACTGTCCTTCTGTGTGGAGTTAATAATGGATACTATACTAATCCTATTAACTCCCTGGGATGATTCATTCCTAGTGGAGGTTCCATTTGAGAAATTCATGAAATGGGGGTGAGATGACTTGCACAGGAGATCTTCAGCCACGATGGGTTTGGAACCCACAATGTTGGATTGCCTGGTGTGAGTGTGCAGTTTTGTCTGTCTTAGTGAGATAGATAGATAGATAGATAGATAGATAGATAGATAGATAGATAGATAGATAGATAGATAGATAGATAGATAGATAGATAGATAGATGTAGTATAGTATGTGATCGTGGGGCATGGCTTATATTAGGGTTCTTGAGACAATTCTTGTAATTGATTGTGCCGCTTTGTTTACATTTAATATGAATAACATGAGTTGAATAACTCAATGAGCATTATTAATTCTGCTACTACACTGCATCACAGTGGACAAAAGGACACCAAGCAGGACTTTTCTCCTCTTCCCCTTTGTCTTCTTCTGTGACTCAGCTGGTCTCACATTGGTTTTATTTTACCTAAAGCCGCAGAGCCGAATAGAACAGAACAGAATTGAATTGAATATTTTCTTTATTCGTCCCATAACAAGGAAAGTGGAGCAGGACCTATGCCCCTGAGATTAGGAGCCTCATACTCTACCAACTGAGTTAAAGAAACAGGATGGCAGTGTCACCCATACGTTTTTTTTTTCAAGCTGCTTTTCTTTTTCTTGCAGTGGTTTAGTGTGAGACCGTGTTGATTCTCTACAAGATCGTGATGTGTGTCTTCTTTACTTTTCTCCATTCTTGGAGGTTAGGCAGCCTGTCGACTCCCCTCCTGCTTGTTTCTTGCCTCCTCTTGAGGATTGGAAACGGGGGATGGAGATGGGAAATGTGGAAGGTGCTGACTGCTTAGCTGGCTCATCCGTGTTCATTGCCGCATACATAGCCCCCTATTACCGCGCCCGGCGCCGTTTAATATTCCAGGCATGGCAGGCGCGTCCAGATAGCAGATTTATCAAATGGGAAAATGAATGTATGATGATCATTTAAATTGAAAATCAGCGGCCGGGTGACAGGCCGCCCAGACACCTCGGTAATTAGAAAGAAAAATGATGGCGTCCGAATGCATAATAGAGCAAAAACAATTTACGCAATCCCCCTACGCCGTAATGATCGCACGCTCAAATTGAAAATTTCTCCCAGTTCAAATTGAATTCATAAAGTGTGATGCATTCGCGGCTCGGGCACAGCGGGAGGCGGCAATGAGTCCCGGCTCCGAGTGATTGATCGGTCTGTTGTATCGATGCCAAACGCGCGCACACATACACATTCTCGCTCCGATTTTGCTCAGCGTTTTATACAGGAGTCGATGGGCGACGTTTTGGGACGTGATTCAGACTTTATCACCGAGGCTGTTTCAGCACAGCGTAAATGTAGATGCTTGTTATGTGCTAATTATTGGCTTATCGTGTGGATTTTAGAACATGTAAGGTTTCCGATAACGGCTCAGAAAAATGCTGGCTGTTATTTAGTCGATGTTGTAATTGTTTTGAACACAAACGTCAATATTGCATTTTATGGCCTCTTCGTGCCCCCTCACTGTGGCTTCTCACGCACGCAC